>OY855909.1:30865977-31465977 GCA_963693305.1 Meandrina meandrites
AACTTCAAGCAATTCTTATGTTAGGGATTTTTTTTTAACACGGAAGAGGTTATGATTAATCACAAGGCTTTATAATCTCTGAATTCGGTGGGCTGTTATAGCTGAAATTTTGGGAACAAAATCGCGTTATCCGCAATTTTAACTTTAGGAGCTTGAATCGTCTTCCTGAACGGTGATTGGCTGCCAACGAAACATCATGGTGTAACTCCATCATCCCCCAAAACCTCTGATGCGTTTGAGAGGACACAATGTCTAAAATATAGAGATATACTGAAAGCTTTAAAAGTTAAAACGTTCTCAAGAATTTTGCACATGAATTTATAAATGAGCAAGGGTCCCCCGCGACCTCAATTAAGGACGTTCGCGCGAAAATCTTTCACCACTGTGAGATAATGATTTACTTATGTCAGAAAATGAAAAAAAGAAATGGATGGTTAGCGAATTCGTTTTGGAAATGTGATGTCCGATAGATGACCTTAAGTTCCTTCGCGTCTGTTTGTCCAACATCAACGGGAATAAATCCATGAAATGCAATTTTCTCGGCCAAGTACTGTTTAGGTGGATCTATAAAGAAAATTTATTCAACTGGTGTTGTTTCTTGAAGTAAATGTAATCATTTAGTGATCACATATGCACTCATCTGGCAGTCGAAAGACAACAAGATTCCATGCAGCGTAGGCAGAAACATTGGAAATTTGTAAACTTCCCACTTTGAATTTTTTTTTTATTTTTTTACAATATACTATTGGGATTCACCGACCATTTAAGAGAGTAAACTACAAGCGAACAACGGTATTATTTCTTCTAAGACATTTTTTTCTTCCGCATCACTTTCAAATAGACATCAACGAATGTCAAGTTCTAGCAGATGCCTGTCATAAAGACGCGTATTGCAGCAACTATAATGGTTATTATAGCTGCACCTGTGTATCCGGGTACTCTGGCGATGGCAAAATCTGTACAGGTGAGTATTCACGAGATATAAAGTAAGAAACAACTTTGGGCCGAGTTGTTCGAAAGCCGACTACCACTAAAACTAGATTAAAGGATGATCGAGGGTTCAATTTCTCTTGTATAAAAGTGTTTTTATTGCTTATGTTATGTTGATTTTGCGATTAGTCGACGTTAAAACTGGAGTTCAGCAAATATTAACAGAAAACCTCACTGAAAAGTTTTAAAACTGAATTCAAACTTCATCCTAATCCTATAGATTAGCTTAATCGTAGTTTGAACAACCCGGCCCTGGTTGTTAGCTGTACTCCATCGAATCACTTGCGCTTTGTCAAGAGGCATATGGAGCTAACTTAATAACAATAATAAAGATAATAGTCACTTATGATGTGAGTGGCGACGCTTCGGCTGCTCGGCTGCTGGTTTTCATCAGGCAATAAGGTCGACTGGTTACGCATAACCTTAGAAAGCAAGCTGCTTCACTGTAATTGGTTGGTTTTCAACAGGTGCAATTGGTGCAGTCTCCAGCTCTTGTATTATTTTTTATAGTGGGCATCCATGCTTCTGGAAATTTGATTCTACTATCCCTGTTGATGTTGTTAGGGTGAAATCTATTTGAATTACCTCTTTAACCTTGCTTGTATATTGGTGAGGATGACGATCAATAAATATTACCTCATTCCAAAGCGGGTAGTGTCCGGTGTTGTGGAAGTGCTGTGAAATGGCTGAAGTCTGAGTATAAGCAAGTCCAATGTCTCGGTCATGCTCTTTGATTCTGTCTTGCATAGAGTTCCAGTCTCGCCGATACACACTTTGCCGCATTCACAGGGAATCTTGTAAACAACGTCATCTTGCTTAGCCGAGTCAACAGCGTCTTCCGTCTGTACTAGGTGTGATCTTACCTTATTGTGGTTTCCAACTTGAATACAGCGCGTACGCCTTGTTGTTGTAGGCAGCGACGAAGTTGCTCGGAAAGACCTTTGACGTTAGACCCGGCGTGACCAATCGATGAAAAACGATTGATCGATGTCAATCGGTAATTGTTAATTAATTGGTATCAATTGTCATTGGCCAATCGATGACCAATCGAAAGTTACAAATGATATTTCCTGAATTACATTGATTGCCATCGATTGCTATCGTTTGAAAACTATACCTCGCAGCGTACATGGGGAACCCCAGGATGTATGGATATAGATCTAAGCAATACTCAAACGAACGAGTGGGATGTTTTTGACAGGTAATTCTCGTTCTCAAACTCATTAATTATTCATGCAGTCAAAAGCCAATAAATGACAACCATTTGGGTCAGGTGGATTAACCTTGATACCTGGTGAAACACCAGATAAAACGCCACCAGCTTTTCATCTGATATGAAACATGTTTTTCATCTGAGATTAAACACGTGCATTTTGATGGATTTTGATGAGATGCTTTATTGATTATCACAAGTCACGGGAACAATGTGATACGAGAAAAAAAAGGTCACTGCATATCTTTTTTTAATACACTTTATTTCAAACACATAGCGCTACATTGCAATATAATTCACTTAATCAAATTACACTACTTTACACAACTTACACTACATTTCAAATAGGCTACATTAAACTACGTTATACTGCTTGTCACTGCATAATTTCTTATTGTTTCATTTGAGACGACATGTCAAAAGCTTGGGCTTCGGCTTTATCATGGTTCCATACACCTCGAAACAGATGAGTAAAGCACTCGGCCTACGGCCTCGTGTTTTCATCTGTTTCTCGGTGTCTGAAACACGTGATGAAGCACTCGCCCTCGTTTTTGACATATTACGTAATCGATTGGTCATCAATATCTAATATCAATAGATTAAATGGCATCGGTTATTATCGATTGATATCAATCATCATCGATTATCTATTTCAACGAACGGTCACGCCGGGCGTAAGGTAAAATCGCAGTCGATTTTACTTGATCACGTGCTATGGACTGGTGTTCGGTTTCCTGGTTTTGGTAATCTTTTGCAAGAAAGAAAATGGATAACAATAAAAAACAAAAACAGATGACTGATTTTTTTTTCCTTTGAGGCAACGTTTAGCGTGCTCATTGAACTTTATTACGATGAGCAATAGAAACCTTTTTTTATGACATGGAACTAACCTTTGTCTCTAATATTAAAACGGGGAAAATGTTGTGCTTTATTTATTTTTCTGTTTTAGCTCCCGAACAATGCCGAGCACCACTGGACCTCATCTTTTTACTGGACGCGTCGGGGAGTGTTGGAGCAAACAATTACGTCAAAGAAAAAGAATTCATTAAGGTTGTGACCAGCAGATTTGACATAGAGACAACCAGCCAAGCCGCTGTTATTGTTTTCAGCAGTAAAGCTACCAACAAAATTCAGCTAGGCTCTAAGAAAACGGCATTGTCGTTCGCTACTGCGGTGGATAATCTCCCTTATGATGCAAGGTACACCCGTATTGACCTGGCACTTCGACTGGCTTATGATGAATATTTTTCATCCGCCAGTTCGGATGAAACCCAGAAATTAGTGATATTGTTAACTGATGGAATACAATCTAATTACCATGGTATGACTCCTGCTTACATTCCAACAACTAATACAGTACAGCTCCTTCGTGCCAAAGCTGCTCGTATCTTCGCTGTTACTATTGGGAGTAATATTGACATGGCGGCGATGAGGGCTGTGACAGAAAAAGACGACGATATTTTTCAAACAACAGAATTCAACGACTTGGTAGCAAAGGCAGACTCAATATCAAAGACGTCATGCATTGACGCTCGTAAGATGAAATTTATGTGTATTGTACAATATGTTAATATTTTATTAGAGTAGTTTAACTTAACCCGTGAAATAGTAACGAAAGGTTCAGATAGTATTCCACACCAATTCTATTGTTTTCTCTTGTTCAGTTTTTGCTATTACGCAGAAATTGCTAGATGTTGTCTGACGTATTAATTAAAACCACTTCAAGTTTTTTTGTACTTGCGATATGAGGTTACGCATGAGAATGAGTATAAGAAAATTGAGGAGAGTAGGGATTTAAGAATAGGCGTGGTCAAAGGCATACAAAAATCGATGACAATATACTATTGAGACTGCGTAAAATTTCGGCACTTTAAAAATAGAGCAAAAATATCCCCAAATACAAAGTCGTATGGGAATTTCAGGGATTTCAATGTTAAATACCTTTTCCAAAAATTGTTTTTCCACGTTATTTATGGACGTCCGCACTTATCTTTTGTGCGCATCCTTACTGCGGACGTAATTCATGTCGTGATGTCTGACACGAGTTACCCATAATCACGCAATGGTCAAAGTTTTGGAACAAAATTGTTAGCAAATTTAAATGAGAGGAAGGTGGCCTGGTTGGAAAGTCTGTAATCACGTTCCTAGTTTTCAATACGTCTGTTTATAAATTTCCCCGTAGACAACGGCGCCGTTTTTCAGACAAATGCGATAATCAGGGTTATAGTAATAACAAGGGAAACCACTGCATGGTTAGACAGATCGGGAGATTCGAGGGATTGAATTCAATTTCTTTCGAAATCGGGATTCAGCAGTATCTTAACATTACAATAGAAAGAATGATCAGTAACCGCGAACAATTAATAAGTCGTAGAGGAACTAACTGGTCAAACGCCTACTGCTGATTTGCTTTTTATTATGAGCCTGTAGCGGAGTAATAATCGTGGATATGATTTTCTTTTTACTAGTTCAAACCCAAGGGATTGCCTTTTGCAGCACTGATCCCGAGATGACAAACTGTGATTTCCCAGCGCACTGTGTCAATACGGGCAGCAATTCTTCGTGTGTCTGCATGGATGGTTTCGCTGGTGATCCGCCCCAGTGCGAAGGTGAGTGTTAGGATGATTGACAAAATAAACGATTTAAGATGACGTGCATACACAACTATTTCAATTAACGTTGTCGGATTAAAACTTCAAGGCTACAAGTCAAAACCGAATGGTGCCATGGGTGTTTACTGGAATTTTCATATCCGCGTTGAGGAAATCTACAAGTTTGTATTTTTGCACGTGGAGTATTTGTTTTTCTTTGCGTGAAACCTTTCTCGTATCTTCTCTTTCGCTGTTATATGGTTCGAAGCATTCTTTTTAAAATAAATACGGTGAAAAAGGATCCTTTCTTCACATGTATGAAGAGAAAGGAAACACTTATCGTTTGCTATATCGCAATATCTCATTAGTATTCAGCACACGTGCAACACTCTACCTTCGCCCATACTACCTTTCGGTCTTGTCTTTATCCTTTAATCTTCAATCCAACAACGGATTAACTGATGCTTTGAATTATAAATTGAAGCGTTTATACAGCATACAAAAAAGAAAACACATATTTATTGAAATCGTTGTCTGAGACACTTCTTTGCATTTCAAGACGTTGATGAATGTACTGACGGGTCACATGACTGCCACGTCTCTGCCTACTGTATCAACACCGTAGGCTCGTATAACTGCTTGTGTCATCAGTCAGGATACAGTTATAACGGCACCATGTGTGTAGGTATGTGACATTTTTTCTACCTTTGTCTAAAATTACGCTAGAATACCATGTTTATTTAAGTAAAAATCAGTGTGGGACGGTGCAATGTAAGGGAAGTCGTAGATTCTTGCTTTTCTTTGCGTGTATATTCGTCTATGTAGGGGCATACGTACATACATATATCTGATACATGTGCGTTGTAAGGATAGGCGCACGGACAATTAAAAGACAGTTGGCTACCAAATATTTTAAGTTATGGGGCTTCGCTCTCGTATGTCTTCTGCGCACGCGGGAACTCCGCTTTTACACAGTGGAACCTCGGTGACCTGAGATTATTTTACGGCCTGTAATTGAAACCTTTTCAAGGCTGCTGTGGCCACTTTTAGGTTGCTATTTTTGTCTCTGCTAAGCGACGTGAGCAGGTAAAAAAACTTAATGTTGATGAAAGTTACGCTCTACTAGTGAATTACGCATTTGAACCATTCAGATAGGTGTGAAAGATATAATATTTGTCATGTCACGAGCGTGGGACAAAAACCCCTGATTCCTTGGGATTCGAACTCATGATCTCCCAAACGACGAACCGGCGCTCTATCTACTGAGCTATGGAAAGACTCATGGCGAGCAATGGCTTCTACTAGATTCATAAGTGACACGCGCTCTGCATGCTGCTAAGGTCAACAGTGTTCCTAGCCGTATGTAGAATGCGTGTCAGATTGTATCATAAAGGAAATTGTTGATCCTAGCAGTATAATTCGTGGACCCAGATTATTTCTTTGTCCCACGATCGTGACAACGAGGGTTTAGTCATTGGCTGTAATATATCCTTGTTTAATCACGATGACAGTGTTGACTCTTCTCAAACTCTCCTTTCTAGACATTGATGAATGTGCCGATGGGTCGCATGACTGCCATATCTCTGCCTACTGTGTAAATACTGCAGGCTCATTCAACTGCTCATGCATCCAGTCAGGATACATATACAGCTACAATAACAAAATATGTGAAGGTATTGTCTAAGTTTGAATACCAAGTTAATAAATAAATTATTTCTTTTTACGGAAAAGGAAATAGGAATTAAAAGGCACTTTGTGTAGTTTAGATTACGAGTCTTAATCTAAACTTCACAAAGCGTCTTTTAATTCTAATTTCCTTTTCCGTAAAAAAATGATAATTTATTATCTAACTTATTTCCTTTACGCAACCTAGCCTTGTGATTATAGGCAATTTATTGCCTGAGGTTTATGTGATTCCAGAAAAATCAAGGTCGAGGTAAATGCTATCAGCCAAAACCGAAGGCACTTATCGAGGCCTTGACTATTCCGGATATCAGGGAAACTGAATCTAATAACTGTTTTATCATACGTTGTTTTAAAGAAATAACGTAAAACGCACTGTGGAAGATGCGAATCGATTAGCCATGTATTTCTGTCGATGTGAGCAAGATGCCGCTCAATGCTCCAGTAAATCATGCATTTGGCATTTGGAAGTTTTTGATTTATAAATTGAAGCATTTATACAGCATACAAAAGAAGATAACAGATAATACTTAACACCGTTCTCTGAAAAAAGTTCTTTGCATTTCAAGACGTAGATGAATGTGTTGTTGGGTCACATGACTGCCACATCTCTGCCTACTGTACCAACACCGTAGGCTCGTATGATTGCTTGTGTCATCAGTCAGGATACAGTTATAACGGCACCATGTGTGTAGGTATGTGACATTTCCTCTGCCTTTGTCCAAGAATACGTTAGAATACCTTGTTACCTATTTTCTTTATTTAAGTAAAAATGAGGGTGGGACGGTGTGAGGGTGGTCGAAGATTCTTGTGTTTGTTTACATGTAAATTCCTTTCGGTATGGTCATACAGACGCCGTTCATATGAATAGAGGTACGGACAATTAATTGCGTGACAGCTTCCCTCTGTCGTGTCTTCTGCGTACGTGGGAACTCCTCCATTAAACAGTAGAACCTCGGTAACCTAAAATTACTTTACCTGCTATTAAAACCTTTTTAGTTGCTATTTTCCCGCTGGTAAGCGACACCAAAGGTAAAGAAAAACTTTAATGCTGATAAAAGTTCAACTAGTGAATTATGCATACGTGTTGAGTCATTCAGAGAGTTGTGAAAAGTGTAGTACTTTTCATGTAACGAGCGTTGGACAAAAAAATCTGAGTCCTCGGGAGTCGAACCCATGACCACTTAAACAATGGGCGGGCGCTCTGTCCACTCTATCCAGTTACGAAGAGACTCA
Source organism: Meandrina meandrites (assembly GCA_963693305.1). Classification (NCBI taxonomy): domain Eukaryota; kingdom Metazoa; phylum Cnidaria; class Anthozoa; order Scleractinia; family Meandrinidae; genus Meandrina; species Meandrina meandrites. The sequence continues at coordinate 30,873,691 of OY855909.1, forward strand.
TTATGACCAAGGACATCTACTCAGGTCATATGTGACACGCGTCCTGCGACGATCCAAGCAGTATGCAGGATGCGTGACACATTGTGTCACAAAAGAAATTGCTGATCCTAGCAAGATATTCGCTTATAAAAGGGTGTAGTTAAAGGCTGTGTAATATATCCTACTTTATTATTCCACCATTGGCCATATCAGGTCAAGAGAACGCGCCCACGTAATTACACTGTTAATTACACTGTAGAACAGGGCAAAAATACGTCCGGATAGCTGAGCAACAAAATGGCCGGACTAAACGACCCAAACTTTAACTACTAGTGGTAGAATAATAAATTTCTTATTCGATGGTTTAATATATAATACGTGCTGAAATTTTGCTCACTGCTCGTAAAATAATACGCAACTCGCAAAATATCCGCGCGTATTATGTGGCCTTTTATTAAAGACTAGCAATTGTATATGGCAATTCCTGCGTTTTGATTGGTTAACAGGCAATAGCATATGAGCTCACATACCATTGACTACAACTATCGTAACCACTACGCGTCAACGGAAACTGCTGGAGAGCTCAAATATAGTAATTCGTTTGGACCTTTTTAATAAAGCAGTTATTCCACTCGCGCTTGTTGGATATGAGATCGTTATAGCCAACTCGGCGTTATGCGCCTCGTTGGCTATCTACCATCTCATATCCAACGCGCCCTCGTGGAATAATTGTTAAATATGTTAACATCGAATGAGGTGTATTTATTTTGGCAAGATTCCAAGGCCGGTTTAACGTTAAAAAATTTACCTGCTACAAAGACTGCTTGTAATATTATAATGAAAACAAACGGAAGAAAACTATATTGAACATTGTTGTCTCTTCACAAACTCTCCTTATTAGACATAGATGAATGTGCCGATGGGTCACATGACTGCCATATCTCTGCCTACTGTGTAAATACTGCAGGCTCATTCAACTGCTCATGCATCCAGTCAGGATACATATACAGCTACAATAACAAAATATGTGAAGGTATTGTCCAAGTTTGAATGCCAAGTTGTGTATTTTTAATCTAAACTTTACAAAGTGTCATTTAACTCCTTTTTTCCCTAATCCCGTCATTCTAGAATAGACTTTTTTTGCTTGGGCGGTTTATTTTCCCATTACAGACCACGTGATATTCTCTAGAGAACTTTCCTTTTATCTACCTTAAATTTATTCATTCATAAACACTCGGCTATTGGAAAATTTGAAAGCAAAAATCCTCAAGAGTGTCATCACATGGTCTGTAATGGAGGATCAAAACGCCCAAGGAAAAAAGGTCTATAGGCTGAGAGCTTTACAGTGAAAAAAACAAAACAAAACAAAACAAAAAAAAACTATGCTTTAATATTGCCTTATAGACATTAACGAATGCCAACTTCTAGCAGATGCTTGCGACAAAGACGCGTATTGCTACAACTATGACGGCAGCTTTAATTGTACTTGTGTACCTGGATACTCTGGCAATGGCTCAGTCTGTGTTGGTAGGTTTTGAAATTATGCGAGGAATGTAGGAACATTCTGGTTATTACTAAAACTCAAAGAACATTACTTTTAATTATTTGAAAATGATACTCCATAGAAAGTCTGCGCTAAAACGTTTTGTTCGTTAACACTAAGAAAGCATCGAGCTGACGCATTTTTTTGCAGTATGATTACGATAGTTACAATAAGGGAAAGAGTATTTTCCCTTTCTTTGCATACTTATTTTAAGAAGTGGAAAACACCTTTATCGCGTCATTTTTACAGATAACAAAAAAAGAGCAATTTTTTTTTGAAGAACTTGAAGAAACCGCTTGACACAACGTTCTCGATTTTAGAAGGCTTCTACACGTGCTTCCGAAACATAAAGTGAAAACTGTTTTCTTTGACAGAAATGTCTTAAATATGTCGAAAGTCTTCCAAATGAGAACAATTAAAAAATAGCTATCATTGTGGGATAATGATGTGTTTTATTTTGTGTTTAGGACCTGAAAAATGCCGAGCATCACTGGACCTCATCTTTTTACTGGACGCGTCAGGGAGTGTTGGAGCAGACAATTACGTCAAAGAAAAAGAATTCATTAAGATTATGACCAGCAGATTTGACTTGGAGACAAGCAGCCAAGCTGCTGTTATTGTTTTCAGCAGTGACACTTCCAACAAAATTCAGCTAGGCTCTAAGAAAACGGCATTGTCGTTCGCTACTGCGGTGGATGATATCCCTTATGATGCAATGTACACCCGTATTGACCTGGCACTTCGACTGGCTTATGATGAATATTTTTCATCAGCCAGTTCGGACGAAACCCAGAAATTAGTGATATTGCTAACTGATGGAGAGCAAAGTGATTACAACGGTATGACTCCTGCTTTAATTCCAACATCTGATACAGTACAGCTCCTTCGTGCCAAAGCTGCTCGTATCTTCGCTGTTACTATTGGAAGTAATATTGATATGGCGGCGATGAGGGCTGTGACTGAGGAAGACGACGATATATTTCAAACCACAGAATTTGACGACTTGGTAGCAAAGGCAGACTCGATATCAAAGACATCATGCGTAGACGCTCGTAAGCTTAATATATATGTTATGTTTAAGGTGGCCCACAATATTAATGGTTAAAAGTTCATGAATACTTTTCCGTCTTTAGTATTCTGTTATTGCTATTATTGGCTTAGCTTATGCTTGTTTTTCACCAACGATATGTGTTCTTCATAAGTTGATCTCACTTCGATTTACCACTTTACGAATGAAGGTGAACACTGACATGGGCATGGATATATATAGTATGGCTATGCATAGGCACACGCATGCGTATGCACATGATCACGAGGGCGATTATTGAAATGAGTATGGGTATTACATAACCTTTTTCCTCTGGGGAAAACAGAATAAAGTAAAATAATAACTAGAAAGTTCTTCATCCCGCTACATTTCATTAGGAAGGGGAAACCACATTTCAACAAGTATTCCTTTATTACACCGCCCATTGCTGTGTTTGGTTTACTTTTTACTAGTTCAAACCCAAGGGATCGCTTTTTGCAGCACTGACCCGGAAATGACACACTGTGATTTTCCCGCGCAGTGCGTTAACACGAGTAGCAATTTTTCGTGTGTCTGCATAAGTGGTTTCGTTGGCGACCCGCCACAGTGTGAAGGTGAGTGTAGTTTAAGCTGTAAACATATTATGGCTTTTGTTGATAACCTTTTAGCGTTTTGAACAATTTAAGAGAGACACCAACTGTATCACATGTCGTGGTAAAACGACATACTTTACGTCGTCTAGGTTTTATTATTCACATAACGTCGTAAAATCGCTGTAATTCATTCCAACTTATTTAAGGACGATTCAGGTATACTCAAATAACTAAACATTGTAAAGACACGTGTACTGAAGCGAGGCGAGATACAGAAATATGAATTATTAACGAAAAATTGTCTACGTTAAAATGCCCCTGAGATAAGTTTTAGAATTTAAAGTGAAACACCCTGTCAAATTTAGAACAAAGTGAGACAGATTAGACAAGAGAGTTCTGCTATAAAAGGAATGTTACCTCTTATATTTCGGGGATGGAAATGCAAGAGTCATGACACGCGTGTGGATTCGAACATCTTCCAAAACTGAACATACCTCAAAATCTCATCAAACCAAAATATAGTATTACTGACAGAAGATATTTTCTCTATAATGAAGCGAATCTTACCAGTAACTGTCATACGGAATACAAATATTGTAGTCAGCTGTTTACGCTGCGATGCTTGACCCGTGGATGGGATTGATGAGTCCATGGGCTGGATAAAATGTTAATAATTTTTTTTCGCGAGAACCTTATAATAGTAGTTCTGAAAAGAACTGTTGTGCTGTCGAACCGTCAGTCACCATCAGCATGCACAGTTCTCTTCAGTACTACTTACACGCCGTTTAATACGAATCTTATAAGTTTCTCGAACTCAGTTGTCTCAAGTTATCTCGAACGTTTGTTCTCCATAGATGTAGATGAATGTGTCGAAAACTTATACGACTGCCACGTGTCTGCGTACTGTGTCAATACTGAAGGGTCATATAACTGCTCGTGCCACCAGCCAGGATACAGTTATAACGGCACCACGTGTGTAGGTATGTAAAAAAACATTGATGCCTCATAAATGTACCAAGTAATGCATCTCGCGTAGGAAAATTGCGTAGGGAAATTGTAAAATAAAAAAGAAGAACTAAGAAGCGGTTTAACAATAACCACTAAACGGAGAATGCCTTTGAAAGGAAGTCATTTATCGGCGCTGTCTGTGCAAGGTTATGCAATGTACTGTTTCACTGAAAAGTTTATTAATTCCATTACATTAATTACACCATATAAAGCTGGGAAAACCCATTCTTTAACAACACATTGAACGCTGAGATATGCTTTTCTATCATTTACGCTTAAAGGAAGGCTGTTCTTTCTTCACTAACAGATATCGATGAGTGTCTTCAGGACTTAGATGACTGTGATGAAGTCGTATCCCAGTGTGTTAACACAGCGGGATCTTACATTTGTTCCTGTTACAAGCCAAACTACGTTTGGAATGGAAGCATTTGCATTGGTAAAATGCAAACTATAATACGTATAACGGTGTTGCACTCTACGTCTTCAACTCGGTCAATTTTTCTATTCAAACATAGTATTTGCGAGGAATTTTTAAGGGCAAGCTCATATTTTAAAGACAACGTAAGTTAATAAAGTTACTGAACTGTCTTTGTAGGTTTAACCCCGGGGTTTAACCATGCAGCCTACTCATTCAAATTAACCTCCATGCGTTTGCAAGTAACTGTGATCTGAAAAAAGTGTCTTCTGAAGGAAATAGAGTTGCCTTGAAGCTTGTGGTAGCAGTTCTTTTACACCTCCTAACATGTTATCTCTAATTAAGATTTAATTCCATTCTTTATGTAAAGACGAAGACGAGTGCGAGGACCCTGCCCATTGTGCTGAGAATGCCACCTGTACGAATCTAGATGGATCTTATGATTGTAACTGCTCAGCAACGGATACTCATCTTTGCTTTGGTATGTTTGGCCTATCTGGAATAATTAGCAGATGAGTCCGGTTCACAGCGACATCATGACATAACAGCATGAATCGAATAAAAACAAGATTTTTTTTTCATTTCTTTTTCACTTATTCTTACGTCATTATGTTACTGCTATGTTGTTATGTTGTGTCGTTCACACTAGTGACATAAAACATCAACATAAGGTATGTGTCTTTATTCTGCATTGACGTGACCTTGCCGTTATGTCACTGGAATGAACCAGGCCTTGTGTGGACATGCAGTTTAAAGATAATTTATTTTGTCTTGAAGTGTTATCGTCGAATATGTTTGGCCGATTTCAAAGTTTTTTCTCTCAGTTAAATATAGAGAAAATAATACTAACGATTATGTTGACATGTCCAAATTAATATAATAAACGCAAACAAGCTAGCTATTGTAAATTCTTCAAAACCAAGATTAATAGAGGCGTCTATGATTATTTATTTTTTTTTTTTGCAGTGCTTTACCCCTCTTTGAAGTTAACTTTAAGTGAGCACCAATCCATTACATTTATACTTAAAAAATGTAGCTTTTTTTAAAAGCTAGTTTTAACCGGATAATTAATTTGATACCATTTTACAGGCTTTACCTATTAGCTTGCTTACCCCTGGGGTAACTTAAAACTGAATATTTTTACGGGAAGGCTCTTCTATCCGTCCCTGCATAAGCATATCCGCGCCCCGGATATGCTTTACTCTTCTCGTTACTTCATATTTCAAGTCCAGAGAAAAACAGGGGTTTCGCTCTTTTTAAGGGACTACATTGTGTGATCCTCCACGAGCAAGAATAACCCATGTTGGCCGGACCATTGATCAACCTACTGTATTTCAGTTGAGCTCATACTACACATTTGAAACAAACATCGAACTGAGGTGCGCTCAGATATGGACGCAAAACATATCTTGGATATTAGCGGATCCATCATTAAACGATTCTGAAGCTATTCTTAATGGAACTGTAGTTGCCGCGCAAACAAACAAATGGACGCTCGCCGATCATCATTTAACTTTTGCCCATGTACTACATGCTTTGTACTTCTCTTTGACGGTAATTCAAGGGAACAATAATAAAACAGAGAGCGTATATGATAAAGGTTATATCATAATACGTCCTTCACCCCTGGTGGCAATAATCTCAGGTGAAACCGAAATAACCAGAGGAAGCAAGCAAAATTTCATCCTTAATGGATCCGAGTCTTACGATCCTCATGTGGGACCCGGAGCCCTGGACACATTGAGTTTTTATTGGCTGTGTAAGAGATCAGATGAAGAGTTTCCAACTGAAAACCCACTTGGGATTCAGGTGGTATTTATTCCATTCAATGGCTCTGAGGCATCCGGTGGAGGCTGTTTTGGTACCGGTATTGGGAGACTGGAATCCACTGAGCCTGTTGTAGTGTTGAACGCTTCAGCAATGCAGAACTCAGGCGCATCATATGTCTTTCAACTTATTGTAGCCAAAGACGCCAGAACAGCAAGCGACAGAAAAACAGTTCATGTCGTTGAGGGAAGCCCTCCAGAAGCCTCATTAAAGTAAGCATGTTAAATAATGTTTTGTTCTTCAGATCGTAATGAACACAGGGTAACGAATCTTTGTCACTTTCAAGGTCTCGCAGGACCCTTGCTCATTCATAATTCATTAGCAAAATTTCTTGGGGTGTTATCTTGCAAAGCTGTAATTCTCTAAATTTTGAACATGGATTCCTCTGAAATTTATCAACGTTTTTAGGTAATGATGGAATTGCACGATTATTGTCGTTTTACTGGCAGATCACCGTTAAGTGTGATGCTACTAGATCTTAAAGTTCAACTGTAGATAATGCGATTTTGTATCCAAGTTTTTAGCCAGAATAGCGGACCGAATTAAATGACTATATAACGTAGCGATAAATCATAAGAATGTAATTCTCGAATTTAAAAAAAATTTCAAGAAGTTATTGGCTTCTAAGAAAGTAAAAATGTGAAATCTAAACTTTGAAGCGCGTATCAAACTTTGCCCATTGTTATGGTTAGGATTGTTTTAGACAATGAAGCCTTTGTTATCCGTCCGTAGGGATTTTTCTACTCGGTGTCGCGAAATTAGATTCGGGTCAAGTCGGATCCAGTCGGCAAATTTACACTGATGACAAGTTTGATTATAAAGGTATGCGAGGTTTCATTTCAAAGCGCCGGTTCGCATCTTCACAAGTTTGAATAAAACGTTAAGCGAGATCCATGTTCAAAGTGTCGTGCGGTTCGAATGTCACAAGTTTGATTAAAAAGTTAAACACGGTTTCATGTTCAAAGCGTCTGTTCGCATTTTCACAAGTATATTCTTTTTGAAAAGGAAATTTTGAAATTCGCTTTTGCCAGAACACAATAGAGTACACCAAGTTTATGTTCCTCGCGAATCAAGTTTTGATATTCTATGTCGGCAGGGAAAACTTGTACACAAAATTGCAGGTTTTAAGGCTTCCAAAGACCTTCCGAGTCGCTGTTTACAACTGTGAATGTGCATTCAAAGCAGTGAATCTAATTATAATAATTCGCTGCGTTCCAGCTCTCGAGATTCAAAGCTGAAAACAATAAAGTGTAATTACTAATACAAAGAATTTTAAACGCATGTGTTTATGAATTTTTCGTTTGTTGTCGTCCTAACTCGTGGGTCGCCCACTATCTCTCGGAACGAGTTACTTCATTGGTTCTTAAAACAATAGATAACAAGTCATAACAGTGCCCATAGCCCTGAATAACACAGTAGAGGTAGTGTTTACAGCGCGCGAATGAAAATAGAGGTTCCAGAGAGGTAGTGTTTTACTGTAACTCGTTGCAGTTCGTGCATACTCTTTAAATAAATACATACATAACGAGAGCAAGGGTCCTGCGCGACCTTAAGCAACAATGATTTATGGCTTTAATCACCTAGTTGCTAATTGCATATTTTTGTACAACAAAGACAGAGGCAGTTATAAAATAATGAAAACGGACAAGACAAAACAAAAAACAAACGAAACAAATACCAAAAGAAATACAGTTAACCTTTTGGAATGCTTGGAGATATTAAACAATTTAAGAACATTGTTGAATTTTGGCATATTTTTTTGGCAAAAATGCCGTTTCCACTATTGCGACTTCAATCAGCAACTGTTGCAAATCTTCGCTCTTGCTCTTACAGACTCTTCAATTCATGCTTCTGTAAGTCTACAGATGCGCTTATTATAGTTAACCACGTGACTCTTTCTTTATTTTTGACGTTTTCTCCAACAGTTTCGTACTAAACGACCGTTTAAACGTCATCTCGTCAGCGCCGCTGACTATCTCAGCCGAATACTTGGGCTACTCGTGTGATGATCCAGTCGACTACCAATGGATCCTTTACGAAGAAGACAAAGACGCGGAATGGATGGAAATTTTAAGCAATCTAGACAATTCCAAAGTGTTTACAGTTGATTCAAGCACTCTTAAAGATAATACGAAATATCGATTACAATTGACCGTGATGCTTAGCAATGCTACGCCTTCAACAAGCGTGCAGGTTTTCAAGACTGCAGTCCTTCCACGCGATGGGTCTTGTACAATAACACCAGACATTGGCGAAGCCGTTTATACATCATTTGAGATGTTATGTTCTGGTTGGTTCGCACTCAATGAAACTTTCACATACGAAGTACAAATAGGTGGGGATGGTGGTATACATTACACCTTGTATTATGGTCGCGCGGATAAACAGCTATTAGTTTTACCGCAAGGAAATGCTTCACGTGGATATTTATACCACGTGAAGGTGTTTGTGTCGAGGAGTAACGGCGCCACTTCTGAATTAGAAATTCCCGTTACGGTATGAAATTTTCACATTACTTTTTGTAGCTATGCTTAACCTTTGTGGGAGGCGCGGTGGCTTAATGGTTAGTGCGCTGGACTCCGGATTGAGCGGTACGGGTTCAAGCCCTGACCAGGTCACTGTGTTCTTGAACAAGACACTTTACTCTCATAGTGCCTTCTCTCTACCCAGGTGTATAAATGGGTACCGGCGAATTTACTGCTTGGGGTAACCCTGTAATGGACTAGCATCCCATCCAGGGGGGAGTAGAAATACTCCTAGTCGCTTTATGCTACAACAATCTGGATAAGCTCCGGCCTGATGGGCCTCTAGGCTCGTATGCAGACTTCACCTTTACCTTTGACACGGCAACTTGCGTGTCAATTTTCCAAAAAAATATTTTATAGGATTAAGCTTAAATCTAGGAAGGTCCAATAGATATGAAAGGACACGAATGTTAGATTAAAGGAAGGTATAGGTTGCGTTAGCTTAATATCTGGGTTTGGAAGGTTGAATCAACTTAAATGGATTACCTTCTTATGTGACATGTGACATACTTCTTTTAATTGATTAATTAAGAAAATTGGTCTAGCTGCGCTGCCGTAGTGAACTGCGGATTAATCCTCGACAGGCAAAAAAAAAAATGTGTATGCTACACTACCAGGGTGCTTTCAACTTGATCGTTTTCAGTTGATTGTTGATTTTTGTGTTGCCTCTACGTCTCATGTAGGTTACTCCACCCAAACTCAGAGGGAAGCAAGACCTTTTCAGGCTCCTAGAAAAGTCTCCAAGCTTGCTTGAGAAATACCTTAACATAGTGGCTACACAGGAAGCTTGGCAACTGATGACCGCAATGCTTTTGACAATTGAGACACAAGCATTGGACAAAAGCAGTTTCTCCAATTCAACGTTATTGACCGAACAGAAGAGTGCCGTAATTATCAAACTCTTAAATGTCTTATCTTCAGGTTTAAAACGAATTTTAGGGTCGGAAAAGATGACTACGGAAGAACTTAATTATTTGTGTACCGATGGAGAAAATTTAAAGCAAATTATGGCTACAAACATGTTTTCCCTTAGGAAACCCTCGCAAAGCGACAATTTTGCGAATAATTGGGTGCGGTCATCTTTATTGCGTTCTTCAGCTCTATCTATCTCAAAATATCAGTCAAACTCTCGAAAACCGCAAAGCAATAACTTAAGCTATAAAATGCTATGCAATATAATATTTATAAATTAAATGAAAAATACTTTGAAGATTTTATGGCTGTTTTGAGGATAATATCGCCGTTAAGAGTTGAGAATTTTAACTTTCTAATCGAAAAAAACATAAATGAATGAGATGAAAGCTTCAGAGGGTCAAATCTGAAAGAAAAATATGTCCCCTATTTCTGTAATTATACTGTGATTTTTTTCCAGCTCAGAGACATTGCCTTAAAGAGGGTCCAGCTTACTAGAGTAGATGACCTTCCAAGTGTGGTGTTCATTTCTGGCTTTCTAGCCTCAGCAGGAAAGAATATTACCGAGTTATCCTTCAATAGTAAGGTATATACAACATTTTTAATTCATGGGTGATATAAAGTAAATAAGTTATGAATGATGTAATCCTCCAGCTTGACCCAGCTTGCATTAGAATATTCTATGATATATACAGGCGCCTGTCGTGATGATGTGGGAGGTTGGTTATTACGCGACGCGATTCGCGTTGTAGTCATGGCATTAGCGTGTCGCATGCGAAAATCGAAGGCAAAACCGTACTGTCTAATTCGCCCCTTACATAAAGAAGACAATGTCATAAGGCATTATGAGTAGTGACCGTTTTGTTCTTTCTTCTATTCCAGTAAAACACTGAAACTAGCAAACAAACAAAAAACAACAACAACAACAACAACAACAAAAACAACAAAAACAAAACAAACAAACAATCAATCAATCAAACAAACAAATAGTGAAATGCTACTACCAGTAATGATATCTTTAGATAGTGCTGTGTACACGTTTATGCTTTACTCCCCTGTGATCAATTACCAGCAAAATATAAATCATTTATACAATACTGTGGGCCGGGGACACCCGAAAACGAAAGAAAAGTTTCTTTACTGGTCGGTCACACTAAAAAAAGATAATTTATTGAACAAAAACCACGTAAAAGTACTAATTTTCGAAAGTTTTACATCTAATAAAAGCTAACAGCCGAACAAAGCTGGAAAACGCTGAAAAGGGTTGATATAATGAATTAATCATGAGTTTTGGAGCCGAGAGATCATTCCTTAGCAAGTCATCTTTCGTCATTCGGCTGTGCCCTACAGTGCTTGTAATCCGGCACACGTTTCAGGTGAAATAATTGTTTTGTATCTGTATTATATTCCTAAATATAAATGTATTAAAAAACTCAAAAGTCATTGAAAAAAAAAAACATTAAATCGCCCTCATTTTTGAATTCCCATTCTGCAATATATAATAAGTTCAACATATCAGTCGCACTATTAACTGAGGTATGTTTTGTTTGCAGGAAATTCTCCCGAAAATATTAAAAAACAAAACTGATGCACTGTTGTCCAGAGCCAAGAAGATGAACGCCAAAGATGAAAAGTTTATTTTCCAAGGAGTTTATAACTTACTGTATGGAACAGTTGAGTTGCTAAAGGTCTCTTCAGAGACGGCAGCAGTACCTGTGGACAACATAACTTTGTCTGCTGGCAAACTGAAGGTAGGCTAACACAGGTAGTAATGTTAAAGACAACAATTTTATATCGATGCATGTTCCTAGAATAAAAGACCTTTGACGAGAGCTTGCCTGAACAGGATACTACTAACGGTTGAGAAGGCTAGAACGCAATACTACAAATGACTTGGAGAAAATTGGCCACGCATGTGGCAGTTTTAATTGAATCAATTATCTCTAAGTCATAACAAAATATAGAAAATCTGAACATATTAAACGATAATGTAAACGTGGGTCTCCAAAAAACGCCACGAGCCACACAAGTGTGGCACAAGCAGTACCTGGGGACAGCATAACTTTGTCTGCTGGCAAACTGAAGGTGGGCTAACACAGGTAGTAATATTATAGACAATAATTTTATGACTGACCTAGCTATCCGAGCAATTAAGGTTTAAACATTTAAGATTTTCGTTTCTCTAGGCAAAAGACATCGTCCTGGAATCAATGGCCATTATCAAAACGTTACTCCATACTCTGGCGATAAGGTTAGCAGTGTCCCAGTCCCCCAAATCGGTACAAGTTCCCGGCATGAATGTCATGCTGGGTCGAGAGACGAAATGTGGACTCGAAGAAAAAAGTTTGAACGTGTCAGAAGGTCAGAGATTTGTACTACCACCAAATATGAGACAAGCGTTTAACATTACAAACCTGGAAGAAGCTGAATATCACGTAAGTATGGTTTGTAAAAAAAATCTATACCTAATAGGCCTGCTAAACTGTCGATGTCACTAGATGTAAGATGCACTAAAAGTATATCTTTGTTACAAATTTCCAGCTTGATTGCGTCCTTCGTTTTTAAAACGGGGCATTGTGAATATTCGAGTTCCCCGCCGTATGTGATATCAAGCTGAGTGCGGTGACAAAGTTGTTTTGATCGAGAAAAGGCCTTTCCTTTTCATTTTTGCAGATTGAACATTCCCAATGTACTACATACTGCATAGCTTCTGTCGTTGAATGGTTTCAATTTTATTTTTTATTGCGTGACAATGAAAACCACCAATTGCCTGGAAGTAAATTAAAAATATCGGTTTTTGCCGCACGAACGCTTGGTTTTGGGCCACATAGGGATTTTTGCAATTTGCTATTTTTTTTTTTTCACCAGAGACGTTTTGCGAAAAAATATCCACGTGTTTACATAACTTTATATTGGTATAATCAAAATAGCGAGTAATGGACTAGTTAACTTGGATATTTAGTACTAAATACCTTAAGAATACTACGTTTTCACTTATCCGTACAAGAAATTGGCCGTGCCGACGATGTTTGGTCGGGACGAAGATATAGTGAGCGTGGTTTGTCTTGGTTAGGGACTTCAGTTTTAACCTCGTCAGAAATCGATTAAAAAAAAAAAAGATAAAACGAGAAATATACAATTTTCTCTGGGCTTTTTGGCGAATGTTTGCTAAAGTAGCCGAGGTTTTACATTTATATTTATTATTTATTTACTGTAATTCTAATTTATTTGGCTTTTACTAATTATATGAAGGAATGAATTATTTTTGCAGATGATTCGCACAACTTTTAATCCATACAAATGGCATAAAAGTCACGGAAAAGTAAAGTCAGAAATACAGAGTCTTGAATTCACAGACAACGAAGGGACGATATTGCCCGTTGGCGGAAACAACATAGATATTGACATCAAAATACCACTCAATTCTGAAGACTCTTCATCGAATAACTTCTTTATAAGACCACTTATGATGCGATACCACACGGTGGAGCTCTCCGATATTTCAGATTCTATGATCCTTGAGGTGAAACCAGTAAACCGCAGTCTTTTGATGGTAGTGTATGTTAAACACGGAGAACGTCCAACAGTAAACAACTACAGTTATACTGCCATTATACCTGATTATTCGTCTTGTAGCTGGGTCGACGTGAGGGGTCATTTGGTAGCAAAGTGCTCGAAGAGTCCATTCCAAATCATGTCTACAGCGGACTTTAACCACGCAGGATTGTATTATGTTGGAGTGCTGTACGTGGAACGTACTCAGCTGAATCGTACTCGAGTAAGACGATCGTGCTTTGGAAGAAGGCAGAAAAGGGATTGTGTTGAGCCAAAGCCTCCTCCAGTGAAAGGAGTTGAGTACAACAGAACATTGACATTTAATCCTAATACTGATCAGAACTATAGCGTCAAAGTTCGCAAATACAGCTGCTACTACTTTTCATTGACGCAGGACCAGTGGAGTAAAGATGGCTGTAAGGTAAGCAAAAACCGTTTGCTAAAAATTTATGATGATAATGTTACTCAATAAACCTGCCTACAAAGACTTTATACGTGTGGCCATAAAATTTAGATTAAACATATAACACGGTGGCTGTTTTACTCAGAAATGCCCTGGTCCACTTGGACTGACACACTGCCAGTAGATATAAGGCACTTTAGAATGCACGTTCGGTCATTTCTAACATGCATTGTAGTCAGAAAGTATAAAATATAATCGTCAATTTAATACGTTCTTACGATATTGTATGTTTAAGATTAAATGAGTCACTGAGTTGTGCTATAATTTCATATAGAGTGCTAGCTCTCGCCTCTGATAGTTGATCCTGGAATTTGCTGCTCGCCAGCCATGAAACCCTTTTTTTATACCGTGTGATTGTTTGGGCGGGATAGTCTTGGGGAAGACTAGGGCTGGTGAAATACGTATCCACCACGACATCCAGAGTGTGAGTTTCTTTCCTGAGGTCAAGTGAAAAACAAAACGGGTAATAGAGTTGGAAGAAACTATTCTGTCGATTGCCAAACTGACCCGACGACAGGTGACGAAGGAGAGACTTTAACTGCAGTTTTTGGCCTCTCCTGTAAAGAAACCTACTACCTATAGTTACCCAATAGCATTCTCGCATATACCATCAGAAAATACCAATGATTGATACATTTTGTCTCGCACAATTGATAGAATGATAAATATTAGACCGAATGTGTATGTTTTTTTTAAATTTAGGTTGGCGATGACACCAACGACCAGCAACTTCAGTGCCGATGTAATCATCTTACATCATTTGGTGGAGGCTTTTTTATTGCGCCAAACCCGATCGATTTAGACAAAGTGGTTACAGAGTTCACAAGACTTGGAGAAACAGGAAATTATGTGGTTCTTGCAACGGTCTGTGCTATTTTCGGCGTTTATCTCTTGGTGTTAATCTGGGCAAGAAAGGCTGATATGCTAGATGAAAGAAAGGTATGCCTGCACCATATGTCAGCCGATTCATCTTATAAAATGAAAACGTTCTCAATCAATCAATCAATCAATCAATCAATCAATCAATCAATCAATCAATCAATCAATCAATCAATCAATCAATCAATCAATCGATCGATCGATCGATCGATCGATCGATCGATCGATCAATCAATCAAACTAACTAATAACTAATAAATTCGTGGCCCTCTTAAATACACTAAAAGTTAAAAATCTATTATAAGCAATAATCTAATTTAAATTCTAGTTAAAACCTAATTAAAAATCTAAAATCTAAGCTACAATGTTAATACAAAGGATAAAAGGATAAAACTTGCTAAAAATAACGTATATTACATTCTAACAGATTTATATAAGGGTAAAATAAATAAGGGTAAAAATAATGATGAAGCATCTAGATAAATATCAGTCAATATTTTCTCGATTTTGTTATATCTACATTTCAATGTTCTCAGAACAACTCAATTTCGTTTTAGGTGGCTCCTCTCGGAACATCGTTGCTTTCGCCTTGTAGTAGATGATCCTGTACATCTCAAGTGATTCCACTTTAACTATTGGCAAAATATGTCGCACTGAAATAGCATTTTGTAACATGTTTCTATACATGTCGTACTTGTAGGATAAGCTAACTGTGTTATAACGTGAATTTATTCCTTTCTTGGTAGTTGGGCCCTGCTGTGCACATAAGAAACCCTGCCAACGGTACGCACACATATGATTTAACTGTTAATACAGGGGTTTGGAGAAATGCTGGGACAACGGCTAGCGTGCACATTAAAATCTACGGCACCGAAGGCATTGTAGAGGGTACCAACTTAACTGGAAAGTCTCCACCAGGAAGAAAAATGTTTGGAAGAGGCAGCATCGACAGGTTTATATTCCATGTGGAAAATTCCCTCGGAAGTGTCATTAAGATAGAAATGTGGCATGACAACTCTGGGAAAAATTCATCGTGGTTTCTGGATCAAGTTCGCATTGTTGATAAAAGTACAGGTGAGAAGTGGGATTTCTTCCACCACGGTTGGCTCGCTCTTCACAAAGGTGACGGATCGACCAAGGCTACTCTGATGGCCAATGATCCAAATCAGCACGGTCCTGGATTTAAAAACATGTTTTACTCCGTCTCTTCAGTAGACCTGGCAGATTATCATCTTTGGGCCTCTGTCGTTACTAGACCACCACGTAATCCATTTACACGTGTGCAGAGGGCCTCATGTTGCCTATCTTTTTTATATCTGGCGATGGTTTGTAACGCCATGTTTTATCAAGTGACTGGAGTTTCAAATGAAGTGATTGAGATTGGTCCATTGAAAATGTCACTTCGCCAAGTAATTGTTGGACTAGAGAGTGCGTTGATTGTTGCCCCAGCAAGTGTTTTGATAACTGTTTTATTTCGTCGGAGAAAAGCTAAGGCTAACGTTGTAAGCGAAGAAGTCAACGCTACCGAAAGCAATGTTTCAAAGAAATCCTCAAATAAAAGGAAAATGAAACAATGTTTGCTACCTCATGCCTTTGTGTATCTCGGTTGGTTTCTCTGCATTGCGGCGATAGCGTCTTCTGCCACCATAACAGTATTTTACAGCCTTCAATGGGGGAAAGAAATTGCAGATCAATGGCTAGCTTCGGTAGTTGTGTCCTGTGTCAAGGATGTTTTCGTCTGGCAACCATGTAAAGTTATGTTCTTTACTCTCTTGTTGATTATAATCTTCAACAGGCCCAAGTCTTCCGAGATAAGTAGTAATGGATCATCGTTTGAGGAGGAGATGAGGGAGAGGCGTGCCTATGAATTACACAAAGCGACATTTTTTAGGTTTGCCAGGCAGTTTGGCGCGTTTATAGTCTTCTACGTCTTGCTAATGACTGTAACGTATGGGGACAAAGATTATCACAGATATCTGATGAACAAAGCCACTCGTGATAGCTTCACCTTCTTTTACAAGGTTTGTATAAAAATTGGTTGAGCATTGTGTTTAGATTCGCCATTAATGGCATACCTATAATGCATCACTGATAGTTTACACACAGAAAGCGCCAAAAGCCGTACTTCTGTTTAACAAATAGATTCCATTTTGCCGTGCGTTTGTTCAGTTCTAGATCACAGATGACGTCAAAATGTGGTAAGAGCAAAAAAGTGGCCTAGGTTTTCATTTCACTGTTTCATCGATTTTAAAATACGCAATACGCAATATGAAGGAAAAATAAATTGTCAATGAAAAAACTGACCTTTATTCCATTTGTACTCTGCAAGCTTTAACTAAAGCAAGCGTTCAACGGCGTTCAACCGCCATTCATGGATTTCCCGTAGCGCCTTCAACAAACTGCTCGAACATCGGACAAATACTTGCAGCTTTCGATAAATAATTTTCAAATCAGTCACTGTCTACTTCAAGCTTGTATAGCCGAGTTAAATATCTTGAAAGGTGTAGAGTATTTGGCAGATTGTTCCTCTATGTAGATTTATAATTAAGTGAACTTTCTCTTGTTGTTTTCGCTGTAAGTTTTAAAAAACTTTGCCGACAAGACTAACTTGGATTATGAACTCTGATCACGCGCGCGAGTCACACCACGCAGTAACGTCATCTGTTTGTCTGTACTCTAATAGGTGACAGGCATCAGCCAATCACAACGCGCGCAGTAACTCGGTTATTGTATCAAACTCGATGGAAACACAGAAGTAGCACGAGCTGTTGACGTAATGATGGCGCGAGCAAATATGATTTACACTTTGATGATCAAAACAAACGTGGGATTTAATTCTTTTTCCTCGCGGTGTTTTCTAAAAGAAAAAGAAAACATGTTTACCGTGTTTCTATTGAGCTATAGAAACACTCGTGAAAGTCTGGGAGAACTCGAAAAAACTTTAGAAACACTCGACCATCAGCTCGTGTTCCAACAGCATTTCTTTTTCTGCCAAACTTCCATTCGTGTTTAATATAACTCGATAGAAACACGCAACACGTTTTCTATGGTCAACTAACATTAAGATCGTTATGTCACTTTCCAAGCTGTTTTTACCTCACATTTCTCTTTCAGGTGAACACAGGGGAAAAAATGTGGATTTACATGTTTGGCAAGTTTATTCATGATGCGTATGCCGGTGAGTGGTATAATGGAAAGTGGGAACAGACACCAGAATACATTGGCAATAAAGTGTCAATGCTTGTTGGAATGCCACGCCTTCGACAGCTAAGGATACAGGAAGGTAAATAATGTAACATAGACAACGAGGAAGCAAACGGATCATTTCGGTGAAATATCTTGTCGTAAGTAATGCAATCCCCTCAGATTTTCCTTTGTGAAATGGTACCTCGAGCTTTCGTGACATCGAAAATATAATACCTGTTGTTTAATTCAGAGACGGGAAATAACATTTTGAGTATGGGAAAAAGTCAGCTAAAACTATTCGAAAGGCAACGGCAGCTCCCAAATTCGGATAATCAAATTCCGTCCCTAAAAGCTTCTGCTTTTTTTAATATTCAGGTTAGAAATCCAAAGGGGTTAAAGTGTTTTATTTAACACAAACATCCCCTTGAAAGGTCCTCAACGATATTGCAATTATTTTGCACTTGGTTGTTCACAATTCCTAATTTTAAAAGTAAAGATGTAAGTTATTATCCGTGAAAACGCCAAAAACAATTTGTAATCAGTCTGAGAAAATGCATTTCAAAGTTCACAAGCTTTAGTCAAAATATCACGTGTAGCCATTTGGTAAAATCGTCTTTAAGTGATTCAGTGGAATTCCGAGGTATCTTCGAAATTTGTTTTGAATGTTTGACGTTGTTCGAAAAGATTTCTTTTGATAAGATATTCAAAGAATTAACAGAACAGTTTGAAATCGGGTGTAAATAATTTTGGTACAACAATTTCTTATCAGAGCCTGAGAAAATGAAATTCAACGTTCACAAGCTATAAGCAAAAGCTCACGTCTTCTAAGCGATTTAGTGGAATTCAGTGGAACTTCGAAATTGGTTTTCGATGTTGGGTGCTGTTAGAAAAGATTTCTTTTGATAAGATATTTGAAGAAGTAACACAAAATCACGCACTAAGGTGTAAATAATTTTCTAATAATTTTGTCAAATAACTACTAGAAATCCTGGCGAATTCCGTTTTAAACTGTTTTAGTTTACACAAAGATCAATGTATTCTGGGAAAACTGAACAGCGACATTCCAAGAATTTCGCTTTAATTTACTCGTTCAGTGCTCCTGAATGTTCTCTTTTCGTATTAAACAACAGCATTATCGTGTAACTAAGTGAATGTATGGCTACCATGGTTATGGTGGTGTAAGTGTATTGCTGCACGTTGCAGTAGAGCATCCTTAATAAATGTAGTGAGTGTACAATTCCCCTTTTCTTCTTGCTCTTGTTCTATAGATTCATGCGGAGTAGTGAAAGAGTTTGAGACGATCATTGATAAGTGCTACGACTTCTACTCAATGTCAGAGGAAGATACAACTCGTCTCTATCTCCCGCATTGGATTCATTTGACAGACGCACAGCATGGATGGGCCAACCTATCACAGCTCTGTCCCAGACCATGGCGTTATTCATCGCCAGAGGAGCTTAACAACTTCCCTTCATGGGCGCAGCACCACATATATGATGGTGGTGGGTATGTTCTTGATCTTGGCTACGATAAACCGACTGCTATCCGCATGATGGAAGGGGTAAAAGACAAAGACTGGATTGACAGAAGAACAAGGGCTATTCTACTTGAATTCCAAGTTTTAAACTTGAACACTAATTTAATGAGCATTGTAACATACCACTACGAGGTTCTACCATTTGGATTTGGGCTAACTTATGAGAAAATTGACACGATAAAAATATTTAATTTTGGAAATCTATCTTACAGTTTCTATTTAACGTGCCAGTTGCTGTTTATGTTGATAGTATTGGTGTATGTCGTTATCCTTTTGATGAGACTATGTCGTCAGCGATGTGATTTTTTTAAACGTGTGTGGAACTGGGTAGATATTGGACAAATTATAAGTGCCTCACTTGCCATTGTGTTTTACATCATTAAGGTGAAGTTTATGCATGACAGCATTCAAGAACTTAAAAAAAATCCTTTTGTGACAGTAAGTTTCCAGTTTGCAGTTTTCTGGACTGAAGTTGAAAATGCTGCTCTTTCTCTTGCTTTATTTATTGCCACTTTTAAAATTCTTCATTTTATTCGCCTCAATCCACATGTACAAATCTTAGCGTGGACGATGGTTACGGCGAGGCATGATATATTTTCATTTTGTGCTCTCTTTGGTATACTTTTTGTTGCGCATGCCCACTTTGCTTATTTGGCTTTTGGTAGTTCTGTGTTTTCCTTTTCGTCATTTGCTCGCTCATTCGCTTCAGAGTTTGAACTATCGCTAGGCAACACAGTTCACGTCGTCGAGATTAATGATGTCAACAGACTTTTAGGTTCGCTTTTTACAACCAGTTTTATGCTCACACTTGCAGTTCTTCTTGTCAATATTTTTGTATCGATTCTAGATATAAATTTACATGACGTGAAAGAGGATGAAGAAAAGGTCCAGGAAGCGTTTGGTATGGGAGAATTTATTAAAACTTTTTTGTTTGGTTATGGTTACAAGAACAAAGAAGAAAAAGGCCACTCGTGAAACTGTAAATAGTAAAATTGTAAGTGTATATAAGCTTACGACGGCTCCCTGCTCGTTTTAGAATGCATCGAATAATCACTGTATTTCGTTATAGGTAGCTGAGGGAAATGTAAAACATTTAATTTTTCACTTAACCCACACTTAACATGTTATTTAAAATTGCTTGGTCACAGGAAGTTCTTGTTACAATGACGCAACCAATCTACTAGTCGTTAGCCATTACCAAACTTTGAAACTATTTCCTTTTCGTAGTTTTGAATCATCATTTATTCACTATTTCATTTCATTTCTCTGAAGTACCGAGCTTGTAAATAAAGCTGAACAGCGATAAAACATAAAGTAACGCGACGAAGCCTTTATTTATTTTATTAATTTTAAGGCTGAGTTTAACTTCACACTTGAAGAGATTGTATTCCTTGCTCAGTTATCCTTGTTTGGCGATGACGTAGTCATTCGCCTTAATGTAATACTAACCGCAAATGTAATAAAAATCAACGCTTAATGTAATAAAGTTACCTCCGAAAATGTAGCACAATTTGAACACAAGTTTATTTTGGATAGCCAGGATATCGACCTTCTCTCACATTCTCCATGTCCACGACTTTTCATATTTCAAGCCAGCAATCCGCGCAAATAATCAACTTCCTTTCAAGAGTTTGAAACAGCCAATCAATTAGTTAAAAAATATTGTGCCTCCACGACTTTCGTTCTCGTGCGAAGACCCCGCTGGCTAAGAGAGCAACCTCTTACCAAGGGCGCTCCCCTCCTTTCAAATTTCCCACCCCTCCCGATTTGAAGGGAGAAGCCCCCTAGCAACGAGGTTGAACAGATAAGCAAAAAAAAGGGCTATGGGGACGAGAATGGATTTATTTATTTGTTTGTTTGTTTATTTATTTATTTAGATTTATATGGTCTATACTTTTGTAACAAAGAAGATTAAGCGCCGATGCTGTGAGCAGGATTCGAACGTGAATGCTTAATAATTACTCCACGAGACCGCGTTAGATACGAGGTGGTAAATAGACAACGAGGCGCCAAACGAAGCGCAGAGTTGGCTATAACCACTCGTATCCAACAAGGGCGAATGGAATAATTGTTTTATTTTTTTAATTCTTCTTAAGTATCATATAAAGCAACTGGACATTTCATTTTCATGTAAACGAAGTGATAGTGTGAGAAGACGGGGAAATTTGTGGTGCGGTGCTCACTTCTTGAGTTCAATGAAACATGCGGAGTGTTCTTCTGAAGACTTTTTCCCGGAAAATCTCCTCGTAAATCGTCTTTTCATCCTGGAAAATTGTGACAACAATTAAGGTTTAGGGGATGATCCGAAGCAATAGCTTTTCTGGAAATTATACGCCTTGTGCAAGACGAGCGAAGCAAGTGTTTACATATTGTACTTGTTTACTGCGCCACGGATGTCATCAAGACTACTACATTATGCTGAAACGACATTGCAATCAGAATCGATGAAGTTTATTGAAGTATAAAAGGACAAGATCAACATTGAAAGGTAACAAACTTAACTTAACTGACAAGCTTGTCTGCGTTGATATCAGTGCGAATAAGGCAGGCCCCACCAATGACGTGTTATAACATTTCGGGAAAATGTTCAAGTATAGACAACAAAATCATTTCTGACCTTTAGTCATGGGTTAGCGTTAAGAAACAACCGCGCCCAGCAATGCAAGGTGTGGAATTTTTTAGTATATCAGATTCGGGGACAACAAGTCACCATCGTCTCAAATAGAAATTGGGGAAATTACATTTCTAGCCGGAAACCGAAGTCATAAGCGTTGGTGTAGTAATCCCCAAACGCCTGTAGACTTGGTAGACAAAATTTCTCCATTTCATCGAGTGTCATTTTTTCAATAATATCCTATCAAAATGGAGTGGCCGATAATTTGAGGTGCGGGGGGAGGGGTGCGCTGGAGCAGAAAGGGGGTGGATTATCAGCTTTTTAGCCCTCTAAACCAGGTGGGTCGTGTAGTTTTGATCTACACATAACAGGGGGTGGGGGTGGGTCATCATAATTTCACACTATAGCTTTAAACTGATCAAGTTATATATAAAACCTCAAACATACTCTTGAGTACAAACTGATAAATTTCTCGATGCGAGCAGTTTAAGACGTTATTGTACTTATTCCAGAACACCAAATATAATTAAACAATGGTTATGGTGAAGGTGATATGTGATCTTCGCAGTGAATTTCCAATTTAAGCAATTGGAATAAAGAAGACTGAAAAAAAATCAGGGCTTCAACGGGATTCGAACCCGGTTATGGTTATGGTGGTGTAAGTGTATTGCTGCGCGTTGCAGACAATCCTCAATAAATCTAGTGAGTGTACAATGTCCGCCAGTTTTCTTCTTGCTCTTGTTATATAATAAAAAAAGCCAACTTCATATGTTTGCGCCTGAGACTGAAAAGAGTTAATAAAGGTTTACTTGACGGGTGAAAGGATTTGTAATCCGGAAAAGGAGATCAAGGAATTCACCTTCCTCCTTTAAATGATCAGTCTCAATGTTTTCTGTTCGTCTAGTAAGAACGGTTAATCGATTCTCGACACTCTGCAGTCTCTGCTCGGTACACTGGATGATACTTTCAGAATTCAAACAGAATGGCTCTGCATTAGAAATGCACATGTTTGTGAATGTTGCGTCGTCGCAAAATAGCTTGAACTCAGGTTTCCTTTTGCCTTCTTGGAACATGTCCACAAAACGTTCACCAATGAATCGGGCCATCTCAAGCTGCTCGGCACTTTCCTCAACGTTTGTCTTGGCGTCAGTGTAAGACTCATTCAGAACAGAAACCAGCATATTCATAAGGACTATAGTCATGCATAACACGAACAACAAGGCGAACATCGGGCCAATGAAAGGCTTATCATTACGAAGGTCATCAATTGGTACAGCAGTTCCTAAGAGAAATTGAAACTGCGAGATGACTGCTTGCATGTAGCTGGAGTAGTTCAGGATTGTCCTGCCAAAAAATGTAATTCCCGATATGACAAAAGCATTGAAGACGATGAGAAAGACACCGAGGTAAGACAGTTGGTAGCCCACAGACTGGCGGAAGGACGAGAACAAGAAAATCACGTAAGGGTTGAATCGTATGAGATTCAGAAGCTTCAGTGTCACCATAAAAATCGCAACGGCAATTGACGCGTTCTCCCAGCTGGCCCAATCTAAAGCTGAGTGAAAGTCTACAATTTCATATGGATTTGCTTGAATTGTTTTGATGCTCTTCAATACACTTTTGGATCTAAACATATAGAACAAAACGGAAGCTACGGAAGACACAATCATTAAAAAGTCAACCATATTCCAGACAGACTTAAAAAATCTAAGACGTTGTTGGTAGAAGAGGATCAGCATCATGATGAAGTTAAAGAGCACCATACCCATAAACAGAAACTGACAAATGAGATAGAACATCAGTGCCCCTGACTCTGTGCTGTACAACTCGAGTGTATCTACCCTCTTTGTGGTAAAGGCGGAACCAGGAGCGATCATCTCGTAAAAATAGGTTGCTATGCTGATCAAGTTTGTATTCACGTTGAAAACGGCGAATTCTAGAATAACCGCTCGAGTCTGACGATCGACCCATCCATGTCCAAAGGTCTCACTTAAGACTCCAAGGGCGGTGTCTTCGTCATATCCTAGCACAGCAGCGTAGCCACCTCCTTCATATGAATTGTAGGAGGCTTTTATTGGATCATTTTCTAATTCCTCAGCTGTTTGATAACGCCAAGGTTTTGGACACATTTGCAGAGCGTTTGGCCATGATGTATTGTTGGGGAGAAGCTTCCATCCTGGCAGACTAAGTAGTGTCTTGTCCTCTTCCACACGTGAATAGTCGTAATAGCAGTGTGAGATTATATTAGAAAGTGGTCCACAGGAATCTTAAAAAAAACATTGAACAGGAATAGACATTAAAAATTGGATAGTATAAAGGTCCATGACGAGTAGCTTGCTTTTCAACGACCTGAAGGTCAACTGTTTTACTTCAAGAACATCAGTAAACTGTAGTATTGTACCAAATTATCTGGCAGCTTTACTTTGGTGAAATGGGTAGATAGAAGGAATTTTGGGTAAAGAAAATTGCCGCCTGTATGGCAGGATGAGCTGGCAAATTGTGAGCTCCATCCTAAGGAATAGCAAATATGTGTCATTTGTCTCTTAAAGAACATGGAAGCAAGGCACATCCATTTTGTTCCCATTATAGGTAATATGACGATTTTTGATATTTAATTTTCAAAAATAGCATTTACTAAGCGCTTACCTTTTCTGACCCTCAACTGTCGCATCCAAGGCATGCCGATTAGTATTGACATCTTGTTTCCAATGTACACGTCATTTTTCTCCTTAAGACCGTTGTACCACGTTTGGTTGTAAATATTTGGAATGAACTCTTGCCGTAGCCATCCCCACAGTCTATTTGAATCAGTAACCTGAAATATGTGAATGAGTGCAGTTGATAAGTATAAATTGCAGGTCGCCAACTGTAGCCATATCTCCTCAATTAAGACAAAACAACACAAGACAAGTTAAGACAATTTAGACAAGACAAGGCAAGACAAGACAAAAAAGACAAGAAAAGGCAAGAAAAGACAACAAAACACAGCACAAGGAAACAGAAAACAAAACAAGACAACACAGCACAAGAGAGCACAAGAGAACACAAGACAGCACAAGATAACCCAACACAAGATAAGATAAGATGTTTTAACAACTGGGACTTCTTATGTATTTGGCTTAGAAGGTGAATGTGTAAAGTTTACAAAGGGAGTCAAGTCGAAGTCTGCAATAAAGTCAGTTAACTAAGCTATGTAAGGATAAAATTGCTAAAAAGTTGAAACAGAGGATAACGGAAGACCGTGGACTTACATACATATCGGTCTTTAATTATTTTCGATTAACTTTGTTTTGCTTATCTGAAACAACCCATACGAACGATATTTGTCACCAGAAAGTTCTTAAAAGTCGTTTTCCAAAAATGACGCCTATTCCAAAGACGACTTAATCTAGCTGGCCAGCAAATCTTTTTCTCTAGAGTAAATTAGAAGTGACATCGCAAGCATTTCGCAATATGACAGCAGGTAGAATGAATTTGGCTTTAATTTCAAGTTTAAAATAATAGCAATGTAACTGAGCTCATCTCCTTCAATTTATGCTCACTTAATGCTTCTCCTCAGGTTCTTAAGTATACTTTAAGTTACAGAGACCTAGTTAAGTCTTACCAGGTCAAACTTTGTGAAGGGATTTTTCATTGCAGTTGTCATTAGAAAACGATTGCCATTCTTGTTACCATAGCAAACGATAGCTAAGAGAAACACGTATATTAAATGAAGCACAATTTCTCTCACTATTACTGTCAACTGAGCCTCTTTTTTGCCTCGCACACGCATCTTTTCCAACAAATCCTGTTTAAAGCGTTGTTTAGGATCATCGCTTAGAAAATCGATATCATCCTCATAGGTACCGCCTTCTGTACTCTCGTCGTCAGAATCCCCGCTTTTGTCCTTATTATTTTTGCTGATGAGTAAGGAGATTACAATGACTGCCAACATAACCTTTGTTGGTTGTACAACAAAAATATCTTGCCCGTTTGAAATCAAAATTGAGGCAAGCCATTGCTCGGCAACTTCTTTACCCCACATTAAACTGTAAAATAAGGTGAAGGTTGCTGCTGTAAGAGTTGTGATGAGGCAGAGAAACCAACCGATGTATACACAGAAATGAGGCAACGTGCAACCTGTTTCACTTATTTCATCTACAAGTTCCTGGGCCTGGTCGATGTCTTTATATTTGTCTCCCTTTTTTATTCTTGGTCTGCTAGACTTAAACAAGAGGACAATCAGGATGTTTACAGGTGCAACTATTAGTCCGCTTTGCACTCCAACGACAATCTGTCTCCATGTAAACTTGAATGGTCCAATTTGTATAGCTCCATCGGATTCCCCACTAATGTTATAGAACATGGCATTGGCAATCATGGCGCTGAACAGAATTGAAAGACAACACGAGGCTCTTTGTACGCGGGTGAAAGTACTGCTACAAGCTTTCCCAAACACTGACATCCACAGGTGGCCATCTGCAATCTTTCGTCCAAAGCGTGAACGCACATGTGCTGAAAACGAAGCGGAACTTTTGTTGTCCACTGTGACTTCTATTTGCCCATCTTCTTTTTCCAACGCCAGCCATCGATTTATCGGGAACACCCATCGCTCCTGTGTTTGCCTGTCTCTGATAACTACTGTCTCTACAAACCAAGAAGGGTTTTCTCCTGAATTGTCGTGTTCTAAAGTTATTTCTTTTAAAGTTCCTAACGATTCGTTTGTGATGAGGACAAAGCCATTAACACTTCCTCGCGCAAATATCTCACTTGAATCCCCTTTACGTCGCAATGGAACTAGCTTGTGTTCATTAATTTCGCCTTTTATGCTGATCGTTACGTTGGCGGTTGTTGCTGAATGTTTCCAAACTCCAGTGCTTATGACCATGTCGTAAAAGTAGGTTCCTTCTTCCACGATTGTGACATGTTTAGGAGGGAGTATCTGTAATGAATGTAGTGCAAGAGGTTATTTTTACCCGATTCGCTTACAAACGACCAACGAGACTTAGAGATCATTGAATATACGTGTTCTAATTATTTTGTTTACTATTGGAACAAAGGTACAGTATTTCAATAAGGACTGTAATATCATCACTAATTTACCTTGTTTTCGTCTCTCTTATCAGCCCTTCTTGCGAAGAATAACACAACAAAGTAAAGGAGGAAACCACATGCAATTGTCACAAGCACTGAAATATTTCCAGTTTCATCAAGCCGCGTAAACTCCGTAAACACTTTGTCAAAGTCAATAGGATTCGGCGCTTGAATAAAGTTTCCACCAAAAGACGTCAAATGATTGCATAGGCACTTAAGATGGGTGGTGTTTGAACTGGCATCAACCTAGTACAAGAGAATGTTTGCAATTACAAAAATTATTACACTTTTATTCTTGTCAGCGTCTCCTTGGCTTCTCTGTCGAAAATTATAAAGTATCCATATGACAGTTATTAGGACTGAAAGTTTAACGTCGACTTATCTGAAGGTTTCATCCCAAACACAATTACTTGTGACAACTCATTCTGCAGCTATAACGTGACAATTCGTTTTAAAGGCCATGAAAAATAGTTTCACCTTACCCCGTTTACAACGTTGTGAAATAGGCAGCAATAGGAGGTATTTTTTTCGTGCTTACGAACATTGGAAAGGGAAGAGGGGGAATTACTAGATATTTAATGCTTCGAGTAAGAAAAAACAGTAAGTGTCCCAAGAATTATGTCTGGGGTTACGTTATAGCTCGATATTCTTACTTCACAAGTGATTAGGGAATAGTGGATTTGAATTTAACGAAAATATTTATTTATAACAACAGATCATTGAACAGAGAAGCGAACGCAGCCAATAAAAATGATATGCAGCAATAAAAGGAAACCGATATTATCGAACACAACAGATTTCTGTTATGTTAAGAAGGCTTTGTAGCAGGACTGATTGTATCCCTAGATTTTACTAGTTGTAAACGAAAAGAGACGACGAAAAGTCGAAAGGAATGACATTAATATAATTTACCGTGCAGCCATCGGAGGTCCACTTCTCTCTATCTTCACACCAATATAAACAACTCGATTGGGTTATAGTGAGCGTGTAGTTGACATCGGTTGATGGGTCATACTGAGGAACATCCGTTTTATAGACACCTTTGGGTGGCGGATCCTTAAGGCCTACACAAGACCGTCTTTCACGACCATGGCCAAAACACGATCTTCTCCTTCTGGAATGTTCGTTAACAGTTTTAGCTCCTAGAAACAGCAGGCCGACATAAAGACGTCCTGGCTCAGAAAGCACTACTGTTACGG
This sequence comes from Meandrina meandrites, assembly GCA_963693305.1. Taxonomy (NCBI): domain Eukaryota; kingdom Metazoa; phylum Cnidaria; class Anthozoa; order Scleractinia; family Meandrinidae; genus Meandrina; species Meandrina meandrites. The sequence goes on from OY855909.1 coordinate 30,902,026, forward strand.
AGCTGTATTCAGAAAGGCAGGATGTTTCGTTTTGCTTGTCATCTGTTTGGTTTGCACATGCTGACGTAACAGTAAAGTTATGATCAGAGTCCTCGATCGTAGGCCTTGATCCAAATTTAGCAAACAATTCAATAACAATGCCGTCTTTTTGAACACCGATTTTAATAGAAACCGGGACATCTGCTAGTTCCGCGTAATAACTACGGATGGACATTTTGTTTGGCTTTAGGAAATAATGTTCTGTTTCGTTGCTGGTGCTCGTCGGTGGACTGGAAATCGGAATAACAATCTCAATGTCACTTTCAAGGTTTGATATATTAAGCTTTCTTCCATTGCTACTTTGAAGATCTAGACTGGTTACACTTGATTTGACCTTCTCGCTGCTCTTGTCCCAGGTGAAAGGGTTAAAACTAATGGCCTGCATCTGAAGAGGGAAACAACAAAATTCTTCGATTTGTTACCCTGATATGTTTGTTATATTACTACCTTCACCAAGTTATAGTGATACATTGCAGATTTTGTTTAATTTTAAATGGACTGGTTAATGTCGATGTCTATGTTTGGTCTTAAGTAAGATACTGTATAAATTAAATTTAAAATTGATATTGACTGCAAAGAAAGCCAGAAGGGGATATAAGGGCACGATCTGTTTTAAAGTCCTTTATATTCTTAAATAACTGTGACAAACGAGGATGATACGGAAATCCAAAGGAATGGCAGAGCTAAACATTAGGTTTGACTTATTTCCCTACGTCTCCGTGGCTGCTTAAAAAAAAATCATTACTACTATAAAATGTATTGTGTCAAAAGCCGATTGTACAGCGTCAAATTGAATTGAGTTTGAGATACATGTTGGCCATAAAGAGACGAACGTTTCTTTAAAAAATAATGTTGTGTAACGTGTTTGGGTTATTTTAATAATTCCATTGCTACAGCAATAGTGAAAGATGTGCTTTCTCCGGTAAGTGCATATTAGACCTTTTTATTTTAGCATTTCGTCACCTACACGAGGTAGTCCACCAAAGAGAGTTGACAAAAATCTCATGCATGTACGATAAAATTCAGATAAAAATGCGTTGAGCTTAACACGATTTAGAATGATTTTGGATGGAGCGAGGGGATGGGGGTATTATCGGAAAGTATTTTTGCATTTTAAAATGTCGGAATATCAATAAACATTTTTGGATTTAGGTTTTCTTTGTAAATAACACAGTATGCAAAAAAAGATTTGCAGTCTTTATTTAAAAAAAAAATGGTGCGACAAAAAATACAAAGCAAAATCCCATAGGCTCTTTAAGTCTTGCAGGAAGTTATGTCTTTCGTTAAGAGCTAAGACCAGATACAAGCCCACGTGGCTATTATGGCGGAGAGGGATTTCTAGGATTTTTATTTATTACGAGTTATTTGCGGAAATTTACGTACTCTGAAAATAATATAAGCATTCCATTGCATTTTCGTGCTAAAAAGTCAAAAACACTGTATAAATGTACAACAAGGGCTGAAAGCTAAAACTGGTCTTTTTACCTTTGCATTGATGTTTCCACCACCAATATCTCCAAGGTTACCAGGTAACTTAAATGTTGTAGGTCCTTCTTCCATGCCGAGTCCCTTCACATCATCAGCGGTGACCTTCTTCAGGAATATTGCCAAGTTGGTTGTCTTAATCGCTAGGTCTTCAGAGGGAACCAAGCGGCCAAAGAATGCATCGCTCATGTTGTTCAATTTTTCGGAAGCCTTTTTTGCAAACTGCAACAACAGAAGTGGTGATTTCCTTTAGAAACTTATCGTCATGTACGTTTGAAGTACGGCGGAGCGTAATTTGAAGTTGGGGGGCTAAAAAAATTTTGTTTAGGTGATGATGAAAGAAGCGCGCGCCGAACGCGCGAGCCACTAGGGGGGTCTGTGGGCATGGTCCCACAGAAAATTTTGAAATCTAGAGACTCGCAAATGCTATTTTCAGCATTCTCCATGAGATATTTCTTCAAAAAGTATATCTGAATCAAGTATAAAATCACATGTTTCCTCATAATGCTTTGATAAGTTTCTTTTGTTTTGTTTTTCTTGTTTTATTATGTTGTCATTTTCAATTTAAAAGTTGGGGGGTGGGGGGGGGGGGGGGCTAAAGCTCCCCCCCCCCCCTCCCAGCCTCCCCGGCTCCGCCGTCCCTGAGCTAAGAACGGAGATTGCGCCACGCTTAAATAGCATATCCCTTTCTGTGTAGTTGTTATACAATCACAAAGACACCTCTCGCAAGTCAATATACCTTGGGGGATGGTGAGGCTCCATTCGCTTGACTTGAGCCTGCTGCCGACTGAAGAACGTTCGTAAGACATCCTGTAACACTCTTAGCTGTCAGCTCCAATACAGGGGAAAATGGCTCCTCTAAGTCATTAAGGGTATCAGTTAGCATATTTGCTGTCTTGTCCGTCATTTGCATTGTTAATTCCTGGGGAAGACACATTATATTTAGGAGTGCTAAATGATTATATAACATATAACCTATATTACTATACAATTGGAAAGGGTGCCCTGCTTAAAATATATGCAACATTTCAGTCAAATTTAAAATAATAAACGCAATATCAATTATGCAAACAAAGCTTACTTTTTAAACTACGAAACAAAAAAGGGCTTACTTCACCTGGTGATTTTTTTCATGCAAAAGCACAGAAAAAAGACTAGGCAAAGGATAAACGGCCACAAAAATAGAACAAAAAAAACTTAACTTCATTTTTAAAAAGAAGATATTGCTTACCAGGCTATCGCTGTTACTTCCGCTATCACTTCCGCTATCACTCGTTTGTTGTTGTTCACTACTCATCGCCACAGCAACCACGGACATAATCAAGCGAGACATTTCAAGATTCGCAGGTGTTATGACTGTAAACTTCACAATTAACGTTTCTGAAATCTAAAAACAGGGCAAAATGAAATGTTCAAGAACACACGTTCCTGACGGAGCTACAAGAAAGATAAACCGTTTTGCTTTAATTTCAGACATAATCAATTATCCAACATGTCATTAAGTAGGGATAGTCCCAATTCGTTCAAAAGAATTAGCAATTAGCTAAATGTAGCGTATACGTAGTTTGGGATCGAATGCTTTAGTGGCTTTCTCCGAAATGCGCACATTTCTAAAGAACCACCCGTTAAAATTTTATAAAGTTTGATTGCAGAATATCTGATATTTAATTGAGGAAATTGCAAGTAATCCGGTTATCTTTTCATATCTCTCAGTTAAAATATTATTAAAATAGAATTAAAATACCAGCATTGTTACAAATTGTTCTCGGACAAGTGATGGAGAAAATCTAAAGGCTAAATTTTCTGCAAAATTAATGCATAAAATGTATATAAAACAGACCTTTGTATTTTGATATTTAAGCTGACGTATGTGTCGTTACCATGGCAACGTGAGGAGATATAACGACACATGCGTAAGCTAAAATATCAAGATATGGGGGTATGTTTTTTCAACCGATGTCTCGTCAATTTTTGAGGCATAGCGATCAACGGTTTTAGAAAAAAAATTGAATTGCGGCACAGGTAACAAAACCCGTGTTCAGTCACCTTAAATATATTGAATACGTGCTTGTTTCGTGTTTTCGAGTACGCCCATAAGATGACGTACTAACCAGTGAGAGCGTTTTGATCGCTGTATAATTTTTGTGTTAACGTACCAATTTTTTTACATCCGGGTCCAGCGTTTGTCCACAATCAGTTTTCTCATTGGCAGACTTGAGGACAGACAAGGACAGCTGAACAGCTTGGCTGAGTTCACCTTTGTTTAGAAAGTCATCAAGCTTATTACCTTCCCCGAGTACGCAGCTTTTTAACTTGGTGGCAACTGCATCTGGCGGTGAAAGGCAAGGATCAAGGGAAGAAGGTGGTGTTACCTGCAGATAATCCACAAAAGATTCAAATACAAGTCAAAATTAACCTACAAAGACAGGAACAGACACCTCTTTATCATTTTTTAAGCAAAAAGATAAGGAAAAAAAATATTATATGTCTCTTTATATATGATGGATGTCTATTAGCAAAAGTACTGCATTCAGCTACATGTTTCTGTTGCTACTCATATTCCTATTAGTTATAGAAAAAAACAGATTGAAATATCTTAAATAGTGTGATTAGTACCTTAACAATCAGATTAACTACAACCGCTACACCGACAGCATTCTTGACAACGATGTTAATTTGTAACTGGTAATCGTCTTCTGGTGATCCCGCCGGTAACACTGTTGAAACAGACTGGGGAGAGCTGCCATAAGATATTGGCTCTTCTCCAAGCTGAAATTCATAACTGAGAGTACTTGTATCTTGCCAATCGAAGCACTTAAAAGTAAACTCTGTGTCAAGTGACACGCCTTCAGTGACTGACGCTGCACAGTACCCGCTGTGTGGCGCTCCAGCTGTCTCAAAATCCAGCACGGCAAAACCTTCTGCTCCTTCTGGAGATATTACGAATAACGTTAAGCTGTATTTAGATTTGGACTGCAATGCGTTCTTCTTGATGATCATATTGCTTGCATTTACTGCAGTTGACGTCATGTTAGGCAAAATAGGTATATCATCCCAGTCGCCTGAATAGTCATTAAATCTTTTTAATCGCCATTTATAAACCGAGCCATTGCAAGCAGAGTTAGGGCATTCGGATGTAACTCGGAGCTTGTTCGAAGCAGACACAACGGCATCACAGTCTACAAAGCATCTGCAATAGATTGACGCCCGTAAAATTGGTGGGTATAGATCGAGCTACTTGCACTTATCGAGTACCAACGAATTATCATCCCCAGTGTAAACAAAAAGCTACCGATGTGTGGAAAGCAATGATGAGACACTATAATAAATGGTTGATGCCTGCTCGTAAGCATTTAGTGTTGTAGTAACATAACATTACGATAACTAAACCATTAGTTAGTATTAGTATTTTTTTTGGTTTTTATAATTTTCCTTGTTTGTTGTCTTAACATTTTTTTTCCTCGGAGATATTAGCTTATTACACGCTACTCTGTAATCCGAGAAAAAATAATGTTAATGTATGTAATGACGTGTAGTATATGAAATGATTCATAATGTATGTAATGTATGTATGTATGTATGTATGTATGTATGTATGTATGTATGTATGTATGTATGTATGTATGTATGTATGTATGTATGTATGTATGTATGTATGTATGTATGTATGTATGTATGTATGTATGTATGTATGTATGTATGTATGTATGTATGTATGTATGTATGTATCGGTCTCTAATAAAAGTGCGATGCTAATATTTACCTTAGAATTACTTGGGGAACCTCTCCAGCTGCTATCTCAAAGGACATTTCAGCAAGGGATCTTCTGTCATCCTTGGAAACAGTCAGCCTTAGAACATAAAATTTTCCAACTTGAAGTTTGCCAGGATCGATGGTTATAGCTGTTGAAAAAGAATTTATTTCTCCAACAAAAGAATCGAAGCAATCATTACTTATAGTAGCATTGTCATCCGCATCAAGACAAGACCAAGCAAAATCGAGCCCAGTATGATTTCCAGGACCGATATCTCCATCGTAACTCAATGAGCCGTCAACAGTTACAATTTCCGCCGATCCCCAACGAACGCTGCTTCCTCCGTCGATGATAGCTCGTACTGGAGCAGGAATGACTTCAATAAAGCCAAAGTCAAAGGCAGTAACATCCTGCGAGAACACAAGATCACCGATTGTGTATGCAGCAGTGAATTTAACTTGATAGATACCAGCGGATATGGATCGCCTGTTTATAGTCCACTCAGTTGTTCCTTGACTTACTACAATTCCCTCGGCTGGCTCTGAAGCAGCAAGTTCTGTTTCACTAATGATGCGCCATTCCAAGGTACTTGACAACACGGTAAGATCATTGTTTAGACCTTGAATTATCGCTTCCTGTGCACTTTTGACGGACCGCTTGACAACAGTGGCATGATACTTGTCCTTAGAAATATTTCTTATTGTTACTGAGAAGTCTCCTACCGATTGAAATTTATGAAAGAAGTTAAAGAATAAGAAGAAGGCCACTCACAGTACATGTCAGTCAAGCAGTCAGACAGTTAGTTAGTCAGTCTGTCCTTCCGTCCGTCCGTCCGTCCGTCCGTTCGTCCGTCCGTCCGTCCGTCCGTCAGTCAGTCAGTCAGTCAGTCAGTCAGTCAGTCAGTCAGTCAGTCACTCAGACAGAGAGAAATAGAGACCGACAGCCAGTGAGTAAGTCACTCAGGCAGTCCGCCTTTTCTTCTGTGTATCTTAATGTCAGTCTTGTAGTTTGTTAGTCTGTTAGTCTGTTAGTCTTCAAGTCTGAAGTGAGGCAGCCCAAAAACTAAAACTAAAACTGGCACGCCAAAGGAAAACAAAGCATCGGCAATGCACGGTAAGGCAAAGCAAGGCAGACGCAAAAATTTTACACAACGTAATTCGTCCTTACCTTGCCAAAACTTGAAATAACGCATGCCTATATTTCAAAGCTATTTCAGCCTTGCCTAGCAATGTTTTGCTGTAGTGTAAACGAGCCCCTTCCCGTCTCAGTCTAAAGAAAGCAAAAATCGGTTTAGCCTATTTCGAGTATCTTTGAGATATTTTCAGCTAACCGAATCCCTGACGAAACTAATAAAACAACGTTTCTGTTGTGTGATACGGTTGCAAGGCAGTTTTGCTTTCTTGTTTGAACCCGGTGTGCGAAGAGGGTTGAATGTACGAAGACACTTAAAAACGCTGAAAATATTATTTGCACTTACCAACAGGATCACAATTAACTATTCCATCACCAATGTAACCATTTCGGCACTCGCAGGTGAAGGAACCTTCATTGTTGTAACAGTTAGACACTCCATGACAGTTGTGAGCTTCTGTTGCACATTCGTCGATGTCTGTAGGAGATTAACCAGAATAAAACGTCACGTTGATTTAAGGTTGAAATAAATTATTTCTTTAATGCTCCCAACCCATGAAAGCAAAACAACACAACACAAGTTCAGTGGGAGAAAAGGGGTTGGGGATGAAGTGCTCGAGTTGCCAATACGCAACATGCAGGATGACACACAGGTCAGTTGGTTGGCAACGAAAGGTTTAATTCCTTGCCCTCAGGACCCTTGGAATCAAACACAACAACATGCCCTATACTGGGGTCCTAATCCCCAGGACCTTTGGGAACAAACAAAACAACATCCGTTGGTCCAAATCCCCAGAGCCTTTGAGAACAAACACAACAATGTGCCCTGGTTCCCAGGCTATGCTGCCCTTTGCGAACAATTACAACAACAACTACAACACTGGGGGCCCCACTCTCCCAGGAAAGCTGATCATGTGAGTCTGCGGGGCAAAAGGGCGACCTATACGGAGCACTTCATCCCCTCCCGTGGTTATTTACTTCTGGAAAATGAAACTTAGAAGAGATAACAAAGTACTTGAGTTAGCATAATGCTAGCTTTTCACTAAAGGACAATCATAACAATGTGTTCAATATGCAGGTATGCTGCTTACGTCCATCAGCTCTTGGCTTGGCAGAAACATGTACAACATTTGGAAGAGAAATCCTTAACATATACATAGCAGTGTAATTGTGAGTAGAATTATAGCCTAAATGATTCTTATTATCTATACTTACATGTCTACAAGTACATGTACTATGCTTAAAGAGGGAGGGTGGGAATTTTTGTGACAACCACTTTGAGAGTTTACAGAACTTTGATGTGAAACTACTGATGTGTAGATAAGACCGCATGATCTTGATTGACATAAATAAAAGCGGATATGCGATTGGCCGGAACGGAATAGCACATCACGCCGGTAGGAGAAGTAACTTTGACCTTTGAATGTAATGCAAGAGTGTCTTGCCAGAGCTTGCGCGACGGATCTGTTTTGGAGTAAAGAGCTAGTACAGGTTATCTGATCTCCCCTTCATGGTTGTCGCATTAACTTTAAGTTATATTTCATATAAATTTGGCTTAAAAATGATGGTGTTTTTGCACCATCAAAACTGAGAGGCAGTTTACTGTTGACCAAAAACGTATCAAGTGACATGCCTTAAAAATCACCGATAATCCCAATGTTATCAGGACGCGGGTCTAGAAGCAGCAGCAAAACAACAAATGAGCGCGAGCGTTTCTACATAGCGAGAGTAGCTTGGAATAAACTACTGTACAGTCAAAAAATTGAACTGATTCACATCAATAGATAGCAATCCAAAACAGGAAGTACAAAACGTCGCACAGTGTTAAAAGGTTCAATTAACGAATATATCTCCTTTTCAGTTTTAGGAAGCCTTTAAAGCATTGACTAAAGTTTATAAAGTGTTAATTTTGGTTGTGGGGTAAAATAAAACATTTCATCAGTACTAGCTCCATACCACAAACAGCGAGTTCTGCTTTGCCTTGACACGCAATGTTTTTCGATCAAGGTGTCGAGGCGGTCCAGTCAGTTAATCAGTTTTTGTCACTAATTAATAACTAACTGAAATAACAACCAGAACACTATATATCGTATCTTTGCCAGTTTGGACGGTTATAGGACAAAATCGAATTAGCCAAGAACAGAAAAGTAGAAACCTTTCTAATATGGCCCTTACGGGACCAAAAAGACTTCGATTGCTATGTTACCAGTATACTGAACAAGTCTTCGTAGTCTTCTTTCAAACATTTTCATTTTTTTTTAATCAGTGGATATGATTATAAGGTTAGGGGTTCTATCATATACTGTTCACATTCATATAAAATAAGTATCCCTGTATCCCTAGTGGAACTTGCTTTGTCATCCAGTGAGTCGGCATTGGTCGTGCATCATTTACTTAACTAGGTTTTTAAATGGAGTGCTAGGCTTCCCCAACACTTTCACCTGAAATAAAATTGGATGAATACCCATACCAGAGCAATCCACACCATCTCCTGAATATCCCTGAAGACAAGTACAATTGAATGAACCAATATTGTTGCTGCACTGGGCAAGCACGTTATGACAATTGTGTGTCAGACTTTGACATTCGTCCACATCTGCGGATAAATTACAGTTATTGTATATAATAATAATAATAATAATAATAATAATAATAATAATAATAATAATAATAATAATAATAATAATAATAATAATAATAAACCTTTATTTAACCACGATCTGTTTTAAAGCAAATACATGCTTGAGGGGTCGTGTGTACGTGTGACTAACTACCTACCTAAGAAAAATTAATATTACATTGTGATAAACTAAATTAAACGATATTATGTTTTAATAAGATTAAGATTTAAAATTTAAAATTTAAAATCACACAGTGTTTCGGAGTTGTCTGGATCGACAAACTGCTAAAATTAAGTTTTTTTTTTTAATATGGGGTCTATTCTCGCTCTTTTACAAAACTGCTTGTGGTTGGTAGCGTTATTAAAATAGCTTGACACAAAATTCCATAAGACTGCACCTCTGTACCGGATTGAGTTCTTTAAAAACGACGTTGAAAATCGTGGGACAACCGTTTTTAGGTGTTAATATGTTAACGAGTTGGCTGAAAGAGAGGTGTTTCTTTGTTCCTTACATCGTTATTCAATGCGAAACAAGTACAAGCGAAAGCTGAAGACTTTAATGTTAATTTTTTTAATGAACAGCATTATCATTATGCAAACTGTGAACTGAAGTCAAAATAATGAAAATAGAGGTTCCAGAGAGGTAGTGTCTTACTGGTTCAGGCTGTTGTTTTGAATTTTGAATTAGTAACGGTTGACTGAACTTCCGTTGCACGTCACTTCCGTCACCAGTATGTTGCGGTTCACATCGAACGAGTCACGTGGTACTATGTTTTATCCCTTGTCTCTTTTTCTTCTCGGCACTTCGTGCCTCGCTCGGAAAGCTACGCTTTCCGAAAGCCCACGAAAGCCCACGAAAGCCCACGCAGTTACGTAGCATACCGAAAACGGATTCCCGCTGGTTAACCGTCGCGTGAACAAAAAGATAGGATAACGTATGACAAGCGCTACAAAATAGATCGAACATTTAATATTTAGAACGGTTGAATTTGGCTCCTCTGCTCCCTGTGTCACCGACTCAAAACGTTCCTCCAGTTGTTTTTCTTTTTCAACGTCATAATTTGCGTCCTCGAGTAACAGTTTTGTGCACGCTTGTACTACAGGACGGTATACTCTACAGAGTAGAATACTATATTTGTGACCGTTATCAATTTCTTCTTAATTTTATATAACTCAAAGAGACTAATTTGTATACCAAAATTATGCAATACAAATATAGTTCATCATGCCTGTTTACGAGGAAACTACGATTTATCTCTCTGACTCGAGCTAAGCCGTATAGAAAAATCTGCGTAGTAAGGATGAGCAAGGAATCACCTTACCCACTATTTGTCAATATTAAAAGTCTACATTTTAAGATCTAAATAGTCATTGGTTATCAAAAGCTGTGGCTGAATTCAAAATACATTGAAAAAAACCTTTTGCAGTACCTTGACAACCGTAGAGCTCCACCCTCATTGCTATATCCAATTGCCAAGATATTGGCAGAAATCGTATATAACGTGCCGTGATTGGTGGGTTGAGTTCATGATAAACAGGTGTCCAGCTGTCAGAGTTCCCATTAAAAACCTAAACAAGAAATAAAGATATAATAAGGAATCACTAGACTTACATTCCCTAATAGTAATGACATGTACATGAAGAAGATTGATATCAATTTGTGGCAGTCTTTATTATCTAACCCTATCCAGACTGGGGGAGGGGGGGGGGGGGGGGGGGGGTGGGCTGAATGTGCCGTCGCTGACTTTGAACGTTTATAACTTTTAAACTGTTCCACAGATAGCACTGAAACCTCACGAACTTTCCTAAAATTTATTAACGAACATTTTAACGTTAAAAGTGTTGGGAAGGACATTTTGACGTTACCATGGCAACTACAGTTTGACAAGTTTTTTTTGCTAAACTTGAAATTCTTAGAATTTTAACTGTTTCTTTAGGAGTTTTCGCTGTGCAATGATCTTACTTAAAGCGACGGTTTCACAGTTAACAAATTCGCGCGACATTTACACATTTACACATTTTACGGTCATTTTTCTCGGTATCGATCTGGAACTAGCTTGCAATTGAGGCTAATGCGAGTAAATCTTTTCCAATGCAAATGAGATGAAGCTGTTTTTAATGATATTCCCCCGCATTAGCCTCCATTGCATGCTAGTTCCAGTTCAAAACCGAGAGTACGAAACTGGCCTATTTCTCAAGTTTTTCGAAATTTGCCTCACGTTGCGTTACAGGCTGCGCCATTTTCACGGTCTCTACTCGCATCGACTATAGCTCTTGACCAATGAGCACGCGAGAATTTTCCCAATAATTGTATAATCGACTATAGCTCTCAGCAAATGAGAGAGCGATAGCCATCTTACTTGTCGTATAATGTACCTTGGTTACAATTTCCCCTTCTTGTCTGTAAAACAGAAAGGTTACTCCATCGTTACTGTACTGTAGGTTGTAGCTTTTTACCCAGTAAGCCCCGTCTTGTCTCCCCTGTGTAGCTATACGTTTTACGGCGGTGGTCTGACTATTCAGATCAATCTGAAGCCATTGATTGGCATCTCTCGTGCTGGCTACCCAAGATCCATATTTGCTCCCTGATACCAAAAAGCGCAATCTCCCCTGATTTGCAGCATGATTGGGACTATATTCAGAAGAAGCAGTGATCTGCTCATCAGATATCAGACCGTTCTCCATGCCCAGAGCTTTTTGACAGTCTAAGAGTATAACGAGATTGGTTAAAATAAGGCATTGCAATACTGATACAATTTAAAATTAAAAAAAAAAATAATGTATTTTTATATATAATTCTTAAAAATCAGATTTTCCATTTTTATAAAATTCCCCTGCGACGATAAATAGGCACCTATTGTAAGTGACAAAGAGTTTTACATGAATTGACATGAATGAAGAGAAACTTGGTGTGTTTGGTATGGAAAAAGTTATATAGATTATAGAATTGTTGGAAATTGATTTATGTTTGCATGAATATATTTGAATACACTATTCCTGGCAAGAGCAAATATTTTGTTGTGAAAGCCAACATTTGTTTCAGAACCATTTTTTTTGCGTTACAACTTTTTTTTGGTATAGCATAAGTCTAGTTCGCGTACTAGAAGCAAATAATATAGAGTTTATAGGTATGGTGTAATTGAAACTTTTAGGTAAAGAAATTAGCTGTATGAATACCAAAATTTAGCTGTATAAAAGACACGACGTTTGCATAAAATTTGATACCTAAAGCTCTGGGGGGATTATTGTTTGTTTAGTCACTGAAAGTACCCAAGGAGTGAACAAGAATCGTCGAAATAAAAATATCAGACAATACCTTGACAACCATACAGCTCCACCCTCATCGATACGAACTCATACCAACCCAGTGGTAGAAAGCGTATGTAACGTGCTCTGATTGGTGGGTTTAGATCGTGATAAACGACAGTGTCCTTATCTGTATTCCCTGCGAAATCCTGGATAATAATAAAAAAGACACTGATAACTAATGAAAGATGAAATATTCAGCATGTCGTGAGCATGGGATAAAGAACAAATCCGAGTCCCCGACGGGAATTTAACCCATGACCTCCCAAACAACGTGTGGGCGCTCTATCCCCTGAGCTGCCAGCTCACAACACAAGGTAGGACAATTGCGACGTGTTTAGCTGGGGAACGTGATCAGCCTACATGTGGTGCACAAAACATCGGAATACAGCTTCGGTTACTAGCTGAGCAAACATTAGCAATAAGGAAGCGCTTGATCTGGCTCTCGCAATAGAGGGACATTGGACACCTTCTAGAGACCATTAACACCACCCCGGTTGAAACGACTAAGGTCAGGACGTTGTGGACAGCTTGTGATCCAGTGCTTTTCCAAGATCTGTAGTTTGTCCTTCACGGATGGGCCATGATAGTCGTAGTAGAAGCCCTGAAGCCTTATTTTGCTAAACAGAGGAATTAAATGAACATGCTAAAAGATTTTGTGAGCAGCGAATTCATTTCGAAGTCATTTGTACAGAAAATGACATAAAGCACATAAAATCCATCCTCTGTCACGCAATATCAAATAGAACGAGTGACGTCGACTTTAAGCAAGGGATGAAGAAGCAGGGTTATGATACTGTCGAGACAACGTCAATTCATTTCCTTTTAAATTATCGTACTACCCCCAAAGCAGCATGGGTGAATCGCCAGCTCAGTTGGGGAACGATTTTCATATCTCGATCTGCTACAACCAGGTGTAGGGACAAAAGGTTCATGCGGCGCAGTCAAGACACAAGAAGCGCTAGCAGCATGATCAGAATAGCCGGATGCGTCGAGAGGAAGTCAGTGATTCACCGATTACAAGAAAATATTTCAGGCCGCCTATAGTCGTTTGCAGACAGAATTGTGCAAATCATTTTGGCAATGCTTCATAAAAGACAACAATTAATGAGACGGAGATTTTCTGAAAGCAACTTGTTTCAAAATCTGTACAAAAATTGTAAAAAAAAAATGATGTATTGGCGCGAAGACGTATTATTGTAAACTTCAATTTTCTTGAATGTGTTACTTTTTTTTTTAATAGATTAATGTTCTGAGAAACATTTCAGATACTAAAAATGTATCTTTTTGGGCAATTTATTTGCGAGATAGTCTTCCTCGCCTGCATAACACCAGGAGATGTTAAAAACAAACTGCTCGATAATAACATTTGAACCGGAACTGTGTGACTGGATTGCTGGAACAGGGTAAGTGATTCGTACGTTTGTACTTTTTTGAAGCAAAATTTGGCTTTTGGGACATGACTGTTGTATTCGCAGGCTAGTGGGAATAGAAACAATGCGTTTATACGAACCGCGCAGAGAATGAGACTTTACTTTGTACCAATAGTGTCTTCAAGAAGTTGCTTGGAACGCATCAACTGTAGTCGCTTGGTTAGAGTCCATCTTCGAGACACAAGCGTTTTCGAACAAAATGAGAGATATTTAGAGTAATTTCTGGATCATCCAGAAGAGACCTACCAGATTTTGTGCGATCCCAATTGACCAAGTCCACGATAGGAAAAGGCCAAAGTCAAGGGCAGCTGCATTTGTCAATTGAAAAGTGGGCAGGCGTCGTGTCGTTGAACACACACTGTTATTACAGCAATTTTTCCCCTTCATCCGCCCTGGAAAAAGCACTTTCTTGGTGGTGTTGTACGAAAATATCGTCAACACGATTTCCGTTCCGTCGCTTTCGCATCCTCACCATAACCGATCACCAAAACGCAAAATGGCGAAAGATAGACCAGGGAACAATATTGTTATTGGCGACATTAATCCAGTGTTTTTGGATCTGGACAATTGATTGTCAACCGTATATCCTTATTGATTGACATAAGAATCAACGACCGAGCCGGCATTAGATCGATTGTGTTAAGTTCTCCTTCAATATCCCGTTAAGAAAGGCATTGGAAGAGGCTGGTATCCCTACCCTTGCTGGCAGGCGTGATTTGCTTTCAAAGAACCTATTTAATGATATTGTAATTACAAAAGACCACAAACCAGTCAATCTGCTGCCTAAAAGGTCAACTAACAGTCACCAACTTCGCAACAGGAGAGTGGTCGACACACCAGTTTGTAGTACGAACCGTTTTAAAAACTCTTTTTTTATAGACAATAGTTTAAATTACATCGCATAGATCGCTTTTAATAGTTATTAATAATTATATTATAATGTTAATAGCTTTTAATATTTTTTAATCTTGTAATATATAGTTTAAATGTTTTTATGAATTGTAACAGTACACGTAATTCAGTCCAAGGACTGCAAAGTGTTATACTTTTAATAAACGATACTTCTTCTTCGATCTCTCATTCCATAGCCGGGCTTCCGTCTGGCAGTATTCACCATGTGCAACTGATCAGCAGTGGCTCCACTGTAGATTTCAGTAGTACAAGCGAGCGATTCCAAAGACGGTCATCGCGTTCTCTTTCACCTTTCAGGGTCGGCCAGGGTTTTTGGGTATACGGTATACAAGCACTTTTTAAATCGGGTATACGGTATATTTCAGCTGAAATTTGGGTATTTGGTATATCACATTTTTTTAAATTTCAGGTATACAGTATATTGTATTTCCCAAAAGGCATGAAATTAGACCGGTTCATGCAATTTAAAAATACAGTTCAGTTGAAGAGTTCAGTCTGAGTCGAAAGATAAATGAAAGGAGACTATGGTGACATGTATGGCATTATTGATCTTGTGGCTTGATGACCGCTGAACTTATGGTTTGTGGACCTTGTACAGTAATTTTGCACATGGCGTGATATCATAGCGGGCAAACGCACATGGCATGCGGACAGATCAAAACCTTTAAACTCGGTTGAAATGATCCTTTTAGGTCTTGACCACCTCAAAAAGATGGAATTCACCTTAATCCAGAGAACTTGAAGGCCATCGAAGTTTAAAGTTTAGTTACACTTTTTGTAGAGAACTTTTTCTCGAGTTTGATGGGTGGAAATACGGTCACGCCCACAGTGTTACATTTCTACCAGCGTTTTCCAAGATGCACAAATAATCTTCTTAAACGAGAATCGAAGAATCCATTCAACTACTTCACTAATCCAAAGGCTTCCTACTATCTGCAGCCCTCGATTAAAGATGTTCTCATCCAGTTTTCAGAACTAGTGAAACTGCCAAAACCTGGAAAGGGTTGCTTAGCACCAAAGTAGTCAACTGAGCTTCGACAGTGGGGATCAGTCTATAAAAAACATGACAAGAAATTTCTGAAATAAGGACAAGCCTGGAACACTACTGTTGAATTTTTACGAAAGCCTCGCCTCCAACGGAAAAGACGGTTCACTTCAACGTGCTACTACAAGATGCAAGCACCAACCAAGAAAGCTACCGCAAAGAGAGAAACATTCTTCACCCTCAGGGGACATATGTGTTGTATCCGCGGAGCTGTAGACCAAGATCCTTGCAAACAAGCTCGTTTTATATCGTGAAGCTTCTCGAAGACCTGGCATGATAACCATATCGCTTATGTTCGAACAGAGTGGTACAGCAAGGATCTTGTCGACCCCTTTCTGTTTACAACCACCGGGAAAGAACACATTGTTTCCAAAGTTGGTATAAAGCGAACAGTAAACGTTAAGTGGATTGCAGATGACACTATCGAGATTGAAGAAAGGATTATTACATTTACTGAACTTAGCGTTGCTGCATTTATGAATGAAAGAGAGGACGAAACCGACAAGCAATACAGCAGACCCAAAAGATGTAGGAGAATGGCAGCAACAGCAGATGACTTTCTGTTTAAGAGAGTAAAGGCAACATCGCACTTGAGCGCCTATGTTTTTATATAAAAGAATACTAAAACTTGTGTGTATCTAAAACAACGGATGACAAGATTTCCAGAAACATTTTCTAAGCATTGATTCGGATGAACAAGATGGCGCAGTCTACAGGATTTCCTGTAAGTGCTGCAAAGTTTACATCGGTGACATCGGGTTAAACAGATACGACAAAGATACGACTCTCCAGTACCCAGACCTCTGCTGAATAAGCACGCTCACGAACCGGCCATTATCCGCTTTGGGAGAAGCTTAAGATTATTGATCGAAACTTTTACTGTGAACAACAACAACAACCTCTTTCTTGACATTTTCCAGCCGTTCAATGTTCTTCTCTAAAGATACCAGTGAATCCCACTATGAGGATTAAACTCATGAACCACGTCTTTCTTTTCAATCTGAAATCTGACCATTCCTTGTGACCCGTGTGATCTTTTATCATGAGAAAGTTATGTCATTCTGGCCCTACTGTGGATTGACTGATTGAGAGCTTTCAGTTGTTGGAGTGCTAATAAAGGTCAGCCTTAACAAATAAGTGCTTGCTTTGATACTACTAATTTTGGGTATACAGTATACAACGTGTTGATCAATTTTGGGTATACTGGGAGAAATTTTGGGTATTTTTGGGTATTTTTGAATAATTTTTTTCGGGTATACTGGTATACCACTACCCCCCCTGGCCGACCCTGACCTTTCGTTCCTATCAAATCAAGTTGAGCCGCCATTTGTTAAAATTTCTCAGACGTAATCCCGCTGTGAATTTGTAAAGACACGTAATTCTGAAACAGAAATCTGCTGTCGATTTCGAGCCCGCACAACTGGGAGTAAATGGCCAGCCTGGCAACCAGCGTGATCTAACTCGGTTCGAATATGGCAGAGTAGAATTTTGACGGTCATTTACAAGTAAGGGCAGGTAATCAGTCAGTCAGTCAGTCAGTCAGTCAGTCAGTCAGTCAGTCAGTCAGTCAATCAATCAATCAATCAAATTTTTTTAAGAGGTAAACATGGAGGAGCTCCTACAAACTCGCTAACAAATGTTCGTGCATGTAGAAAGTAAATAAAATGAATATAAGGAGATTGAAAAACTAATCTGACAATAACAGCTAATTAAGAGCCAGAAGGCTAAAAATTCATATTTACCAAGTTTATAAAAATTACTTGCAATTACTTACAATGTTATTACTTGCAAATGTTTACAATTTACCTTGTTTGCTGTTTGTCCTTGTTCCCTGTAGTAGTGGAAGTTTACTCCGTCGTTACCGTACTGCAGCATGTAGTTAGTGACCCACTGGCTTTTTGTAGGGCTATTTCTTCCTTGTGATGCTACACGCGTCACTTTAGTGTACAGACTAAGCAGATTAACTTGAAGCCATGGATTGGCATCACTTGAGGCAGCCACCCAGCTACCTGACTTATATGGTGTTTCTTGGAAGTGAAGTCTTCCCCGGAAAGCGGGATAATAAGCACTCCATTCCGAAGAGGCAGTAATTTGCCTGTTAGAGATTGCGCCATTTTCCATCCCTTGAGCTTCAAGACATTCTGCAGATTTCATGAGATTAACGTCAATCATTAAAACGTTGTTTTATATCTCTCATGAAGTCACCATACGCAAATTTGCAAGCAGGCAACCAGAAGCCTTTTCTGCAGCACTGATTGCTGCGACATCCGTTCAGTGACCTGATGTTATTGGCGGATTTTTTTGGAACTTCGAAACAATATAAAAAATACCTAATGGTATATTTTTGGTATTCCAGGTCAGAATGGCCTTGCTTGGTCTCGTCATGGGTATTTTGGGTCGACTACACGGCGCCAAGGATCGAGCCATAGCTTGAACAAAATCACCTGATATACCGCCGGAGATATCAGGTGTAAATACAATGCTACTCTGTATACTTTAGTAATCCTTATGAGCCAAACATCCATTATCCCATTATCTCACAGAGCTTTGTAAGGGAGAAAAACAATACATTGCATATTGAAATTGCGATTTTAAGACGGTATCATACTGGGTGGAGAGACGTAGCGACTTAGCCCAATACGGAATCGCAATTGGTTTAGAGATTCAATTATTCTTTTAAAAAACTAAGGGAAATTAACTTAGTAACCTTGTCTATTTAGATTAAAATTCTCACTACCCGCGAAAAGAGTTTTACGCGTATACCGAACACGCAATAACATTTTCGTTTTCATAGTGAGCGACTTGAATTTTAAAGCCGTACTTTAAAATTATTTTTTTGACTCATTTCTGCTAAAATACTAAATAGAAGAGCCACGAAAGCTGACAAGAGAAAAGAAGAGAAATAAAAGAGGCAATCTTTAGCAATTTTTAAGTCAGGCGTCAATGTGGTGAAAACACAAGTTGAAGACAAAATTATGAGCACGACCAAAAGTTATATAAAATCGCTCAACACGACTTAAACTGACCTAGACAGCTGTCAGAATATCTTGTCAGTCCCTATGAAAGGCTAGAGGAATTGAAAACACAGTGATCCTGACCTTTCCTACTTCATTTTATTTTTATATTTAGCAAGCAAAATGTCAGCGAGTACGGACCAGCTATTTATGCATTATTATAATTTCTTGTTTGGCCACATAAAAAAAGTCGTATTAACCGAGAATAGCCGGGCTTTATGGGGAATCTTCAGTGAAGTCGTGAGTGCAGACCAAAGTCTCTACTCAGCGAGGTTTGTACTCACCGCCTCGTTCAAGATTCTCCCATAGAGACCGACTAAACTCGGTTTTTTAAGAGCTCATTATTAAATTCTGTCCCTTAATCACAACTTCAAAGGTCGATTTATAAGATAGCAAATAGGCACGGTGCAGTTTGCGGAGCAAAAATTCGTTAGCCCAAAATAGTATCGCGATCCTCTTAAAGCTTTGATTACGCGACAGAATTTAATAATAAGCTCTTAAACCCGAGCTTAGTCGGTCTCTATGGGAGAGAAGAATTAATAAGAATTTCATTTAAAACTGATTTTCGTTACTTATTTGTACCTTAAAACAAGGGAAGTTTACTTGGGAAATAAATCGAGTTAAAATACCAAACAAATTCACAAATAAAATTTGTAAAGTAAGAAATGAGTGACAACTCACTTTCTGTTCCATACACCTCAACTCGCATACAATTCCATCTGTGAACTTTAGTTGGATAGAAACGAACGTATCTTGCATACACCGGCACAGGTAACTGGTGTTGGTCAACCGTGTTATAGTCACCTACCCTGTGAAATACCTTGAAAATAATGACATTAAAATATTCTTACATACAAGGGCAACTCACAAGAACTTGACAGAATTATTTTACGAAGGGTTATTCGCACTTCAGGGGTGGGGCAGGGGTCTGAGCTTCCCGCTTCTCGTACCTTTTCTTCAGATTCCCGCCCTAGCTTCCTTAGTGGCTAGTCTTTTTGTATTATTTCCTAAATGTTTCTCACAGACATTCTCGTACAAATAAAATTTAAATTCATGACAGAAATATTTTGCCCGGGGTTCATGTAGCTTTATTATGCCACCGTGCTTAAGACAGACCATGTGGTGCAAAAACGGTTAAGATGAAATCGCAGTTTCTGTGGTTCTGCTTTTGCATCGAATATAGCAAAATAGCTGTTGAAAATCGAAAAAAATATTTAAGCTTTACTTATGTACTGTTGGAGAATATGAAAAATCATCTGTATACGACCTTCAGAGCAACATTTTATTTATTCCCTGCAAATCTTACCATTATTACACCGTTTGCATCGTTATAAGTTTTCCAGTTTTCACCAGTCATGGATGCGAAAGACAGCTTGAAATCTATTATCCATTCATTGCCATTGATGTCTCCCTGAGTAGCAACACCACAGACTTCAATGACTTTTCCGAAATCGACCTGCAGCCAGTCGTGAGGGGTATTATCAGGCTGCGAAGCGCACCATCCATCTCCTCTGTCACCGTGTAAACGTGCGTAAGCCGGAAGGTATTTAGCACTGTTTGTAGTGCTAGCTCTGATGAAGCTGTCAGGGATGAGGCTGGTATCAGAAACACCGACGGCGTTATCGAAGCATGCTGATTTTGTTTAGAAAGAAAGAAAGAAAGAAACAAATAATAATTAGTGTTTTGTTCATTCGATGGTCGCCTATTCGTGACCACCGAACCCATACCAGAACTTTATACCTTCATTTTCGCACGCTCCTTTTGGAAAAGTTATACGAAACATCCGAGCAAAGAAGTACTATCTGTACATTATTAATTATTCATAAAAGTCAACAGCCAATCTTGATACGCAGTAAGGACGCTGCATCATTGTAATTGGTAATTCAGGCGATATTCGACACGAATTTACTGGCTGAACTGCCTTAACTAAAATATAGATAGCGTCGGACACCACATATACTATTCCATAAACGGTCTTTTCATTGTCTTTGGTAAGATTTTCACATAGCCCTGAACATTTATTATTAATACAGTTATTGTTTTATTGAAAACAATAGAACAAGAGGGAGCCTTTGTGGCGATAAGCGCCTTTTTCGATGAACGTTCTTATACTTCGATGAGAGTGTCGAAATTCTCATGTTCGATTCGTATATGGTTTTCAACTCTCTAATCCTTGCCGCTTCTTCTTCACTCGCGGTCGGAACATAATAAATTACACAGGCAGGTGCGTTCTTACGGAAAAGGGCAAAAATTAGCGCTTCATGATTTTTTATTGCTTCATTTGTCAAAAACTCGGGCTTTGGGTATCATCGCGGATTTCAATCACCAAAAACAATAAAAGCACTCTGCTCGTGGCTTAGCACTTTCATCTGTTTCTCGGTGTTTGGAACCCGTAAAAACAAAAAACGATAGCACTATTATTTTTTAACCACTTTTTTCGTACTGCCCTGTTTGTCGTTTTCAAGAACCGTTTTAGGAGTCAATCAGGATCTTAAATTCTTTCTCCACCACGGCATTTTTATTTTCGTGTGACGGGTGCTCGAGATGTAGAATTGACACCGGTAAAAAATCGGAAAACCGATTCAAATTAGTCTAGAGATTGATTAAAAAAAAAAAAACAGAAACAATTAAACCAAACTGAAGAGGTAAGTCATTTTTTTTATTGTCAACTTAAATGTTAGACACGCTAATGGTTTGTATTTTGAACAATATATTGACACATTCTCATATAAATCCTTTAGTATATATCCGTCACTGGATTTGTTAGGGCATATACCAGCAGAAAATATATCTTCAATATTGCAATGATTGTTTTTCAAACCTGGGAACTTTAGCTTGGCCAGCAAAAAACGTAAAATCTCATGTTGTTGTAAAAACACCCTTATTACTCCTTTTCTTTTATAAGGACCATTTTTATGAAAACGTCGAGGCTGAGATTTGACCCAAAATCTAAGAAGATGTATTGGGTAAAATAAGAACATCCTCAGGCTCAGCCAAATTTTACCCGTTCCTACAAAAAAGAGTGTAAACCCTTCGTTAGCATTTTCTCCTTAGAACAGACGCACATACCTCCATATACTAGCCTTCCTATTGCTATCACCATTAAGCACTGGATTAAAAGCCAAAGCGTTGTTTTCTGAAGACAGAAATTCGGTTAAAAAATATACCTCTTTATTTTCTTTTATTATATTTGATGCAAAACATAAAAGGGACACTACCTTGAATGACGAGGAAGGCGCCTTTATCCCCATTTCTGTTTCTGGTCACATCGATTACCACGCAAAGTGGTGAAAAAGGATGCTCGAAAATCCCTTACCTTGTTTATTACAAAATTTTATTTTCACTTAGAAGACGAGGAGACGCTATGGAGAACTGCTCGAAGCTCCTTACCTTGTTTATTAAAAAAAATTCATTAAGAAGATGAGGAGACCCTATGGAGATTTTCTTCTACATAAAGGAAAGCGTATCAATCTTTAATAGGATCTCCTTACAAAATTAGCGCGCAGATAATGGAAGTGACGTTCTAGAAACTTGAACTTAAATTTTGATAATTGATTATCTTGGCAGTTAATTAAAAAGTCAAACACAAGGCTTATTTAAGTTGCTAAACTTGTGGTTGACATGACGATGTTCGCGGTTGCCGGTGCAAGAAAGTTCTCGATTTAACCTAATCAATGCGATGTGAGAAAAAAATCAAAAAAATGTTAACGCGAAATTGCATCTAGAAACGCTGACACCTCATAAGGAACTGAATGTACAAAAAAAGAAGGGAAAATTGGTTTAAATTCATAAATTGAGTTGAGTTGTTTTAGTCACAGACATTTTGCATGAACATATCGACAATTGATGGTAACAGGGGGCATTAGATTTTATGTATTAGCCTTTTTCCCGGGGAGATTGTCATGCATACTAAGGGCCGGACCATAAAATATTAGGGACTTTAAGATACACTACGGCGAGGCGCTACTACGGCGACCATGGCCGGAAATGTCTCGGGGAGAGTACGTCTCGGCAGTCTGCCAAATTTAGTGTAATGATCAAAACAAAATTCAAAGAAGCACAGTCTAAGGAGTAAACGGTCTCTTTTTATTCAGTTTCTCACCGCAGAATGGCTTCGCTTAAAGAAAGATGGCTGTTGTTTGCTTTGGAACGTGCAAAAGATAAGTTCTGAACGAAAGGTTATGACATACACTTTCTACAATGATAATAATTTCAGACTTTGATTGATCAAATGTATATAATTTCTGATAATTTGAAAGAGACGAATATCTCAGAATATCGAGTTACGAACTGAAATATACCAGTACTCACGAAAGCAAAATGCTATCGAATACTTATCCAGATATAGTGCATCTTCACTGAACTTTCAAAGCAAGCTTTTAACGAAAAACATCTCCCGCTTAACAAGAATGTTTATCTTCGCATGCCGACACTTTCATCAAACGAATTCAATTGAAAATTTACAAGCGTATGAGCGACAAAGTCAACAAATATTCAACTGAAGTTGACTTCAAAGGATCCATTTTGCGTTGGAATTCTGAAACTGCTGAGAAATTTGTAGAAAAAAGACAGAGCAGCGAATTAAACCCATGCACGTACTAGCCACTACGGTAAAACCTCCCAGCGCAGGTAGTCAGATTTCACGCTACGGCCGGACTCGACCGACTGACATGCGCAGTGTCTTATCTTGTGTGTAATTTTACTTCCGCCAGGCGTAGTAGCGCCTCGGCGTAGTGTATTTTAAAGTCCCTATTTCTGGAGGCGGGAAGTATGAAAAATATTGAAATTAACAAGAATGTTTATCTTCGCATGCCGACACTTTCATCAAACGAATTCAATTGAAAATTTACAAGCGTATGAGCGACAAAGTCAACAAATATTCAACTGAAGTTGACTTCAAAGGATCCAGTTTGCGTTGGAATTCTGAAACTGCTGAGAAATTCGTAGAAAAAAGACAAAGCAGCGAATTAAACCCATGCACGTACTAGCCACTACGGTAAAACCTCCCAGCGCAGGTAGTCAGATTTCACGCTACGGCCGGACTCGACCGACTGACATGCGCAGTGTCTTATCTTGTGTGTAATTTTACTTCCGCCAGGCGTAGTAGCGCCTCGGCGTAGTGTATTTTAAAGTCCCTATTTCTGGAGGCGGGAAGTATGAAAAATATTGAAAAAAAGAAAATGTTTGCAGGGCCTAAAAAGACAAAATAAATTGCTTGCTTGCAAATAAATAAAAGTTGCTGCAAAAATAAAGTTGCTGCAAAAATAAAAAAGTTGCTGGAAAAATAAAAAGTTGCTGGAAAAATGAAAAAGTTGCTGGAAAAATAAAAAGTTGCTGCAAAAATAAAAATAAAATATAATGCGCACGCATCATGGCTAGGGAGGTCTGGACCCATTCCCAGAGGCCGCGATCCTCTTGCTCAGCAGCAAACGAGGTAGGTACTTCATATATGGTATTTATAATGTACCCTACAATTGTAGTTATAATGTACCCTGAGAGTCTTTGCAGACTTGAGATACTTTGCTTACTGGAGATACTTTGCTTACTGGAGATACTTTGCTTACTGGAGAGTACTTTGCTTACTATCTTGCTTAGTATCTCAAGTAAGCAAAGTATCTCAAATAAGCAAAGTATCTCAAGTAAGCAAAGTATCTCAAGTAAGCAAAGTATCTCAAGTAAGCTAAGTATCTCAAGTAAGCACTGAAGTATCTCGAGTAAGCAGAGTATCTCGAGTAAGCAAAGAATCTCAAGTAAGCAAAGTATCTCAAGTAAGCAAAGTATCTCAAGTCTGCAAAGACTCTCAGGGTACATTATAACTACAATTTTAGGGTACATTATAAATACCATATATGAAGTACCTACCGAATGGGGGTGGGTCCAGACCTCCCCAACCATGATGCGTGCGCATTATATTTTATTTTTATTTATGCAGCAATTTCATTTTATTTGCAGCAACGTTTTTATTTTGGCAGCAACTTTTTTATTTTTGCAACAACTTTTTATTTTTGCAGCAACTTTTTTATTTTTGCAGCAACTTTATTTTTGCAGCAACCTTTCTCTTTATTTGCAGCAACTTAAAGAAAATTGCAGCAAGTTTCTTTAAATTGCAGCAACTTGAATTTGTTTGCCGAAAACTATTTAAAATTGCAGTAACTCTTAAATTTGCAGCAGAAACTATTTACAATTGCAGCAACTCTTAAATTTGCAGCAGAAACTATTTAAAATTGCAGCAACTTTTAAAATTGCAGCATGTCCCCTATGGGCCACCGTATCAGAGAAACTTGTAACCTACTGATGAAAAAAAAAAAACTGAAATTTAGCCTAAAAGTATATAGTTGAGTGTAGACAGGATACATGGCCCCATTAAAATCAACATTTTATTTGACCAAATTGGAGCACCAAATATTACATGAATTAAATAATTGAAATGAACAGAAGTTAAGCATTGGATCTTCAAATTGAACATGAATTAAAATAAACCCAAGCAGCGAATTTCAAAGTGGTTATGGGGTGAATAAAATCAAATAATCAATCAGTAAATAGCTCATCCTTTTTTTAACAACAGTAACTTATTGCAGCAATTAAACAGGAACATCATTTTACATTTGATTGAATTAAACTTCATATATGTTTAGAAATATTTTCTTATAAAACACTTCCAGTTCGTTTGTCGCCCCCGTAAAATATTAAATTAAGAAACGATTGACGGCAGCAAAAAGAGAACCTCCTTGCTGAGGAGATTGCTGAGGAAATTCTTCAACCCCCCCCCCCCCCCCCCCCCCCAACCCACCTCCAGGAAAATAATGGTCTGTTTCTAAAGCATAACTTGCTGCTATCAAATTTTGTCGGCTTGCATCCCTTTCTAAGGTCGGGCTAGCCAGCGTTAAATCAAACTTACTGCACTCAACTATACGATAATGTGCTTTCTTACAAGAAACTCTGGCTACTTCAAACAAAAGGCAAATATTTTTTATATCGAATGCATCGGACAAATGCGTTGTCTTGTGGAAGCAAAAAAAGCGTTTGTTTTTTAGACTAGCAAGCCTCCAATGTCTCTGGAGATGAGCGATGGCAAATTCCCGAAACTTTTTAATATAGCAGTTGAAAAAGAGATTAATATTATAAACAAACAGCATGTCAAGAATAATTTTTGGGAATCTTGTATCCACGTCGTTCAGTTTGTGCTTGGGATTAGTTTGGCCCTGCGTCAAAACACCAAAATAACATTTAGTGCAAAATAATCAATTAGTTCAAAACAGATAGGTTGTAATAAAGACAAATCGATAGAACAGCGAAGAACGCCCTATCATGTGAATAAACATAAGTTCTGAAATAAAAAAAGGCAACTTTATAATTTTGCAGCTGTGACTGAAAATTAGTTAATGATGGTTTACTTGACGGGTGGAAAGATTCGTAATCTGGAAAATGAGATCAAGGAATTCAGCTTCCTCCTTTGAATGATCAGTCTCAATGTTTTCTGTTCGTCGAGATAGAACGGTCAATCGTTTCTCGACATTTTCCAGTCTCTGTTCGGTGCACTGGATGATACTTTCAGAATTCAAACAGAATGGCTCTGCATTAGAAATGCACATGTTTGTGAACGTTGTGTCGTCGCAAAATAGCTTGAACTCAGGTTTCCTTTTGCCTTCTTGGAACATGTCCACGAAACGTTCACCAATGAATCGGGCCATTTCAAGCTGCTCGGCACTTTCCTCAACATTTGCCTTGGCGTCAGTGTAGGACTCATTCAGGACAGAAACCAACATATTCATAAGGACTATAGTCATGCATAACACGAACAACAAGGCGAACATCGGGCCAATGAAGGGCTTGTCATTACGAAGGTCATCAATTGGTACAGCAGTTCCTAAGAGAAACTGAAACTGCGAGATGACTGCTTGCATGTAGCTGGAGTAGTTCAGGATTGTACCGCCAAAAAATGTCATTCCCGATATGACAAAAGCATTGAAGACGATGAGAAAGACACCGAGGTAGGACAGTTGGCATCCCACAGACTGGCGGAAGGACGAGAACAAGAAAATCACGTAAGGGTTGAATCGGATAAGATTCAGAAGCTTCAGTGTCACCATAAAAACCGCAACGGCAATTGACGCGTTCTCCCAGCTGGCCCAATCTAAAGCTGAGTGTAAGTGTACAATTTCATAAGGATTTGCTTGAATTGTTTTGATGCTCTTCAATACACTTTTGGATCTAAACATATAGAACAAAACAGAAGCTACGGAAGACACAATCATTAAAAAGTCAACCATATTCCAGACAGACTTAAAAAATCCAAGACGTTGTTGGTAGAAGTGGATCAGCATCATGATGAAGTAAAAGAGTACCATACCCATAAACAGAAACTGGCAAATGAGATAGAACATAAGTGCCCCTGACTCTGTACTGTACAACTCGAGTGTATCTACCCTCTTTGTGGCCAAGGCAGAACCAGGAGCGATCATCTCGTAAAAATATGTTGCGATGCTAATCAAGTTTGTATTCACGTTAAAAACTGCGAATTCTAGAATAACCGCTCGAGTCTGACGATCGACCCATCCATGTCCAAAGGTCTCACTTAAGACTCCAAGGGCGGTGTCTTCGTCATATCCTAGCACAGCAGCGTAGCCACCACCTTCATACGAATTGTAGGAGGCTTTTATTGGATCATTGTCTAATTCCTCAGCTGTTTGGTAACGCCAAGGTTTTGGACACATTTGCACGGCCTTTGGCCATGATGTATTGGTGGGGAGAAGCTTCCATCCTGGCAGACTAAGTAGTGTCCTGTCCTCGTCCACACGTGAATAGTCGTAATAGCAATGTGAGATTATATTAGAAAGTGGTCCACAGGAATCTTAAAAAAAAAAAAAAGAAATTAAACAGGAATAAACATTACAGATTCGATAGTATAAAGGTCCATAATGAGTAGCTTGTTTTGCAGCGACTTGAAGGTCAACTGTTTTACTGCAAGAACATAAAATGCAGTATTGTACCAAACTATCCGCGGTCAGTTATACTTCGGAGAAATGTGTGGACAAAAGAAATTTGGGTAAAGAAAATTGGCAAGATGAGCAGAGAAATTGTGAGCTTTATCCTAATGAATAGCAAATCGTTTCGTTGCTCTTGTTCTCTAAGGAGTACACAAGCAAGGCATATCCATTTTGTTCCCATTATAGGTAATATGACGATTTTTTGATATTTAATGTTCGAAAATAACATTTACTAGGCGCCTACTTTTTTTCACTCTCAACTGTCGCATCCAAGGCATGCCAAGTAATATTGACATCTTGTTTCCAATGTACACGTCATTTTCCTCCTTAAGACCGTTGTACCACGTATGGTTGTAAATATTTGGAATGAACTCTTGCCGTAGCCATCCCCACAGTCTATTTGAATCAGTAACCTGAAATATGAACGAAAATACGAAAAGTGTAATTGGATAAGTAGCCACACCTCGCAAAGTAAGAGAAAACTAGTCAAGACAAGATAAGACAATTAATACAAGGCAAGACAAGACACGAGAAAACAAGACAAGACAAAACAAAACGGCACAAGATAACACAGCACAAGGGGACAACACAAGACAAGATAAGATAAGATGTTGAACAACTGGGACTTTTTATATATCTGGCTAAGAAGGAGAATGTGTCGAGTTTACAGAGGGAGTAGAGAAATCTATCGATTTTGCAAGTTTTTAATAGAGTCAGTTAAGTAAGCTGTGGAACGATAAAATTGCTTAAACGTTGAAATAAAGGAAAACGGAAGACCGTGGACTTAGATGGAACATTGTTTTTTTAATTATTTTTGATAGACTTTGATATTTGTCGTTAATTATTTTCCATTGACTTTTTTTGTGCTCATCTGAGACAACCCATACGAACGACATTTGTTACCAGAAAGGTCTTAGCTACATATTACTTCGGCAACTTTTAAGGACTTAAAAGTTAAGGACTTTAAAGTCCTTTTTCAAAAATGATGCCTATTCCAAAGACGACTTAATCGAGCTGGCCAGCGAATCTTTTTCTCTAGAGTAAATTTGAGGTGACATCGCAGGCATTTCGGAATATGGCCGCAGGCAGAATTAATTTGCAATAGCAAATATAAATGAGCTAAAAAAAACTGATTTTCCTTTTAAAGCCAAATAAAAAAAAAAATGCTTGTTTATCATCTGCTTCACTTTTTCTTTTGAACATCCTATTATTATATGCTTTCTAAATGCTTCTCCTCGTGTTCCGAAGTATACTTTAGCTTACAGATATCTCCGTTAAGTCTTACCAGATCAAACTTTGCGAAGGGACTTCTCATTGCAGTTGTCATTAGAAAACGATTACCATTGTTGTTACCATAGCAAACGATAGCTAAGAGAAACACGTATATTAAATGAAGCACAATATCCCTCACTATTAATGTCAACTGTGCCTCTTTTTTGCCGCGCACACGCATCTTTTCCAACAAATTCTGTTTAAAGCGTTGTTTAGGATCATCACTTAGAAGATCGATATCATCCTCATAAGTACCGCCTTCTGTACTCTCGTCGTCAGAATCCCCGCTTTTGTCCTTATTATTTCTGCTGAGGAGTAAGGAGATTACAATGACTGCTAACATAACCTTTGTTGGCTGTACAACGAAAATATCTTGTCCGTTTGAAATCAGAATCGAGGCAAGCCATTGCTCGGCAACTTCTTTACCCCACATTAAACTATAAAATAAGGTAAATGTTGCTGCTGTAAGAGTTGTGATGAGGCAGAGAAACCAACCGATGTATACACAGAAATGAGGCAACGTGCAACCTGTTTCACTTATTTCATCTACAAGTTCCTGGGCCTGGTCGATTTCTTTATATTTGTCTCCCGTTTTTATTCTTGGTCTGCTAGACTTAAACAAGAGGACAATCAGGATGTTTACAGGTGCAACTATTAGTCCGCTTTGCACTCCAACGACAATCTGTCTCCATGTAAACTTGAATGGTCCAATTTGTATAGCTCCATCGGATTCCCCACTAGTGTTATAGAACATGGCATTGGCAATCATGGCGCTGAACAGAATTGAAAGACAACACGAGGCTCTTTGTACGCGGGTGAAAGTACTGCTACAAGCTTTCCCAAACACTGACATCCACAGGTGGCCATCTGCAATCTTTCGTCCAAAGCGTGAACGCACCTGTGCTGAAAACGAAGCGGAACTTCTGTTGTCCACGGTGACTTCTATTTGTCCATCTTCTTTTTCCAACGCCAACCATCGATTTATCGGGAACACCCATCTTTCCTCTGTTTGCCTATCTCTGATAACTACTGCCTCTACAAACCAAGAAGGATTCTCTCCCGAATTGTCGTGTTCTAAAGTTATTTCTTTTAAAGTTCCTAACGATTCGTTTGTGATGAGGACAAAGCCATTTACACTTCCCCGCGCAAATATTTCACTTGAATCCCCTTTACCTCGCAATGGAACTAGCTTGTGTTCATTAATTTCGCCTTTTATGCTGATCGTTACGTTCGCGGTTGTTGCTGAATGTTTCCAAACTCCAGTGCTCATAACCATGTCGTAGAAGTAGGTTCCTTCTTCCACAATTGTGACATGTTTAGGAGGGAGTATCTGTAATAAATTTAGAGGTAGAGGTTATTTTTACCCGATTCGCTTGCAAACGACTTACAAGACTCAGAGATGATTTAATCAACATGTACTAATTATTTTGTTTACTATTGGGACAAAGGTACAGTATTTTAATAATGACTATAATATCATCACTAATGTACCTTGTTTTCGTCTCTGTTGTCGGCCCTTCTTGCGAAGATTAACACAATAAAGTAAAGGAGGAACCCACATGCAATTGTCACAAGCACTGAAATATTTCCAGTTTCACCAAGCCGCGTAAACTCCGTAAACACTTTGTCAAAGTCAATAGGATTTGGCGCTTGAATAAAGTTTCCACCAAAAGACGTCAAATGATTGCACAGGCATTTAAGATGGGTGGTGTTTGAACTGGCGTCAACCTAGTACAACAAAATGTTTGCAATTGCAACAATTATAAAATTTTTAATATTGCCAGCGTCTCCTTCGTTTCTCTGTCGAAATTATAAAGCATCCATATGACAGTTTTTAGGACTTAACATCGACTTATCTAAAGGTACCATCTCGAACAAAATTACTTGTGAAAGTTCATTCAACAGCTATAACGTGACAATTCGTTTTGAAGGCCATGAAAAAGAGTTCCCCTTACCCCCTTTACAGCGTTGTGAAATAGGCAGCAATGGGAGGTATTTTTTTCGTGCTTAGCAACATTGGAAAGGGAGAGGGGGGAATTACCTGATATTTTAATGTTTCAAGTAAGAAAAAAACAGTAAGTGTCCCAAGAATTATGTCTGGGGTTACGTTGCCGCTCCAGATCTTTGTATTTCCGAATTGTATCTTACTACACAAGCGGGATTAGGCTGGAAGTGTAATTGCATAATCAGATTAGGGAATGATGAATTTGAATCAAACAAGGGGACATTGATTTATAATAATAGATCATTGAGCAGAGAAGCGGACCCAGTTCAAAAAATTATGTGAAACTGCGAAAGAACACGTCCAATATAATCGAGCATGGTAGATTTCGGTTATCTTAAGAAGCCTTTGTAGCAGGTCAGGACTGATTCTATCTTAAGATCTTTTAATTTACCTTGCAGCCATCAGAGGTCCACTTCTCTTTATCTTCAGACCAATATAAACAACTCGATTGGGTTATAGTGAGCGTGTAGTTGACATCGGTTGATTGGTCATACTGAGGAACATCCGTTTTATAGACACCTTTGGGTGGAGGTTCCTTAAAGCCTACACAAGACCGTTTTTCACGACCATGGCCAAAACATGATCTTCTACTTCTGGAATGTTCGTTAACAGTTTTAGCTCCTAGAAACAGCAGGCCGACATAAAGACGTCCTGGCTCAAAAGGCACTACTGTTATAGAGCTGTCTTCAGAAAGGCAGGATGTTTCATTTTGTTTGTCATCTGTTTGGTTTGCACATGCTGACGTAACAGTAGAGTTATGATCAGAGTCCTCGATCGTAGGCCTGGATCCAAATTTAACAAACAATTCAATAACAATGCCGTCTTTTTGAACACCGGTTTTAATAGAAACCGGGACATCTGCTAGTTCCGCGTAATAACTACGGATGGACATTTTGTTTGGCTTTAGGAAATAATGTTCTGTTTCGTTGCTGGTGCTCTTCGGTGGACTGGAAATCGGGATAACAATCTCAATGTCACTTTCAAGGTTTGATACATTAAGCTTTCTTCCATTGCCACTTTGAAGATCTAGACTGGTTACACTTGATTTGACCTTCTTGCTGCTCTTGTCCCAGGTGAAAGGGTTAAAACTAATGGCCTGCATCTGAAAAGGAAAACAACAAAATTCTTCGATTTGCTACCGTGATATGTTTGTTATATTACTACCTTCGCCAAGTTATAGTGATACATTGCAGATTTTGTTTAATTTTAAATGGACTGGTTAATGTCGACGTCTCAGTTTGGTCTTTAGCTAAGAAACTGTATAAATGAAATTAAAAATTGATATTGACTGCCTGAGTTGGTAAATTACGCAAAGAAAGCCAGAAGGGGATATAAGGGCACGATCTGTTTTAAAGTCCTTTATTTTCTTAAATAACTGTGACAAACGAGGATGATACGGACATCCAAAGGAATGGCAGAGCTGAACATTTGGTTTGAATTATTTGCCTACGTCTCTGTGGCTGCTTAAAAAAAAATCATTACTACTGCAAAATTTATTGTGTCAAAAGCCGATTGTACAGCGTAAAAGTTAGGTTGAGATACATGTTGGCCATAAAGCGACGAACGTTTCTTTAAAAGATAATGTTGTGTAACGTGTTTGGGTTATTTTAATAATTCCATTGCTACAGCAATAGTGAAAGATGTCCTTTCTCCATTAAGTGCATATTAGACCTTTTTATTTTAGCATTTCGTCACCTACACTTTGTAGTCCACCAAAGAGAGTTGACAAAATCCCATGCATGTACGAAAAAAACTCAGATAAAAAAGCGTTAACACCATTTAGAATGATTTTGGATGGAGCGAGGGGATGGGGGTATTATCGGAAAGTATTTTTGCATTTTAAAATGTCGGAAAAATGAATGAACATTTTTGGTTTTAGGTTTTCTTTGTAAATAACACAGTATACAACAAACGATTTGCAGTATGTATTTAAATAAAATGGTGCGAAAAAAAATACAAAGGAAAATCCCATAGGCTCTTTAAGTCTTGCAGGAAGTTATGTCTTTCGTTAAGAGCCAAAAAAGGGACAAGCCCACGTGGCTATTATGGTGGAGAGGGATTTCTAGGATTTTTATTTTCGAGTTATTTGCGGAAAAAAAACGTACTCTAAAAAAAATATAAGCATTCCATTGCATTTTCGCGCAAAAAAGGAAAGTCCATCGTGGCACGTAAAACGCTGTATAAATCTGCAACAAGACCTGAAAGCTAAAACTGGTCTTTGTACCTTTGCATTGATATTTCCTCCACCAATATCTCCAAGGTTACCAGGTAACTTAAATTTTGAAGGTCCTTCTTCCATGCCGAGTCCCTTCACATCATCAGCGGTGACCTTCTTCAGGGATATTGCCAAGTTGGTTGTCTTAATCGCTAGTTCTTCAGAGGGAACCAAGCGGCCAAAGAATGCATCGCTCATGTTGTTCAATTTTTCGGAAGCCTTTTTTGCAAACTGCAACAACAGAAGTGGTGATTTCCTTCAGCAACTTATCGTCATGTACGTTTGAATCTCAGTTAAAGCTACAGGGACGGCGGAGCATAATTTGAAGTGGGGGAGGGGGGGGGGGGGGAGCTAAAAAAAATTAGAATTTTTATGGTGATGTTCGTAGAAGCGAGCGCCGAACGCGCGAGCCACTAGAGGGGTCTGGGGGCATGCTCCCCCGGAAAAGTTTGAAATATAGAGCTATTTTCAGCATTCTCCACGAGATATTTCGTCAAAAAATAAATCTGAATCGAGTATAAAATCACATGCTTCCTCATAATGCTTTGATAAGTTTGTTTTGTTTTGTTTTTCTTGTTTTATTATGTGGTCATTTTTAATTTACGAATATTTGTTTTGGCTTAAAAGTTGGGGGGCTAAAGCAAATCAATATACCTCTGGGGATGGTGATGCTCCATTCGCTTGACTTGAGCCTGCTGCCGACTGAAGAACATTCGTAAGACATCCTGTAACACTCTTAGCTGTCAGCTCCAATACAGGGGAAAATGGCTCCTCTAAGTCATTAAGGGTATCAGTTAGCATATTTGCTGTCTTGTCCGTCATTTGCATTGTTAATTCCTGGGGAAGACACATCATATTTAGGAGTGCTAAATGATTTTATAACATATAATCTATATTGCTACACAATTGGAAAGGATGCCCTGAATATATGCAACATTTCAATCAAATTTAAAATAATAAATGCAATATCAATTATGCAAACAAAGCTTACTTTATAAAACTACGAAAGAAAAAAGGGCTTACTTTACCTGGTGATTTTTTTCATGCAAAAGCACGGAAAAAGACTAGGCAAAGGAAAAACGGCCACAAAAATAGAACGAAAGAGTTCATAGGCAAATAGTCGTAAACTGAACTTAACTTTATTTTTAAAAAAGAAGATATTGCTTACCAGGCTATCGCTGTTACTTCCGCTATTACTTCCGCTATTACTTCCGCTATCACTTCCGCTACCACTCGTTTGTTGTTGATCACCACCCATCGCCACGGCAACCACGGACATAATCAAGCGAGACATTTCGAGATTCGCAGGTGTTATGACTGTAAACTTCACAATTAACGTTTCTGAAATCTAAAAACAGGGCAAAATGAATGTTCAAGAACACACGTTGCTGACGGAGCTACAAGAAAGATAAACTGTCTTGCTTTAATTGCAGACATAATCAATTATCCAACATGTCATTGAGTAGAGATAGTCCCAATTCGTTCAAAAGAATTAGCGATTAGCTGAATGTAGCGTATACGTAGCTTGGGATCGAATGCTTTAGTGGCTTTCTCCGAAATGCGCACATTTCTAAAGAACCACCCGTTAAAATTTCATAAAGTTTGATTGCAGAATATCTGATATTTAAATGAGGAAATTGCAAGTAATCCAGTTATCTTTTATATAGTTATCAGTTATCTCATTTAAAATAGAATTAAAATAGAATTAACATGCCAGCATAATTACAGATTGTTCTCGGACAAGTGATGGAGGAAATCTAAAGGCTAAATTTTCTGCAAAATTAATGCATAAAATGTATATAAAACACCCCCAAGTATTTTGATATTTTAGCTGACGTATGTGTCGTTACCGTGGCAACCTGACGGGATATAACGACACATGCGTCAGCTAAAATATCAAAATACGGAGGCGTGTTTTTTTAACTTATGTCTCGTCAATTTTTGAGGCATAGCGACCAACGGTTTTAGAAAAAAAAAATGGAATTGGGGCACAGCTAACAAAAACGGTGTTCAGTCACCTTAAATATATTTGATACGTGCTTGCTTCGTGTTTTTGATTACGCCCATAAGACGACGTACTAACCAAAGAGAGCGTTTTGATCGCTGTATAATTTTTGTGTTAACGTACCAATTTTTTTACATCCGGGTCCAGCGTTTGTCCACAATCATTTTTCTCATTGGCAGACTTGAGAACAGACAAGGACAGCTGAACAGCTTGGCTGAGTTCACCTTTGTTTAGAAAGTCATCAAGCTTATTACCTTCCCCGAGTACGTAGCTTTTTAACTTGGTGGCAACTGCATCTGGCGGTGAAAGGCAAGGATCAAGGGAGGAAGGCGGTGTCACCTGCAGATAATCCACAAAAGATTCAAATACAAGTCAAAATTAACCTACAAAGACAGGAACAGACACCTCTTTATCATTTTTTAAGCAAAACGATGGTGAAAAAAATATTATATGTCTCTTTATGACGTCTACTAGCAAAAGTACTGCATTCAGCGATATGTTTCTGTTGCTACTCATATTCCTGTTAGTTATAGAAAAACAGATTGAAATATCTTAATGGTGTGATTAGTACCTTAACAATCAGATTAACTACAACCGCTACACCGACAGCATTCTTGACAACGATGTTAATTTGTAACTGGTAATCGTCTTCTGGTGATCCCGCCGGTAACACCGTCGACACAGACTGGGGAGAGCTGCCATAAGATATTGGCTCTTCTCCAAGCTGAAATTCATAACTGAGAGTACTTGTATCTTGCCAATCGAAGCACTTAAAAGTAAACTCCGTCTCAAGTGAGACGCCTTCAACGACCGATGCTGCGCAATAGCCGCTGTGTGGTGCTCCAGCTGTCTCAAAATCTAGCACAGCAAAGCTTTCTGCTCCTTCTGGAGATGTTACAAATAACGTTAAGCTGTATTTAGATTTGGACTGCAATGCCTTCTTCTTGATGATCATATTGCTTGCATTTACTGCAGTTGACGTCATGTTCGGCAAAATAGGTATATCATCCCAGTTGCCTGAATAGTCATTAAATCTTTTTAATCGCCATTCATAAACCGAGCCATTGCAAGCAGAGTTAGGGCATTCTGATGTAACTCGGAGCTTGTTCGAAGCAGACACAACGGCACCACAGTCTACAAAGCATCTGCAATAGATTAATGGACGTAAAATTGGTGGGTATAGATCGAGCTACTTGCACTTATCAAGTACCAACGAATTATCATCACCAGTGTAAACAAAAAGCTACCGATGTGTGTAAAGCAATGATGAGACACTTTAATAAATGGTTGTTGCCTGCTCGTAAGCATTTAGTGTTGTACTACTATAACATGATGAATGGATGTCATCGACTTCACATTTTTGATAACTAAACCCCGCCCAGGGGGCAAGCTTAATTTTACGAAACGCCTATTATCCCATTTTATGCAATTCTATATAAATCGCATTTTGTGTAATTGTATATAAATCGATCTTATATATTATTATTATTATTATTATTATTATTATTATTATTATTATTATTATTATTATTACAAGTGAAACCGGTAAAAACAATATATAATTATATATCCCACAGGAAACAGGTGAATGTGAAAAGGTAAACTAAATAGATTAGTGTGAACCAATCTGCAGCTTACTATTATAAGTAAATACCTACATTGTGAAGTTCCAGAAAATATCCATACCCACGCCAAGGAGATGGTCATTGGAAATTCCAAAGGGGGAGGAGGGGGGGGGGGGGGGGGGGGTGATCTCAATAACCCAAGTTTTTAAAAGAAAATATGAAGCTATACTTGAAATTCCAGGGGGTAGGAGGGTCCAAACCAAAGAACCATCCTTGGGGGAGGTATGGATATTATTTGGAACCACACATTTTAATTAGACTGCCATTAAACTATTGAAGACACTTTAACTTGTGCTGCAAAAAAAAACCTGGAGTAAACTTTACGGTCTGTGATAATAATTATGTAAATTGTCTGTAATTTCATTATTTTTATTGGAAAAAAATCTTTTTGTCACAAGCCCCAGAATGGTTTTAAAACTTACATGTAATAAAGTGCCAGTATTAATGTAGCCTAATTGGGTTCTGAGATGCCCATATTACATAATCACTTACTTATCCTCATCGGGCCCATGAGAACTCTTGAGGCTGGGTTCATATTACATAAATAGCTATGAAGGTCAGTAAAGTGTATTCAGGTTTAAACTAGCAACATGTGGGAATCAATTTTGACAATTTTATTACATTAACAAAATGTGTATTTTTGAGTTCATTTTCA
This sequence comes from Meandrina meandrites, assembly GCA_963693305.1. Classification (NCBI taxonomy): domain Eukaryota; kingdom Metazoa; phylum Cnidaria; class Anthozoa; order Scleractinia; family Meandrinidae; genus Meandrina; species Meandrina meandrites. Next base: position 30,939,529 of record OY855909.1, read on the forward strand.
AGTTGACTTAAGAGGAATGTCATTGCAAAGTCTTCAAGTCACCTGTAAATAGAAACAAAACAAACAAAAACTATTTATTTTGGTGAAATTGCTATCTTTCCTACATGCAAACTGTATATTAAAATTAAATGGCCTTTTTCAGTGTGTGAAAAAAACACTGACTCCTTTCATGTTGCGCTATTGGATCCAATAATTTTTTACACTTGCTAGATAGAAAAATGATATTTATGGATTTTTTACTTTGTTGTTGTTTCCAGAGAAACATCAGTCTTTGGATAAGCATATGATAATGGTTTCATCTTGCCCAGTCTACCTGAGTCAGGCAAGGAAGAAATCAATTTTCTTTGCACCCTTCCTTTCAGTAATCATTGCAGAAAAATGTCAGATTATTAAATGTTTTGGATCCTAAAGCTGAATTTTTGTAATCTGTTCATCTCAAAACATTACATTACAGAAATCTTTGTTTGGTTTTCTCGTAGAGCAAGTTGTCAACAAAAATTAATATGGAGTTTATTTAAATCAAATTTACAGCTACTACATGGCTAATTTCCAAAAGTAAAAAAAAAATACTTGGGTCTTGACAAAGTGCAAGCCAACAAGTCATGAGAGGCATTCCAGTTAATCTGAATAGCACACTGGTTAGCCTTAATAGCTCTCTGGTTAGCCTAAACAGTACTCCAGTAAGCCTGAGTATAGTTAGCTGTATGTGGCTTGAGGTTAGGCTATATATTTATTGGGTTAGGAATTTCTGGCCTGTATGGCACCTGTGTGTTATGAAACATGCGAGCCATTCCAGTTAACCTACATAAGATTCCAGTTAGCCTAAATAGCACTCCAGTTAGCCTTGAAAACACTTTGCCTGTTGCCAAACAGTACATTATAACAGTTAAGAGATCAACAACTACCAGAACTTGTTATAATCCACTCGGTCAATATTCTGACAAACATTTCCTCACGGCTAAATAATGAAAGGATGCGATTCTTATTAATTTGAAGTAGCTTAAAATTCAGATAACAAGCATAAATACAAATTACATGCCGTGACCAACTGAGTGACACTCAAAATATTTTTTCCTTCGAGCTCGGCTTTAATTCCAGTTTGCACGATTTTATCGTTAGCACTTTTATATATGCTCACACATGATAAACGTCGAATACATAAGCTTAAACCAGTGTTCAAAATAAAATCGTTTTACAATGACAAACGCTTACCTCAGGTCCCTGTAAATTTCTGTAAGAAATGTTTGCGAAACGTTTCCCTCGCCGTTTCTCCTCATTACATATTCTTCGTTATCGGGAATACGAATAGAAGAGGAATACCCCGTGTTTGGAAACTCGTTGTGATCGCGTCAAGAAGGGAAAACATCGGCAAAACTACCCTATATAACTCAAAATATATAACTCGTCGCCATTTTGAACATTTTCTTGTCGTGAGCCCGCAATACGGACCACCGGGAATCCCCTAGCAGCGGAGAGGGGGAGGGGCTGCTGCTAAACTTCTCCCCAGGCTCCACTCCTTTCGTCTGAAAGAAATAAAATCCATCCTGGCCAAAAGCAATTAAAATGAGAAGAAACTGACAACGCCATCATAAAGAGCATACACTCCTGCCTTTGGCAAAATTTTCTTTTGTTTCTACCGCAAATGGTCGCTGAGCAGGAATCCAAAAAACTTTTCAATTGTACTTTTCACTGCCGTACATTTTCAGGAAAAAGTAATCATGGCCATTTTTAAAAGCACTATTTAAAAACTACAACTTCGCATAAAAATATCCAAAGAAAAAGATTCTAGTAAAGTTTTCAAGCGAATTTAAAATTGTGGTACTTTCTGGTCACGTGACCGACGACGTCATAGCAATGAAAGTGTTAAAAATGGATTTAGCATGGAAGAATCTACTTACTTCTACTTTGTTGTTTCTTTACATTTAATGCAACGCCAGATACGCACTTGTACTCAGACTCCCACTTTTTGAAAATTGCACATAGCTCCCTTAATATTTATATTTTGTTCGGTTCCTCGGCAGTCCGAAATGCCTCACGCCAATGTGCTTCAAGCTGCATTGACTGCGTTTTTAGTAGCAAACTATTTTCGTCATAGTTAGCAAAAACGAACTTCTGAGCAAAGTCACGTGACTAATGACGTCATCAGCCTTTGTCTCATATGAGAAGTAGTTTATGGTAAGAGTTATTTGTATACGACATAGTACTACTGCAGGCTTCAAACTGACCAAGTTATTTGGCATTTACGATTTTTCAGTTGAAAAGGATTCTGGGAAGGTTCTTATTATAATTATATATTGTTTTTATAATTATTATTATTGTATTAGGAAATTTTGATTGATTTTTGTACCACTTTATTTATCCGCTTAGTGTTTTTGTTTTTATATTTTTCCCTGTTTGTTGTCTTAACATTTTTTTTCCTCGGAGCTATTAGCTTATTACAAGCTACTTTGTAAATCCGAGAAAAAATAAAGTTAATCTATGTAATGTATTTATGTATCGGTCCCTAATAAAAGTGCGATGCTAGTATTTACCTTAGAGTCACCTGGGGAATCTCTCCGGCCGCTATCTCAAATGACATTTCAGCAAGGGATCTTCTGTCATCTTTGGAAACAGTCAGCCTTAGAACATAAGATTTTCCAACTTGAAGTTTGCCAGGATCGATAGCTGTTGATAAAGAATTTATTTCTCCAACAAAAGAACCGAAGCAATCGTTACTTATAGTAGCATTGTCATCCGCATCAAGACAAGACCAAGCAAAATTGAGCCCAGTATGATTTCCAGGACCGATATCTCCATCGTAACTCAATGAGCCGTCAACAGTTACAATTTCCGCGGATCCCCAACGAACGCTGCTTCCTCCGTCGATGACAGCTCGTACTGGAGCAGGAATGACCTCAATAAAGCCAAAGTCAAAGGCAGTAACATTCTGCGAGAACACAAGATCACCGATTGTGTATAAAGCATTGAATTTAACTTGATAGATACCAGCGGATATGGAGCGCCTGTTTATAGTCCACTCAGTTGTTCCTTGACTTACTACAATTCCCTCGGCTGACTCTGAAGCAGCAAGTTCTGTTTCACTAATGATGCGCCATTCCAAGGTACTTGACAACACGGTAAGATCATTGTTTAAACCTTGAATTACCGCTTCTTGTACACTTTTCACGGACCGCTTGACAATAGTGGCATGATACTTGTCCTTAGAAATATTTCTTATTGTTACTGAGAAGTCTCCTGCCGATTGAAATTTATGAAAGAAGTTAAAGAATAAAAGAAAGCCCATTCACACTATATATCAGTCAGTCAGTCAGTCAGTCAGTCAGTCAGTCAGTCAGTCAGTCAGTCAGTCAGTCAGTCAGTCAATCAGTCAGTCAGTCAGTCAGTCAGTCAGTCAGTCAGTCAGTCAGTCAGACAGTCAGTCAGTCAGACAGTCAGTCAGTCAGTCAGTCAGTCAGTCAGTCAGTCAGTTAGTCAGTCAGTCAGACAGTTAGTCAGTCAGTCAGACAGACAGAAAGAAAGAGAGACAGACAGTCAGTGAGTAAGTCACTCCTGAACACAGTCCGCCTTTTCTTCTGTGTATCTTTGTGTCAGTCTTGTTTGTTGGTCTGTTACAAATAGTCTGCATGTCTGAAGTGAGACAGCCCAAAAATTAAAAATGTAAATAGCAAGCCAAAGCAAAACAAAGCATCGGCAATGCAAGATAACGCAAAGCAAGGCAAGGGAGACGCAAATATTTTACAAAACGCAATTCGTCCTTACCTTGCCAAAGTAACGCATGCGTATATTTGAATGCTATTTTAACCTTGCCCAGCATTGTTTATCTGTAGTGTAAACCGAGTTTTGAATAAACTGCAAACTGAAAACGGTTCGAACAAACTCCGTCCCGTTTCAGTCTAAAGAAAGCTAAAATTGGTTTAGCTTATTTCGAGTGCCTTTGAGATTTTTTCAACTAACCGAATCACTGACGAAATTGATAAAACAATGTTTCTGTTGTGTGATACGGCCACAAGGTAGTTTTGCTTTCTTGTTCGAACCCTGTTTGCGAAGAGGGTTGAATGTACATACACACTAACAAACGCTGAAAATAGTATTTGCACCTACCAACAGGATCACAATTAACTGTTCCATCACCAATGTAACCATTTCGGCACTCGCAGGTGAAGGAACCTTCATTGTTGTAACAGTTTGCCACTCCATGACAGTTGTGAGTTGCTGTTGCACATTCATCGATATCTGTAGGAGAATAATCAGAATAAAACGTCACGTTGATTTAAGATTGGTGGTATTTTTTGCAGCAACAAAACTGTGTGGTAGTTTACTGTTAAACAACAACAACAAAAAAACTGATAAGCCCAATATTATCAGGACGCGGGTCTAGAAGCAGCAAAATGAGCGTGAGCTTTTCTAGATATTGAGAGAGCTAGGTATCCATAGAAAAACGTTGAAATACAAAATTACTGTACAGTCAAAACTTTAAGCTGATTAACGTAAATAGTTGGCAGTCCAAAACAAAAAAGAACAAAACGTCGCACAGTGTTGGAAGTCTCAATTAATGAATCTATTTCCTTTTAAATTTCAGTTTTAGGATGCCTTCAGTAACGAAAGTTTATTTTGTTATTTTTGGTTGCTGGGTTAAATAAAACATTTCATTACTAGCTCCATACATATGCTTCTCCTTGACCCTTAATGTTTTGCGATCAAGGTGTCGTGGCTGTCCATGCAGTCAGTCTAAAAAAAATCTTTAACAGCAATAACTAACTGAAAAAACAGCCAGAACACTATATATCGTATTTTTGCCAGTTTGGACGGTTATATATACGACAAAATCGAATTAGCCAAGAACAGAAAATTAGAAACCTTTCTAATCTGTGCCCTTACGTGGCCAAAAAGGCCAACAAATGAAGTTGGTAACTTGACCCTTTTATTTTCTATGGTTTTGACGTCTCACAGCATGAGATAATGGATATCACCCTTCATGTACCTCTTCGATTGCTATGTTGCTAGGATACTTGTCTTCTTGAACAAGTCTTCGTAGTTTTCTTTCAAACATTTATTCAGTGAATATGATTAGAAGGTTAGGGTTTCTATCATTCTGTTCACATTCATATAAAATAGGTATCCCTGTATCCCTAGTGGAACTTGCTTTGTCATCCAGCTGGTTTTTAAACGGAGTTCTAGGCTTCCCCAACCCTGTTATATGTCACCTGAAAGAAAGTTGGATGAATACCCATACCATAGCAATCCACACCGTCTCCTGAATATCCTTGAAGACAAGTACAATTGAATGAACCAATATTGTTACTGCACTGGGCAAGCACATTATGGCAATTGTGTGTCAGACTTTGACATTCGTCGACATCTGCGGATAAATTAAAGTTATTGAACATTTTAACGAGTTGGCTGAAATAGAGGTGTTTCTTTGTTCCTTACATCCTTATTTAATGGGAAACAAGTGAAGACTTCAATGTTCATTTTTTTAATGAACAACATTATCACAATGCAAACTGTGAACATAGGTCAAAATAATGAGCCCGCATTGCGGTCAAGGCACTGTTCTCTTGCCAGTTATCTTTTTTAACATTTAGATATTCTGCATCTCTTAAACTTCCCTTCAATGTAAAACAAGACAATGTTTAAGGTGAAACTTTCTATGTATGTTCCCACCAAAAACTATCTCGAAAAATACAAATGTAAAGATAGGTCAACCGTTCTAGGAAAAAAAATGTGAAGGGCCAATCTAACCACATCTCGGCTTGTACTGGTTCTATCACGCGCGTTATTTCAACCGTCCACAATACATTTTGCAGTAGCTGGTAGCAAGATTTATCAAAGTAATAATTGTATAGAAAGGTAGAAAGTCTCGAGAATATGGAACAATGTAATATATGATTTATAAACCAACATCCACTCAAAACGTGGGTTGTGCACGCTTGAACTACAGGTATAATCCAGAGATACCAGGGACCGCGGCGGGGTATATATATAGCCCTACCACTTTTTGCGTGCGTTGATTTTTTAAGGCTCCAAATGACATGAGTAATGTATTAAATTTACTACTTGAAAGTAGCGAAATACGTCTACTCTTGCGTATGTGCTTCGCGAAGTGCTAGTAGGCTCGGCTAGCCCTACCACTTTGAAATGGTCTTCGCGGTCCCTGGATATTGAGGATGGAGTACTGTATTCCTGACGGCTATCATTGCTCTTTGTTTCCTTCCGAACAATTTCTTCTGAAATTTTTTAACTCAAAGAGATTAATCTGTACACCGAATTTTTGCAAACAAATATTGGTCATAGTGCTTGCTTACGAGAAAACTACGATTTATCTCTCTGACGCGAGCTTAAAGCCGTATAGAAAAAATCTTCGTAGTAAAAAATGAGCAATGGAATACTAAGTAATCACCTTTCATACTAGTTGCCAATATCAAAAGTCTACATTTGAGAGCAAATCCTAAATAGTCATTGGTTATCAAAAGCTGTAGCAGAATTCGAAATACATGGTAAAAAACCTTTAGCATTATACCTTCACAACCGTAGAGCTCCACCCTCATTGCTATATGCGATTGCCAAGTTATTGGCAGAAATCGTATATAACGTGCCCTGATTGGTGGGCTGAGTTCATGATAAACAGGTGTCCTACTGTCAGAGTTTCCATCAAAAACCTAAAAAATAAATAAAGAAATAATAAGGAACCACGAGCCGTTAGGCGTGTTGTTTTACTGCAAAGTTTTGGACATTATATGACTTCATTTTCATGGTCTATAAGGATGTAGATCATGGGAAAATTTGGTCGATTTGTACCTTTAGTTACTTTTCTTTATATCTTAGAATTGATATCTGTAGGTAAGTTCATCTGCCCTTTGGTGCTCGGCCGTTAGTTAAGGGACAACTTTTCGTTTCATGGGCGAATGGTGGCTGATTCGTAGCCGGAGTTGTGAATTCAAATGAAGCTCTTGGCTCCAAACTTTAACTTTTATGAGTTTAAGTCACATAGAAATATAGAATATTTATTGCATTTTGAACGAAGGGAAAAGATCGTTTTATGCCTGGTTATAAGCTACTTTTAGCAAGGTTTCCCGGAAGTGATGTGCGTACGCTTTCAAGATTTGTTTTGCCACCTTGTCCCTCCCTCAGTTCGTGATAAACAATCGCGCGTATGGCTTTCTGAAGCACTAGAATGACAACGAGGGGACAAAAGGTAAGGTTTGAAGCTTTACTGTAGCTTTTCAAAGGGGAAAAAGAGATACTGTCACCTCAATTTCAAATCCATACAACTCCCTTACAGACATCTTTGGCGTCATTTCTATAGTTTATTTATAGACCATGGAAACTGTGGTTGATCTGTTTTATTCCATTAGACATTTATCGGCTAGTTAGAGGGAAAATCGCACGAGTGTGACAGCTCTTTATATTGCAGTTTTCCCCCTTGAAGCTGTGGAATGCGTTGGAAGGTTCGCCCCAGCAAATGTTTCAGTTGACATTTCTCGGCTTTCCGGATTTTGCTTTTGGAATAAGCGAGGACAATTTCTCAAGTTTTCCGAAATTTGACTCACGTTGCGTTACAGGCTGCGCCATTTTCACGGTCTATACTTGCAATGTCCATAGCTTTTGACGAATGAGCGCGGTGGAATTTTCTCAGTAATTGTATAATCGACTATAGCTCTCAGAAAATGACAGCGCGATGGCCATCTTACTTGCTGTATAATATACCTTGTTTACAATTTCCCCTTCTTGTCTGTAATACAGAAAGGTTACTCCATCGTCGCTGTACTGTAGGTTGTAGCTTATTACCCATTGAGCCATGTCTCGTCTCCCCTGTGTAGCTATACGTTTTACGGCGGTGGTCTGACTATTCAGATCAATCTGAAGCCATAGACTGGCATCACTTGTGCTAGCTACCCAAGACCCACGTTTGCTACCAGATTCCCAAAAGCGCAATCTTGCCTGATTTGCAGCATGATCGGGACTAAGCTCAGAAGAAGCAGTGATCTGCTCATCAGATATCAGACCGTTCTCCATGCCCAGAGGTGTTTGACAGTCTAACAGTATAAAGAGATCGGTTAAATAAAGCATTGAATAAGGCATTGCAATAATAATACAACTTAAAATCAAATAACATTCCATCTTTATATAAATTTCTTAAGCAATCAAGTTTTTTGCACTTGTAGAATTCGAAGACAGCTACTGTATTTATAAAACTCTAGCGCGGCGACAAATGGGCACCTATTGTAAGTGACAAAGAGTTTTGCATAAATGCGTGTTTGGTATGGAAAAAAGTTACAAAGAGTATCGAATTGCTGAAAAAACGATTTATTTTTTTACGGAAGTAAGTTTGAATAAATTTATCCTGGCAAGAGCGAATGTTTTGTTGTGAAAGCCAATCTTCCAACTTTTTTTCCATGCCAGTACCAATTTTTTGTTAAAACTTTTTTGTATAGCATACGTCTAATATGATAGAGTTTGTAGGTATTATTTAATTGCCCTATTATGTAAAGAAATCAGCTCCAAAAAATAGTACAGAAATTGTGCTTAAAATTTCAACACCTTAGTTCTGGTTATTGGTTGTTAAGCAATTGAAAGCACCCGAAGAGTGATAAAGAATTGTACAAAATAAAATAAAATATTCCGACAATACCTTGACAACCATACAGCTCCACCCTCATTGATATCCAGTTATACCAACCCAGTGGTAGAAAACGTATGTAACGTGCTCTGATTGGTGGGTTTAGATCATGATAAACGACGGTGTCTCTATCTGCATTTCCTACAAAATCCTGAATCAGCAAGAAAAAAAAAAATCCGTTAGAAATTGAGCTTTTAAAGCAGTGTTAAAATTATTACTTAAAGTCCTGCTCCTTTCTACCGGCCTGAATTTTGTTTACAAGTTTGGCGTTCGTCCGAAGCCCGCCTGTAGTGCATTTATTCTAGCTACAATTAAAAGATTACCTTTGAACCTGACCGTTTATTTCTTCTAGTTTTAATAGAAAGTAATTTGATGTAATATAACTTAACGTAACGTAAGGTAACGAGTATGCTGGAGTAGCTCTGCCTGGGAGCCGGGGGGGGGGGGGGGGGGGGGGAGGAGAATAAAAGGCTTTTAAGGTTGACCATTATGATAGGTATGAAGTTGAAGTTGAAATCCTCATGTTGACTTGTTGAAGACGCAAAGAGTCACACAATGTGGAAATTCTTTCGTTGATTATAAAGAAACGGTAATCGATTGTTCGTCAATACATAGTCCAAAACGGGATGGCAGGTATCTTACTCGGTCTGAATGTGGTGGCAGAATAAAAGCGTCTATTATTTTTGCGTATGGCCGGCTAACTTTATTCCAAAATGTCTGCTTTACCTTGTTTGCTGTTTGTCCTCGCTCCTTATAATAGCTGAAGCTCACTCCATCGTTACCGTACTGCAGCATGTAATTAGTTACCCAGTTGTCATCGTAAGCGCTATTTCGATTTCTTCCTTGTGTTGCTACACGTTTTACTTTTGTGTACAAACTGCGCAGATCAATTTGCAGCCATTGATTGGCATCATTTGTGGAAGTTACCCAGCCTCCTGACTTGGGTAGTGTTTCTTGCAAGTGAAGTCTTGCCCGAAAAGCGGCCTCATCAACATGCCATTGCGTGGAGGCAGTAATTTGCTCGTCAGAGATGGCGCCATTTTCCATACCTTGAGCTTCCAGACATTCTGAAGATTATACGAGATTAATATCGATTATTGAAATGTAGCTTTATAGCTCTCGTGGAACTCACCATTCTCAAATTTGTAATCAGACACTCAGAAGCCTAGTCTTCATCCCTGAATGCTTGCGATCCTAGGGTTTCTGGCCAAATTTGAGAACGGTATGAAATACTTAATCATACTTTTTTGGTATGCTTCCATGGCATATCTCGCTCGTTTGGTCTCGGCCTGAGTATGTCAAGACCGAGCCAAAGAAACATAATATTTAAAAACTATGTTCGCACATTTATTACTTTATTTATTATTATTATTATTATTATTATTATTATTATTATTATTATTATTATTATTATTATTATTATTATTATTATTTTTACTTTCACTACCGTGAGATGACGGGTTATTCATGTTAAAAATTAAAAAAAAAAAAAAAAAAAAAAAAAAGAGATGGGGCGTTTTGGGTGGGAGGGATCACCGAACCCACAGTTACCACAGATATCTAAAAAGGCCACAGTCTTTATCTGAAAAAAACGAGTTTCGTTACTGATTATGGCTGTATTGCCTGTTTGTCTAAAAAAATATTGCTATTAAATGCCACCTATTCTTTTATTGCGACCTATTCATCAAATTGGTTCTGATGTTACAACATTAATTACGTGCGCGATATGGGCGCGCAGAAAAAAAGTAGCGCTAACACCCTTATTTCAAAACTGGTACTTATTTACAGCTTTGAAATGGAAGGGTGAAAAATATTTTTTTCGGAAATAATTCGAGTTAACCGTCAAATTCACTAACAAAATGCGCCATTTTCAATTGATTGTCTGTAAAACAAAAACCCAACAAATCACTCTCAATCAAATAACATACAATCAAGCGAAACAATCAAACTTTGCATTTTTTAGTTTGAGTTTATTTGTGGTTGAATTTTTTTTTTTAATAGTTGAATTTTTATTTGCCTCTGTCTCAGATTATAATAATATAGACGGAAAAATGAAAAATAAAAATCACACTGGTGTGAAAAAAATTAAACCAAAGATGAACATGATAAATTTAAACCACACCATTACTGGCACGAAGGGCGGGAAAACGTATTTCGAGCGAGTCACGATTGATTTTGATGTTACTTCCGATTAGCTGAAAAAAAGGATAGAAGTGACCCGAGTGTGGTGAACGAATCACTAAGCGTAGTAACGCAAAATCAAAGCAAACGCGAATTACTTTGGATATTCGAGTGAAAAGGGCTCTAATTTATATAACATTAATAATTAAAATAAATAACTACCAACTCACTTTCTGTGCCGTACACCTCAACTCGCATACAATTCCAGTCATAAACTGAAGTTGCATGAAAGCGAACGTATCTTGCATACACCGGCACAGGTAACTGATGTTGATCAACTAAGGCATCTTCACCTATCCTGTGAAATTTCTTAAAAAAAAACAAACAATGACATTCAGATCTTGTTATCTATCACAGCAGCTCACAGGCTTTCCAAAAAAAAAAGCATTAAATTTATAACAGAATAAAGGATATTTATTTCAAGAAATAAATGATTTTATGTAGCTTGTGACGAATTCATCTCCCAGCTCCCGGTTTGGGAAACTTCCTCTCATCCGGGAATTTGCTTCACAGGTTCTTGCATAGAATCGAGGCCAGCATGCATGTTCAATCCTCTTTAATTCGCTTTACAAGTTAAGACAAAATTTCCCCTCCCTCCACACCCTGATGTCTATTATACTTAGTAACGATATGCTGGTTTTCCCCTCACCTTTGTTGGAATAATACATTGCATGTCTTTGTAGTGTGATCTTTCCTTGATTGTTATGAAAATAAACGGCCATGCCTGTGGCCAAAAAGATCCCGAAATGGGAAGGTTTTGATTTTGTCCCAGCAAACAGAGATCAGCCAAGGCAACACGCGCGTACATTATAAACAAGTTATGATTAATTCATAAGGAGCAAGAAACGTAAATATCCCTTACGCAGGGTTCATTAGGCCTGGTTTAAACGTCCCATTTTACATGTGCCGAATACAACACTAATGCGAGTTGACTCGAATTAAAAAAAAAATCGGCATTTGGTTTTAAACGTCGCATTTAATTGTGTCACATTTAATTGCTGAGCGTTCAGTTCCAAATATTAAAACCCCAAATTATCCGTCGGGGTTCAGGTTGTCCACAATACGCAAAATCTGGTCATTTCACGTTGTCGTCCCGCAAAGAACGGCTATGAGCGGCAATGAAACTGGAACAGTCGAACATTCGACTGAACCCGCATTTATTTCAAATCTACCGAGTTTAATTGTTTTCAACGTCGCATTTTACATGCACTTAATTCGGCAATTGATTCGGCGCATGTAAATTGCGGCATTTAAACCAGGCCTTAGACTGACATACGTGGTGGGAAGAAATATAAGTTTAAGGTAGTCGCAGTTTCGCTTCTTTGTATCGGCTGAAGCAACAAATATAAAAATATATATATACATATATACCGTTGAAAAATACAATTTTTGGATGCGACCTTCATGGCAACATCTTTTTACGTCTTTTGTATAATCTTACTTTTGTGTCGCCGTTTGCATCCTTAAAAGTTTTCCAGTCCTCACCAGTAGATGAGAAATACAGGTTGAAATCTATCACCCATTCATAGTTATATTCGTTCCCCTGAGTAGCGACACCACACACTTCAATGACTTTTCCCAAGTCGACCTGCAGCCAGTCGTGAGGGGTGTTATCAGAATATTCAGAGCACCAGCATCCAGCCCCTCTGTCACCGTATAGACGTGCATAAGCCGGTTGGTAGAAATCGCTGTATATAGTGCTAGCTCTAAAGAAGCTGTCAGGAATTAGGCTGGTATCAGAAGCACCGACAGCGTTATCGAAGCATGCTAAAATAAAGAAACATTAATTAAGTACTTTAGTAATTTAGTATGTATGACCACCAAACCCACATTTTATCTTCATACTTTAGTTTTCATACTTTCATACGGAATGCGCCTAGAACACCAAGACGAAGATATTGACTGAATCACTCAAAGGAGAGCACAAGGAGTAGAGGAGTTCAGTTAGAACTAAACAGTAAAATAAAATACGCCTTATACCTCTTTGAACTGCACTCTTGCGTATATTTTCCCATTTAGCGCCTGTTTTTCCGGCCGTCCAGTGCTCCGAATGTTCTTAACAAATCCGCTGCGATCGTTCCGAGCGACAAAACTTTGAAAAGTATCGACCGCTGATTGTTGTGACCGTTAGGTGGCAAAGCTTTGCTTTCGACACGCAAATCTTTTTAATTTCGAATAATAATATCAACACATTACCATTTTAACGCTAAATATTATTTTGTTAACTATATTTTGGAGCGTGGGTGAATCATGATGTCGAACACAAAAAAAGAAAGAAAGGATAACACATATAAAAGACATAAAATAAAGAGAAATTCCGTAATTGCTTCAGCGTCAGCGTTCAAAACTCTAAAAATCCAAAGATTGAAGCGAACATAATTTATCTTTACGCTGTTTTTTTTTTTTTTTTTTTTTTTTTTTTTTTTTTTTTTTTTCTGTTTTATATAGGCTTTCTTTGCAATGTGTTGAAAATCTTCTCAGCACCAATTTCACATATCGCCCAATGCTGATGGACGCCCTATGCTCCTCTTAGGGATATTAACATATCCAATACTGCCAGAAATGCAACTAACAATAGCGAATACAGGAATAGAAACTGAAGGCGCGTCTTCGATCACAATCTGTTATGACAAAATGACTGCCTTAAAACCTTTTTAACGGCTTTCCTGACAGTTGACGGTTACATTTTAGGCCGTCCGACGGCTGACGGTTAACCAAATTGAAATGCTCATTATAACTCGCGAAAAGGTAGTAGATGTAACTTTACTGAAAATAAAAGGTATTCAAATAAGAAAGATTCCATTTCGGAATTATTTCACCTAGAGTTTAATACCAGTATATGTTTTTTTTTTCTCTTAAATGTATAAAAAGGCAGCGCAAAATAGTTAAGGGTCTTACTATAATTATTATGTTTCATTCCAAGCATTTATTCGGCACAGGAAGTCAAATATGTTAAGTGTAAAACCTCATATTAGTGAAAAATACCCTCATTAAACACTTCGTTAGGACATACTAGCAACAGACTTACATACCTCCATGCGCTAGGCCTCCTTTTGTTATCACCATTAAGCCTCGGATTAAAAGCCAAAGCGTTGCTTGCTGGAGATAGAAATTCAATTAAATATCCACTTTATTTTATCCGATTAAAAACATAAAAATGACATTACCTGGATTGTCAAAAAAGGTGCCTTTATATCCATTTCTTTTTCTGTTCACATCGATTACAACGCAAAATGGTGTTCAAGGATGTTCGCAGTTCCTTACTTTGTTTATTACAAAATTTATTTTCACTGACAAGATAGCGAGACCCCATAGAGATTATTTTTTTGCATAAAGGAAAGCATATCAATCTTTAACAGGAATTCCTTACAAAATTGGTGCGCAGATAATGGAGCTTGACATTCTAGAAACTTGAATTTAAATTTAGATAATTGATTATCTTGGCGGTTAATTAAAAAGTCAAACAAACAAGACTTATTTAAGTTGCTAAATTTTGCTGGTTGACATGACGATATTCGCGGTTACCCGTGGGAGAAAGTTCTAGGGTTTAACCTTAATCGATGCAATGAGTCGAGCATGACGATTTTTTTCTGTGCACGAAAAAATTTAATCTCATATAAGGAACTGAATGCGCAAAAATATAATGAAAAATTGGCTTAATTACATGAATTGTGTTGAGTTGTTTTCAGTCACAGATATTTTGGATAAATATTATCGACAGCTGGTATCTGTTGACAGGAAGTATTAGCACTTTGATCTTCGCGATTAAATATTAACCGTTTAGTTTACAATAAGTATTTTTATTGGTCTATTTCCCGTGGGAATCGTCATACATACAAAAGTCTAATTTGCTTCTATCGAATTTTCTCGGTTTGTATCCCTTTGTAAAGTAAACAATAGGTAGGGCTAACAGGAAACCGGGAAACAAGCTATATACTTTAATCTTTCTGTACAAATTTAATAAACTCAATTATGCAATTTTATGTTCTCCCACACGAAACTCTGGCTACCTTAAACAAAAGGCACATATCGAATGCATCGGACAAATGCGTTGTCTTTGGAAGCAATAAAGGCTTTTGATTTTTTTAGTACAGTAACTAGTCCTCGGTGTCTCTGTAAACATGTAAGCGATGGCAAATTTCTGAAACTTTTAATATTCATTGAAAAAAAAAAACAAAAACTTGATATCGATATTGCAAACAAACATCATGTCGCAGGAAGCCTGTTTGCTTTACAGGTAGCTAACGTCAGTAATTGTTGACAGATTTCCAGGACCTCATTGACAGACTTTACTAAAAAGGTCGCCAAACGTTTTTGATTTTCTCCGAACGAATTTAATCCAGTGACAAGTGTGTGTGCTTTTCACGAATCTTCTAGGTATTTCATGTAGCATGCCTGGTGTAAAGCCTGCTATCGTTAACGATATTCCCTCTGTTATTTTAAGCCACCCACTGACAAAAAAAAAATACTGATTTTGCACTCATGATAAATAACACAAAAGGCTGGGCAGTTTCCTTGTATCAGTAACGAGTTCCCGCCGTTGCGTAACACCCTTCCGATCCGCTACTATGGAAGACGATGCCATGAACATATCAAACGATCTTCAGCAAGAATCACATAACAGAAGAACCAATAAGAAAATAACAACACAATTTACTTCTTGAGACAAAAAAGCGCTATACTTTCTCCTCCGTAGTGGCTACGATGCGCATGTTTTCCATTGTGAACATTGCTTTGTTATTTCAAATTGCTTTTCTTTACGGACTATAGAGCACGAGTAGCATGTATGTGGAACATGAAGTCCGGCTGATATCCGCTCAGCGGTCTTGTCCAAACCTCAAAATTGCAGGTCACTTGATACCGATAATCTCCGTAGCAAAAACGGCTGAAGTGCATATTAATGAAACACTCAGTTGGGCAGAGCATATTGAGAAGATCTCGCAAAAATTATCTACCTGTATAGAGAGCCTAAAGCGCGTGCAAAAACTATAGATTCGTGCGGTTAGAACAATCACAAATTCGCCATACAACTGTAGCTCTGTTCCTCTTTAGATACGCTGGGACTAAACACATTTAAAATTCGCAGGCGGAAACATTTAGCCATAGAACAGGGACCGCGGAGGGGAGGGGCTACCATTTTTTTGCTTGGGTTAATTTTTTTAGGGCTCCAGATGACTGGGTATTTTACGAATATTACCACTTGAAAGCAACAAAACGTGTCTACTCTTGCATATACTTGAAGTTAAAGGCTCAGCGAAGCTGCGCGGCGACAGTATTTTTTTGCAGGCGTTCTCACCGTACCTACGTACGGCCAAAGATCACTTTAGAAGGGTGTATTATGAGGCCTTTGATCTTATCGTCAGTATTATTGACAAGCGCTTTAACCAGGAAAGCTTCAACTCCTACTCCCAGATGGAGACATCTCCAAGTTTCTCCTCGCCTGATACCCTTTTTATAGCTCACAATTGACTCCAAGATCAATTCGCATATTTATCAGACTAGCTATTCCGCAACGACCTGGAAATAAAAGAATCGTTTAAACGTTCTTTTATTCTTTTCCGCTGTAATCACGAACTTTCGACTAGCCCAATCTTTAACTGTCCACACTCAAAATTCCTTTTTATTGAACGGTAAACCTTCAAAGCTAGTCCCTAAATCACGACCCTACTGCAAGCCACCACACGGGTAATCCATTCTTAAGGGTTATCCCTTCCTAAGTAAAGGACCAGGGCGGAGATAGATTTACGTAAAGGTCAGGCTTAATTTTTCAAGATGCACAAGCAGTGACGTAGCTATTTTAAAGGGACAGTGTCCCAGCTGACTATCGAATGTTCCCTTTTCTTATTTCCAAATTATATTGTCAAATGCCACCAAAATACAAATGATCTGTATAAAAAGCTGTTCTTGAGTATTTTGGGAAAGAATTGCGGGATGGAAGTCGATTACGGTTCATAAAATTTGATTTTGGCGGACAGGATGCCGTTGTAGTTGGTCTTTCTTTACTTTTATCTACTTCGTGTTTTTTTTTAATAGAGATTCTCGGAAAGAAACAAGAAATTTTCATGTCTTTTACCAAATCCCCAAAGCTAAGCAGCGATCCTTTAAGTAACAAAGCACCGAACGTAACAGCGACGTAAGACAGAATATGACTAACAAGTATACAATAAGCTTTACTGAAATGAGGTTTTAATGAGATAAACAACATACTATATACTGCCTTCTTCGGTAAGTAACACTCATTTATATCCTTTTTATCTCTTTTTCGTTTAAGACATTTTTTTCAACATGGTTGGACCCAGAAGTGCGTTGGAAAGCGCTCCTAAATCCCAAAGTAACGAGATTAGTTATTTTCGGACTTTTGCACCCTAGAACAGATCATAAAGTAAACACTCATTATGTTCTCAGAAACGCTACAGCTTACTTCCAATTCTTAAACCGGCATTCAGTTTCAGCTTCTAACGCGTGCCAATTATAGTTGGATTTTAACTGCTCGTCCATGGCCATTGAAAACGCTAAAGCTAGGGGCTGCCTACCTCTTTGGAATCAGCCCTAATCAGCTGTTTTTAGACGACGAAATGATCTAGACTGAAAGGATAAAGTTCAATGCCTGTTTAATTGAAATATTTAAATTGATATTGTATGCGTCAATTTAAGGACCATAGTTCTCCACCGTCATGGTAACATCACAACAGGTTGTATAAAGGTAGTAAAATCATGCTAAAAATAATGCAAATTAGACTGTTCACAGCCCTCTATTTTTTCGTGTTTTTTTTTTCGATCGATGAGCGCGCGGAGAGAACGGCGAGAGAACTGGACGCCAGCGCAAAACGGAAGAAGCAAGGGGGTTGGGGCGGGGAGCGAAAAAAAATAGAGGGACTGTAGACATCTTTGGAAATATTGAATTTCCCGTTTCTCCAGAAACGGAAAATTCCCATTGGTTGAAAGGCGGCAAAAGTGTCATCACCTTGACAACGGCCGATCATGATTGGTTGCAAGCGCGTGTTGCGGTTTGCTCGAGTTGTCATCACTATTGACATGCTGTGTTTTGCGGTGGATCGATTATTGAAACGCTCGTTGGAGAAATTTCCAAACGTTTCGTGACGAGCAGAAAGAGGCCGTTCGCCACCTTCTTTGTTCGAAGGACGTAGTTGGAATTTTACCGACTGGCTTCGGGAAAAGCCTTATCTACCAGCTGTATGCTACGGCGAAACAAATGCAAGAAGATGGGAATGTTGTTGTTCTTGTTGTTTCGCCGGTCAAAAGCATCATGAATGATCAAATTGAAGAGATGGGATAGCTCGGGATTCCCTCAGTTATTTTAACAATAACTGACGATGTGCTTCAATCGTTTTGAACCACACGAGACCCAAGATCAGCGAGACCTCGAACTTCCTCGTCAGTTGGAGTCGAAGATGAACTTGTAGCGGTACTACATTTAAAAGAAATGGATCTTCTCGCTTGAGACTAATCTCGTACCCAGATCTCCCTCTGTCAGACGCGGAAAAAGTGAGGATCTCCCTCCCGCCTGGCCGTGGGAGATCTGGGTACGAGATTAGCTTGAGACTGCTTTGACGGGTTTTGCTCGCGTTGTTCAGGATTCTTTGGGGAATCACTTTGCCGGCATAACTTTTGCCTCGCATAACTTTTGCCTCGACGTGTGAGGCGAACGTGACATTCTTTTAAATCGCTCGTCACGATCAACTTGCCTTGTAGGAGATTCTACGCCATCTATCTGTCGGGCTAGAGATTTCTTTATAAATTCAATATTGCTTGCATGCTGCACTTCTAGCTTTAGATGCACAAGATGAACATGCTCTACCAGAAAGAAATTCTTCTGCTTGCACTACAATTCCCAAATCGACAAAGACGTCTGCCAACTTTCGCCGTAAAACACCTTCGCGTTTTGGCTCGAAAAAAAATTTTCCGTAGAGATGCATGATGTCTTGCCGAAGGAGTACCGCATATTCTGCAACTCCGATTAAAAACTCACAGGTTGTTCAGTATCACACGTGTAGTTGTTTTGTAAACTGACACTTGTAGTCGATTAAACAAAGCACTTTACCGTTCAAATTTTATTGGTCTGATTTAATTTAAAGGTCAAGAGGCGGAGTTGTAAATTACAAGGCGATGACAAGGGGAGGAGTCTAATACTTCCACTTTTATTCAAAGATGTCTACAGCCTCTCTATTTTTTCTTTCGCTCGCTTCTCCCCCCCCCCCCCCCCCCCCGCGTCCTCGCGCTTCGCGCTCGCTTCGTTTGCTTTTTTGCGTTTAAAAATCGAGAGGCTGTGGACAGTCTAAATGCAAATTTAATGGTGGCCACATGTAGCTGGCGTAACTTTATTCGCCTACAACTGTGTTGCTCAAATGAATTCGTCGTTGCACGAACGTTCCATACAGTACGCAATATAAGTTTAGGGCGCGTTTGTTTGGGAATATTCTGGAATAAGAATATATTCTGGAATATATTCCGGCTACTCTGTTCCTAGCAGCAGAATAGCCGGAATGGAAATCCAAGTATTCTGGAATAGGAAGAGCAGCCAAGCGAACGCTAACTTGCATTATTTCCAATTATTCTTATTCCGGATTGATCCCAAACGAACGCGCCCTAATTAGTATTCTGGAAAAGAAAAGGCTCCTTACTTTTTCATAAATATGATTGCGATGTAACATGATAAAATGCCACGACAGTTATTCACATGTATTCGGAAATTATAAGACGTCCCAAACCTTTGCCAGGCATCCACTTGACCAATCTATTTTTATATTTACAAAAAAAAAAATAAAGAAAGGAAATACCCTGCTAGAGGGCGTTTTTAAGAGTGACAAGGTAATGAAAATGAATAGTAAACCTTTAACTTAGCAGACACGCCCATAAATTGCTCTGGTTAAATTGCAACATTATTGCACTTTGTAAGTTCCTCATACTTTTTGAGTGTATTAAATTTATGAGTTCGGGTTAGAAATTTCGAGTTCGAGTTAGAATTAGAATTTCGATTTTGAGTTAAAATTTCGAGTTCTAGTTAAAAGGAAGGGCCCTAAAAGTTACTGATTTTGTGGAAGACGAAAAAAAGAAAAAAAAAAGAAAGAAAACGAAAACGAAAAGCCCACAACATGGCGTGACATTTTCGCAGTATGTCACGCATAGTGTCGCCCTTATGAACAAATGAAAGCTAACCGCAAGCAAATAGGAGTGGAACTAACCGCAAGCAAACCAGAGTGGAACTAACTGCAAGCAAACTAGAGTGGAGCTAACCGCAAGCAACTCGATATTTTAGCTCGAACTCGAAATTCTAACTCCAACTCGAAATTTCTAACTCGAACTCATGAAATCGACAGACCCATACTTTTTTACTGCAATCCTTTAGTGCCTGATGAAACAATAAAAATACTCACTTTCGTTTTCTATGAGCAATAGTCAACTCGGCTGCGATACGTTCATTATTCGCTCATAAGAAACTTGGGCTCATATTTTAATTGTCAATTAAATTATACAAAAACATAGGCGTACAGGCCGGGGGGGCTGGGGGGGCTGCAGCCCCCTCCCCCACATTTTTGGCAACTCAGATTTTTTGGGCAGTAAAAGAAATTTGGGCAAAGCCAGTTTTAAAAGAAGTTTCCATGTTTTTGTTTTTTGAAGAGATAGATATTTTCTATTTTAACCTGAAGTCGGCGTGGTTAAGCCAGTTAAATTCACACGAGACAGTGGTTGCCCAGCACGTGATGAGTTTCTGGTTATTAATGTAGTACATATCCTTGCAGTGATACCTGCTACATCGTGTTCAGCAGAACGATCATTCAGTGCGTTGCGCAGATTGAAAACTTACCTGCGCAACACCATGCAGCTGACCATGGGGCAACAACGTGTCAGTAATGCTCATCGCACTTATTAACATTGAAAGGGCAGATGCCAACTCTGTAGTCAACATTGACATGGATCGTATCATTGATATCTTTGGCCGTCGAAATGACCGAGACAGCTATTTCTTTTAACATGTTTTATGAGCTCATATGATAGATTCACTTGTAAGAATATTTTCACTTCGTAAGTAGGCCTATGTTAGAGCATCGTATATGACCCTCGTTTCTTTTCGACTTTTTCATAAAAATTTGGGCAACTTGCAAGAATTTTTTGGGCAAATGGTTCACCGCCCCCCCCCCCCCTGGTAAAAAATTGCCCGTACGCCTATGTACAAACATGTAAGCCGGCAGCTCGGCTCGCATTCTTCAAACTGTGTAACATGCCGGCAATTTAAAGAAAGTTTTATCGATAACTCAACCTATTCAATGAGCTGATTCTCGTCAATTGATTTGTTTATAAAGATTTCAGAGGTAAAACAGTGAAAGTGGGCACTTAGTTTGGGTTGCACTTTATACATCATTGTTATTATTGACTACAGATATGTAACATACAGAGGTTTAAACATTTTGAAGAGGCATTTCACTCTTCCTAAACCGTTTTTAAGAGTTTTCAACGTCAGTGAAACATTTCGTGCTTCTACTTCCAGATGGTTGTAATATTAATTAAAATGTGCCAAGCTTATCAGACCGGGTTTTCCCAACGACTGTGTATTGTGTGTACTGTGTATGAACTGTATTTACATAATATACTGCATCAGTTCTTCTGGAACTTCGTTTTTGGACGCCTCAAAATCTATGCAATTCTCAATGAGAATTCACCAGCGATTTGAGTAAATCGAGAAATTCGGCCTCCTCCTTGAAGGATTCACTTTCAATGTTTTCGGTGCGTCTCGAAAGAACAGTTAATCGTTTTTCCATTTTCGCCAATCTTTCTTCGGTACATTGCATGATACTTTGAGAATTTAAACAGGAAGGCTCTGCCTCCGAACGGCACATATTGACAAACGTTATGTCGTCACAGAACAGTTTGAATTCAGCCCGCTTTCTGTTTTTCTGAAACATTTCCATGAAACGTTCTCCGATGAAGTGGGCCATTTCAAGCTCTCCTGCACTTTCTTCTGCGTGTGTCTTGGCGTCAGTGTAAGACTCGTTAAGTACAGAAACCAGCATATTCATAAGGACTACTGTCATGCATAACATGAACAAAATAGCGAACATTGGTCCAAGATGAGGCTTTTCATTTCGAAGGTCTTCGAGTGGGACAGCTTTGCCCAAGAGGAATTCAAACTGCGAGATGACTGCTTGAAAATAGCTTGAGTAATGAAAGACTATGCCACCGAATAGTTGCATCCCTGATACGACAAAAGCATTAAAGACGATCAGAAAGAAACCCAAGTAGGACAGTTGGTAGCCCACTGACTGGCGGAACGATGAAAATAGGAAGATAACATAAGGGTTAAAACGGATGAGATTCAAAAGCTTTAACGTCACCATAAAAATGGCAACAGCAATTGAAGTATTTTCCCAGCTTGCCCAATCTAAGGCTAGGTGAAAATGTAGGATGTCATATGGATTAGCTTGAATTGCTTTGATGCTCTTCAAAACAGTCTTTGATCTAACCATATAGCATGCAACTGACGCTATGGAAGAGATGATCATAAAGAAATCAAGCATATTCCAGACAGACTTGAAAAATCCAAGGCGCTGTCGGTATAAGTGGATCAGCAGCACGATGAAATAACAGAGGACCATTGCCATAAACACAAACTGGCAAATGAGGTAGAACATTAAAGCTCCTGACTCTGTACTATATAACTCGAGCGTATCAACTCTACTGGCAGTGTAGGCACCACCAGTAGCGAGCACCTCGAAGAAGTAGGTAGCGATGCTGATCAAGTTTGTATTCACGTTGAACACTGCGAATTCTAGAATCACAGCACGAGTCTGGCGGTCAATCCATCCGTGCCCAAGTGTCTCGCTTAATACTCTTTGAGCAGTGTCTTTTTTATATCCCATGACTGCAACATAACCACCTCCTTCGTATGCGCTGTAAGTAGCCTTTATTGGGTCATTGTCTAGTTCCTCGGCTGTTTGGTAACGCCATGGTTTCGGGCACATTCGCAAAGCTTTGGGCCACGAAGTATTGAAGGGAAGTGGTTTCCAACCTGGAAGACTCAATAATGTAGTGTCTTCAACCTCAGGAGAATAGTCGTAGTAGCAGTCTGGGATGATTTGGCGAGGAGTTTTACAAGCAGCTATGAAATGACAAAAAGTAGAGATATAATTAAGTTATAGACACGATAACAGAAAACAAACGGTATGGGACGAAAATAAATTTAAAAGACGAAAAGAAATTTAATATAGCTCATCATCTAGCGCAATGCGTTGTGTTCTTGCTTTGTGTTCATAGTGCCTCTCTCCACCCAGGTGTATAAATGTGTACCGGCGAATTTACTGCTGGGGGTAACCCTGCGATGGACTAGCATCCCATCCAGGGGGGATTAGCAATACTCCTAGTCGCTTCATGCTACGGAGACCGGGATAAGCTCCTAGGCTCGGTTTAACACTGTTTAGCGGTTAGGGAGCTGGACATTTAATCCGGAGATCAAGGATTCAGGTTCTCCTCCAGACCGCCCGATGGAGTTTTGTTTGTTGGTCCCAAGTTAAAGCTGTCCACACTTTGTGAATAGCCAACTGCTTAATATAACCTCATGTCTGTTAATATGAAATATTTACAATATCCGTTCCTTATCTATTGTCCTGAAGTAGTACGAAGTAGCACAGTAGTACCAAAAACCTCCCAGAAAATCGTTCGCACGCGCGCCACTTTTTGCGAAACCTTTAAAATGTATATATCACTGTAAAACTAATAAAATATAAAATCAGGAGAAATAATTACTTGGGTACGCGTGCACAAGCCTTTAACCGCACAACTTATGTTGTCTGCTAAATTAAACGACCTGCCTTCGTGTCTTCACGTATGACCAAACAAATTGCACAGTGTCAGTCAGTAGGTGATGGACTAAAAAAAAGTGTGTGAGGTTTTTTTATATTCCAATTGATTCCCAAGAAAATCTATCGTGAACGCAGCGAATGGAATAGTGCCGATATACGTCACGCAAGGCGGAATGAAAGACGGAGTATTTGAAATATTAAAAAAGCCTCAAATTCTTTGACGAGATAATAATCAAGGAACACTGTGGCCAAGTTTCGTCAAAGTCAGTCGAATCCACATAAAGCGATGGAATAGACCCCGAGATTTCTACCCCTGAAGTTTTGCAAGCCTATCACACCCCATCAAAGGGCTTGTCAATGCGGTGATGACGCCGACCAATGAAGCAAAAGCTTGGAACCCCCAAAGGCTCTTCAAATAGCCCATTGTAATCCGCGGGAAATAGCTTTGGCGCGTACTAGTAACGGGGAAAGTAAGGTCAGCCAGGAATGATTCTGACACCAAGAAAGCGAAAGGAAAACGAATCGCTAGCAAGTGAAAGTGGAGAGGGCGGCAAACCAGCGGAGAGAATAGCCGCCAAAATCGGACGACCGGCGATCCCAAACAAAATGTCGTAGCGGCGACGATTTCGCACGGGTAAGCTTTTCGTGGAATTTGAAGGGCATGAAACGCTGTCAACATCTTTTTGAGGTTGATAGAACCTCGAACCGTTGTCGCTATCGGCAAGTTCCTTCTTGTTGCTTTCATGGAAAGATCGAGTCTTCGTTTTCTTCTTGTTTTTTTTTTTTTCATCGGCCCTGGAGCCCGTTTCTCGAAGGTCCCGAAAAGTTTTCGCACCCGGAAAGCCATTGGCCACAAAAAAAAAATCTCAAACCGTATGATTACAGAGCAGTTTAAGTCCATGATATTTTAAATATGAACAGAGGTTTCCTTCATACAAAGTTTCAGGCCTATACACTTCTCAGTTTTTAAGATACAGGTAACTAAAAATGGCTTTGAGGGCCCGAAAAGTTTCCGGGGCTTTCGAGAAACGGGCCCCTGGTTTCTTACGATATTTCGTCCAAGGCGTCTTCTTTATTTTCGTTGAACTTATATTTATATTTTATGGACTCTTGCTCAAAAATTCACTGATCCTTATAGCCCAACCCACGCAAAAAAACCACAGCCATCTTTCGATGTAAATAAAATATCTTTGGAGTCGCTGAAGTTTGCCACGAAAAAACCGCAGGACGCCGTATGTTTAATTAGGATATTACAACATCCTTAGCCATTCATTAACTCTTGTAAAAAGAAGTTTCTCCTCGATAGCTCGCGATCATTTAACAATTTTTTTTTTCACCAAACCATAAATCAATATTTTAGCTTTAGAATGAGCGAAGATTTTTTTGTTGCAAAATTCGGGCCTTGGTGGTCTGCAGTAACCTTAAATTTTATATTAGGAACATAAATGATCAAAATATTAGCAAAAAAGCAAGGTTATACTCTTTATTAAAAAAACAAAAATATCTGAACTGCAGACCAACTTAGACACAACTCCAGTAAGACGATATATCTATATGTTATCTTTAAAACAGGGCGAGATAACATCGAAATAGCAAATGTACTGCAGAGGCTTACTTTTCCTTATTCTCAGTTGTCGCATCCAAGGCATGCCAATCAATATGGACATCTTGTTTCCGATGAACACGTCTTTTTTCTCCTTATAACCATTGTACCAAGCTTCGTTATAAATGTTTGGTATGAATTTTTTGTTCAGCCATTCCCATAGTTTGTGTGAGTCGGTTACCTGAAATGAGGAGAACAAGAGAATAATTAATCACGACTTTGATTTACCCGCTATCATGAAAACGTTTCTAGTGCCAAATGATTGAAACGTAATTTATTTTTGCTTTTATTGAATTCTTCATATATAGCTATATTTAGCTCTTCATTGATAGCCGAAAAATAATCAGTCTTTACTTGACACATCAAACTGAAATGATCGAGAAAATGAATCAATTTAAATGTAAACGCGGGCATTTCAGTAACGACGACATTCTTAATATGTTACGGTAAAACGTAGCGCAACGCCGTGTTATTAACTATTTCATATCCAGCATACGAAAGTAGAAAAACTTCTTTTTAGTAGAAAATATCCAATGAGTTGCAACATTTGAGCTCTCTTGGTACCATATGGCCAGTAAATCAATCAAAACTCAGGAATTGAAATAAAGCATGGCTTTCTTTTAAAAGTTAACCATGGTATTATTATTACAATAATTAATAATGTAAACCCGCAACATACCAAGTGAAACTTCGTAAATGGATTGATCATAGTCCTTGTCATGAAAAATCGGTTTCCATTCTTGTTGCCATAACACACAATTGCTAAGAAAAACACAAATATTAAATGGAGGACAATGTCTCTCATCATGACTGTCAACTGGACCTCTTTTTTCGTTCGCTTACGCATCGCTTCCAACTTAGCTCGTTTAAAACTTTCTTTGGGATCATCGCTGAGAAAATCAAAGTCGCTCTCACATCCATCAACTTCATCACTTTCTGTATCAGAATCTTCATTGTTGTCTCTGTTTCTGGTCATGAGCAGTGAAACTATAATAACAGCTAACATAACCTTTGTTGGTTGTACTACGAAAATATCCTGACTGGATGAGATCAAAATCGACGCAAGCCATTGCTCAGCAACTTCTTTACCCCACACCAAACTGTAAAATAATGTGAACGTTGCAGCTGTTAGAGTGGTCACAAAACATAGAAACCAGCCGATGTATACACAAAAATGGGGCAGCATGCAACCTGGGTCTCTTATTTCATCGACAAGTTGTTGCGCCTGATCACATTCTTTATATTTATCTCCCCTTTTCCTTCTTGGTCTACTGGACTTAAATAGGAAGACAATCAAAATATTGATCGGTGCAATTAGTAGTCCGCTTTGCACTCCAATGACAATCTGTCTCCATGTAAACTTGAATGGTCCAACCTGTATAGCTCCATCTGATTCGCCACTAATGTTATAGAACATGGCATTAGCAATCATGGCACTGAAGAGAACTGAAAGACAACACGAAGCTCTCTGCACGCGTGTAAAAGTACTGCTGCATGCTTTACCAAACACTGACATCCACAGGTGACTGTCGGCGATTTTTCTTCCAAAACGAGAACGCACCTGATCTGAGAAGGAAATAGCGCTTTCGGTGTCCACAGTAACTTCTATTTCCCCATCATCTTTTTCCACTGCAAGCCATCGATTTATCGGGAACACCCACCTTTCTTCTGTTTGTCTGTCTCTGATAACTACGGTCTCTACAAACCAAGACGGATTCTCTCCTGAGTTGTCGTGCTCTAGAGTTACTTCTTTTAAAGGTCCCAAGGATCGGTTTGTAATTAGGACAAATCCGTCGATAGCTCCTCGTGCAAAGATTTCACTTGATTCTCCTTTACTTCGAAGTGGAATTCGGGTGTGTTCATTTATCTCGCCTTCAATGCTGAGTTTTATGTTTGCCGTTGTCCCTGATTGTTTCCAAACTCCAGTGCTTATAACCATGTCGTAAAAATAGGTTCCTTCTTCCACGATGCTTATACATTTTGGCGGACAAATCTGGAATAAATCAGAACTTTAACTGTTACTGTAAATAATACTTATGAACCAATTAATGTATGTATGCTTTGAGATATTCCTACCGGCTGACTAGCCAAGAGCAAATTATATTAACAACTGGGATTCTGTAGCGTTAACTGGATACCATTAGACCAGCGGTAGAAGAACGTTGGAAAGGCTGAACCAAAAATTGTGGTAATTCATAATGACTTTTTAAAATACTTTTAATTATTGAAAGTAAAAGCGACGTTCTTTGCCCACAAAGCAACCAATTTGGTGTGCGTAAAAGTTTCTCCAAAAAGGGGTCATTCACAAAAATCACTTCACAAAAAGGGAATGTCGGTTTGATTATACTTTTGAGCGTTTTATCATTATCGTGGCTAATTCCCATAGCTGTACCACAGGTCTTTATTTGGAGTGTCTAGTGTCAGCGCAAAACATAATGTTAAATAAAAATGTTTTTATTATATATAACGTTCGTTTGATAAAAATACAGTAAATATCCCCAAATTAATATTGCGTTGTCATTGGTCGGAAATTACACTACAGGTCCTTTTGAGATCTTACCATGAGACCGCGTAAGTCGTAAAACCGACGAAATGGAATCACGTTAAAGATCACCGACTTTAAACTGGGGTTTTTAATTTGTATTATTTATTTTTATATGGTGCGTTGAAAGGTAAAAAAAAGCTTTTCGGGGTGGGGGAGAGGTACTCTACGAGACAATGGTTACCTTGTTTTCGTCCTTTTTGTCGGCCCTCCTGGCAAAAACCAACCCAACGAAGTAAAGAAGGAAAGCACAAGCAATTGTCACAAGTACTGATATATTGCCGGTTTCACCCAGCCTCGTAAACTCCGTGAAAACTTTGTCAAAGTCAATGGGATTCGGTGCTTGAATGAAGTTTCCACCAAAGGAAGTCAAATGATTGCAGAGGCATTTTAGGTGGGTGGCGTTTGAGCTGGGATCAACCTAGAACAGAAGCATACATAATCGTAACAATGTAAGTAAGATTGTCAGTAGCATTATATGTATATAATAATTGTAATCAGCAGTTTAGTCAGAATTAGACATGCCTGTTTTAGGTGTTCTATCAGCCATACCAATAATTTTTAGAAAAATCTTTTAGTACAGACTTGTACAAATTTTACCAATGAACAAATTGACGTGATTGTGACGTCAAAAATCGTTGCCATGGCAACGTCATATGAGGTCAAAGATACCCTATTCTGGACCTTAACAGGCTAATAACTCAAAAACTACTCGGTGAAAGTTCTTGTTTTTGATATATTTTTATCCAACTGACAAAAGAAAAATTTTCGCAAATTTTTAAAAAAATTGGTAGGTAGGATTCGAAACTACGTCATTTTTTCACGAATTTAAGGTGGCTCTGAACCCTACCTACAGAATTTTTTTAAACATTGTTAAATTGCTTGTTTTGCTCAGTAGGCAAACATATATGAAAAACAAAAACTTTCACCGTCTAGTTTTTAAGTTATTAGCCTCAAACGGTAGAAAATAGGGTATCTTTGACCTCATATGACGTTGCCATGGCAACGAATTTTGACGTCATAGCAACTGAAATTTGTTCATTGGTAAAACCTTCACAAAGTTGTATTTAAAGTTTAACCTCAACGTTATTGGTGTAGCTGCAATAGAATACCAAAAACCGGAATATCTAAACCCCTTCGAGCCACCTTAAATGACGGGAACACCGCGAAATCTAAGGAATAGATGGCATGAGCAATAAGTGCACTGTGTACTTACCTTGCAACCATGGGAGGTCCACTTATCTTCATCTTCAGACCAATACAAGCAGCTTGATTGGGTAATACTGAACGTGTAGTTAACATCTGTCAATGGGTCATACTGAGGAATATCCACTTTAGTTACTCCTTTAGGTGGTGGATCCTTGACGCCAACGCATGACCGCCTTTCACGACCATGACCGAAACATGATCTACGTTTTCTGGAATGTTCGGTGACATTTTTAGCTTTTAGAAACAGCAGACCGACATAAATAAGACTTGGCTCAGAAGGGATTATTGCTACTGAGGTTTCTTCAACAAGGCAGGATGTTTCGTTTTGCTTGTATTCTGTTTGATTTCCACATGTTGACGCAAACGTGATAGTGAAATTATGACGAAAGTCCTCGATCGTAGGTCTTGATCCAAAGTTAACAAACAATTCAATAACTATGCCCTCCGGCGCACTGATTTTAATAGAAACAGGGACATCTGCTAGTTCTGCGTAATAACTGTGGAAAGACATTTTGTCTGGCTTTAAGAAATAATGTTCCGTTCCGTTGCTGGTGTTCGTTGGTGGACTGGAAATGGGAATAACAATCTCAATATCACTATCAAGGTTTGATACATTAATCCTTGTTCCATTTGCACTTTGAAGATCAAGACTGTTCACACTTGACTTGATCTTCCTGCTGCTGTTGTCCCAGGTGAAAGGATTGAAGTTAACAGCTTGCATCTAAAAGACCGTAGAATTAACAATACAAGCGGCTCATATACATGAAGAGATCGGTTAATTTTGAGATAAGAAAGAAAAAATACATGATTATTATTTCTCACCTGGGGCTATCGAAATGGATTTTAGCAGTTGTAGATGTTTCGCCCAAGAGCAGAGCTTACCGTGAAGTGACTTTGTGACTGCCAATATATATTTTGCGAATTGATCACTTGGTAACGAGCTTACAGAGGGGTCTTTTGTGCTCAGATAAGAAGCCGTCTTTTTTCGGGGAGGACTCAAGAGTGCAGACGAAATCGAGCCTATGTCATCTTTCAATATTGTTGGTACTTTCATGAACGAATATCCTATTAAGAGGAGCTACTTGACATTTTATGCAAAAGTTACGGACAACGATAACCCATCTTGTTTATTCCTAGAGCTGCAACACGCCTTAAACTTAACCTAATATTCGCCAGTATACCGCAGTACCGCACTCGCAAACAATACTATTGGATACCATAAAAAGAAAAAGAAAGACTCCTCCAAATTTAGCGGTAAGTTTAGAGTAAAGCCTTAGCGGAGAGCCCCCTTACCTTTGCATTGATGTTTCCATCTCCCATATTTCCTATGTTGCCTGGAAGCTTAAACTTTGAAGGTCCTTCTTCCATATCGAGTCCCTTTACATCATCGGAGGAGACCTTCTTCAAGACGGTTGCCATCCCCTCTGTCTTGATTACCAAATTTTCAGAAGGAACCAAACGGGCGAACAATGCATCGTTCATGGTGTCCAGCTTCTCATTTGCTTTTTGCACATTCTCCTGCAACGTGAACAGCAAAGGTTAACAGAGGTTATTAAGCGTTGGATCCCGGTTCCCTATTACCCACATAACTCCGTCGTCTACGTGGTTACTTTACATTTTAGCCTTTCTGTTTCACATAATATCTAACGCTGACTCCCTTATTGCACGGTGTCTTATTGATTGTCTAAAACGTTTGGGAACAACATCTTTTAATTCTATTTTATCTTGGATGTTAATCAAACTAATGGATATTTTTTTTATTGTCAACATCTTTTTTTGTGTTTCATCGCCAGTCGATTTATCAACAAAGAAGTTGGGGGAAGAGGTCATACAGATTTAAACACGACCATAATTATTAGATCTCGGGAGACTTGAGTTATTGACTTTAAGAGAATTTGCTTAATAAAAAAATAATGACAAGAATGTGTCTCCTTTGAGTTATTAATTTTAATTTGAAGTCCATCTAAACTATTAGTGTGGCCAATTTTATTATACCTTTGCATATGTCTGGTTTAACTCTGAGTCGCCGTTCACTTGACTCGTGCCAGATGCAGACTGAAGAACATTTTTGAGACTGCCTGTTACACTAGCAGCTGATTCCTCGAGCTCAGCAGAAAAGGGCTCCTCTATGTTGTTTAATGCTGATGCCAGTGAATTTATCTCGCTATCTGAAAAGTCCATCATCAAATCCTAGAAATTAAGTGATACAATATTGTAAATAAATAACATTGTTTTAATTTTAAATTTACCAAGTCAAAATGTTTTTTATAAGCAAAAAAAAAGATTCCGAAAGTTTGAACTAGTTGAAGTATTTACCCAATCCATTTCGCTAATAATATAAATTTCAAATTCGCTGCTTTTGCTTCTTGTTAACTATCTTCCTAAAGGAAAGTCGATTTCTTACCGTGATAATGTTCCCTAGGCTCTTACAAGTTTGATTTGCAGTTGCCACGTTAACCACCTGCATGATCGCATATGCTCTACGTCCACTGGGTTTGGGTGTTGTGGATAGCAACTTCACGGCCACTGTGCATGAAATCTAAGCCAGAATAAGATTATGTGAAAAGGGCTAGTATCATCACCAATTCTTGATGAAGGCTTATTTCACACAGTTAGGGCATTACTGTAATATATGTCGTTAATGCTGAAGACACCACTGAAAGCACCTGGATCAATACAGAATAATTCTGGACTAATTCTGCGCACCGTGATTGGTCAGTTCGAGTTTATTATAGTTCCATAAAGCACGCAGCTTACGTCACACGCGTGCTTTTTTGATTTATAATGCACGCTGCTTACGTCACGAGTTTGAGTGGGCACGATTTCCTTAGCTTTTTATTAAAAAAAAATAGAGACTTCATCTTCGTGCATTGTTAAGTTATATTGGCACTTGGGAATTTTTAAGAACATTCAAGAAGTGCGTGAAGCTACGAGCTCGGCTGCGCCTCGTGCTTCTCTGTGCACTTCTCTCATGTTCTTAAAAATCCCGGCGTGTTTATATAACTCAACAATGCACTCGGATGCGTTTTTTATTTCTTTATTACTTTACAAGTGCGCAGTAGAAGCAAGTTTCATTATGGTTGTCTATATAAGTTTACATACCAGTGCTTTTGTATCTTGGTTCAGTGCTTGTCCGCAATCTGTTTGCTCACTTGCAGACTGTACAGACGCTAGGACTGATTGAGCAAACGTGACAGCCTGTTCAATTTTGCCCTCCTTTAAAAATTCATCCAGCTTATTGCCTTCGCCTATCACATAGCTCTTTAACTCGTTGGAAATTTCTTGTATCTGTGACAAACAAGGATCGAGCTTGGAGGATGGCTTAACCTGAGTAAAAAAAAAATGAGACGGTCAATTAATTTGTGCTTCGATTTCCTTTCTTCTTTTTTCTAACCCCTGTAAATAAGTTTCGTTGTGAAATAATTGCACCATTACAACAAATGTAATAGTAAAAAGGGAAACTCTGTAACGAGTTTCTATTAAACCTTCAAGGACATTTTTCTCCTGAAAAGTTTCAAAAATGTACCTGGAAATGTTTAGTTTGGCAAAATTCTTGACGTTGCGAGGTGTAAATTCCCGAAGTTCAAAATTTAGAGAAATAAGAAAAAAAGTTATAGTGGTCATGCACCCTATTTTACCCATTTGAAACCTTCGAAGGTAGCAAATCCTCACAAACTGTTGCTTAGGAATTGATAAGAAATTTATTGAAGAGCAAGGTTCCTGTGCGACCTGTAGAAAGTGTTTTATTACCTTGACAAGCGATGTGTACAAAGTCGCTACTCCAACAACATTCTTGATATTGATGTTTATTTGTAATTTGTAATCGTCCTCTGGGGCTCCTGCAGGTAGCACTGTTGAAACAGACTTAGAAGAAATTCCAGAAGATATCGGAGCATCTCCTAAACGAAACTCGTAAGTTAGTGGTGTATTTTTGTCTTGCCATTCGAAGCATTTAAAAGTAAACTCCGTCTCAAGTGAAACGCCTTCACTGACTGATGGTGAGCAGTAACCGCTATGTGGTTCTCCCGCCGTTTCAAATTGGAGCTCGGCAAATCCCTCCGTTCCTTGTAGAGGTTTAACAAAGACCATTAAACTATATTTGGAGTCGGACTGCAACGAGTTCTTCTTGATTATCATATTGGTCGCATTCACTGCAGTTGAGGTCATGTTAGGTAAAATAGGTATATCTATCCACGTGTTGTTGTCATAATTTTTTTTCAAAAGCCATTCATAAACTGAGCCACTGCAAGGCGAATTGAGACATTCTGACGTAACTCGGAGCTTGTTGGAAGCAGACACTACTTCGCCACAATCCACAAAGCATCTGCGAAAGTTTAATAGATTTTTTATTACCAAGAAAATTGTCTGTGTCGTACTGAGACCGGCATGATATGTTTTCATGAGTTGGCAAGTGCAACAAATTTAGTAACAATTGTTTACGTTTTTTTACACGTCATTCATTGTCTCCCTTATGAATGATAATTGTTTGAAACTTCTAAGAAAGCTTTGTAAACAAGCTGTTTTTGAAAGACTAACGAAATGTTTCTTTTCTGAATTGTTATCGTCGTTAGTATTCTGGTGTTCGAACAATTTTAATATTTACCTTAAAGTCACCCGAGGTACCTCTCCGTCAGCTATCTCAAAGGACATTTCGGCATGGGAGCTTCTGTCACCCTTTGAAACATTAAGCCTTAGTACATAAGTGTTTCCAATCACCAGCTGACTTGAGTCGATGCTAATGGTTGAAGAGGTAGTCTGCCCAACAAAGGAACCGAAGCAATTGTTGCTCGTGGAACCGCTGTCTCCTGAAACAAAACAGCACCAAGCGAAAATGAGTTCACTGTAGCTTCCAGGGCCAATATCTTCATCGTAACTTAGTTGACCATTCACTGTCACAGTTTCCGAGGACCCCCAGCGAGCGCTGCTTCCTCCTTCAATGATAGCCCGCACTGGCGCAGTAGTGACTTCTATAAATCCGTAGTCAAAGGCCGTAAAAGTCTGAGGAGTCGATGGATTACCGACTGTGAATGAAGCAGTAAATTTAACTTGATAGATGCCAGCAGGAATTGATCTCCTATTTATGGTCCATTCATTTGTTCCTTGACTTTCTAAGGTTCCTTCTGCTGGAACTAAAGCAGCCAATTCCATTTCACTAATCAAACGCCATTGCAACACATTTTCCAACACTTCACCTGGAAGATGCCCGATAATCGCTTTCAGAACACTCTCGAGAGACCGCTTAACTGGTAAAGCCTGGTACTTGTCCTTGGATATGTTTTCAATTGTCACTGAGAAGTCTCCTGTTGGTTGATTTTATATAATGTTTTATAATACAATCATGATATATAATAAATGTATCATGTGACCGAGGCGAGCAAAGGTCCGTTGTTCTTTAGTTTTTTATGTGAACTTTCTCATCTTAAACCTCTTGCTAAAAATGCTCTCGTGCGCTTTAAATAGACAACAATGAAACAATGAAACACTTTAACCATGTCAAAATATTTCAAAATATGTTATTTTTTAACAAATACACTAAAGTAATATTTTCGTCACTATATTGACAAGCTGTGACCACACGAACATAGGACAACAACCTGTCACTTACCTGGTACGGGAGCACAAACTGATATTCCATCACCCGTGTAGTCTTCCCGACACTCGCAGGTGAAGGAACCTTCATTGTTGTAACAGTAGGCCACACCATGACAGTTGTGAGTTGTTGTTGCACATTCATCGATATCTGTAGGAATACAACGAACAACAACAATAACAGTGCAAGTGGACGTTATTTGCATGGCCATGAAACGTTACAACATTGCAAAAAAGATAAGGTAATTATTAAGAAAAATGCTATAAAAAAGAAATACCAAAGAACACTAAAAACGGAATCAAATAACAAACAATAATCAAGCGTTTAAGAATAATTTGTCTCTTATACCAACACAGGACGATAAAAACTGCACTAACCGTATGATTTTAATTTAGTAATCAGTGGGGTTCCTTAATGGAGTACTTTAAGGCCCTTGTTCACCCGTTTGGCTTTGCGGCCGTTTTTATTGTTTTGAAATAAGATTGTCACTTTAAAACAATAACACGCGACAGCAAAGCCAAACGGGTGAACATGGGCCTTTAAGGTTGGAATTGGTATTTGCTTGCAATTCTGGCTTATGTTATTCATTTAAATTCTGTTATACAGGCACTAATGTTTTTTTTATTGGATCGCGGCCTTCTTTTAAAGGGAAAATAAAGCGTCGATTGCATGGTAGAAATTGAATATTTCAAAGCATCAACCATTGCAGATCAGATTACTTAAACGACCCGCGACGTTGACATTTTAGCAACCAGAATGTCAGATATACATTGTAAAATAAGGAAGCTTTGTTGATTCGACCAGGAAGGTTTTTTTTTTGTACTAGTGTTGTTGTTCCAGATGAGGTACCAGTATTGCGCTTCACATTTAAATTTAGTTGTAGTCTAACTAACGGTCACTTATGAGG
This sequence comes from Meandrina meandrites, assembly GCA_963693305.1. Taxonomy (NCBI): domain Eukaryota; kingdom Metazoa; phylum Cnidaria; class Anthozoa; order Scleractinia; family Meandrinidae; genus Meandrina; species Meandrina meandrites. The sequence continues at coordinate 30,974,996 of OY855909.1, forward strand.
ATGTTTGCCGAAACATGCGAAACGTGAAGTTAATAATACTATTTTTTTTTTCGACATGCGTTGTCTTGATATATTTGTGGCCGCAGTGTGTTCTTTTTTTATTTCTATTGAAGTTAAAATGGCAGAAGAATAATAGCATGTGAAAGAATAAGAGTGTTTACGAATAATCAATAGCTTGATTAAAAATTTGTATCGACAAAATTTGTAACTTCTTACAGTCTGACCACTACTTTTAAGTCACGTGAAGTTAATTTGTTCATTAAAAAAAGTGGTTGTCAACACCACTGTGCACCAAAAAATAATCTGCAGAGCTTGTAGGGTACATTAAGAACACCATTATTATTCAACTACAGGACATTTAATAGGTATTCCACAAGTGAGTCAATAAAAACATGCTCAATTTAAATAATAAATTGCTCCAAAATAAGACAGCATAACCAGTTATTAAAATCAAAAAAAAAAAAAAAAAAAGCATACCAATGCATGTAACACCGTCTCCTGAATATCCTTGATGACAAGAACAGTCGAATGAGCCAATGTTGTTGTTACACTGAGCGTTTAAGTGGCAGTTATGTCCTCCACTCTGGCATTCGTTTATATCTGCAGAAATATTAATAGTAACCGTTGACAGTATCTAAAAAGTTAATACGCAGAATCAAAATTTGTCAACAGCAATTTCAAAAAGATTTTATAGTTTAATTAATCATCTGTAAAATGGCGTTTATCTTTTGGTTAAAAATGCATGTCTTTTAAATTGTTAGCTTTTATCTTAATATTTTTTTTTTTGCGGCAGTTTTAGGTAGGTTTTGTACATTACCTTGGGTTGATTAAATGATTAGTTTATTAGCTCTGCCATATTAAGCAAACCTCTCTTAATAAAGATTTTTTTTCTCTTCACCAAGGCGAATACAACACAGAAGAGAAGAGAAGAGAAGAGAAGAGAAGAGAAGAGAAGAGAAGAGAAGAGAAGAGAAGAGAAGAGAAGAGGAGAGAAGAGGATGGAATGGAACGGAAGGTATGAGATTGGAAAGAGTACTAAATTGAACAAAGAAAACACTAGAAATCTAAAATACAAAGAAATAAAAACAGGTTACTTCGATGGTTATAATCTCGTAATGATGTATGTTGCACTGTATAGAGAAAAAAGAACACATGCCTTTACATTGTCGACCGTCACCAGTAAAGCCGTTGTTGCAGCTGCAAGTGAATGAACCATCTGTATCTGTGCAAGTCGCATTTACGTGACAGTGATGGGTACCACTGGAACATTCATCAATATCTGCAATAACAATAACAGTGTTGAAACAATTACTATTGGGCGTTATTAGTGTCAAATGGTCTCTTACTGCAATTTTCTAGTTGACCAAAGTAACCAATTCTTACGTTATCCGTATATCTTCCTGTTCCTTTATAAGGACTGCTAGTTCCGTTCGACTCTACGGGTTATTCTCCAAGCAAAATCGTAGCGCCTGTCGAACACTGCCACCGTTGCTGCATATTTCACCGTTCACATTTGGCTCTTGCATCTGTTCGTGGTAATTTCGCCAGTTTGTCAATAAACAGACACTCAGCATACCTTACAGCGATTATCAATCACACGCACCCGTAAAAGAAAAAATTATCAACGCAAGTTCTGTTTTCCGTAACCAGAAATAAAATAAATAAATAAATAAATAAATAAATAAATAAATAAATAAATAAATAAATAAATAAATAAATAAATAAATAGATAGATAGATAGATAGATAGATAGATAGATAGATAGATAGATAGATAGATAGATGATAGATAGATAGATAGATAGACAGATAGATAGATAGATAGATAGATAGATAGATAGATAGATAGATAGATGATAGATAGATAGATAGATAGATAGATAGATAGATAGATAGATAGATAGATAGATAGATAGATAGATAGATAGATAGATAGATAGATAGATAGATAGATAAATAAATAAATGCTAAAATAAATTTTGTGCGTGTAGATTTGCTAGATAACGTTGTGATTATTCTTGCATGCGAATGCGAATGACCGTCGATTATGGCCGACAACATTTTTCTTTATCAAAAGCCCTTGGATGGGAATTTCATTGCATTTGCTAAACCGATTGATAGTCTTTGGAACCAAATATAAGTGAGTTAATTTTAGTGATCAAACCGCATTAATTAAGGTTTGAGCCATCGCGAAAACAGCCGAAATAAATCGTTTTCATAAAGAAGAAGACATGACGTTTCAATAGAACATGATTTCAGAACTAATAATACACATGCAAAAATTTCAGCAAGCTCATTGGCTGAGTGCACGTTAATTAATCCCAAACAGTGCAGAAAGTTGAAATTGAGTGCAAAAAGATGAAATTGAGAGCAGAAAGTTGAAATTTAGTTGATGGAGAGAACAAAAACATCAATTAATGCAAAGTTAGACCGATTTAACGAAAATTATCAGTGTATAAACTAATATACTAGCAACTGGACGTTTGAGCAGCACAAAAGAGGTTCTACGAAATTACTGAAGGCTACCAATCGAGGATTTTCTTTCGCGACAGCTCGTAAAGAATGAAGATTACAAGCCTGAATTGAAGTCGCACATTTCATCTCATTCCCATGTAACTGAATGAGGATAAAAGCACCTGATAATGCATGACAGAGAGCTTTAAAATTCCGTAGCAGTATTTGGATTTACAAAGCTTGGCAACTCGCTTGACAACTCGTAACGTTTTAACAACGATCCGGAAAGGTAAGCGACTGACCACACCATGTTTGCCGTTGTTTGTCGTCCACTTGCAGAGAAATTTTTGTATGTGTATTATTAACAAGTAATCACATGATTTTTCTCGTGCAATTTGGGATAAATCAGCACTCGTAAATTTTTCAAAGACTACAAATTGCACTCGCCCTACGGGCTCGTGCAATTTGGTTTGCCTTTGAAAAATTTATTACTCGTGCTGATTTATCCCAAATTGCACTCGAAATCATGTGATTACCTATACAAATAAATTATTCGATTCTGACTACTCAAATGTGTTCACCCAGTCACGTAAAATATATTCTTACATAAGATACTCACCTTTCGCCTGGAGTATTGTGCTCTGAAGGTCGCGTGTGATTGATAATCGCTGTAAAGAGCGATAAAGTAAGTGTGTTTTTTTTTTAAATTGAACATTGCGTTATGTATCACCATACCGGTGCAAAGGACGCCATCTCCTGAATATCCTTGATGACAGGTGCAATTGAAAGAGCCAACACTGTTGTCACACTGACCATCGGAGTGGCAGTTATCTGTCCCAGTTTGGCATTCGTCTATATCTGAGAAGATAATATAAATATTAATTTACTAATTGTTGATTGTTGTCTGCCAAGGTTTTTTTTTTTGGTTATCCGTAAACCCTGGTGGGTGTTGGGAAAAAGGACCCCCTTACCAACGTCTACTCCTCATTGCTTTTTATATTAAATGTTAACTATGCCTAGTGCGCACACTTTCTGAAAGCACCTTTGAAATCACCAATACGTCTATTCCCCCCCCCCCCCCCCCCACCCCAACAAACCACCCCAGGTAAAAATATGTTAAGATATATTGCAGTTGTACAGGCAAAACATACCTACGCACTCTTGTTGACCATCACCGGAATACCCTGGGTTACAGCTGCAAGTGAATGCACCATCTGTGTCAGTGCAGGTAGCGTCACTGTGACAGTTGTGGGTGCCACTAATGCATTCATCAATATCTGAAAAAAAAAAAACAACATATAACATCAGTCAAACAAACAAACAAACAAACAAGCAAACAAACAAACAAAAACAAAGCAATAATGGTAGTCATATTCATTATTATGCACCAGTCAATTACAGCAGTGCAAATCCTCATGTATTTTTGCACTCTCTCTGAGACCAGAAATGTAATGGTGTCAACTGTCTCGGGTCATCTTTGGGTAGGCAGATGCCCGACCCTGCGCAGCGGTCAAATTTCAAAACGTCCCATCCACAGGATTATTACGCGAGCAAATGCCTGGCTTATTCCAGAGAAAGGAAGGTCGCACTACTTGAACTAAATGGCGTTTATAAATTGATTAATTGCATTATTAAATTCTTGCACATATTGAATAATTGTCATAGCTTGTACTGTCATTTAGGTTATGATCCACTTTGCAACCGTTGTTTAATTAACGAAAGGGTTAGTAACAATCTTTTCCATAACGTCGAGGTGACTTTCAGTGGACCATAAGACGATTAAGACGATTTCAGCTGGTCAAATTAACTGCTTGTCATAAAGCGGATATTTTTAGTGTTTTTGTATGTAGTATTGTTATTATTTCGTAGTTTTTGAACAAGAAAAGGATATGCATACCGCTGCAAGATGTGCCATCACCAGTGTACCCCGCATTACAAGCACAAGTAAAAGAACCATTAGTATTTGTGCAAGTCGCCGATGAATGACAGTTGTGGGTATTGGCTGCGCATTCGTCAATATCTGATAACAAAGAGATCAAACCGTGTATTTGTAAGATCTGCCTATGCTCCCAGAGCTCCTAACTACTGCATTTGTAAACGGTTAACACATTTGTAATGATAATAACAATAATAATGACAATGAAAATGATAATGACAATAACAATAACAATTATAATAAAAATGATAACGATAATGATAATGATTACAATTTATAATTATAGATGTGGGTTATTTTATTTAGTAAAATTTCCAAAGGTGAAATAAGAATCGCATATTCTTATTGGTCGAAAATTTCGAGGCTTGATTAATCACCTAACCTTTCTCATTCCGTTCACATGGCGGACGATTGTTGAATGTTGGTTCTTTTGGGAGAAATCACTCCCCGTCAAAGGACTCAAAATTTTGGAAAATGACTACCACAAAATGGTGCTGACCGGAGCTACTTTTCCAGCTTAAAAACGAAAACTACCGATTGTCTCTGACTCACCAACGATCAAACAAAGGTACCAGCTAAATGTCTTTTTCATAGTGTTCCTTTTGTTTTATTTTATTCCCTCGATTGATTTGTAAACTGATTCGCAGGCCATCTGCTGAAGTGCTGTACATGTATGCAAGTGAGAACTTTTGTTTGCTGTTTCCCCGTTTTAGTAGTTCTTGATGTTCACTTCAGGCTGATTTAACATTGATGAGTGAGTAGATTTAGATTTTAAGTAGATCTTCCTAACATACACAGACGTTTAAACGTATGTTTCTCTACAAATGACTTTTTTGTATGAACCAGATTGTATGGCTAACCTTGGCACGGATAGCCTGAATATCCTGTTTGGCAGCAATCGTCTGACCCATCGATGGCTGGACATGCGTCATTTTCATCTGCGCATGTAGAGAGTTTTGTTTCATTAGATATGAACAAAGAGAAAAACTGAAATTGAGTGGAACAACCAAAAACAGGCAGACAGAAAGACAGAAAGACAGACAGACAGGCAGATAGACAGTCAGTCAGTCAGATATGCAGACACAGAGGGATATTGTTTTACACACATGGAATAAATAAAATTTTAAATTTATACCTTATCTTTCAACACAATACACGTTATTTTCCATATAACTGACGTTTTGAGTGAAAGGAAGATGAAAGCACGCTTATTATTAATACAGCTAGCACTGTAATGGCTGCGAGCTGCTTAAGTAACTAAAACAGAGGCGAAGTGGTGAAGAAACTGATTCCTTTACTCGTGTTCAGATGGCGGGAATGACTACTACAATTCGCAAAGCACGATGGTACGCATACCGGAAATACGTACACTTGTCATACCGGAAGTACGTGCACTTATTGAATATCATCACATCCCTCTTCTCCTGATGAGGAATAGGAACAACGTCCATGAAAACTAACAACGATTTACACGATGATTGATCAACGCTATTATAACAACAACAAAAGGTTAGGTCTAGAACAAAGTTCCTGTATTGAGCAAACAGTGCTCTACAGGCTGCGGATTACATGTCCAGTCTTTCTGGGGGTTTAACAACTCTCCCGCTACGGGTTAAGAAACTGCTTGGGTCTGTCATGACTTGATTTCCAGGGGTATCTTGAAGGTCATCTGCTGCACCGCTGGGAGCACAAGACACGATCTGTCCACCCAGGTCTGGTTTGACTTCTTTGTTACTTTGTGGGACCTCCCGTATGTGGGTTCTGGTGCGCCGTAGTTTTCCCCCAGTCGGGGGTGTTATTACGCACGAGCGTGGTACCGCTGAGAGCGTTTCTTCCACCTCGGCTGCCTTCCATTTTAGTGTTGTCGGATCTTGAATTGTTACTTTTTGTCCTGGAACAAGTTCTGGAAGTTGCCTAGCAGACCTGTCGTGGTAGAACTTTTGAAGCTCCTGCCTCTCCTCTAGCCTGGAGCCAACTGCTTCGTTTGAGGAATCCCTTGGGATTTTCTTTGGGAGGTTGTCTTGTATTGGTCGACCTAAGAGAAGTTCAGCAGGTGACGGCAGCTTGTGATCGATAGGTGTGGCTCTTAGGCAAAGGAGGCCCATGTCAGGATCCTGTGTCTTTGCCTTGAGGAGAATGGTTTTGACTGACTTCACTTGGCTCTCAATAAAGCCGTTGCTGCGGGGATAGTGTGGAGAGCTGGTGACATGCTGAAAACCATAGTCTCTTGCAAAAGCTTCGAATGCTTGGCTGTTGTAGTGGGGCCCATTGTCGGATCTTACTACCTTTGGGATTCCTTGTTCACTGATTTCATGATTCTGATTACTGTTTAGCTGTTGCTTTGACCTCTTGGTATCGGCCTGACAAATGGATATTTCGAGTAATAGTCTGCGACTACTAGGTGGTCTGAACCCTCCAAGGTGAAGATGTCTGTGCCAATGGTGTGCCACGCCCTGGGCGGCACTTCAGTATGAATGAGGGGTTCTTTTTGCTGACTTGGGTGTAGTTCCTGGCAAATGGTACATCTCTTGGTTGTCTCGTCTATGTCTTTGTTTAACCCCCTCCAGTACACTGAGGTCCTAGCTCTTAGTTTGGTCTTCTCAGTTCCTTGATGCGCTGAATGAAGCCTTGTTAAGATCTCTTTTTGTAGAGCAGCGGGGATAATGATGCGATGACTTTTCATGGCTATCCCATCTTCTACAGCGAGCTCGTCGCGGAAAGGCCAATATGGCTTCAGGAGTGCTGAGACTTGCTGGATGGTTGAGGGCCAACCATGATGAATCGTTTCTTTTAGTGCATTGAGCTCAGGGTCTGCAGCTGTCTCATCTCGGATTCTCTGGAGCATGTCATTGCTGAATTGTGGATAGATTGCATGCACTTCCACACTCATTCCTGGGATAGCTTCCTTTTCTTCTGGTGATAATCTGGAGAGTGCGTCCGCAATTTCCATGCTTTTACCTGGTTGATAGCGGATCACAAGGTCATATGGTTGAAGCCTTAGTAACATCCGCTGAAGACGCGGGGGTGCGGCAGTAAGGTGTTTTAAGTGGATACTCTCGAGGGGCTTATGGCCAGAGTGGACAGTAAAGCTGTGGCCAAACAGGTACGTGTGAAACTTCTCACAACCATACACAACGGCAAGGAGCTCTCTTTCGATGTTTGCGTATCTGGTCTCCACATCAGTGAGTGATTACTTGCGAAGGCAACGGGCTTGTTCTCCTGTATGAGTGTGGCACCAAGACCTTTAAGTGAAGCATCAAATTGCAGGATGATCTCTTTTCTTGGATCAAAGTAAGTTAAAGTGACCTCATTACTGACAGAGTCCTTGACCTTTTCGTAGGCTTCTTGGTGGGCTGAGCTCCATTGGAATTGGTAGTTCCCCTTCAGGAGCTCTCTAAGTGGGGCTGTCAGAGCACTTAAGTTTGGGATGAATGGACCCATGTAATTTGCCAAACCTAGGAAGGTCTGCAGTTCTTGCCGGCTAGTTGGGGAAGACATTTGTTTCAATGCTGAGACTTTGCTTGGGTCTGGTTGGATTCCTTCCTTGCCACAGACAATACCGTAGAATCTGATCTTCTCTTGTTTCACAAAGCACTTCTCGGGATTTAGCTTCAGGCCTGTCCCTTGGCATCGCTCTAACATCCCATGCATGTTGCGATCGTGTTCTTCAATGGTTTTGCCAAACACTACGATGTCATCTGCAATTCCTGCAACTCCTTCGCATCCTTCAAATGTCTGGTCTATCTTAGTTTGAAAGACGTCTTGTGACATTTTCAATCCAAAGGGCATGCGATTGAATCTGTATCGCCCGAATGGGGAGTTGAAAGTGGTGAGATAACTCGACTCCTTGTCAAGAACAACGTTCCAATATCCGCATTTTGCGTCTACAATAGAGAAAACTGTAGCTCCCGTTAACTTTGGCAGGATCTCTTCTAGGGTAGGGGTAACGTGATGCTCTCTTTGAATGGCTGCATTGAGGTCCTTAGGGTCCAGACAGAGCCTCAATCTCCCGTTTTGTTTCCGCCGGTAGACCAGGCTGTTAACCCATGATGTGGGTTCGCCTTCTTCAATCTTGGTGATAATGCCGTTCTTTACCATATCATCCAATTCGTTCTTGATGTCGTCCCGGAGACTGATTGGCACGCGTCGCGGTGGGTGGACCACTGGTGGGACGCTGGGATCTAGTGTAATATGGTATTCTCCTTGAAATTTTCCGATGCCATTGAAACACTCGGGGTATTGAGCAATCAAATCTTGTTTATCCTTGAAAGGAGAGGGCTCCTTTGGCTGGTCTGGGGAGTTGCTGATTGTTTGTGCACCGGCATCGCCGCTGGTGTGGAGTTGTTTTGTCTGTATAGTGCAGTTGAACTTCAAAAGGTTCAGATCAGTGGAGGTTGGCAAGCCAAGAATTGCTGGACCTGGGGTGTCAGTGACATAGAATGATGCATTAGAGTTCTCGCCTCCGTAGGAGCAGGGGATACTGACTATGCCATGATGGTTGATCCGTGAACCTCCAAACGCAGTGAGCACAACATTTGAGGGTGACAGAGCATTGGGTTTGACTTTCCCATCCCTGTCAATTTGGTGTTTGAACATCTCACGGTAAAGCCTCATGGGGAGTATGTTCCCTTGGGCACCTGTGTCAAGCTTGGCCTTTAACATGGTCTTCCTATTAGAACTTTGCGGTAGACTCACTTGAAGTGACACGAATACTTCGTCTCGACTACACTTTGGATCTACATTTGTCAGGTTTGCGATGGTTATAGACTCAAAAACGATATCTTCAAAGGGGGATGTGGCAGCAGCACTCTCTGAGCCTTCTAGAGCATGAATCTGTTGTCTGCGGGCTTTTGACTGAAAGACCTCTACAAAGTGACCTAGCTTCGTACAATAGAGGCATGCCTGACCACGTGCTGGGCACCTGACGGACGCGTCGTGGGGGCGACCACAGTTTCTGCATGGTTTTGTTCTCTTAGAAGGTTTGGAAGATTGCTGATAGGGTACAGGATGGGTTTGCTGTTGGGTATCCTGTGCTCCTTTTGCTTTATCTTGTTTTTGTACAAGGTGAATGGAACCATCCACGTTCTCAGTTGCCATGGCTGTGAGCTGAGCTTGAGAAGACTCAAAAGACCTTGCAATCTCGATGGCTTTATCCAAGGTGAGCTTGGCTCCTTTCGAGATCAACTTTTCTCTTACTTTAAGTGACTTCGTTCCAAAGACTATTCGGTCTCTAATCATTTCGTCTGGGTCTTTGAAATCACAGTCCTGGGCTAGCATTCGTAATGCTGTAATAAATTTCTCTGCTGTTTCCGAAGTGTCTTGAATTCGACTGTGAAATTTAAATCTTGCAAATACTGGGTTTGATTTAGGACTTACGTGATTCTCAAAACGATCGTAGTATGTTTGTAGCTTCTGGCGGTCGTCCTCGGAGATGTCAGTCCATGTGTTGTAGATATCTCTTCCTTTCTGACCGACCCAAATGAGCAAATAGCTGCACTTTTCTGGTTCGTTTCTTGATTTGAGGGGTCCTGTAAACATCAGCTCGACGTGTTGCTTGAAACGACGCCAGTTTTCTTTCAGGTTGTCGCCTTCCCATTGCATTACCGGGCATTCTAAGCCGCTTAACGCCATGTTCTTCAGGGTTTTAGTTTACTTCTGACACCATGTAATGGCTGCGAGCTGCTTAAGTAACTAAAACAGAGGCGAAGTGGTGAAGAAACTGATTCCTTTACTCGTGTTCAGATGGCGGGAATGACTACTACAATTCGCAAAGCACGATGGTACGCATACCGGAAATACGTACACTTGTCATACCGGAAGTACGTGCACTTATTGAATATCATCACAAGCACTAGCACCATACGCTAGCCTTATAGATAATGAGTAAATTGTCATCAGTGAGATGGAATCCGACGTTTTGGCAAGGAAACTTCTGCTGGTCATGGTGTTGAGTTTCGTAAAACCTCTTTTCCTCACAATAAGTTGTTCAGTTCCCTCGGTTTTACAATTTATTTTTTTTTTACCATGACTGAGTGAATTTTTGCGCACTGATTGGCTATTTTTCATCAAGAAGAGTACAGAGACATGAATGACGTGGTCGCGCAAGGACCTTGAAAACTTCGCCAAACTATTTACAGTTCAGCGCTGTTTAGCTCTCGAAAGTAAGCGGCGAATTGCATCCAAACCGGACATCTTAAACAGAAAATCATCGGAAATGCTTCATGCAAAGGTGATTTTTATTCAGACTGGATTCAATTGCCAAGGGAAAACGTCAGAGTTAAGGTGATTCCACTGAAAAAGAAGGAGTATTTAAAATTTTCTAAGACTTGGTCCAGTTCATAACTATGTTATGAGCGTTATAAAAATGCAATAAAAAATGGGGGTCACCGTGCTCGTTTTTGTGCAACCTGGATGGCTATTATAGTAAACATATGACCCACGAGGTTCATACTAGGAACCCTCATAATCCGAAAAGGGAACTATCATTTCTAGAAAAAATCATTTCTTGCGTTAAAATATCGAAGCAGTTCAACGAAATAGACTTCAATCTTGGGGGGATAATTCTTACCGTTGACACCACAGTAACGTTCAGAACATGAACTTGGCGACTGCAATTTATAAACGAAGAATCCATGACATTTGCGTATGTCAATTGGATACGACTTTTCACAACAGTCCAATCCCCAATGCATGCACACAGTTGTCGACACCAAGCCGTAAGGAGCGGTAGGATGATCACCATCAATCCACGCAGTCCTATCAGTATTGCAACTTGATTTTGGAATGCAATAGGTAGCCATCATTTTTCCAGCGTCCCCGGTAAAGCGGTACCACTGATCACTGACAATTGTGGAACTATCGCAATTAGAACTACCGTCATCATGGCTCCAATATCTGTTGGGCTCAGTAAGTTCGTTGTATCCTGAAGGTGAGCATTCCGCAGGTGAATTTGGACCTATTTAAGGAGAAAACATTTTATCATGCATCTTTTTTTGCTAATGAGCAAGTTCAAAGTTTCTCTAGACACCTAAGACCGTTAACATGTGGAGTTTACATAAGAGGGCAGAAGGGGAGGGGGGTGTAATCATTTCCCAGTTAGCTCATGGTGGTGACGTAGTCTTTCCATGAGCTCCAGAAGTCAATCTCGAACTCTTTCCATCACTCACTCCACACCTGTATTGATTCAAATGCGGACATTTCAGTGAGTCATTTATGAGGTCCACAGCTGATTACATGTTTCGTATAGTCACAATTATGATATCGCACATGGTTCTGTTCGGCACACATGTACATTACTGTTCAGCTCCTATAATGACCGAGATTTGCGATTAAAACTCAGTTGAAAGGGCTGTGCATGTGTGTAACAACGCAAGATCTAGCATCGCTTGTGTCAATTAAGATAACATCGCTTGTGCCCATTGACATCGTGCGCTTGCGACAATGACTGCACGGCCCAGCGACGCCGTAATTTTATACACTTTGTTATCAAAATCACGCTGTTACAGATAATTTTCCAATGGAATAAATGTATAGCCATTGAAAATATAATCAAAGATGGCGGCTGCAAGGTACTCATCAGAAGTTTCGCAACTGTTTTACGGATTATCCAGAGAGGAGGAAAACAGGAAACTGCCTCAACCGTCGATAATCGATTAGAATCGACGAAATCGAGGAGTTACAAAGCGCAAAAGTACATTTTGTTTAAAAGTGAAGTTTTCAATAAACAAAAGAAACGGTGAAAAGCAATACATGGAACATTATTTTTGAGTAAAAAATCTACATGTTTTAAGCAAATATAATGAAGATACAATAATGATAGAGTTTGACAGGTTTATTAACAGAGCAAAAAGCGAGATTATAGAGGCCTGGTCAGACACGGGATCAGGCATAGATTTGCCACAAAAGTTAAAAACAAGAAAGCGATAATTAACGTTCGAAACACTGACAATGAATGTTTGAAATGGCCGTTCAGAGCTGCCTTAAATCCTGCACCGAGAAGTAAGAACCTTTACAGACCAAGCAGCTATCATGTTAACAATGGCAAAAATCACGCAGGTATTGAATTTCCAACGCCTGTAAAACAAATAGACAAGCTTAAAACGCAAAATAGAGTCCTCACAGTAAATATATTCGGCTGGGAAAAATATCATGTAATAGTACACAGGTTAAATATAAGAAAAAAGCGAAAGTACCGCGGATAAACCTGATGTTAATTGAGAAAGGTGAAAATAAACACTATTGTTTAAGCGCATTGCTTTTTGATTAGACAAATTCTATTGCATGATTTATTTGTCATCATTTACAAGAGAAGAGTTGCTTGAAAAACACAAACAATACTGCAGTGGGGTTAATGGCAGACCAACGACGATTGAGATGCCAGAAAAGGAAAAAGCACTGTTTCTTTCAAAAATTACCACAAACAAATGGAGGTGTCATATGCAATATATGCAGACTTTGAGGCTTTGATAAGAAAGATTCCTCACTGTCGTCGACAAGAAGGGACAAGGCGAGTTACACCAAAAAGACGAAATGACTTGAGGCTTGTGGTTACGCTTATACAGTTGCAAGAAGCGATGGTCTTATCTCAAAGCCAAACCAACTTCAAAACAAAATTACTTTTTTGATAATTACCATCTTTTCTCGAATATTACCGGTCACTTGATTATCGCCTTACCCCAAAGACTCGCCCTAGTCACCAACTTAAGTGAAAATAGTTGAGACACCTCTCTAGACGTATTTACGACACGACTGATCTTGTGAGCAATGTCTAGAATAATCTTAATCATAATATTATCGTAAAAGTCAACGGCACTTATAATTTTAAATCAATACTTGAAATTAAAATTGCATGACAAGGCATGGAGTGCAAACTAAGTTAAGACATGGGCCCTAACCGTTTTACCTTTTGAACAAACAGAATTAAAGTTAACCCATCCCTAGGACACAATTTTGAGAGTAGTCATCACACGCACCAATAGCGTTTACCTAAAAACTTCTATAACTAGTGTATTTGGTGGACGGAAGGAAAGCAACGTTCGTTTATGTTATCAGAATAGACCTTTTTCGGCTGGGCGCTTTGCTGTCCCATTACAGACCATGTAATGATACTCTTGAGAATTCTTGCTTTCAAATTTTCAAATAGTCGCGTGTATATGAATGGAAAAAATTTATGTGGATAATATCACGTGGTCTGTAATGGGAAAACAAATCGCCCAACCAAGCGAAAAAAGGTCTATCGTTAATTGAGTGTTGAAGTGTTTGCCTTTCAGGTTTTTGTATATGAAACGTCCTTCTCTTGAGCTAACAATTTGCTTGAAAGCTATTATATTTTAGGGAAGGGGATTTTTTTGTTTATTTAGCTTCAATCACCCGTCCAGTTTCAATCACCTATCCAGTGGATATCAAAAATAAATAAAACTCCTTTCACGGGAAAATATGAACTCACAATTGACCTCGCTCCCAATGTGTGGCTTCATAGCTCAGTTGGTAGAGCATCGCACCGGTATCGCGGAGGTCACGGGTTCGAATCCCGTTGAAGCCCTGATGAGGTCACGGGTTCGAATCCCGTTGAAGCCCTGATTTCTTCAGGCTTCTTTATTCCAATTGCTTATATTGGAAATTCACTGCGAAGATCACATATCACCTTCATATATACCCGCAGTTCATATATGAATCATTTCATATACATTACCTCATAGTGCCTCTCTCCACCCAGGTGTATAAATGGGTACCGCAAATTTACTGCTGGGGGTAACCCTGCGATGGACTAGCATCCCATCCTAGTCGCTTCATGCTACGGAAACCGGAATAAGCTCCGGCCTGATGGGCCCCTAGGCTCGTATACATACTTTACCTTCTAAAAACTTCTGAAGTCAAGCAATTAATCAACCAACGGACATTAATCCAGGGATATTTACGTGTGATACTAACACTCAGGAGAGAATCAATTGTGTTCGTCGGCGTTATACAGTAAAAATATATGCGAATCTTCTTTTAGCCGCAAACAACCTTAAGTGCTAGGTTTTTTAGGTACATCGAAAAAATGCGGCACTCTGTAATAGGAGACAATTATTGTGCGCGACTAAAAATCAAAACTTTTTTTCTGACACCTTCATTAAAGATCTGAATGATATTATCGATTAACGCTAAGAAATCGGAAAATTATCCAAACAAACCTCCATACGCAAATCCTCCAATAGTGACCATCATCAAGGCTCGGATAAAAAGCCAATGGGTAATTTTCTAAGAATCCAAATAGAACGATAAGTACTTTTTTACAGTCTTAAAGGAACTAGCTAGAGTATAAAAAGTTTCTTTTAGTGATAGCTGGGGACAATTTTTCAGGCCCATTTAATTATTTGAAAAGAAGTTAATTTAATTTTGTTTCTATAAAGTTAACAACACAAAATGTTCCACTAAAAGGCCTACCTTAGCTGACAATTGGAGATTTGTTACGCTCATTTTCAAGACAGATCGATTGAGGCTTGGAATTTCAAACATGAAATATTTTTAAGGAAGCTACAACCTTCGGTCTTATTTACACAGCATCACGCTCACGCATATCTTTATCAAAGCGTAGGTTGCTTTTGTCACTAAGATGAACGATATCCTGTGGAGAAACTCAGAATCGTTGTTAAGGTAAAAAATTAATTTTTAAACTTATTTTTTGTTAACAAAGCGATTGGTGTATTTTCCAGAATATTCAGACAATTACGATATTTACCTGTGCTTAGCCGACTTCGTAGGCCCGTACTTTGATATACAGACTGAGGATTGATAATCCAACATTCTTGGTGAAAGTAAGTTCACAGTTTCGGTATTGTTGATACAACATGACCTTGTTCCTCTTTAAGTTTCTTTGTAAATGACTAGGTTATTTTGCAGTGAGACGAAGAGCTAACCCGTGGGAGTTCTTTCTTTTTTCAGAGTCGATAAGGTAAGCTAATGAATTTTTAACTCTACTTCTTATGAAGAAGCAATGTTTTTTTTTTCTCTCTCTCTCTCTCTCGATTCAACGCCGGGTCCCAAAGTAACGCTGGGTCCAAAAGTTTAACGTCGCGCAGGGCCCTTGGTATCATTATGTGTGTATTTTTGTACAGAGTATCCACGAGCTGCGACGACTGAAGCCGACAATCGAAATGTTCATGAGAAATACCTCTTAAAGTTCATCGTGTAAGTACGTAATTAGACGTTATTGTTGCCAGCTTTGTATCCTGTGCACGGGAACGTGGCGAATTATCATAATTCAGCATAATTAGATTCGGAGCTTCGAATAAAGCGGACGTTGTTGTAAACATTAGAGAGGTTAAGCAT
This sequence comes from Meandrina meandrites, assembly GCA_963693305.1. NCBI lineage: Eukaryota > Metazoa > Cnidaria > Anthozoa > Scleractinia > Meandrinidae > Meandrina > Meandrina meandrites. The sequence goes on from OY855909.1 coordinate 30,990,698, forward strand.
GACGTTTACGGCAAACGGCAAACGGCAAAAATAATTCTGATTTTGCTCACTTTTTCTTTAGCACTTAAATAAAGCCAGTCGAAAAATAGGAAAAAAATCCCTTAATCACAGTGAATGCAAACAATTTCCCTAAATTGTACAAACGGCTAAAATCAGACACCAAAACTTCGATTTTTGCCGTTTGCCGTTTGCCGTAAACGTCATGCTTAACCTCTCTATTGACTCGGAAGATCTTCGGAAGCGGCGGAACCTGCAATTTTGTGTCCAAGTTTTCTCCACCGATTCAGAAGTTTGGGAGCTGATTCGCAAGGCAGATATACTTGGTGTACTCTATTGTGTCCGGACGGAAGCGAATTTACCAAACTCCCATTCGAAAAGAAGATATAACGATTCAAAGTTAAGATTTCATATTTTTACACTCTTAGAAGTCAATAACTACTAGGAATTTATGAATTCGAGAAATTTCTAAATTTCTTTCTGTCAAGGCACAAAAGAGGTTATGATTTATCATTAGGTTATATAGTCGTTTAATTTGGTGCGCTATTCTAGCAGAAAATTTGGACACAGAATCGCAGTATCTGTAGTTTAACCTTGAGAGCTTGAAACATCACCGTAACCGGCGAGCTGCCAGTAAAAGTACAACCATGATGTAATTACATCATCCCCAATATCCTTGATAAGATTTAGAGGAATCGATGTTCAAAATTCGGAGAATTAAAGCTTTACAAGATATAACACCCCGTCAAGAAATTTAGCTAATGAATTTATTAATGAGCAAGGGTCCTACGCGACCTTAAGTTCTAGAAAGAAAAAAACGCCATCAGTATTTATGATACAGGTTGTGTTTACCTGAAACTGTCCTTGTGTAGCTGACTGCCATCGATAAACACAAATCGCCTTATCAATTATTAAGAGGGTCTGAACGAATTTGGTGCAATGCACTACACATTGGGTAGAAACATTTTTTTTTGCTTCTGCTTGAATTAATCTACGCGAGATCATGTTACAACTTATGGTTAACCATGAAATATATCTCATACCAGGTGAGATCACGGACTTGAGTTTGAAATCAAATCACCGGGAGCCCGAGCGATTAATAATACTCATGCAATAATAAAATAACAAAATCAGCTACCTAATCACCTTACTTGTTTTGGAAGGGATTTACATCAGAGGGAGTTGTGTTTCTCTGTTTGAAGACAGAATAATATTCTTCAAAGACTTTGAAGGGCTGTTTTACTTTTGCCTTACATCACCAGCTTTTTGGATCAAATAAAATATTCAATATCCCCGTGAGCTTTCGATTTTAGTTTTCGATTTTTCTCTACATTCAAGGGAATTTTCGCATGGATAGTTGAACCGAGCCACTAGGAAGATAATTAACAAATAAAAATTTAAGTCGAAAACAACGAATGATTATCTTTTCGTAAACAGCTCTACAGCAAGTTAATTGTAGCCAAACAAAGGCGAGTGAATTCCTCTTTTACCTGAATTAACGCACTTTTAATCCTGCTGTATGTAAACTCTGCAAATCTCGTCAGTTAGCGGTGAATTTTCATAATACGGTAGTTACTCAAAACTCAGGAAAGACCTTAATCAACCAAAGACTGGCAAAGTTTAATTTCTAAGCTTGTTCTTGGCATACAGTTAGGTGGGAAGCAGCATGAAGAAAGGGAAGTGAAAAAACAACGTCGAGGGTGATAACTAATCTGCTTTTCGAGCTACTCACCGATTAATCTAACTTGGAACAGACTGTTCTCTGAAATGTCCGCATTTTTACACAACTTTGTTGGGTTTCAAAGTTTGTTATAAACCAATTGTTTGTATTCTCAGTATAATACTGTAAGTAAAACCCCTTTTAAGCGGCAACATTTATAAAGCGACCGCGGCCAACTTTCTGCCGTCCCGATGAGCGTGCTTCTATTGTTTTACCCCTATTTAGCGGCCAGTAAGAATGTAATGTACGATGTTTGGATTCATTTCCAACAAGCTCGGACAGTAAGTAAGGATTCTTTTTTATTATAAATGAATGCAAAGGAAACATACCCAGATTCATACGTCTGAACTTACAATTTCACGTGACTATTTGCAAAAGTATGAGAAACAATAAGATAAGATTGAAAGGCATCTGATTACAAAACAGCGTTTATGACGTCAGTCCTGACACGTGGCATAGTCTGTCGAGCGAGAATCGAAAAAAAAAATGGCCGCGCGGAGGAAAACGTGCGAATCCCTTTTTTAATTCGCGGGAGGGGCAGGCCGTAGTGTAATTGTTTATTTTCTTATTTCATGTCTGTTACTTTATTACCGTGCAGCATATTATACGTTTGTGAAGCCAATGAGACCATGGTTACAAGCAAACATTCCCTGGCGTGGTTAATACAAATTAACAATTGGTTGGTGCTTTAGCGTACACTATCGAGTTGTGGTGCACGCGGGAAGTTTGGAGAGCACGAATGAAGCACGAGAGTTGCTCGAGGAAATAGCCGAGCGCAACACTAGCTTCTTGAGTGCTTATTGAGTGCGATTGAAATATACACCAAAAATCGCAGGAGAAAAGAAATTTCTGGCGAGGCGATTTGCTCACGCTATCAGCGTGCACTGTTGGATTATGGTGCACGCTTACGTATACTAAATTTGGTTTCGCGGCACTGCTAGCTACGATATAATAGCAATATATTTATTTAAAGGGTAGTTAAAGCATAGCGCATTAGGAACAAGACGATGTTAAACAGGAACTATATTCGACTTCCTTAAAGACGAGTTGATTCTTTTCGTTGGGAATTAATATCGTCAATAATGTTAAGGATATACAGAAACTCGACTTCCTCGTTGAGATGATCAAGCATTATGTTTCCTGTACGTTGGGTAAGAACAGACACTCGCTTGTCCATTTTTGCTAATCTTTCCTCCGTGCACTGAATGATAGCTTTTGAATTTAAACAGAAAGGCTCTGCATCAGAACTGCACATATTAACGAAGGTCGAGTCATCACAAAATAACTTGAATTCATTTCGCATTTTTCTGTCCTGGAAAATTCCCCTAAAGCTTTCACCAATGAAACGTGCCATTTCAAGCTCTTCCGCACTGTTCTCCGCGTGTGTCTTGGCGTCAGTGTACGACTCGTTTAGCAAGGAGACCATCATATTCATTAGGACTACAGTCATTGTTAACATGTATATGAAAACGAATGTAGGCCCAAGAAATTGGTTTTCATTGCGTAGTTCATCGAGGGGAACAGCTTTTCCTAACAGGAATTCAAACTGTGAGATGACCGCTTGCATGTAGCTTGAGTAGACGTAGACGGTTCGGCCGAAAAACTGCATTCCTGTCATAACAAACGCATTAAATATGATCAGGAAGGAAATTACAAATGACAGTTGGTAGCTTGCGGACTGGCGGAATGAGGAAAACAAGAAAATTACATATGGGTTAAAGCGGATGAGATTTAAAAGCTTTAGCGTCACCATGAATATAGCAACAGCAATTGAGACGTTTTCCCAGTTTGCCCAGTCTAAGGCCGAGTGAAAATGTATAATTTCATACGGATTAGCTTGAATGGCTTTGATGGTCTTCAAAACATTCTTTGATCTGATCATGTAGAACACCACTGACGTCAGAGAAGAGATAACCATCAAAAGATCAACCATATTCCAAACAGACTTGAAAAATCCAAGGCGCTCTCGGTAAAGGTGAATCAACATCACGATGAATTGAAAGAGCACCATAGCTATAAAGAGAAACTGGCAAATGAGATAGAACATTAAAGCTCCCGACTCTGTACTGTATAGCTCAAGAGTATCAATCCTCTTTGAAGTATAGGCGGCACCAGTAGCGATCACTTCGAAAAAATATGTTGCGATGCTGATCAAGTTCGTATTCACGTTAAACACTACGAACTCGAGAATCACCACTCGCGTCTGTCGATCAACCCATCCATGTCCAAGAGTTTCACTTAAGACGCCATTAGCAATGTCTTCCTTGTATCCCATTACAGCAACATAACCACCCCCTTCGTATGTGCTATAAATAGCCTTTATTACATCATTGTCTAGTTCTTCTGCTGTTTGATAACGCCATGGTTTCGGGCACATTTGTAAAGCTTTGGGCCATGAAGTATTGTAAGGGAGTTTCTTCCACCCCGGAAGACTCACCAACGTCGTGTCTTCGTCTTCAGGGGAATAGTCAAAGTAGCAGTCACAGACTCCACTAGTCTCTGATTTACAGGAACCTTAACAATAACATTTAACATAAATGGTTATTAATAGATAAACAATGCTTAAAATGCTATTACAATTTCGTAAAGCAGCAAACGGGACTTGTTATGATTTGCATGTTTCGAGATATGAATAAAAAGAAAAAGCTAATATTCACACTATTCCAATCAAAACGTGCTTGACCCATATTTGTGTTTTCAATTAGCAAACTGGTAAACAATCAATCAACCAATTAACCAACCAACCAACCAACCAACCAACCAACCAACCAACCAACCAACCAAGCAGTAGGTCACTCGGTATAAATGTATGGTACAGTCGTCTATCCATCCATCCGTTGGTAGTCGGTTGGTCGGTCTAACGGTACACGATTCTCATTTTTATCTTTTTATCTGTTTTGAAAGGAGAGCGGGTAGGCTAGGTTAGGCTAGCGCATACGGCTAGTTTTCTGTGTCTTCAACTTTGAGGGTAGTCTTTTGAAGTCAAATTATTTTCCTTTGTTTCTTAAAGGGACAGTCTCACCAAGATTTAGTGCTACATGAAAATCCAATGGAGGTGTTGCAATTAATTGAAAAGTCCACTAATAGTTGCCTAACCTTGCTAAATTACGAGCTGTACTGGTCAGCAAAAGTTGTTTAAAACTGGTGTGGATACGGTAGGGTAGGAAAGAAGTGGTCTAAACTTTGAAAACGTCGGGTCGACGTTTCAAGTTTGACAGTGTAACTTGGAGGGAATCACTAAAATACCATTATTTATGTTTTTTCATATCTTATTGAGTGAATTTCTGCTTTTTTGGCGCTTAAAGGTTATTTTGTTGATCAGTGAGTGCACCTATATAATTCTAGCTTAGTTTACACAATAAATTAAAAGGCATCTCGTGATACTGCCCCTTTAAGCCCAGCCTTGAAAAAAGAAATAGGAAATAGTATCTCCCAATGCCGACTTTTGTATCCATGTCCTGGGAATATTAGGTCTTTACTTTCATATTTATTACAGTACTAGGACAACACAAGGAGCATAAGCCCGTGATCATGATAATCTTGCCTCAACAACCAACAATTTTGTTCTACGAAATATCATTGTTGGAAATTTTATTTAATAAGTTTTCACTCAGGGTGAAAACGAACGACGAAAATCTCGGAACTTTTTTTATTGTTTTGGTTTGGCGAAAGTTCCATTTCAGATTACAATGAACAACAGTGCACTGATGCAAACTTACTCCTTTTGATCCTCAGCTGACGCATCCAAGGCATGCCGACCAATATGGACATCTTGTTCTCGATGTACACGTCTTTGTTATCTTTACGTCCATTGTACCAAGCTTGGTTGTAAATGTTGGGCAGGAACTCTTGCCTCAGCCATCCCCATAGTCTATGCGAGTCAATAACCTACGTAAAACGATCGAGAAGAAGAGTGGTTTTGTTTGTTTTGTTTGTTTTGCTTTGTTTTGGTTGTCAGTTATTTTTAACACGGCACGATTTCGTCACACGACGTGGGGATTACTTTATGATTTCCGCACTTAGACTAGGCTCGATTACCAGAAGGAGGAACAAAGACCGGACTCGATAGAGCGGTGGAAATCGAGCCTATGTGTAGGTCATCTTCGATTCGCCAGCATGTATCTCTTGATTCTACCAGGGCATTAGAAAACTATTAAAACCATTCCCAAGAGAAAAACGCTTGTTAAAAAAGAAAAACGGGCAAAAAAGTCTGTTCAAAAATTTGGAAAAAAAAATATGTGCCTCTCAAAATATGGTAATCATGTAAGTTAAAATTCACAGAATAACAAAGCTTGGTTGTCATAAATGAACTTTTTTGGATTCTGCCCACCTCGCCCGGTCTTTATGGAGTCGAGAAATTGTTTTTATGAAGGCTTAATTTTAAAGTCGCGTTATCGATTTCTGTGACCCGCTTATATCCCAGTATAGTTAAAAGCAACTTCTTTTCATAATCAGCTAGACTGATAAATAGTGAAACAAAAATAAAATGGACTTTGGGAAAACCCAGAAATAATAAAGCCCTAGGGTTACTAGTAAAAAATTCCAGCCAACATCGGACAAGGACGCATATTCATAAGATCGTACATTCGGAATAAACAAGGTCATTGAATTTAAAGGATAATATTATCATATTCGTAGTTCCTTATCTACGTATACGCGAACCGGATAGAAGGGGTTTGGAAGCTGGTGGCCAAAGGCAAATAAAGGAGGAAAAAACGTAGCCTCTTTTAAAGGCTTAAAATAGGTTCCCCACACTTGTTCCAAAGGAACAGCAAAGGAATTGTAAGGGCGAAGTACAATTAGGTTTTACTGAAAAAAAAAAAAAAAAAACGTTTCCTTTGTACACGCCTCTGAATATGTCATAGATTGACGTCCGATTTTGGCCAGTTTCGGGTATCAGAAAGTAAACATGCATTAAAACAACGGTAGCAGGAGCAAGGACAATAACATCAAATTTTATAAGTTACGTTTTTGTGACTCATGCACCAAGGTCTTCATTGCGGATTAATTTTTATGAAATTCCTTTTTTTGCTATTAAGTACATGATGAGGAGGAGCTCTTCCTAAATCTCTGTTATATTATCAAAGATACAACACCTACCAGATCAAACTTCATAAAGGGATTTATCATTGTTCTCGTCATCAGAAAACGATTTTCATTCTTGTTTCCGTAACACACGATAGCCAGGAAAAATACAAAAGTCAAGTGAAAAATAATGTCTCTCATCACGACTGCTAACTTGGCCTGCTTTTTTGTTCGCTTTCGTATCGCTTCCAGTTTGTCTCGTTTAAAGCGCTCTTTGGGATCATCACTAAGGAAATCAATGTTACTGTCTACTTCTGTGTCACTCTGTGTACCTGGGTCATCACAAATGTCATTGTTCCTGCTCAAGAGCAATGCAACTACAATAACGGCTATCATAACCTTTGTAGGTTGTACCACGAAAATATCCTGACAAGATGAGATCAAAATGGAGGCAAGCCATTGTTCAGCAACTTCTTTGCCCCATATTAAGCTGTAAAATAACGTGAACGTTGCAGCTGTTAACGATGTCGCGAAGCATAGAAACCAACCAATATATACACAGAAATGGGGCAACATACAGCCTGTGTCCCTGATCTCATTAACAAGTCGTATGGCTTGATCATGTTCTTTATATTTGCCTCCCTTTGTACTTTTTGGTCTACTGGACTTGAACAGGACCACAATTAGAATATTGATCGGTGCAATTATTAGTCCGCTTTGCACTCCAATGACAATCTGTCTCAAAGAAAACTTGAATGGTCCAACCTGTATAGCTCCTTCTGATTCGCCACCGATGTTATAGAACATGGCGTTAGCAATCATGGCACTGAAGAGAACTGAAAGACAACACGAGGCTCTCTGCACGCGTGTAAAAGTACTGCTGCATGCTTTACCAAACACTGACATCCACAGGTGACTGTCGGCGATTTTTCTTCCAAACCGAGAACGCACCTGATCTGAAAAGGAAGTAGTACTTTTGTTGTTTACAGTAATTTCTATTTCTCCATCATCTTTTTCCACTGCAAGCCATCGATTTATCGGGAACATCCACCTTTCCTCCGTCTGCCTATCTTTTATTACCACTGTCTCTGCAAACCATGAAGGATTCTCCCCCGAGTTATCATGTGCTAAAGTTATTTCTGTTATAGGTCCTAAAGATCTGTCTGTAACTAAGACAAATCCATCGATTCCTCCCCGTGCAAATATTTCACTTGATTCCCAATTACTCCGAAGTGGAATGAGATTAAGTTCACCCCTTTTGCCATCAATGCTGATTGTTACGTTAGCTGTCGTTCCTGAATGTTTCCAAACTCCAGTGCTAATAACCATGTCGTAAAAGTAGGATCCTTCTTCGACAATTCTTACACATTTCGGAGGACAAATCTACAATATATAAAGCATTTCAGGGTTATTTGAATTAAACCCCTTGTGTATTTATCACACACCATTTTATTTAAAATGTTTTAACATTAATTAGAACATTCTAGCAAATGTAATAAGATTAAACCTTCTTTTTTTGGTGTTCCTTGCTAAAGTTAAAGGTCGCCACACACGAGGGGACTGGTCGCAGGGACCGGTCCCTGCGACCAAGTCCCATCGTGTGAACAGGGCAATTTTCGTCAAAAATCCGGTCGCAGGGACTGAATTTTGGTCCCCGAAATCGGTCCCAAGAATTCAAACTGGTTTGAATTCGTGGGACCAGTCGCAGGGACTGGTCCCCGCAATATTTTGCTTGGTCCCTCGTGTGAACAGGTTCGTGTGACTGGTCCCTGCGACCAATTAAAAATAAACCAATCGCTGATCAGCATTTTACGCTCCCACAATTCTGCACGTTCGTGTTTCAAGATGGCGACGCCCGAGAGTGAACAGATTGAACAAACTGTTGGCAATACTTGAAACAGCGTGTGAAATGCTCCTCTTTGTTCCCTTCGTAAAAGCCACTGTCGAGCCCACATTTTTCGTTCATAAGAAATAGGCAATTCTTCGTCCGCCATCATCATAATAAGGAGCAAAAGAGTCTTTTTCTTTGCAGCTCTTGAAGACATTTTAATTCGATGAAAACAAAGTTCCCGCCAAATTTTCTCGCTAGCTGTCCGGCATATTTTCGCGCCATTTCATGAAGAGAATTCGTAGCATCCGGTTTATGTTATGCAAATTTTATCGGATGTCTTGATTTGTTTCAGCTAGCCTGGAGAAAACTATATTTTTGCAGTTTTTGATGAAATGGTGCATATTTTTTTTTCGTATAAAAACACCGAAAGGAAACCTGATATCAAAATTATAAAATAGGAGCGGATTTCGAACATTGTCAACATTCCATGTTTTTAAAACAATTGTTGAACACAGTCCAGTAAGCACGCTCAGATATGAACAATAATAGGAATAATAATAACAATAATTTACCATGTCCACAAGGTGATTATCTTGTTTTATATATTGAAAACGTCATAAATACTGCTATCTTACTGCGAAACAGGTCCCAGCGTGTGAACCCTTCAAGGGACCGGTCCCCGCGACTCATTCCATCGTGTAAACTCTACAGGGGACCAGTCCCTGCGACCGGTCCCTGCGACCAGTCCCTGCGACTGGTCCCCTCGTGTGTGGCGACCTTAAGACTATTAACAAACTAGACATGATGGTAGCTAAATCTGGCAACAAATGGCCAACCCATTTAAAAAAGTGGGGTAAGTTTATACTTAGTTATTCGCACACAGAGCTTTTTATACTTGCAATTCAACTCTTGCAATTCAATATACATGTAATTCAATTATTTTCGCAGTGCTTGTATATTTGTAACTCCCAGGTGGTACAGTGTGTATGTTTGTGTGAGTGTTTCAATGTTTGGATATTTGTGTGTCTGAATTGTAATATAAATATGTATGTTATCTATTGTGTGTTGTAAAAAAAATATTTGAGTATGAAATAAATATCATTAAAATACAATAATAATAATAATAATAATTAAAATAAGGTTAAGCTTATAAACATAAATACCGATCAACCTTCCAACCAATCAATCAATGCAAAATGGAAGGAACATCTTAAACACTGAAGCAGTACACGTTCACTAACGGAGGGCGTCCAGATAAACCCCAAATAAATCGCTTTAATCTGGACGTGGAATTTCTTGGTGTAATTTAATTTCGAAGTGGAAATTACGCCATAGTTTTGCAACCCTTAATTTTAATTTCAAGAGGACATAAAAAAGATGTAATGACAAAGAGAAACAAATCAAGGCAGTTCTAGCTCTGCGACCACTCATGTTCCAAAGCCGAGGGAGGTCGAAACGTCGTTTTTTAGCGCTATGTTTTATCTAAAAATGTATTTCTTAGAAATTACCGATTTTCAATAATGACTGTAATAAACTAATTAATTAAAGTACTTTGTTTTCATCTCTCTTGTCAGCCCTCCTTGCGAAGAACACCACAATAAAGTAAAGAAGAAAAGCACAAGCAATTGTCACAAGTACTGATACATTGCCAGTTTCACCAAGCCGTGTAAACTCCGTGAACACTTTGTCAAAGTCAATAGGGTTTGGTGCTTGAATGAAATTCCCTCCAAAGGAAGTCAAATGATTGCAAAGGCATTTTAGGTGGGTAGTGTTGGAACTGGCATCAACCTACATTAGAATAGAGATTTCAGTTTGAAGTAAACGAAGCAATTGAATGAAATGGGGCAACATTGCCGGCTCATTGCTCACTTCGTAAGTTGAATAAAGTACGCAAAGAAAAACTAGAATCTAACTGAAAAGATGCGATAATAAAATAAATAAATAAATAAATAAATAAATAAATAGATAAATAAATAGATAAATAAATAAATAATTACACAAGCAAGATATAAAATAAATAAAATTAGATAATAGTATCCTTGATCATGACGCTTATTAATGGAATACAAATGCCCAAACAAAAAAAACAACACAATAATAAAGGGTGCTCCCAGTCATATTTTGCTGTAGCTGGAGTTCAGGGCTCAGGGCTTATTGTCGAAAATCAAAATCAATATTGAAATCCCAACAAAATAAAATGCTTCTGAAACATTTCTTTCAGACGAAAGGAGTCGGCCTGGAGAGAAGTTAAATAGCTGCCCCTCCCCCTCCCCCCTGCTGGGGGTCTCCCCAGCGGATTCCCCGTGGTCCGTATTGCGGGCTTACGGCAACAGCATTTTCAAAATGGCGACGATGGCGACAAGAAAAAGGAATCTAATGGAGTGATTTTGAGTTATAGAGGACAGTTTTGTCGATGTTTTCCTTCTTGATGCGATCAAAACGAGTCCCCTAGTTTATACCTCCTTTATTTGTATTCCCAATAAAGAAGAATATGGAATGAGTAGAAACGTACATAAACGTGGGTAACAGAAACTTGCAGGGACCTGAGGTAAGCGTTTCTCATTGTACAATGATTTTTTTTTAGACTGGTTAAAGCTTATGTCTTCCACGTTTATCATGTTTATCAATTTAGCTTACTGGAATTAAAGCCGAGCTCGGCGTAAAAAAAATAGATAGTGAGAACGAGGCGATAGTATTAAATGGCAGTCATTTCGTCGAGGTATGTAACTGTTATTTATGTTTATCATCTGAATTTTAAGCTACTGTACTTCAAATTAATAAGAATCGCAGTCTTTCATTATTTATACGTGAGGAAATGTTCCTCAAAATATTGACCAAGTGGCCATTTCAGGCCGCAAAGAAAAATTACGTCAGGGAAATTTGAAATTACTGTTACACCTTTGAAACTGAAAGAAACGTTTCAGCTCAGTGTGATCTCTTTTTTCTTTTTTCAATTTAGACTAGACACGACTTGCAGTCAAACTGGTAGCTAATCTAGACTTCAATCAAACAGTGTTTTAATTGAAATGCCTCTTTGGGCATATTTAATAAATGAGACCATTTCTTAAGTTTAAATTTGTTGCCATAACTATTAGGATGAAACAGTAGAATAATTTACCTTGCAACCATCGGAGGTCCACTTGTCTTTGTCTTCAGACCAATACAGACAACTTGATTGGATAATAGTGAACGTGTAGTTGACATCTGTTGCTGGGTCATATTGTGGAACAATTGTTTTAGTTACTCCTTTAGGTGGTGGATCTTTGACGCCAACGCATGACCGTCTTTCACGACCATGACCAAAACACGATCGTCTCTTTCTAGAATGCTCGGTGACATTTTTAGCTCCTATGAGCAACAGACCAACATAAAGAAGACTTGGTTCAGAAGGTACTACTGTTACAGAACGCTCTTCGAGAATGCAGGTTGTTGATTTGCTTTGTTTGTTATCTGGCTGGCTTCTACAAGTTGACGTAAACGGTACAGTAAAGTTGTAATCATGGTCCTCCATCGTAGGTCTTGATCCATTTTTAACAAGCAATTCAATAACAGCGCCTTCTGCTTGCACAACGATTTTAATAGAGACGGGTACATCTGCTAGTTCAGCGTAATAACTCCTGAATGACATTTTGTTTGGCTTTAGGAAATAATGCTCCGTCACGTTGCTGGTGTTTGGCGGTGAACTTGAAATTGGAATAACTATCTCGATATAATTGTCGAGGTTTGATACATCAATCTTTGTCCCATTGCTTATTTGGAGATCTAGACTAACCACACTTGATTTGATCTTCTTGCTGCTGTTGTCCCAGGTGAAAGGATTGAAATGAATAGCCTTCATCTGAAATACATCATCGCTAAATTGTTAGTTTGGCAACCCCTTTAACAATATAAAAATGTTGGTTATAATTAGGTGAGGTCGAATTTCACCGTATGTGCATCTTTGGAAAAAAAACTTCATGATGAGGACTCTTAAAGGCGAGCGGAAGGCAAAAGGAGAACTTTTAAAACAGTTTATGAAAGCATGTGATGCGTCTACGGCAAATATTAAGGTATTTGGAATTGTACTTAAGTTTCAACCTAATTATGACAGCAAAAAGCTGCTGTTTAAAATGAAATGTGACGTAGCAGACACGAATAATAATATTTGTTTTTTTGTTGGCCTTCCAATACTCGCTGACGACGTATTCCCTTGTTCCGTAGATCTCCAACAGCGTCTTCTCAGAATCCTGAGTTTGGTACAGTTATCATAGAAAGATTTAGTTAGGCAGCCGTGAACTGCACAAAACATTGAAAACTGCATGGGCATAGAAAATGTACATGTGCGAAATTACGTAAAAACATGACCGCTGACATTCCTTTTATGGAAGTAACCGGGCGAAAAAATGCTCAAAATGGTAGGCGTTCAATTTCGAAAAAAGTGACCAGTTTTTTTAGCGTTTTTGTCAAATTTGGTAGGAAAAATCCGCTTTTTCTGGCTGTTTTCTACAGCTGCCAAGCCGCCGTAAACGGCGTGAAATTGATTGGTGATTATTAATTTTAGGAAAACAAGCTGGGTTCTTAAACGTTTAACCATTATATTACTATATGCTTTCAAAGTAGTACGGCACTATACAGGGCACGATAAGACACGACAGCACACCATACGACGCAATATGTAACACGTTTCCATACACGCAAGATACCATAAAACACGACACCATTCGAGGCGGCATGTTGTACACCTAATTGAAGAAAAGTTGATCTTGTCAAAAGCATAAGCCGCGAACGATAAGACCTAATGGGACTCTGGGGAAACGGCATTGGTTAGCTTAGTAATATTCCTTTTATTGACAAACAACATACTTCCTTTCTTTGCGAGCCTTAAAAGCATGATTTACGAAACCTGTCTTACTGCTATGTTTATTTTGACAGAGACGACGATTAATTTTTTCCGACTTGCCAGTCAACATCTGGGTGGCATCGTTCATGGTTTATGCTTTCCAGGATCAACCTTTCTTCAATCAGGTGTATACAAGGAACTAATTGACACGACACGACACCAAATGACTCAATACAACACTATACGATATGATGCAATAACTAAAATACGTCACGGTAAGCTCGTTAACCTCCTACCTTTGCATTGATGTTTTCACCACCCATAAATCCTAGGTTGCCAGGTAGCTGAAATTTTGAAGGTCCTTCCTCCATGCTGAGTTCCTTAATATCGTCAGCGAAAACCTTCTTTAAAACGACTGCCAACTCCGGTGTTTTAATAACAAGGTCTTCGGAAGGAACTAAGCGGACGAAAAATGCATCGTTAACAGCGTCCAATTTTTCAGTAGCCTTTTGTACGATCTCCTGCAGTAAAAGCAAAGACGCCAGTTGAAATCATCAACAAAAGTTATCGAGACAGTCGAGTCCTGGCTAATCAAAACCCAGTTAATGTGGAAAGATCATTGTTATTTCGATCAATCTTTTCGGTTAATGTATGCTAGAAACCCAGCTTGCCGCATTATACCAATTATTTTCGTACCATGCTTTATTATAGGTTTTGACCGCAATGAAGCCGGTGTGTATTAGAAACTATCGGCGACTTGCTTATTAAAATCTTCATGACAACATCGAAGTATGATCTCGAGAAGAGAATGTTAAAAATTATGGACCATGTAAAGATGATATGTCAGATTTGTTGCCCTTAGAAAAAGGTAGGAAACTTAAAGCTTTCTTTGAGATATACTTTTTTTTTCTGCGGATGTCACTACTTATGACTGTTACCGCGACCAATTATGTTATACCTTTGGAGTTGATTGGTTTTTCATCGAGTCTCCATCAGCTTGACTTGCATCTGCTGCTGACTGAAGAACATTCTTCAGACAACCTGTTACACTCGTAGCCGATTCCTCCAGCTCAGCAGAAAAGGGCTGCTCTATATCGTTAAGGGCAGATACCAGTAAAATTGTTGTTCTATCTGTGAACTTGATTGTTAAATTCTAGGGAAAAAAGAAAACAGAATTCAAGAAGGAAAGATATATTTAAATGCATTTCATATAAAGGTCTTGATATGAAGTGTTTCTTTTGTTTCTTTTCTTAATTTGTACATGGTGGTTTTATCATATTGGATTTTCAAATTATTTGTCTAAAAGAATTACAAAAAGGGTACTATAATGTAATGTAGTGTGCTCTAATGTGCTAAAAAAGGCAAAAAAAGGAAAATTTCTCACCATTGTGTTTTTGCAATTATCACAAGTTACATTTTGTAGGTTTTCGGTAACCAAGTTCAGAACTGCCATGATCGAGTGAGCCATCTTCAGGTTCTCCAGTGTTATGGAAGTGAGTTTCTCGACCAATTTGTTTGAGATCTAACACAGAAAATACAAATCTATGATTATGTGAAAATAACTAGTGTGAATATAAAGCTTTATTACAACTTTTATGACGTAAGTTACATACTTTCATAATTATATTAACTTGGAGTGACATCACAGTCGAACCTCTCCTACGAGCACCTCTATAATACGGGCAACTACCTATTACGGACAGTCCACCTGTCCGAAAGAGACAAAAATCCATATAACCTCTCTTATGTAATATGGACAGCTCTATAAAACAAACGCCTTTTCCCTGTACGTTTGGTGGGTATTTCAGTAAATTCCAATGTAGTTAATCCTTTTTTAACACGGACAGTAAATAAAGGCACAGGAAAGAGCTCCCGTATTATGGAGTTGTCCTTGAAAACAGAGTAGAGCTAATATGGATTTTTTTAAAGCCCTTTAGGACCAAGTAAACTGTCTCGCGTATCCACATTATGAAGGTCTCGGTAAGTAGATGTTGTAAGGTATGTAGATCACTATTCTGAAATGTTGACGCTAAATAACATGACCTTAATTTGTTTCAAATATCACCAAACTTACAAGTGTTTTTGTGTCTTGGTCCAGTGTTCGTTCACAATCTGTTTTCTCGTTGGCAGACGATAGGACAGCGCGAGCGAGCTGGACAGCTCTGCTGGGATTTCCCTTCTTTAAAGTTACATCCAGTTCAGAATTCTCGCTAATCACAAAGTTTGTAAACCTGTTAACAACTTCTTGCATCTCCGAAAGACAGGGATCAAGCTTAGGGGATGGCTTGACCTAAGCAACACCAAATAATAATAAGTGAAACAGAATTCCTCATGAAAAAATTTAAATGAGTTATATTGTATATATTATTCCACTGCAAAGTCGGCAACTCGAGAAAGAGAGGGAGTGTTCACTTCCTTCCTTCCTTCCTTCCTTCCTTCCTTCCTTCCTTCCTTCCTTCCTTCCTTCCTTCCTTCCTTCCTTCCTTCCTTCCTTCCTTCGTTCCTTCCTTCCTTCCTTCCTTCCTTCCTTCCTTCCTTCCTTCCTTCCTTCCTTCCTTCCTTCCTTACTTCCTTCCTTCCTTCCTTCCTTCCTTCCTTCCTTCCTTCCTTCCTTCCTTCCTTCCTTCCTTCCTTCCTTCCTTCCTTCCTTCCTTCCTTCCTTCCTTCCTTCCTTCCTTCCTTCCTTCCTTTCTATCAGTGTGTTTACCCTCCTTAAATAAAGCACCATTACATTGCATTTTTCTACACAGTTGTATTTTTACATTAGAACCATTCTCAGGTAAATCAAATAAATGAAAATTGCTATACTGTAAATACTGACCACTGCAAAAAAAAGTGGCTCATGTGGGATTAAAACCTACGACCTTCGGGTTCTGTGCCCACTGTTCTACCATCTGCGCTACAAAGCCACGATGGAACAGCGCGTAAGTGAATTACATTTGATCTTTCCTACGTACAGGATATTCCTGTAAGGAACAAATAAACAGGGATGACACTGCTTCGATTCTATGTTATCATATATCAATTATCATTTATTTGATTTGCCTCAGGATGGTTCTAATATAGAATCTAAACACTATCATCCTTGTTTGTCAGACATGTCAGATATGTTAGTTACAGGAATATCCTGTACGAAGATAAGATCAAGTGAGATTCACCGACGCGCTGTTACCATCAGGCCCGTGGGTTCTATGGCATCGTGTCGAGCCTTGGAAGTCCGCTTATTGTGAAGAAAAAAAATATCAATATAAATCAATAAAGAAATAAAGGGAAATGGCATTTCTGTGCTTCGACTATTACATTCAATATGGTCGTTGGGTTTAAGGTCCATCATTTGTAGATTCGTGCGGCATATTTTGGACCAAAATGTGTGATTCTAGGTTAATTTCAATGATACATTCTACCTAATGTCCCTCGCATTTACCTGCCAGTTTTCAAAACGCACGAAATGCAGTCTAGGAAAGCCTATGTTTTTTTAAAAATTTCCTGGGGGAAGATGACCCCGCACCCCGCTGCGCTCTCACGTCTGCAGCGCTCGGGATTCAGTACCGGAGGCGCTCATGAGTACCCCCCTCCCCCCACCACCACCCCCCCCCCCCCCCCCGCCATGCACAATCCTGGCTAAGGGCCTGCCCATCGTGGCTTTGTAGCTCAGATGGTTGAGCAGTGGACACATAACTCGAAGGTCGTGGGTTTTAATCCCACCTGAGCCACTTTTTCTCAGTGGTCGGGATTTACAATGTAGCAATTATCATGTATTGCTACACATCAATGCAAAAAAAGTAAATAAATAAATAAATAAAATAAATTGTACTAGTGGGAAAAAAAAAGACAAATCCACATATGCTAACCCAATAAATTGATTACCTTGACAAACAATGTCTCTACAACAGCTACACCAACAACATTCTTAATAACGATATTAAGTTGTAACTGGTAATCATCTTCTGCCGATCCCGCCGGTAGAACTGTTGATATAGACTTTGGAGAGCTGCCATAAGATATTGGGTCTTCTCCAAGACGGAATTCATAAGTTATTGGTGTACTTTTATCTTGCCATTCAAAGCACTCAAATATAAACTCAGTTTCAAGTGAAACACCGTCTCTTACTAAGGACGCGCAGTATCCGCCGTGCGGCTCCCCGGCTGTCTCAAAATCGAGCATGGCAAAGCCTTCGGTTCCTTCTCTTGGTGTAACCAAGAGCAACAATCTATACGTAGCGTTGGACTGCAATACGTTTTTCTTGATGATCATATTGGTCGCATTCACTGCGGTTGAAGTCATGTTATCTAAAATAGGTATTTCTTCCCATAAGTTTGTGTCGTTCATCCTTTGTAATCGCCATTCGTAAACTGAACCACTGCAAGGGGAATTGGTACATTGTGATGTCACTCGCAACTTGTTGGAAGCAGACACTATTGCGCCACAATCTACGAAGCATCTGAACAAGTAAAACGAAATGGTAGATAAATTCTTGAGCACTGGTGGATAACTAAATAGTAAGTGCTAAGATAGTCAGGCCGGTTTTGTCTTTTCTGACAGCTAGCAGTTGTAAGCGAACTGGCGAGCATAGCAAAAGAAAAACAAAAACAACACAAAAACAAGCAAACCAAACAGATTCTTTGACGTTCAGTGCTACATATCTTAGCAACAAATTTCCGTCTGCTGTTCTTAGCTTTTTGGGGCTAAACGTGCTTAACTTAAAAGATTCCGAGCTACATCTACTGGACTGTCTTATAGTTTATCTCTGTGCATGGTGTTGTCAGTGACAATGTCCACCTTAATGCCACGTGAGGTATCTCTCCATCTATGATCTGAAATGACATCTCAGCAAGGGAGCTTCTTTCAGCCTTGGAAACATTTAGCCTTAAAACATATGTCTTCCCGGTTTCAAGTTGACCAGGGTCGATGCTAATGGTTGTGGACATTGAATTCACCACGCCATGAAAAGAACTGAAACAATTATGGCTCACTGAATCATTATCTTCTGAGTCAAGACAGGACCAGATGAAATTTAGCCCAGTATGGTTTCCCAGGCCAATGTCTTCATCATAACTCAGTGAACCGTCCACAGAAACAATTCCCACAGATCCCCAGCGTACACTGCTTCCACCGTCAATGACTGCTCTTACTGGAGCTGAAATAACTTTTATAAAGCCGTAGTTAAAGGCTTTAAGAGTCTCTGGGGACGCTGGATCTCCGACCGTATATGTGGCGGTGAATTTGACTAAGAAGATACCAGCAGGTATTGATCTTCTGTTTATAGTCCACTGAGAGTTGCCTTGACTCATTATAATTCCCACTGCTGCCTCCTTCAAGGTTGTTAGATCGATTTCAGTAATTGCACTCCATGCTAATGTACTTTCCAGTATCCTAACATCACTTGGAAGTCCTGCAATGGCTGCTTCTAGCGAATTTTTGACAGCCCGCTTCACGATAGTGGGGTGGTTTATATCCTTGGAAATGTCTCTGATTGTCACTGAGAAGTTTCCTGTTGATGCATTTCACAAAATCGTTAAGGCAAACAAACATACTACATAACAAAACGAACGCTGTTCTGCGTTATGGTAGCGTGAGGTCAGTTTTCTAAATTGAAATCACTTTGTGAATCGTAACATTCCGACATTCTCAGTCTAAAAACATGGTTCAGTCCCCTTACCGAACCAAGTAAACCGAAATGATGTATCAATAAGGGAATAAAACAAAAAACAAAATAACACCAACAAACAAATGAACAACTTTCCACTCATTGTGTACTTCGTTTACAATCACCTTATGCCCATGGGTGCAAAAAGGCAGTTTGTGTACGGTGGATATTTGTTTCTCCCAAAACAAACCATGTTTTAAAAAAGTTAAATAAAGAGAAACGTTAATATTAAAGAAATAAACACATATGAGGGACACAGTGAGAATCTAATATTTCCTCACTTTTTTAAATGTACATTTTGCAGCCAAATGACACAAATCTGTCAGCCGAATATAAATATTTTCATGTGTATTATTAGCAGCATGAATCAAAAACACCAGTGTGAAAGCAATGGAAGAAAAGAAAGGACTCATTCACGAGAAAGGTGTAGCCGAAATAAAGTGCCTGTGCACTCACCCAGAGGATCGCAAAACACCCCATCACCAGTAAAGCTTTTCCAACAGACACAGTTGAAGGAACCTGGAATGTTGTAACAGTGGGCCAATCCATGACAGTTGTGAGTTGCTGCTGCTGCACATTCATCGATATCTGTAGGAATACACAATATACCAGATATTAATAAACTACACGTCACATAATAGTTATCAACGGTTATGTTAATAGTAAATCCCTCAATGTGAGTGAAAAGGATATTCTTAGGGACTCTTTAATCGCTTCCCAAATTACTTTCAATTGTCAAGCTTCCTTTTCATTCATTCACAAATATCAATGAAAATTCTTGAACCTGTGCTTGTTAGAACTGCGGGAAAAATACAAATACCACAATATCGGTATAATTCTAAGAAAAGGGGCCTAGGGCTAACTCATTGCATAAATTCGACTTTACTCTTAATCACTAACTACCACTTCGAAATCATGCATCTTTTTGGATTGCAAATAAGTCAGTATCTTCCTTAAAGGAGCAATGTCACGGGGTTCTCGCGAATGTTTGGTCTAAACGTCCCTGAAAGTAATGGTAGGCAACTTAACCCATGGAAATCATAATATCTAAAGGCTGACATAAATTTATTTGCGAAAAGAAATCAAACCGCATCTATAAATATGGAATTTTTGAAGACGCGGGGAATATATTTTTGGCTGTCCAAAAATACTTGACACACCCCCTTTAATACAAAAATACATAGAAAAGTTACCATGGAGACGTGATACCTTGCATTATACTAAACACCAGGCTAGGCCAAAGATGTCTAAACTATCGAGGGCCACATTTAACTCATCCATCACTGTTCACTGACAGCCATTATTGGATGCATGCGATGAGGCTAAGTATGATATAAAGAATTATGCAGATCGAAGAGGGTGTTATCCACTGAAGCCGGTCATATCATACGACAGCCGAATTCAATAATTATTTTATTATTCATTAAAAATATTTCTAGAGCTCTAAAAGCACAAAATGCATTTAAATGGTTCTCACTTCGCGAATTCGGCGTAGACTTTTTGCAAAACAGTGGCCAATTCCTCCGCCTTTGCTAGATTTTGGATGTTTCTCTGCTGAAGATAAGCTTTAAAAATCAAGCGACTTTCCCTCAAAGCGTTTTTGGTGATTTTGCTATATTTATCATCTATCTAATATTTTGGATTTTGTTTTTCGTCGCAATGTTGAAATTTAGCGACCATTTTTCGCGCCTGCGGCTGAGCTCTGTACAAAGCCGTTGTTGCGTGACATCAATCGTCTAATAATTTTTCTAAATTATTGGGACGATTCAGACGTCAATCGTCGAATAATTATTACGCCATTCGTCCAATAATAGAAGCGTCTTTCAAATTTGGTCGGTCCTAGCCGGTTAGCTGGAATTAGCCGGGGATTGAAAGCTAATCAGAAACGAAGAAATATTCTGAATTAATAATATTAAGTATTATCACCAGTCAACCAATAATTTCATACGTAAAAAATACAACGCTTTTAAATAGAACACAGCCTGCCTGCAGACGTCTCCTATTTCAATTGCTTCTGCGAGAAGCAAAGGAAATAGGAGACCTGTGCACGCGGGCTAATAGTACGTCATGTTCTCTAGTAGCAGCCATACCAGAGCATATAACGCCATCTCCTGAAAATCCTTGAAGACAAGTACAGCTGAAGGAACCATTTGTGTTGTCACATCGAGCGTTCACGTCACAGTTGTGAGTTCCATTAGGTTCGCATTCGTTAATATCTGCAAAGACATTATGGTCAACACGTCGCTAAGTCCACACAAACATGTTTTCTCTTGAAAATGCTTTTGGATATTGTGTGTTATAGATCTTTATCGGCCTCCTCCAGCAGAAAATATAGAAAGCTGGTAAAGGTGGTGATAGTTAACCTTTACCTAATGGTGGCACGTCACTTTGTTTCAGCCCAATAGAAGGACACAGCATGTACAGATTTATTTATACCGTGTTTCTCCTTCCTCGCTGAAGTACCGTACATTTTAATTAAGCAACGATAAACTAGGTGCTCCTCTACTCTTAATTTCAGGCCCGTAGCCAGACCTTTCTGAATACCGAGGCAATTGGGAAGCGCCAATGCTATGGGGTCAAATTTCGAAGTTTAGAAGCCTGGAAATGCCATTTTAGGTGACATCAGAAAAAAGAAACACATCGTTCATATCAACTTCTTACAGGAACAAGATTCAAGATTTTGAACGAGGCAAATGCATTGGTTCGTCTGTTACTTGCTACAGCCCTGCTGATTACCATTCGGCATTGCCGCGTAAGCCTCTATACTTCTGTGGGACAATCTTTCTCGAAACTGCAGTATAGTGGGAGAACATACCCACACACAGTCGACCATCTCCGGTATAACCATCGTTGCAGCTGCAAGTGAATGCACCTTCTGTATCGGTGCAAGAAGCATTTGAGTGACAGTCATGAGCATGGGTCGCGCATTCATCAATATCTTAAAAAGGAAGTAAAACAACAATGAAACATTGATATGCCAATTAATTCATATATTCGCTGTATATTTTATTGAATCGTCCCTTACCAAAAGATGCTTAAGTCGAGGTGTTTATGAGTGAATCCTACTGTGATAATGAGACGTATAGCTAAAAGTGCCACTGATTTAAATCAAAAAGTTGTCAAAATACAGAACTGCTAATATCACCTCTTTTATAAAGTTATGTAAAAATGCCTGCATATGCTTAACATCGAATCTAAGGTCAAAATGTTAAGAAGAAACTACTCACTGCTACATGAAATGCCGTCCCCGGAGAATCCTCTGTTGCAAGTGCAATTGAAAGAACCAATAGTATTGTTGCAAGTCGCCGACGAATGACAGTTGTCGGTATTTTCTGCGCATTCGTCAGTCTCTGTCGACAAAAGGATTAAAAACAGTTTGTCTTGTGATTTTCTCCTACTGATAAGCAGGCACGAACGATGGTCTTACGCGGAAACCAAGTCAGGCAAATCTCAGGTTGACATATTTTTATTACCCGGGAGTTTATCATGGCAGAGTGATATTGTAGAGATCTGTTGCTTTGTTAAAGCACAAGGCAAAAGTTACAATTTCTGGATGTGAGACAAGTCACTGGGTTATAAAGAACAACTGCTGGCTTTAAAATCTACTGCAGTGTGCTAACGGTATAACATATGAAATTAGCTTGAGTTGAAAATGGTCTGTAAGTTGTCCACAGATCTTAATACAAATTTTAATACAAGAACAGCAAAATGTTGTCAAGACAAGAGAGGGAAGTCTCCTAAGTGACAGATCAAATTAAACGACCAGACGAACTAGGGTCAGTGTTGCAGAAAACACTGCAATGCTCCATGGAACTGAACTGGCGGATGAATTTGAAAGCCACCCGGACAGTGACTACGGTGGTAATAAAGAATCGACGACTATTACATCCAATATAATACGACTTTATACGACGACTACATCCAATAAAGATCGGGAAGGCAAAGCATAAAGCAATTTTTATGCACAGAGCTCTCAAAATTATATAAAACACATAAGATAGTCAAATACTTGTGAATAAAAAATTTTCAACCATCACATAATTATTTTAATATTAAAGAGCTTTATATTACACGTACCAAACTTTCTTTAAAGAGGAGGATAATATCTACGAAACCACAACCCTGTGCTCGTAATTACTTTTATATAAAACGAGACTAAATACTTCACTTACCCTTGCATGGAAGACCTGAATAGCCCGCTTCGCATGTACATGAAGGTGAGCCAGCGGTGCCTGAACATGCGTCTTTTGTATCTGTAAATGTGACAAGTTTGAAAAAGACAGGGTTGCGACGCGTTTTCGCAAACAAAGAAACAAACAAATAAATAAACGTTGAAATAAACGGGGAAGGAAATTGAGAAACAAAAAAAAATCACAGAAACTCAGCAACGACTTGACCAATTAGTGTTTTTGTATTATCAATCATGTGTTGTGAAAGTTTTAAAAAGTCGCTAAAAGTGGAAAAAGTACCAAAAAATTACAATGGTAGTGACCTATGAAAAAAAATCCAATTCTCGGGATCGCAATTAAAAAAAAAAAAAATCAGGGCGGCGAAATGTTAGCTAAAGGCGTTATAAGGAAGCAATTTCAGGAGC
Source organism: Meandrina meandrites (assembly GCA_963693305.1). Taxonomy (NCBI): domain Eukaryota; kingdom Metazoa; phylum Cnidaria; class Anthozoa; order Scleractinia; family Meandrinidae; genus Meandrina; species Meandrina meandrites. The sequence continues at coordinate 31,014,331 of OY855909.1, forward strand.
AACGCAGTGCCTTCGTCTTGGTCCAGTTGTCATTATCATGCAAAAAGCATGGTTTGAAATATATTTACAATTTATTCGAAATCAAACATACATATTTTTTTTTCTTGTATATTTGTTGTGCAGTGCACCACGGTTTAAGACACTGGTGTTAGTTTTTTTTTTTTTTTTTTTACGACAAATTTGGTTCAAGTCTACTATTTTCGTGTTTTTCTATTTATCGATGCCATGGAAATATCGATTTTTCTTAAAAAAAAAAAATAATAATGATAAAATAAAATTTCTTATATAAACTGCAGTAGTATAGCGAGTGGTAGCAAATCGAGAAAAATGGTATCCCACATGTGTGGATAAAAATGATATCCACACATGTGTGAAATCATTTTTGACCAATCAGCTTGCAGAGTTTGCCATGTTCCAATGCTGAATGAGACAAAGTAAATCGATATTAAGTCGAAAAATCTTCGGATCTTCCTCGGCAATCTTCGGCAATCTTCGGAAAACTTCGGAAATTCTCGGAAAAATGTTCGGAAACATTCGTACAACCTTCGGAGAACATTTTGAAAATTTTCGGAAATCTTCGGAAATGGTCGGAAATCTTCGGAAAATCGGCAAAACATCGTAATTAGTAGGTTTATATAATAAAAAGAATAATACATGGTTTCTTGGAGATATGAAATTTATCTTCTCGTGTTCAAATCCGATATCTCACTCGTTCGCTGCGCTCACTCGTGAGCTATCGATTTGAACACTCGAAGATAAATTTCATATCTCCGCGAAACCATGTATTATCCTCTATATATCAAACCCCAAACCAAGCTTGATATCTGTTGTAAATTACACATCGATCCGAATCCGGGTAGTCTGCTAAACGGCCAGTTGAATATGTTTGCTATGGTCCAAAAGTCCAGAAAAAAAAAGACTGTATTTAGACACCGTATTTTGTGATCCATATCAGTAGCGGTAACGCTTTTAGTTCGTTGCGTAAACCCAGCGGGTAACCCTTCCGTTCGTTGCTTGAAACGTAAGCTTTCCGAGCGTGGCACGAAGTGCCGAGGAAGAAAAGATCTTGTGGTGCCCACAGTTAGTCGGTCTGCATTTACCCCAATAGCAACACGATATATACCGACTTAAAGGGAACCTCGGATCTTAAGGCAAGTTGACATTATAATAATAATAACTTAAGGAGGCTGGCAACGGTTTCCAGCGCTTTCAGGCTCTTAAACTTTGATGGGTCAGTACTACAAATTTTTATCAGTTGCTGCAACAATAATGATATCGACCAAATGTTCAATCATTGTTGAATAAGTTGTGGTCATTTTCATGACGTCACTGGTTACTATAGCAACAGTTCTACCAGTTAAAAACACCCTTAATTTTCCCTTTAAGTGCTTATAACTCAAAAACGAGTCCGGTGACCCCCATTTTTTTATTATTGAATAATGGTTGGCATGTTAAGATGCAACTTTTTGCAAAATTAAAAAAAAATTCTCCGGAGTGGTTTCAGAGCCACCTTAAATTTTCGAAAATTTAAGGTGGCTCTGAAACTGCTCCGGAGAAATTTTTTTAACTTTCCAAAAAGTTGCATCTTAAAGGGGCACTGTCACGAGCATACCTTCAAAAATTCAACAGGCCAAAAACATGTTTACACTATTGGAAACCTATTAACAATGGTCAACTTTTCTTAAAATTACTATACCAGTGTACTTAAGCTTAATATAGAGTGATATCACTGCGATACCATCGGGAGCTTTAGATCTCAACTTGAAAAAGTCAGCCTGACTTTTTCAAGCTCTGTCCTTGTGGTTTGGAAAAATTGATGAAAACTATTTACGGTCACCCTCATCTTTAAACAATTTACTAGATATCCTTCCCTTTATGTTCTAGGAGCATTTCCTGCATGGTCGAAAGTACTTAGTCGTAATTTTGGTGCCGTTTTACTGAAAGAGCCGAAAAATGTCCGTGACAGTGCCCCTTTAACATGCCAATCATTATTCAATAATAAAAAATGGAGGTCACCGGACTCATTTTTGAGTTATAAGCACTTAAAGGGAAAATTAAGGGTGTTTTTAACAGGTAATACTGTTGCTATAGTAACCAGTGACATCATGAAAAGGACCACAACTTATTCAGCGATGATCGGACATTTGTTTGATATCATTATTGAAACAGCAACTGATAAAGATTTGTAGTACTGGCCCATCGAAGTTTAAGAGCTTGAAATTGCTGGAAACCGTTGTGAGCCTCCTTAAGCAAGAGAGGTTTTGCCACTTACAAAGTAATCATCGATCTATTCAATTGATAAACCAACTCACCATTTACACCACAGTAACGCTCGTTACAACTGCTTGGCATCTGTAGCTTATAAACATAGAATCCGCTGCAGTTGCGTATCTCAGCCGAATAATACTTATAACAACAGTTTGAACTCCAATGCATACACACTGTTCTAGTTACCGTCTCGTAAGCAATTGTGGGATGATCACCGCTAATCCAGCCTGTCATATCAGCGCCGCAAGTTGATTGTGGAATGCAATAGGGCGCCATCATTGTTCCAGCGTCACCGGTGAAGCGATACCACTGATTAGTGGTAATGTTATCATCATCGCAATAAGTATTGACTTCATTATAACTCCAATATCTGTTGGCTTCGTTAAGTTCAGTATATCCTAACGGTGTGCATTCTGCCGGTATACTTGGAACTAATCAGAGAAGAGTTAAAATGTTTTATAAAAAGCAGGAAGATCTCCTTCACAATGATTTATTCAAGCAAGCAGGCAATCAAGCAATCAAGCAATCAAGCAAGCAAGCAAGCAAGCAAGCAAGCAATCAAGCAAGCAAGCAAGCAAGCAATCAAGCAAGCAAGCAAGCAAGCAAGCAGGCAAGGAAGCAAGCAATCAAGCAAACAGGCAAACAAGCAATCAAGCAATCAAGCAAGCAAGCAGGCAAGCAGGCAAGCAGGCAAGCAGGCAAGCAAGCAATCAATCAAGCAAACAGACAAACAAGCAATCAAGCAAGCAAGCAAAGCAAGCAAGCAAGTAAGCAAGCAAGAGGCTACATAGGAGAGTAAAAGATAATAAAAGAGAATAAATTATAGCATATATGTAAAATAAGTTATGTCAACAGAAGTTACCAAAGCTTAAAACACCAGCACAACAATAACTGACATTTTTTTTTTCTTACGTTGTCTCTCCTAGGGATCACCGTGAAACAAAAAAAGTATAAGCAAAAGCATAAATCTACGTTTTGGCACAAGTTTAAATATGAACTTAAGGCGTATTTTCTCGATTAAACGCCGGGCCCCGAGTAAGCGCCCGATCTTCAAGGAGTTGTTAATGAGTTCTCCAAGCATTTCCTCGAGGTATAAAACACTGTAAGCATTATGGTAAGACTTATTTTACGGATGGGAGTATTTAATCGGGAACTCAATCACTCGCAGGTCCGATAATCCGTCACCGGGGTCCTATTGATTCGGAGGGGCGTATTTTCCATATGGTACTATTGTGCGAAATGTCGTATCGTTCAATGACATAACGGCTCCCACCTTTTCCAGCTTTCTTGACTGAGCTTGGTTTCTAGCGTTGCTTGTTGCTTAGAATCATGGGGGTGGCCAGTAGGTTTGCCACTTAAGTCAGTGATTTTCTTCAGTTCTTACGTATTAAAGGGGCTACGTCACAGCGATTTCGCATATTTTTGGTCTAAACTGTTCTGAAATTAGTGGTATTCAACTTAACCCATGAAAAGCTTTATGTTTGGACATCTAAAGGAAGTAATGACTTTAATTTGCAAATGGAAATCAAACCAAAGCTATGAATACTGATTGTTTTTGACGACGCTCGGAAACAACTTGAAAAGTTTAGCCTTAACTTTTCAAGTTGCAATCCATTTCCATCCAAGCCATCCGCAGCCAAAGATGCTTGTTAACAGTTTTAATGCTCTAATGCAGCAATTGTTAATGAAAATGGCCCATAGGTTTCCTACACCAGAACTTGAATATAAATTTTGACGTTTCGAAAATCTGTTAAAATCCGCGACAAATTAAGCCCCTTTTAGCTAGTTCTCAAGTGTTTTGCTTGACTAGATTTAGGGTTCTTCCATGCTGTACACCGGGGTACTTTGTATTTTCTATGAAGCCCATCCGTATTTGTGACTTGATTAGTCGGAAACACAATGGAATCGACAAAATGATCAGATGCCTTTTAATGATGATGATGATGATGATGGCGACGAATAATGATGATAATATTGATAATGATTATGATAACGATAAACACTTTTTGGCTCAAGGGTATTATTTAAATTGTCTCCTGCAAAAAAAATCATCCCGGTTTTTCGCTGAGCTCAATCGTAAGAGGGACCAGTCATTAAGTGATTTTGTTATATAGGCAACGAAGACATAGACAACGGCCAGACGAAGTCGGTCAACATTCGCGGGTAACAGTGCACTGTTACCCTCTGACGTCATAGATTTTGCAATGTTGCACGCTCAGAGATTTTTGGCGGGAAACAGTTTCATTGTCAGATGCCATGTGACCTTGATGTAACCAATGAGAGCGCGCGCTGTTGGGGAAAAAATTCCAGCTATATAACAAGACCAATTATGTGGCTGGAATATTAAATTAGGCTTATGTGAGACGAGAAAAGGTCATTTTCAAAGATGTCTGGTCTGGATGGCGGAGAACAATAGGACACTATGGGGTGCATCAAATCCCTATTGCTGGTTTTCACTGTCACGCCACAAAAAAGTAAATCCAAAATTATTGAGTGAAAAAACTCAAGAATATTATAGGTTGTAGAAAACTACCAGATATTCTGTTTGTCGAAGTCTCGGGTTTGTACGGTATTCCGTACTCGAGTTATCCGTCAAAATGTTCCACACAAAAATACAGAGCACAGTATGGAAACGCCATGTTGGTGCCCATGCAGTTGGGCACCAACATGGCGGCCGGAAATCAATGAAAACATCTGGAATTCACTTCTGCTATAAAAAGCAGTTATATCACTGTCATGAACAAGTAAGCATTTACATAAACACTTCTCACAAAACCTCAACTGTTCAGATAATTAAAAACCGTAGGATAAGGCATTATTTTGAAGCATACGTGACAGCCTTCTGGCGGCCATCTTGATGTCGTGTGGCGTGAAATTCCGAAATTCAAAATGGTCTATCTTAAAGACGGCGGCTGCTATCGAGCTAAAAACCTTCAACAAGATATATATTAAGGATGTCTAATAGCCAGTGAAGGATAAAAACTCAGGGGTCTTGCGATTCTGGATGATTTTAGAATTTTGATGACGTCACGTGAAAATCAAGAATATCAAGGTTCCTCACAAATTAGAGACCCTCTCTTAGCTCCTAGCGCCTTGGTACCATAAATGTAATAAGGTAACGCTGCAAAGGCTTGTAAAAAAAAAAAAAATCTTATTTAAAAACGTTACAATAAGGGTGGCAATGATTAGCTACTCACCTACGTTTGTTGTGCAGTACCTTAAGGAACAAGTAGGTGAAGGTACCAGCTTATAAATATAGAAGTCTCCACAGTTCTGGACTTTAATCGTGCTGCTATAGTGACAACACCCTGAACTATAGCTGTAACACACTGTCCTTGTCACATTGCCTTCTGCAACTGTGGGGTGGATTCCGTTCAACCAGCCAAGATAGGAAGTGCCACACACCTCCGATTGTGGCTGGGGGCAACTGTCTGGCAAATAGGATCCAGCGTCACCACTGAAGCGATACCATTTAGTAGCAAGGGAACTGTCACAAAGACCGCGATAGGGATGACTTACATTTCTGTCAGCTGAATCAAGGGTCTTGTACGAGACGCAAACTTCTGCAATTTTAAAAATTCATGTTATGTATGCCAAAGAATGCTGATTCGCCACTTGGTCGAGTGTTTATTAGGCGTAACAACAATTGGAGATCGCCTTCGTCTCCGTTATCTTTGTGCCGTCGCCGAAAAAGATCGTACGCGCGAGTCAGTGGCGTCAAATGTTCTCCAAGGAACGCAGGGCTCTGTTTAATGGTCGTAATAGCAGAAGGGCTGATCGCAAAAAAAGGCAGTTGCGAAAGGAGTTGGACAGTTTGTGTTGCTGATCGCCACCAAAGCAAAATTCCCACCTCTACAGAGAAACAAGTTCTTTTTCAGGCAGGCCTTGAGGTGAAGAAAATCAACCTCGGCTTAGAAGATCACGGAGACGAAGGCGATCTCCAATCGTTGTTACGCCTACACGACAAAGTTCTTCGTCCGATAATGCCGCCACGTTCGCAGGCTCGATTCGTTCAGCTAAAAAATGGGGAATAAGAGATTCCAAATGCAACTCCTTCAAAACGTCCTCCATGATTTTTTTCCGAAAGGCAAAAAGGCAAAACATACGTAAAGTATGCTACACAAAGTATCTTGTAGAGCACTGACCGGTTAAGCGGGCTCTTAAAGACGAGAGGGACCTGGGAAATAATGATTGACACCGGAAGTAAACTCGAATTGCCAAAAATAGAATAACATTCAATCAAAGACTGGGGTTCCAATGGTTCTTAGATCGTACGAGGTAGGTCGCTGGGCAAAAGTCAAAGGTCAAGGCTCATACAACAGTTGTTAAGTTGCTGACTATCTGAAATTTTAATATTTCCTATTGATGATCAATAAATAGTGATTTAGTTTTTAACTGTCTACAAGCAAAGCAGATCCGTTCTCTACCTCAAGAATAATGTATACAAAAGACCGTCAATATTTGACTAACCCTTGCACGGAGCACCTTGATAACCTTCGTCGCATGTACATTCATCTGAGCCATCGCTTACAGAACATGCATCTTTGGTATCTGTACATGTGAAATGATTGTTTCAGTGGATTTGGAAGATATAGTGTGAAACTAAATGCGTAAGAGTGCAATGCAAGGTTTTAATATTTTTATAAGGAAAATAATGCTGCTTGCAGATAATCTATGCACATAGTTTTCTTTTACCTGGAGTATTAAAGTTGTAACAGACTATTAAATATATATGTTAAAGTCTGAACGCAATACAAAGCAATTTACCGTTGCTCATAAATCTACATCTCTCAAACTTTGATCAGTAAAATGTTATTTGAGTGTCCTAGTCTGGTTCCAACATTGAAAGAGGTAAATAGAATGACATGAATGGGGGAGGGGCGTCGAAGGTTTCTGCGTTTTATGGCGTCATTTCTAGTTTCTATGAGTTCGTACCAGGAACAAAAGTGGGAGATTGATTTTTTTCTTTAACAGCGATTAGTAGAAACGCAGCCGTGTTCTGTTAGAAATCCGCGAATCTGATTGGTTCTTCCATTGTTTTCTATTCGCTGATAGAACACGATCGTGCGTGCGTTGCTCTTTGCAGGTAGAATTGTTTTATTTTTTTTTTTTTTGTCTAAAAAGTACATAAAAAATATGTAGGTTTTTTGGACTGCAATCCTTTAGATTTTCTACTAAAACAATTAGACTACTCACCCTCGTTTTATATAGTCAACTCGGCTTCAACTAGTTGACTACTCACTCAAAGACACTCAAGATCAAATAGAAAACAGTGGGGCAACCAATAAGATTCGGGGAATTCCAGTAGAATACAGCTCAGTTTTTACTAAACAGTCATAAATCAAAGAATTCAACCAATGGGTGCACGATAATTTTGCAAGTCATTATAAAATTGTATTTAGCCAAGAAAATGTGTGCAATCAATCAATCGATCGATCAATCAATCAATCAATCAATCAATCAATCAATCAATCAATCTTTATTAACGTGGTCAGCACGATTAGCTAAAAAGCTAGTTTGCAGGTGCGCCACGAAATAAAAATACAAAATAGAAAAATAAAAACTTCTTGGAAGTGTAATATATAGGTTTAGGCAGGCCTAATTAGCGGAGCTCCTATTTATTATTTTTTACTTGAGTTTGCACTGTTTCCCAATTTAATAAGTAGCCACACTATTTCTAAGTGTATACGGTTGCCCATATAGGTACATGTCGCTGCACTTTATTGGGTTCCTCATGCACGTAGGCACACACATCAAATTTTAGTGTAAAGACTTTTCATAACTCTAAGGGTAATTCAGTGTAAAAAGGACCTTGATGAAGGCGAAGAAATTTGTTTTGATTTACTTCAAAACAGTCAAGGCAAAAAGATCAACTCAAGGAACTGAACAAAGTGAACTCGCGGCTAATCAAAATGAACTCACGCCAAAACAAAGAAAATCACAGCAGCAAAACTAACTCAGCAAATTCATTGGGAGCCGGTTTAAGTCATTTTAAGCAGTTTTTTGTGTAAGAATTGTGACAGTTTGTGATTTAGGAAGTGGTGCTCGCTGTCTAATAAGCTTACAATGTAGTTTTGAACCATCTTGGTTTGGTTGCATGATTACTACAATGCATGTTTTATCGTACACATTGCTAAATACCCTAGTGAATTTTATGCAGAGAAGTAAATGAATTTCCTTCGTTTGTAACAGGAAAACAGAAAAGTCTGAACTCACTCACCCAAGCACAGGCAACTCGCAATATAAAAACCGGCGTAAATACTCGTTTACGAATCTAAAAATTTATCACGTGTACGAGATTTCAACACACTCACAAAAATGACAAAAATGCAAGCGAGTGAAATAGAGCAATTGGATGATAAATCGTTTAATCGTGTATCGTTGCCGAAGGTTTACTCGTTTTTTACTTTGATTTGTTTGCGGGATTTTTCTGTAAATGCAGCGCGCGAAATCATGTTTTGTAGCTCAATAATTGAATATTCTTTTCAAAATCCAACGATGAACCTCACAGTTAACTCCACTAACTAAAAAACACAACATTTGAAACGAAACATTTAATGGGGAAAAGTGTACAAAAGTGATTAAAGCTAGTTGGTTTGAAAGCAGCCGTTTTAACGAAATTAAAGCTTATAATTGACGGGAAGATCTGAAAACCGACACAACATTGAATTCGCTCATAAATGAAGTATAAACAGATTCTCACAGCAAAATGTGTACATTTACGTTTGTTACCTCATATTTTGAGAAGGCTTGTAAATTCTGCAGGGCAAAGCTTTCAAACCGGCCAAATAACATCGGAGACGAAGCAACGAAAACGGTAGTTTCGTCCAATGCTCGTAATAAACTCACATAATCAGCGAAGATCAATATCTTTCTTCCTTTCGGTGTAGCTTTTAACAGTCTTTTATCCGTCACTTCAGTCAACTTGAGCGGCTCTGAGTACACTTTTATATTAGCTCAGACCTCTGTTAATTTTACAGTCTTGGTCAGCCGCAGGAACCGACGACAGTGCTTCAACTCTCGCTGTTTTTGACTCGTACTCCGATATATCATGTTAAGGTCAACAATTATTTCGGATCTTCCCGTTAAGAGGTTATCCTAAATCACTTGGCATAAGTTTCCATGCTGTAGATAAGTAAATAAAGCGAGAAATATTCACGAAGATCTATGCCCTCCAGCACGCTTTCTTCCCGTCTTTCAATTCAGCAGTGAACAACGTGCAAACCAGTTTCCCGCCTTTTCATACAATCCCTTCATTTAAGTTGAAATGAAATGTCTGCAGATCATTTTTTAACAGAAAAAAACTTTTTTCAATAGATCTAGCCATGCCTAAAAGCTGAGCTCCTCGGTTATTAACTTTGCCCATAAATTAAATCTGAATTACGCGTTGATCAAAAAATTTGTAAAAAACTAGGGCTTGAGCCCGCGATCAACTAGAATATCATCATCTGGTCAGCGGTCAACTTAAAAAAAACACGTGACCTCGAGGAGCTCCACATGTGAGCCCGCGATATGGCCACTTGATACTGGTCAGCGGATACCTTAATTTGACACCTGTCAATTGATCAAAGTTGTAAGCTCTGTTTACGTACGTAAGTAGACGTAAGTAGGGATAAGTAGAGATTCAATTCATCTGCTCCCCATCTCTCTCAGCCTATTCTCCTCCCCCCATCCCCGGTCGGGCTTCCTTAGGACTCCACTCCCCCTCCCCGAGAGTCTGTACGCGCGGGCGGACGGACGGGCGTACGCACCAAATTTTCTTGGCCTCATGGGTTTACCAAAAAATCTTACTCATGGTGCTCCACTGGCGCGCTTCGCGCGCAGGAGCTCCGCTATAAATTGATTTAAGCTAACTAAGAATAAAATATAAAAATATAAAAATAGTATTAAAAAACAGTAAAAGAGAGGCTATGCTACTTATCAAAGTAAACTTACCGTTAACACCACAGTAACGTTGGTCACAATCGCTTGGCTTCTTTAGCATATAAACATAGAATCCACTGCAGTTGCGTATCTCAATCGTATAGGAATTATAACAACAGCTTGTGCTCCAATGCATACACGCAGTTCTGGTAACTGTCTCGTATGCAACAGTCGGGTGATCACCACCGCTAATCCAGCCAGCCATATTTGTGTTGCAAGTTGATTTTGGAATGCAATAGGGCGCCATCATTGTGCCAGCGTCTCCGGTGAAGCGATACCATAGATTATCGGTTATGTTATCAGCATCGCAATAAGTATTGCCGTCATTATTTCCCCAATATCTGTTGGATTCATTTAGTTCGTGGTAACCAGATGGTGTGCATTCCGCTGGTATGCTTGGAACTGTTGTTGTTGTTGTTGTTGTTTTGACATAAAACAGAGACAAATGCCTTTAGCAGTATTTTATTAACGACATAGGCCTAACTTAATATACATAATAAATATCGAGGAAGAAAATAAAGCGACCGAAGGATAAACGCAACAAAAACCGACACATTCAATCTTTATATCTTGTTTTCACTGGGGATGACCACTTTGGATCACCACAGCATATAAGCACAAGCGTAGGTTTTATGGCTATTAAAAAATGTAAGCAACATGCCCCTTAATGTGTACCCGTCAACGTATTAGAGTATTTATATTGTGCGTAGAAAATTGGTTAGCTAACGGAAAGATACGGAAATTTAAATGCATAAGAGTAAGCTTCTCGCAGGTCCTACTTTTTATTTTCGTTTTACGACTCGCCCGTTTGGGCTTTAGTAACTGGAATAAGATATTTAAAAAATCAACGAGATGAAAATGAACGATAAGATGGCAACAATAAGGAGAGTGTACAGATGTAAAAATTATATTAGAATTATCTAACAAGGGCTTGTAGAAACTATTTTAAACTATTTTTAAAAGTGGCAATAATTAGACGTTACTCACCCACGTTTGTGGCGCAGTACCCTAAATAACAAGTAGGTGAAGGTCCCAACTTATAAATGTAGAAGTCTCCACAGTTCTGGACTTTAATCGTGCTGCTATATTGACAACAACCTGCAGTATTGCTGTAACACACTGTCCTTGTCACATTGCCTTCTGCAACTGTAGGGTGGATTCCGTTCAACCAGCCAGGATAGGAAGTGCCGCAAACGTCCGATTGTGGCTGGGGGCAACTGTCTGGCAAGTAGGATCCAGCGTCACCAGTGAAGCGGTACCAGGCAGAAGTAAGTAAGTTGTCGCAGCGACCGAAATTAGAAGTACCTACATCTCTGTTGGTAGAGTCGAGTGTCGAGTACGAGTCACATGCTGCAGAATTAAAATCTGCATGTTAAATGTATTACTGCCAATAACGGACTAATGAATTATTTCATATAATGAGAAATTGATTTCATTCTTCACTTCAGTATTCCGATCACGAGATGAACAATATATATAAAAACCCACAAATCGATTCAAACCGCGAATGTTGATTGGGTTGTGTCTGACAAGCAGACAAGCATTTATATCATTTCGGCTGCAAATATCACACACGGTGTTTTTTCGTCATTTTGTGCGTCACTCGCATGGTGTCAGTGTTTTCATAATTATTCCAATACGGAGACAAGGCATTTTGATCGACGAAGGGAGTCAAAAATGGTGATAAGCAAGAAAATGAAGAGATGTCAGTGACCCAGGCTAGGAACACTTTCAAATTTTCGTGTGTCTTAATGCATGATACCAGGGGTGCTTACCATTTACACAAATCATCCGGTTGGAAATTTCATAAGTAAACATTTCGTAACTGATTTTTGGCGTAGCAGAAGAAATAACAGGTTAAAAAGTTATCCATCTGCGCTGACTAGATTGACAGGAAGACGAAAAGTTAATTACCCAGACATTACTATTCGAGTTTTGAATCCAGTTTTTTTAAACTGTATTCAATGAAGCGATTGATACTGTTATGACAGTAAACAACGTGTCGCGGATAAACCCCTACGTTTTTTATAATATCTTTCACTGAAGACTTTGACGACATAAATATGCTTTTATCACAACGGACAAAATTTACTGACAACGTTCACCCAATTAGGTTTTTGTTCAGCAAGTGTTAAAACAATAAGAGAAAGTGTTTCTATGAGCATGCCTCCTGAGAAATGACAATACTCGAGTCACATATTTAATATCGTCTCTTAATTTTTTTTTCGGATAAATTTGTTTTGAAGTGCATTTATCTCGGTCGGCTCAAAACTTAAGTTGAAAGGTACATTAACAATAGAGGTAGTGTTTACAGCAGACGAATGAAAATAGAGGGTCCAGAGAGGTCGTGTCGTGCTAAACTGTTGATGCCATTTTAGCGACTGACATTTATCAAAAAGAAAAATGAAAATTGCACGTCACCACCCAGAATCGAATCCGGAACCTCTGAGATTCTAACATCCCCTCTTACCACTGCACTACCTCTCTGGAACCTCTATTTTTATTCGCCCGCTGTAAACACTACCTCTATTGTTATTCAGGGATAGGGGCATTGTTATGACCTGTTATATCTATTGTTTTTGGAACCAATGAAGTAACTTGTTCTGAGAGGTAGTGGGCGACCACATTTATCCGCCAAATTAAACCCCCGAACAATTACATTTATAAATTAAGTTTCTTAAATGTTACATCTATAACAAATGACTCTATTCCTAACCTAAGCGTGACTCTAATTTAAATTTAAAAATTGTCTTATCTAGGCGTAGTTTTATCTAATAATCAAAGTACAGTTTCGATCTAATCCAGTCCTAACTAGAGCAGATATGTCTTTAGCTTGATGGCATTGACCGTTAAAAAATGGCATCGACCGTTTACGGAAGGGAAATCAGCGGAAGTGTCCGGAAAGGGGGAGTTAGTAACTCCATCTGTTATTAAATTTTGAAACCCCTCAGAGAATGATATCATGTGCTCCTTTTTTCTCCAATTCTCTTTAAATAAATGGTGCAATTTGAACATTCAAGCTACATCAAACTTTTAATTTAAAGAAAACTGCTGTGGATTCAGTTATTTTTCAATAAAACCGTGCATTGGTTCATGTGCTTTTCATAGATTCTGACAAACCATTGTTGCAGGAAATGTAGAATCTCATTTCACCGTCAGTACAATGGTAAAAAAAAAGCGCATATCCACAATCCGCGATTTTAAAATGTCCGAAGTTAGAGGTATCAACATGGCATTTTATACTACGTCATTTTGACAGCGCACGATTACTATGTAGCTTTCTAAACCTCCATAAGCTTTCAGTATGGATGATACGATTGTTGAAATTGTCAAACCCATGCAAACAAACCTCCATATGCAAAGCCTCCATATGTTATCACCATCAAGGCTGGGATAAGGAGCCAAAGAGTCATTTTCTGAAAGCGAAATCAATTAATAAGTATATGAAGTGTTTTTGTTTTCTTCTAGGACGTAGCAACTTAAACAGTTTCATTTTACTGAATTGCTTCCCCTGTTGTCATTCGAGGCCCATTTTTGTCAGAAAATTCGTACTCAAAAGAAAACTCCGGCAAACAATCATTAATTCAAACCACGTTTCTTTTGAGCTAATGCATTTTTACGCAAGCTTACCTTAGGGTGTTGTAGGCCTATAGACTTCTTTTGTATGTCAGTTACGGCTTAAAATGTCAAAAATGAAATGCTTTCAAGGGTCAAAATCGAAGTTTCAGTTTTATATTGACACATGGCGATCCTTCTCTTCACCAAGGGTGTAAATTTACTTTTACTACGTTCATCAAGACGGCGAGTTCCCCCGTGGAGACAATTTTCCTCTCTTATTCGGTAAGATAATCAAATAAATGTTTAACTACATTTTTTAAGAAACGAAGTGATCGGCTTTCCTGATGAACAATGATTAGATTCTTAGAGTTAATCAACGATTTCAAAAGAACCAATTCATATAGTTGGCTTTAGCGGTGGGATAAAAAACAAACAAGGTCCAATTGATTAAGCATGGTCGTTTCTTTTAAAACAAACTTGAGTTCATTGCATGCCAGCTGTCAGTCACTTTCACTCCACTACAAAACGGAGTGATACTTCATGCTAACTTATTTCAAAATATGCATAGAAAAACTAGGATCGGAGGTACCTTGCATAGCGCTACTTGAAAAGAAGAGAATCAAACCAAGAACACTGACATTTTCATAAAGATAAGGGAAAGGGTCTCTTACAAAGAAAACATAATTTTCATGTAGTCAAAATATCACACAACGAGGTTCATAACAGTCTAAAGAGTTTTCTTCCTTGGTGTATTGTTTTGCAAATATCCACTGCTGTGGATGTTTTCTCTAACCCACAGCTAGAGGAATATCATAGTCAAACATCACAAAAACACGGTGGTTTTTTTTTTTTTTTTCTACAAATTTCCACTGCTTTTAGGTCAAAGAACTTGATAGAATTTTGAAAACAATGAATGAAATGAAATGAAATATTTAAGGCGGACTGATACAAACGGCGCTAGCGACCAAAAATAATTAACAACTGGAAAAGTAATTTAAATATTTTAGACAATTTTGGCCGATACAAATCTTCCTCAGGGGCTTTTCCGCTCAGCCTCTGAGGAAGGTTTGTATCGCAAACCGAAATATTGAGCAAATGTGTTTAAATATTTTAATTGTTCTCCAGTTGTTTCTTTTTACCCGTTAACGCAGTTCGGATCAGTCTGATGTAAATATATTCCATTTTACATAATTTACTGATCCAGGTTTTTCCATAGATCCGGCACTGCTAGTCGGTTTGTCGCTCAGTGGTTCTGGCAGATTCTATTATATTTATCCCTACTTATTTACTGCGTTCCTTAGTACCCGTATTATGCAGAAATACTTGCGAGATGAGGATAATTGTGAAGTGAAAATGTATGTTTTGAACCTAGTAAATAGCCTTACTCACCGCGAGTTCTCATTAAGCTCAGTGGATAGAGCGCTCGCCCGGTGTTTGGGAAGTCATAGGTTCGATTCCCGTCGGATACTCCGATGTTTTCTTTATCTTTGAATATTCCACCTTTCGTATTTCACTAGCTAAAAATTTACAATCTTTCTTTATTTATCATGTTTTACACTTGTCGGTAATGTGCTTCGCTGTGTTTTAGCGACAAAACGATTACCAAAGACTGCAAGGTCTGTGAAGATAAAAGATAATTTATACAATCCTTAAACGAATATATGCATAGAATTTTGGACAACAGAATCGAAGCACCCTTCGCATAGTCTCCTTCCATTTTATTACTCATCTTTTGCCTTTTCAAAAATGGCTTGCTCCGTTGAGTGCCCTAGAGATGACAAGATATATTGTGTAGGGTTTTCATAGCTTCCTTTTACAAACAATATAAACTATACCTTTTAAACACGCAATCCTACTCTTCTGCATCACCTGTTTGTATTCTGCATATAGCCTACCTACGATATTTCATCCTTTAACACGTTTATTGTATATAAAGAGAGGATATTTCATGGTGGCAAGAAGATATGAATTTTATGTTCGATTGGCAGAATCGATATGGTTTTCAACTGCTATTGTTTTCTTCTTTACAACATCCTGTACTTTCAATTGTGGAATTTCTTACGAAGAATTCCCTCTAACAAACTTGAAATCATCAAGGTTTCCATTATCGTGTTCTCGTTCTTTAGTGTTTTGGAAAACTCATTCTTTTTCGTCGCCTAGTTAAACAAATTAAACCTGCTTGTCGATGCTTGCTACAAACAACAAACGACACAAGAAACTACCTTATTATAGGAAATTAACGCTTTATGAAATTAACGCGAATTTTCCAAATTCGCGTTAATTTTTGTGAGCGTTAATTTCCACGCCCTTAATTTATTGCGGTAGGAGGAGGAAACATAGGCTCATAATCATTGACAGCAACAGCGTCGTTGGTGTTTATACCCAGATTTCGCCTCTTTCTAGCGATATTTATTGATAGATATTTATTTCACATCACGTGACAATTACATCATGATGTCAGAACAGCCGCCATCTTATCTTATTAAAGTGTACCGCGACTTTAAATGCGACAAAACTAGGTGCGATCTTTGTAATAATTTTCTTGTGCAATCAAATAGATTTTCTAGCTACAGAACTGGTAAATCATATTACATTAGGTCTCGCTTAACCTGCCACTCCAGAAATGTAATTTATTTAGCTTCTTGTAAAAAGTGCCAGTTGCAGTATGTTGGCTCCACCACTACAGAATTCAAAGTCCGATTTAGAAATCATAAATCGTCCATGTTGACTAACAAAAAATGTTGCGAAGTCGCGGTACATTTTAATAGCGTGCCGCACTGTTTACAAGAGCTATATAAATGTTCGCTGTTCATAAATACGCTAATGCTCTACTGAGAGTGCGCTTACCCCAATTTAACCACCAACCAGCTGCGCCGAACTCCGTATGACTTTCCTCAAGACTAGAATGGCCGCTCATTGACAAAAGGGCGTTGAAAACAAAAAAAGAAAAAAGGAAGTCTGCTCTATATTTCAGCAAACGTGTTCCTTAACCCGATATTTGCGCTCAATTATTATATATAAATATATATATAGACAATATAAATATATATAAAAATATATATAATTATATATAAAAAATATATATAAATATATATATAATATATAAATATATAAAATATATAACAAATATATAAAATAAATTATAATTCAGCTACAGATGTTTAATAAGTGAAAGGAGAAGAGAAAAAAAAACTGGCATTCCTTTTTGTCTTATATGGTCTACTTTGGAGATAGTTTTCTGCCTGCCATTGCCTGTTTGTTTGACAATGGATCCATATTTTGTAGAGAAATTGGTGTTGCTCAGGTTCAGTAGTGTGTTCAAATCCAAGTCCAGAGTACGTTGGTACTTTTGCAAGTAACAATATGTAATTTTTTCTTGAACTGTTAAAAGAATGTTAAAAACGACTAGTAATTTTATACGAAGTGATTTTTTTAACACGGAGGCGACTTGTTGCTACTCAGCTAATTTTGAGTCAGATAAATTACCATTAATTTATACAGAGTTCATTATGCAAACAAAGTTGACTCGGTACCTGAAAAGTTCAAAATGCTTTCAGAACGTTTTTAACCAAAAAGAAGAAGGGGAGCAGCTGAAATATATCGTTTTGTTTTAGTTCTTCACGAGGTGGTATTCAATGCTTTTGAAATGACTTTTGTTTGGCTAAAATATTTCAATAAAGCTGCAACGAATCCTCTGGTATTGTAAAATCAACCCCCCGTCACCCAACAACAATTGGGCTCGTAATTCAAATCTGTAGGAGTTGGCACGGTTGCCCCGTTCGCAACATTAGCGGCTTTTTCGTATGAAATTACGACGTACTGAGTAGCACGTATTCAGCTATCTCGCGATTGCATCCTGAGGTCTTTTTTGACAAAGGTAGTTGCACATTGGTGGCACACCTTGCATTCTAGCAATCAGTAATAAAAGAAACAAAAACAAACAACAAAACAAAAACAAAAAATGAATAACAAAAAACGTTAAACTCTCCACTCCCCTGTGATGGCACTGAAACAATGACAAACATCGGGCTCTAACAACCCTGCCTAATTTTAAGTATCTTCACCTTTGTGTTGTTAAAGTCATATGCTGCCACCTACTCCCACGAGTGTTTCAAAACTTTTATTCGTGGCCATGCCAATGCTTCTTTATCGCCTCAAGGTGTGTCAAACAATATTATAAATGTATATTTTTTTATCTTCTCGTTGACCTCATACACATGTTTTAATCATGTTTCAGTTGGTCTTATTCCTGACCGCACTTGAAAATGTTTTGGTTTTGGCTACTGCAGCTGGTAAGTAATGTTAAGTAACTCTTTATTTGACAATTACGCTAAATAGCGGAGAAATAACGAAAATATTTCTTGTTCAGCATTTATTTCTCATTTTTGCCCCCTAAGTTTTTTTCTACGACCAGATTGCATAACAGTTAAGGTAAGAAATTAAAAAAAAAATGATAGCATAAAAAATAAGAGAAAAGTCGGGAAACTTCGTTTGAAAATTTCTGTTCGGGAAGAATGTATTCTAGTCGACCTTTTTTCAAAAGCCTGCCATTTTGGTTGAACATGCAACCAAGAAATTTATCAAAAACGAAAAGGAATACCTGACCGTAAACGCTGAGAGGCCTGAAACTGGCGCGGGAGATGCAAAGCATTAATGGAAAGGCAATTTCCAATTAAAAAAGTCCTAAACGAGAAAAAACGGAAATACGAAAGTTCGTTTCCTCCTGAAAATTTTCCAGTGAAACGAACCAAAAAGCCGTGTTCCACTTCCATTCCAAACAGAATTTCTTCATTATATTTTTATAAAGGTTACCGACTGTGACTAACATATCGTACGTTAATGCCCATTGAAAAGAATCTTACGATGTACCTCGCAGGTGGTATACAAAACCACAAAGCAAGAAATGAATAAATTATTTTGTTTTTTACAGTGCAGGAAAATCATGCAAAGTTTACCAAAACTATGTCAAAAACGCTTGTTTTATCATTCCTAAGCCTAATTTTGAAAGCTGTCACTGAACAGCCCGTGAACGATCTTACATTAGTTGCTATGAAACTATTCGAAAGCCTTCGTTATATCGTGTACCTAGGCCTCAAATATTTCACCTGCAATTACAACATCGTGTAGCAACGATAGCAATTGAAAGTGCCATGTTAATTATGACAATAGAGGGTGACGTGATTCGAAGAAAAACGGCGCCAGTCATTGGAACAACTTTTTGCACTGAGGATATACTTTTTCTGTGCGTGCACTCGTGTTCAACTCGAACGGGCGGCTAGAGCTCTTTTCAAATCAAGCATCAATGACGTTCTCGATTGCAAGGCAGTGAAGGAATGAACGAATGAGCGATTGAGCGAGCAAACGAGGAGAGGAAAAAAGAAACGAACGAAAGAACGAACGAACGAACGAACGAACGAACGAACGAACGAACGAACGAACGAACGAACGAACGAACGAACGAACGAACGAACGAACGAACGAACGAAAGAGAGAGAGAGAAAGAAAGAAAGAAAGAAAGAAAGAAAGAAAGAAAGAAAGAAAGAAAGAAAGAAAGAAAGAAAGAAAGAAAGAAAGAAAGAAAGAAAGAAAGAAAGAAAGAAAGAACGAACGAAAGAAAGAAAGAAAGAAAGAAAGAAAGAAAGAAAGAAAGAAAGAAAGAAAGAAAGAAAGAAAGAAAGAAAGAAAGAAAGAAAGAAAGGGAGAAAGAAAGAAAGAAAGAAAGAAAGAAAGAAAGAAAAAAAGAAAGAAAGAAAGAAAGAAAGAAAGAAAGAAAGAAAGAAAGAAAGAAAGAAAGAAAGAAAGAAAGAAAGAAAGAAAGAAAGAAAGAAACGGGAACGGTGCATTCATACTTAAGCGGAATTGGTAATAAAATCTCTTTCGATCTCATGCCGAATGCCAAGTGCCCAACGTGCACAAGAAATTTTGGTTGTCTCGTACGTACGTACGTACGTACGTCTATATATCCATCCGTACGCACGGAAAAAGACTAGAAGAAAATGCCCTTTTGTCCAACACGAGTATTTAGGCGGCAAAAAAACTTTACAACATTAAGTAATTTTTTTTGGTTACTTGCAGTGAAAATTTCCAAGAACACTGCACTACTTCAGTCTTCTTTTATGCCGAGAAATGAACTGGACATTTATTTTCGTCTAAACGAAGCAATTGCATGAAAAAGGGGAAAATCGTTGGCGTGATGTTCACTTTGTAAGCTGAATGAAAAATGTCAAGAAAGTGGGTAGATAATATATGTCTTCGTAAATGTTTCCCCTTAAGTTTTCTGCATTGTGGAGAAGTTAAGACAAATGGCTCACTTTCATGGGAAAATTCGAAATAGTTAATTGCGGAGATGAACACAATATGTCGTACAAGTTAAAGGGAGGAAGAATTTAGCATTTTTCTTACTACCTGCGGCTGTCGAACAGTAGAAAACCAATTGTGCTGAAGTGAAAGTGAGCTGAAAGCCGATCAAGTTTAGGACAAAAAGATTGTCATCAGCTCAACATCTACATGGATTGAGTGAACGATTGATTATTTACATTGTGGTGTTGTTGGAGCATAATTACCGTTTCGTCTCCAAAAGCTTCACCGAATTGACAGCCGTTCTCCAAATGAGAGGTATTAAAAAAAAAACGTTACTAAATGCGATAAGCCCAATTTTATTGTTCAAATCTGTTAATCCTTTATGAACCAAGGAGCGCTGGCATTTGCATCCTTCCGTAAATGCCATTAATTTTGTTGAAATGGTGCCTTCAGAAAATTAAAGACAAAGTGGAGAATAATCCCCCAAATAAATAAAACAAAACCAATAAAACTATTCAGCAATTCTGTTCCTTCCTGTTCCTTCTATAGCTCTTTTTGAACTTATCGCAGCTGCTAACTTTATATCTTGGTTGTGGCCAGAGTCTTTCAAACCCCTCGTGTAAGTGGGATTTGTGTCTGACAAATCTCCATTTCGGATTGAGTCTGTTAATCCTCCGAGCGAACTAGACTGTTCACAGCCCTCTATTATTTCGTGTTTTTTTTTTTTTTTTCGATCAATTAGCGCGCGGCGAGGTGGACAGTCTACGAGCGAACGAGAGCTGCTCGCAACACGCAAACAAGAGAAATTTCTCGATCAATACGTACTATTCTTGCTTTTGATCATATCGATTGGGTAAGTTTCGGTTTCTAGACCTTGTGAAATCAATAAAGCTCGAAGGAAACTGCAGCAACCCAACTGCAATCAACGTTTGCAAGCGTCGTTTGATGACTTTTTGTCATTTGTGCATGTGCTCACGCTTTGGTTTGTCATCATCGCCCAATCATCGTTTATCTTGCGTCATCATTTACCAATCACAGTACAGAGAATATTATCACACCTACCGATACTACTTGTGGGCATTTTATCACACCTACCGATACTACTTGCGGGCCCATTTTGGGCAAATCGAGATTGTTTCTGGTGTATTATATATATACGCGCGGACTACAATGATGCCTCTTCGGGTTTTGGTCTCTGGGCCAAAACTCTGCGGGGGCAATTATAACTTCACGCCGCTTTAAATTTGTATTTTAGAAATGGGCGATACAAATAGAAATTCCTGCTTGAAACTTAGTTCACTCATATGGACATTCATTTCGTTACAAAAAGGTGCGATCTTTTGAAGGAGGACAGCTCAAAAGCGTCTTCAAAGTATTGGGAGAAGAGCGTAATTAAGTGACCTTGAGTGGCTGGGTTGTGAACATATATTATTGTTCTTGACGTTTGAACGAACTCGAGAGAATTTTTGTGGTCATTTTATGGATTTGCCATCTGGCCTATATTCCCAAATCAACTGGGTGAAGGTTAATGTAGTTCTCAATGATGGTGTTAATGATGTTTTCTATTGTTTTTGTTTGTTTTTCAATAAGTATATGTATATCGAGAAACACAAGCATTATCGTCATGTTTCTCAAATAAAGAACTATGAATATTCGTATATGTAATAGGACTACATGCCTTACAATTTGGAAATAATTGAATGAAAAAATTTCCGAGGACACCCAAATTTGGACGAGCTGAGGCCGAAGGCAACAAGGTTTGTAGTGTTGCGGGGTTTAAATAAGGATTGTTTGTATAATGTAACTAACTTAGTGTAATGTAAAATAACAAGCATGTAATGTAGTGTGTACCATTTAAAAAAACAACTATTTCTCGAACGAAACACCCGGAGACATCGAGCAGAATCCCGTTCATTTCATCCTTTCCGCTTTTTTGTGCTTGTATCTAAAAAAATCTTTTTCACACACTTGATAAATCTCTTATGATTGTCTTTTAAAAAAAGCGTGCTCGGGACAGTACTGGAAATATATCAGCCCTTGGTGTTTTAATTCTGTACATACCTCGGGGCGCTCGGTCCGTACTGTTAAGAACTCGGGTCGATATTCTCGATCCCAGTATCGCCCTCGCGCTTAAACTGGGTTCCTAGACGGTCTGTCCGTCTGTTAAAGAAGAGAGTACAGTCTCTTTCTTCTTCTTCTTTTTGCTTCCGTCTTATTCTAAGTGTTTCACGATATAGTTGTATTCATTAACATTTATTTGAATCTTTTAGAATGTCAAGCTTCCCTCGGCATGGAAAGTGGTGCAATCTTGGACAAGAAAATTAGCGCGTCTACGGAACTTGGCGGTCATCTTGCCATCCAAGGCAGACTGCACTTTCCAGCAAGTAACGTAGCAGGAGGTTGGACAGCAGCCATTAATGATATAAATCAATGGCTGCAGATCGATCTGGGTAACAGATTCGCCAATATAACAGGAGTAGCAACACAAGGAAGAGACCACGTCGGTCAATGGGTAGCCGAATACAATCTTCAGTACGGTGACGATGGAGTAAACTTTCAATACTACAAGGAACAAGGACAAAACACTAGAAAGGTAAAGTAAACTCTGATGAGTCAACGCTTTTTTTATTTAATTTATTAACCTTTCTGGAGTTTTTTAGAGGCCTTCATCATAGCTTCAGGACTTTTACATGTTTAATAGTTACAAACCATTTTTTAAATTAATTAAAAAAATATATATGGTAACATGCTATACGTAGTATATAATACTATATTCCATATTATATTCCAATGTCTAATCGAAAAGCGACGTTGGGCTACATTGTGTAGATGTCAAGTGGTACCTTGATGAAAAACATCAATAAATTCTCACAGGAATTCGATGGCAATAAAGACTGGAAAAGTGTTGTTTATCATGAACTACAACCACCAATCATGGCACGCTACATCCGTTTTCGACCAGTAAAATGGAATGGCCACATATCAATGAGAGTGGAGCTGTATGGCTGTATTAAAGGTGCTGTGAAAGACGTTTCCTTTTATGACAATTATGCAAGAACTTTATGTGTTAGTTGGAACTAAATTATAACAATTTTAAAAGGCTCATAATGATTTTGAAGGTGAGATTTCTGAAGTTGAAAAGAAACGTCGCATGTCTGTCAAATGCCTAATTTTTCACTAATTATTTCGCTTCGCACATACTTACATTAGACAGTAGTTTAGAACGAAATAAAGAGTGTCAAATAAATTTAATATATTTTGTAAATAAAAGGATGAAAAGAGTTACAAGTGCTTTGACGTACTTATTTGAAGTCATTCTTCAATATTTGGCCGATATCTTCCTTTCAGAGTGCTTTATATTTTCCTGAAATCGAAGCTACGAAACTTGAGATTAATTTTATTTTTTCGAGGTTCGTACTGTCGATTTTTTTGAAAACAAGTCAATATTCAGCCAAATTGAGTACGCTGTATTTTTTTTTTCATGAAAAGGCCTACCTATGGTCAGAATATAAGAGAACTCCATTTTTCGAACTTTGTCGTCTTTTGTTTGACCACGTTGGTAACATCGATAAGTTCCACTAACGATATTCAAAATGTCACGCTTCTATGAATTATGTTTGGTAACTTTATTTTTGCCTTGATTGCTTGAATGTTGAATTGAGATCGTGTTAACAGTTCCTTTTTATTGGTTTTAACACAGATGAAAACGAATGCGAAAATGGAGCACACAATTGCAGCCTGAACGCGCAATGCATCAACACGTTTGGCTCATTCAATTGTACTTGTCTTCAAGGGTTTTCACGAGATGGTGTGCAGTGTTCAGGTGCGATAAAGGGATAATAACGATTTGTTTATTTTACTTCACGCTATTTTGTTTGTTGGTTTTGTTTTGTTTGTCTGTTATTTTGTTTGCTTTCCTCTTTTTGTCAAGTCGCCCTGTTTTACGATTATATATCTGGTTTCCAATCTTTCAGATCGGAAAATAGCCTCCATAAATGAAAGATTTATATTGCTGTTTCTCTAATAACTAGTGTTTCACTGGTTCGTTCACAGATGTAGACGAGTGCCAAACTGGAACACACGATTGTGATGTGAACGCTAAGTGTGTCAACGAAATTGGCTCTCATAATTGTATCTGTCTCCAGGGATATTCCGGCGATGGTTTGAACTGTTACGGTATGTTTAAAAGGTGGCCCGAACATAGTTATTTACGCAATTGGTAAATTTTCGAGTCGCGCTTTTAGACAGGACAAAAAAGAAATGATTGCTTTGTTTTTGGCAGCGAAAAAGAAAAGTGCTCACAATTGAAGAAAATGTTATTTATATTATAATCTGAGTAAAATCTTTGAGATATGAACAGATTTTAAAAACGAAATTTCTACAAAAAATTTACACAATTTCAAAACCAGACGAAAGATTTTCTTTTCACACTTTATCAGATAGCTATAGGCCTCAGAGGTGTCAACCTTTGTATCTGCAAATCTCAACCATGCAACTCGCTGCACAAAGTGCTGGCTGAATTTCCTCTAAAAACTGATCGCAATATCATTAGTGTGAGCTGACGTACAAATAGTGGAAAATTGCAGCCAGACTATCGGTCATCTGAACGATATTGTTACCCAGAGTCTGATCGAAAAGAAATTGAGTAATCAGAAACCTACAACAACCACACACAGCGCAACAAGAAGCACAATTTTATGAGGCATGCAAGGTGAAATTGAATAGTTTATTTCCTTCTCACCTGCCGCAGAATAATCCATTTATTTTCGCAAGAAATCCTAGCATGGCAAAAACGAACATTTACGAAAGCCCCATTTTAAGTCTTCATCACCTGAGGTTCCATTTCTGAGGAGAAATAAAGCCACCAAATCGAGTTGTTCTAACCATCCGCTCCTCAACTGCAAAGAACGCCTTTCTACTTGATAATATATTCAGGATTCTTTATTCCAATTGCCTACATTGGAAATTCACTGCGACGATCATTTATCACTTTCATGTACATCCGCAGTCCATATATGAATCATTTCATATACATTACATCATTTCACTCCTCCCACGGGAAAATATGAACTCACAATTGACCTCGCTCCCAATGTATTGTTTCATAGCTCAGTTGGTAGAGCATCGCACCGGTATCGCGGAGGGCACGGGTTCGAATCCCATTGAAGCCCTGAATTTTTTCAGGCTTCTTTATTCCAATTGCGTAAACACTGCGACGATTATTTATCACTTTCAAAGCTTTCTGTGTTGTCGCATTCCTCAAGAGCAGATCGTCTTTCGGGATTGATGAGCCTTGATGTGTGAAATTTTCTCCTTTTGCCATTAAATTATTATTTTCACTTTGATTTGAGTACGGTGGCCCACAAGTGCACACCAAATTTAAATCACTCACACTATATTCAAATCACTCGCGTCGAATTCAAATCGCCCACACCAAAAATCAAATCTTCACACCGAATTCAAAAACACTCGCACCAAATTTAAATCGCTCACACCGAAAATCAAATCTTCACACCGAATTCAAATCACTCACACCGAATTCAAAAACACTCGCACCAAATTTAAATCGCTCACACCGAATTCAAATCTTCACACTGAATTCAAATCACTCACACCGAATTAACACTTCCGGTCAGCGGTCTCGCCTACCTGCTTCGTAGGTACCTCATATATAGTATTTATAATGTACCCTAATATTGTAATCCTAGTATACTTCACGTGCTTTGTTATTTTGCTTACTTCCGTTACTTTATTCACTTGAGATACTTTGCAGATACTTTGCTTACTTGAGATACTCTGCTTAATTATTACTTGAGATGCTTCGCTTACTTGAGTTACTTTGCTTACATCAGTTACTTTGCTTACTTCAGTTACTTTGCTTACTTCAGTTACTTTACTTACTTCAGATACTTTGCTTACTTCAGTAAGCAAACTTACTTCTATCTTAAGTAAACAAGGCATAAAGGAGTCTCAAGTAAGCAAAGTAACTCAAGTAAGCAAAGAGTCTCTTTGAGGGCATATACTTCATGGTAAGTCAACATGGCCGCCAACAATGAAAAACATATAGCCGCCCAACCACAAAATGAATGCTAACCGAAGCAAATTGCAGTAAATAAATGTTAACTGCAAGCAAACTACAGGGTAAAATGCTAACCGCAAGCAAACAGCAGTAAATAAATGTTAACTGCAAGCAAAGCTGCAGGGCGACTATATGGTGTCTTAACATGAATTATATACCCTCAAGTAAGCCAAGCATCTCAAGTAAGCAAAGTATCTGCAAAGAATCTCAAGTGAATAAAGTAACGGAAGTAACGGAAGTAAGCAAAGTAACAAAGCAGGTGAAGAATACTAGGATTACAATATTAGGGTACATTATAAATACTATATACGAGGTACCTACGAAGCAGGTAGGCGAGACCGCTGACCGAAAGTGTTAATTCGGTGTGAGTGATTTGAATTCGGTGTGAAGATTTGAATTCGGTGTGAGCGATTTAAATTTGGTGCGAGTGTTTTTGAATTCGGTGTGAGTGATTTAAATTCGGTGTGATTTTCGGTGTGAGCGATTTATATTTGGTGCGAGTGTTTTGAATTCGGTGTGAAGATTTGATTTTTGGTGTGGGCGATTTGAATTCGGCGCGAGTGATTTGAATATAGTGTGAGTGATTTAAATTTGGTGTGCACTTGTGGGCCACCGTACATTTGGCCTTCTCAAACTCATTAATAATTCATGAGCTGATGACCCAATCAGCTTGCATCAATTCGGTCAGGTGCATGTATGTTGATACCCAATGACCATGCCGCTCATTTGTTTTTATACTTTGTTGACGGGGAATACGGCTTTCGTCCTCGTAAACCATGCATTTTCGGCTCCTAAACCACGTCGCTCCTTCCTCGCTCATGATTGGGACGGTAATGGATCATGCATGCAATCGCGTTCTTACAGAAAAGGGCAAAAATCTGACACTACAAAATTTCTTATTGCTTCATTTGCCAAAATATGTCACTGCATAATTTCCTATTGTTGCATTTGAGAAGCCAGCCCAAAACACTCGTGCTTAGTCGTTCATCAGGGGTTCCAAACACCTCGAAACAATAAAAGCACGCTGCCTTCGGCGTTGTTCTCTCATCTTTTTCTCGGTGTTTGGAACCCCCTGAACCCCTCATCCCTGTTCCTTAGAACCCTTCAAGTGACGTTAACGTCTCCTACTGGGTTTGAAAAACGAACAATGTTTCAACGTCAACATTTTAATAAGAAAATATAGTTTTATATTTCAAGACCTGCTATCCCCAAGTATCAAAGTGCCCGTGTGGAATGTGACAACAAAGACTGCCACGTTGTGGTTTTGTCATGGAGATTATGTCCACGTGTAAACTTTTGATTAAGTTAAGGTAGCTGGGCGCTCGCCCATTCAGGCATTCGTGGACCATAATGGCATCATTAAGACCTGCTTTGTCAGCGATGTGCATGTCACTAGGATCGATCAAATTGACTATAGCCAAAAGCTCGTCGCAGTTCAGCAAATGGCACAGGCGAGGGCACGTATGATAAGGGTACCTGTCTCGTTATAGGATAAAGCTAAAAGTATTTTTTTTTTTGAAACCACCTATCACTAGATAACAGACATTTACAATTATGGAAGTTACATAACATTTTTGTTTTTCATATCGTAAAACATTTAGAATGTCAAGAGGCTCTCGGCATGGAAAACGGCGCGATATTGGACAGCAAAATTAGTGCGTCTACGGAACTTGGCGGTCATCTTGCTATCCAGGGCAGGCTGCACTTCCCAGCGAGTAACGTAGCAGGATGCTGGGCAGCAGCCATTAATGATATAAATCAATGGCTACAGATCGATCTGGGTAACAGATTCGCCAATATAACAGGTGTAGCAACGCAAGGAAGAGACCGCTACGGTCAGTGGGTAACCAAATACAATGTGCAGTACGGTGACAATGGAGTGAACTTTCAATACTACAGGGAAAAAGGACAAAACACGAAGAAGGTGAAGTAAGCTTTGAATGTGTCAACGCATATTTTGTTTTGTTGACATGCACTTCAGGAGTTTTTCATTACACCTTCTCGATCACTTCAGTACATGTACATGTCTAGTTTCTAATAGATACACTTCTTAATCAAGATCATTTACGAATATGGTGACATGCGTAGTTCTCATTGAATAAACTCCCAGCATAATTTATACCATTTCGATCTCTAATCGAAAAGCGAAATTGGTTTTCTGCAAATATTAAGTTTTACGTTCGTTGAACAACATCAATGAATTCTCATAGGATTTCGCTGGCAATGTTGACTGGAAAAGTGTTGTTTATTACGAACTCGAACCACCAATAAGGGCACGCTACATCCGTTTTCGACCAGTCACTTGGAATGGCCACATATCAATGAGAGTGGAGCTGTATGGCTGTAATAAAGGTATTGTGGAAGACGTTTCCTTTTATCAAAATTATGCTAGAACATTATCTGTTAGCGTGCAAAGCTCGTATGATTTTCTCCTTTCCCCTACTCACTTTTACCTTTCGTCGAGGGAGCCTGGCGAAGAGATTCTAAAAGACATGACCATGCATGGCATGATCCCTCGACGGAAAAATTTTCTTTTATTAAAGCTAGACTGCTCTCTTTGTAACTGTATATCCTTGCATGAGATAACACCTGAAGTTGTGAAACCATTTCTTGACGGTATAGGCGGACAACAATTTAAATTCATTCGACTCTTCTGTGTTAAAACGGATTCGACTCAAAATTTCATGTAATATGTGCAAAATCAGTTACTTAAAAACCTCCTCATAACGGCAACATTTAAAATACTATTTATACATTTTGCTAAGTTGCCCCGACATTAAATTCTCAAGCAGGCTCAAGAAGGTTAATGTGCATGCAGCGTCATAAAAATGCTTAGAATGTACGTTATTTTGTTTTGAACTGATGTGAAACGCCTGTTTGAATTAAAATGTAATGATAATTTTATATTCAATTTCCTCTCGTGTTAACTAAGTTTCGATAAGTTCTCCATAACTATATTCAAAATGTTACAGGGCTATGGGTTATATTTGGTAACGTTATTTGTTTGCCTTTATTGCTCGAATAGTCATTGGAATGTTCAGTGTTACAATTATTTTCTATTGGTTTTAATACAGATGAAAACGAATGCGAAAATGGAGCACACAACTGCAGCTTGAACGCGGAATGCATCAACATGTTTGGCTCATTCAATTGTACTTGTCTTCAAGGGTATTCAGGAGATGGTGTGAAGTGTTCAGGTACGTGGGGACAGATACATTGATGATTTGGTTCATTTAGTCAAGTTAACCATATTGCTATTTGTTTTTTATTGCTTATTGTGTTTTATTTTTGCTTGCTTGCTTGTTTGTTTGATTGACATTTTTTTTAACGTGCCTGCAAAATATCAAAAAAAAAATCATTTGTGACTTCAAATAGATTTTCTTGAATCATTTTCGGATATCGGTTGCAGTTTCTTTGATAACTACTGTCTCACTGGTTCTTTCGCAGATCTAGACGAGTGCTACATTGGAACACACGACTGTGATGTGAACGCTCAGTGTGTCAACACAATTGGCTCGTATAACTGTACGTGTGTCCAGGGATATTCTGGAGATGGTCTGGAATGTTATGGTATGAACATGGTTTACGGGTTCGCCTAAAAATATACGTTGAGAGAACAATTTATGCACTAGCAAAAGATTAACGTTACCCGGTAAGAAAGTATGTTTTTCAATTGTCCAATTGTATGATCCCAAGTAGTGTGACTTTTTTTATCTTACTAGATTCTGTTTTATCATCTGATCTAAGCTTAATTCGAAGCGTCAAAAGAGATCTTACAATAAAAATAAAGACAAAAAAGAAAAATACCGACTGGACTTGAAAAACATTAAAATAGCGCGATAAAACGCCGTTATTGAGCAGAAGTCACATTATATTATAATTCGTATCTCATATCTTATAAAACATGCATTTAGAATGTCAGTATGCTCTCGGTATGGAAAACGGTGAAATCTCCGACGAAGAAATTTCTGCTTCTACGCAATGGAACGATATTCATGCCCCCATTCTGGGACTAGTGCACCCCCCAGAAGCTGGTGGAAGGGCTGGTTGGGCAGGTGGCATACGTGACGCTAACCAATGGCTGCAGGTTGATCTTAAAAAGATGTACACTTATGTGATGGGTGCGTGAAGTGGGTTACAAATTGCAATCTGAAAAACTCTGTAAACGTCATTGTTATTGCTGGCTAATATTGCCTGACTTTCTTTTAGCATAGGGAGCACAGGTGTGGCGCCTATCGAGGTCATGTGTTGCTGCGCAGATAGTGTTTTTTTTTTCCACTGGATTAGACCCTCATTGAAAATACTGTCATTGAAGTTATTATTAAATACGTCTGGCGTGCGAAATTGCTCAGAAAAGATTTCATAGCCGGCGAAATAAATCGTAAACTCCAATGAAAGAGATTGCGCTGATAAAATCTTATCTTTACTGTAGACAAAAACTAAGACTTGGGCCCACAATCCAATGGAAACAAATAACCAGCTCAGCGGTCAATATCAAAACAACACACATGGCCTCGATAGGCTCTACACCGGTGTCAGCGATATAGTCATGTGATACTGGTAAGCGGATACTGTGTTTTGACAACTGTCAATCGATCATAACATGGATGTCCAGTGACAAAGATGCAAGCTATCTTGTTCCCAGATATTCGTTTAGTTCGTAGGAAACATATCGCCAAGTCCGCTCAGCTCGCCATTCTAATTGGTTAATCAAATATGCATGCACGTACCCGCCCACATATGTGGGCTGAGAGAAAATATTGCGGACTTGAAAGTATCTATGTAAACGCTTTCTTGTCTTGAATGTTTCTAAAGTGAGTAAGCTATAGAAACAGTTTGTACTTCAAGCTTGTTAGTACAAACGTTTCTCAATAACTATGACTGTGAATAAAACGATAAGTGGAAAACATTGCAAAGCTGACGCATGCAGCTTCATTGTAACTTGCGCGCGTTAAGCACAGCGCCCCGGTCATAACAACCTTTGACAGCAGGGTTGAGGATTTGAATTTATCAACAAAACGTGGTTGGCGACCTTTTCTCTTTCCCATCCTTAACTCTAGATTTTATTACTAGTCTTTCCCTGCATACAAAACTAGTTAATGACCGATTTATAGCGACCTAAATTATAGCGTGTGCGTAGTCGCGTAATGTGTTGGATTTCGGACATATTTGACGTAGGTAAACTCGACTTTTACCAAATGTTCTCTCCCAAGGCTGAAAAGATTTGGGTGCGAGATTACTATTTCTGGAGTATGTTCGCGTGTTGCGCGAAATCGTACGTACGGCTGTAAAGAAAAGATTAACGGAACATTTTGTTCTACATTGACTTTGTAAAACATTTAGAATGTAAAGAGGCTCTCGGCATGGAAAATGGTGCAATCTTGGACAGCAAAATAAGTGCATCTACGGAACTTGGCGGTCATCTTGCCATCCAGGGCAGACTGCACTTTCCAGCAAGTAGCGTAGCAGGTGGTTGGGCAGCAGCCATTAATGATATAAATCAATGGCTACAGATCGATCTGGGTAACAGATTCGCCAATATAACAGGTGTAGCAACGCAAGGAAGAGACTACGTCGGTCAGTGGGTAACCAAGTACAATGTGCAGTACGGTGACAATGGAGTGAACTTTCAATACTACAGGGAAAAAGGACAAAACACGAAGAAGGTGAAGTAAGCTTTGAATGTGACATGCACTTCAGGAGTTTTTCATTACACCTTCTCGATCACTTCAGTACATGTACATGTACATGTACATGTAGAGTTTCTAATAGATACACTTCTTTATCAAGATCATTTACGAATATGGTGACATGCGTAGTTCTCATTGAATAAACTCCCAGCATAATTTATGCAATTTCGATCTCTAATCGAAAAGCGGAATTGGTTTTCTGTAAATATTAAGTTTTACGTTCGTTGAACAACATCAATGAATTCTCATAGGATTTCGCTGGCAATGTTGACTGGAAAAGTGTTGTTTATTACGAACTCGAACCACCAATAAGGGCACGCTACATCCGTTTTCGACCAGTCACTTGGAATGGCCACATATCAATGAGAGTGGAGCTGTATGGCTGTAATAAAGGTATTGTGGAAGACGTTTACTTTTATCAAAATTATTCTAGAACATTGTGCATTAGTTTGCAAAGTTCGTATGATTTTTGTGTTTCCCTTATTCACTTTTAATTACCTCTCATGGAGGGAGACTGGCGAGGAGATGCCTAGCACTTTTCTCAAAAACGTGACCATGCATGACCTGATCCCGCGACGGAGAAAATTTCTATTTTTTAAAGCTAGACTGCTCTCTTTGTAACTGTATATTCTTACATGAGATGAGTTGTGAAACCATTTCTTGACGGTATAGGCGGACCACAATTTCAAGTTTATTCGACGGTGTTTTAAAAAAACGGATTCGGCTCAAAAGTTCAAGCGATAAGGGCAACAGTCAATTACTTAAAAATCTGCTCGCAGCACGGCAACATTTAAAATACTATTTATTCATTTTTCTAAGTGATGATTGCTTCATAAAAGGGGCCACCTATGGTCAGAATATAAGCGAAATCCATTTTTTGAGGCTTGCCGTCTTTTGTCTGACCGCGTTGGTAACATCAGCTCTAAAGTTCGCTAAGATCTTCTAACTATATTCAAAATGTCACACTTCTATGAGTTATGTTTGGTAACTTTATTTTTGCCTAGATTGCTTGAATGCTTAGTGGAGATCGTGCTAACAGTTATTTTCTATTGGTTTTTGATGCAGATGAAAACGAATGCGAAAATGGAGCACACAACTGCAGTATGAACGCACAATGCATCAACACGTTCGGCTTATTCAACTGCACTTGTCTTCAAGGGTATTCAGGAGATGGTGTACAGTGTTCAGGTATGTGGGGACAGAGACATTGATGGTTTGGTTCATTTTATTAAGTTAACCTTTTTGCTATTTGTTTTTTTATTGTTTATTGTTTTTTTTTTATATTTACTTGTTTGTTTGTTTGTTTTCTTGACATTTATTTAACGTGCCTGCAAAATATATATTAAAAAAAAAAAAAAAAACAATCGTGTAGTTTACTTCAAATAGACTTTCTTGATCATTTTCGGTTACCGCTTGCTGTTTCGTTGATAACTAGTGTCTCACTTGTTCTTTCGCAGATCTAGACGAGTGCTACACTGGAACACACGACTGTGATGAGAACGCTCAGTGTGTTAACACAATTGGATCGTATAATTGTACGTGTCTCCAGGGATATTCTGGAGATGGTCTGGAATGTTATGGTATGAACATGGTTTGCAGTTTCTCTTAAAACAATACTTTGGCAGAACGTTTTCTGCACTAGCAATACATAGCTTTTACGTTACAGGCAAGAAAGGATTCTACGATCAATCAATTCTATGATCCCAAGTAATAGGATATTTTTATATCTTTCTAGTTTCTGTTTTGTCATCTTAATTCGAAACTTCAAAAGCGAGCTTATAATAAAAATAAAGGCAAAAACGGAAAATACCGAATGGACTTGGAAAACATTAAAAATATCGCGGTAAAACGCCGTTATTGAGCAGAAGTCACCTTACGTTGTAATTTATATTTCATATTTTATAAAACATTTAGAATGTCAATATGCTCTCGGTATGGAAAACGGTGAAATCGCCGACGAACAGATTACTGCTTCTACGCAATGGGACGATAATCATGCCCCCATCCTGGGACGATTGCACTTCCCAGAAGCTGGTGGAAGGGCAGGAGGTTGGGCAGCTGGCATACGTGACGCTAACCAATGGCTGCAGGTCGATCTGAAAAATAAATACACTAATGTGACGGGTGTGGCAACGCAAGGAAGAAATGCTCATCACGAGTGGGTTACCGAGTACAATCTACAGTACAGTGATAATGGAGTAATCTTCTCTTACTACATAGAACAGGGCTTTAACTCAATAAAGGTAAAATAGACTTAATCTACAATGAAGATCGATTTACTTCCTTGATTACTACTAGTTGAATTTCATACTTGGTGGAACAGGGAACAGTGAAGTTCAATCTCAGCCGGCTAAAGAACATCCAGAACATTATCTCAGATCCATAGCGTATACACAATCAGATATTTCAGTTTTATTTCAATTATTTTCATTTGTTTATAGTCGATCTGTTGTTTCAATACAGCTTTTTTTTTATCGGGGCAATAACTAACATTTTCTATTAGGCGTTTAGCAGACTTTCCGGACTCAGATCAATTTGAAACACCAATTAATGGACTTCGACTGAAATTTGATATAATATATTTGTTAGTTAAATCAATTTTTCCATGGCAACGACAAACAGAAAACGTCGAAATCAGTTAATTTTAAAGCAAAAGAATGCAAAATTTTCAATGAAAGTATGTAACAAGATGCATTTTTCGCGGAGGAATGCAATGCACATTGATTTGAATACTTTTGCCTAAATTTGCAAACGTTCAATTTATAGTGTAACTTTTTCGTCGGTTCAAACGCCTTATTTATTGATGAATTTGGAAGTGTTCCAGTAAATCAATTTTAATAACTCCTTGGGATTTTTTTTTTCTATTTTCAAGTTTGTGTTGTAAAAATTGAAAATAAAATCGTTGGAGCGATATTTAAAGATTTTCAAAAAATCCAACGCTTAAAGTGTAAAATTTTTCACAAATTTAAATGGTAGTGATCGTATGAAAAAGTCGAATTCTCGGGATCGCTATTAAAAAAATATTCCCCAAAACTTCAACGGCGACAAAAGGTAAGGTCAATTCATATTTTGGCGTTACTTTGAAGTAATTTTATTAACGTAGTGTCAGCTTCTCGGTCCATTTGTCATTATCATGCAAAAAGCTTGGTTTGCAATATATTTGCAATTTAGTCGAAATTTGTTTACTTTATATATTTGATGTGCAGTGCACCATAGTTTCAGATAAGTGTCTTAGATTTATTACTTCAAATACGATTCGCATAGAATTCAAGTTTAACTGACTTAGTATTTGTCTTTTTATGGTTGTCACGGATTCATCGATTTTCCTAGAGGAATAGATTGTAACAAACTTCAAACTAATTCCAATATCTGGTGTAAATTTCGTATCGGAAAGTCTGCTAAACAACCAATTGAAAATGTTAGGTATGGTCCAGAAATAAAGTGTATTGAGAAACCTAAACAACCTCTAACTGAAACGTTAAATTTTCCTAGTCGACTTATAATATGTAGTTTACGTTAGGGATTTACATCTGAGTAACATGGCTATCGACTGATCTTTGATCGTTTGATATTACTGTTGCAGTATTTTGTTGGAAACACAGACCGAAATACTGTTGTGTACCATAAACTAAAGCCGCCAATCACGACACGTTACATCCGTTTCCGACCAATGGCTTGGCATACCCACATAACAATGAGAGTGGAGCTGTACGGATGCCTACTAGGTGCTGCAGAAGGCTTTCCAAAATATTATATTAAATTATTCTTGGTAGCAGACAATATATCATCTTATTTTTAAGGCTTTCCAAAAAATTATATAGAGGATAT
This sequence comes from Meandrina meandrites, assembly GCA_963693305.1. Lineage (NCBI taxonomy): Eukaryota > Metazoa > Cnidaria > Anthozoa > Scleractinia > Meandrinidae > Meandrina > Meandrina meandrites. The sequence continues at coordinate 31,049,977 of OY855909.1, forward strand.
TACACGGTGGCGAGAAGATATGAATTTTTCGTTCGAGTGTCAGAAAACGATTTCACACGAGTCAGCGAAGCGAACGATTGTGATATCCTTTTTTTATATATATTCTATTATGTGATATCTTTTTTATTATATGGAGAACAGATGTAGTTGATATTACCGATTTTCATTTCATTGTTTTCGAATAATCGAGCTGGGTCTACAAATCACCGTTCGTCTTCATAGAAAATACGAAGCACATGTTTCCAGGATATAAAAACACTAACTGAATTCCAATCAAACAAAGGTCATGAAATACTTGTCAACACGTAAGAACCGAAAACATCACTTGAATCTGATGCGGCAACAATCTTGCCAATTGCCACATATCAATGAGAGTTGAGCTGTATGGCTGTATTAATGGTATTGCAGAAGATCTTTGGTTTTATGAAAATTATACAAAACTCATTAAAGTGATCCCAAAAAAGCTCATATGATTTTAAACACTTCCTTATCCACTCTTACCTCTCGTAGATGAGATGCCTATCGTCTTACACATAAACATGACCATGGATGGCCTGAATTATTTTTACTTTATTTAAGCTTGGATGATCTCTTTGCAGCTGTACATCCTTGAAATGACTCCTTAAACTGTGTAACCATTTTTTTGATACTATAAGTGGTCTACGAATAAAATTCCATTCGGCTGTTCTGTGTTAAAGCGGAATCAGCTCAAAGACCGAGCAACAACTGCAAAAATTATTCACTAAAAATCTACTCATAGGAAGCGGCAAAATTTTTTTAATACAATTTGATAAATCTCTCTTTAATTCATTATTTCATAGGTTTAAATTCTCAATCATTAAAAAAAAATCGATTTCAAACCCTTAAAAATGCTCAAAAGGTTTGTTATTTTGTTATGAACTGACGTGAAACATCCTTTTTAATTAAATAATTCCCTAGCGTGGCGAGCTTGGGAAATAAAGTTTCAATAAGTTCTTTTTAACTGTATTCAAAATGTTGTCATGCTATATTAACTTTATTTTTGTCTTTATTGCTCAATTTTAAACATGAACTTCTAGGAAAGATAACTTTCAACGAAAACTGGTTGTTCAATATAAAATAAATAAGATGCCCAGGTCAAGCTTTTTCTGGAATATGGCCACCATATTGTGTGCCTTCGTTCGCACGCACGTATTTGTAGAGCGTACGCGTCTGCAAGCCATGCCGCTAACCACGATGACAATGAAAACTCAAACGCATGGTTCTCCTATTTTCTATGCGAGCGTGACAGTTATGGGGCTTCACTCTGTTGCCCCTCGTTCGCTGGGAAGTTCTGCTATGAAACTCTACATGAATTTTCAGCTCCAAAATTGGCAATGTGGCAATTTGAAATGCATTATTGATTTTCTCGAAAACAAATCGATATTCAGCCAAATTAAGTACGCTGTGATTTTATTTCATGGGAAGGCCTACATATGGTCAGAATATAAGAGAAATCCATTTTCCAACACTTGCCGTGTTTTGTCTGACCGCGTTGGTGACATCGGCTCTAAAGTTTCGATAAGTTCTACCAACTATATTCAAAATGTCACACTTCTGTATTTTTGCCTTGATTGCTTGAATGTTCAGTGGAGACCGTGATAACATTTTTTTTTTTTTGGTTTTAATACAGATGAAAACGAATGCGAAAATGGAGCACATAACTGCAGCCTGAACGCGCAATGCATCAACACGTTTGGCTCATTCAACTGTACTTGTCTTCAAGGGTATTCAGGAGATGGTGTGATGTGTTCTGGTGTGTTGATGGGATAATGATGATTTGTTTATTTTATTTAGTTGACTTCACGCCATTTTGTTTGTTGGTTTTGTTTTGTTTGTCTGTTTTTTCTTTCCTTTTTTGTCAAGTTCCAGTTAAAATATAAAAAAAGAAAGCCTTATTGGTAATGTATATTTCGCCCTGTTTTTCGGTTGCCAATCTTCATCATTTCAGATCAGGAAATAGTCTCCAGGAATTCAAAGATTTCGATTGCTGTTTCTCTGATAACACTGTATTCAGTTTCAATGGCAGGCTTTACAGACAGATAGATGGTTGTGGCATGGGCAACCCACTATCCCCGGTCCTCGCCAACATCTTTATGTCAAAACTTGAAGCAGATGTAGTCCGCCCCTATAATCCCACCTTTTACGATCGCTATGTGGATGACTGTTTCTCGAAAAAACGAAAGGACGAACCAGACAAACTTCTGGACCGCCTAAATAACTACCATCCCAACATTAACTTCACTGTTGAAGAAAATCCGGATCACTTTCTGGACACTGCGTTTACCTATGGCAACGACGGTTTTGACTGTAAAGTCTACAAAAAACCGGGAAAATTACCTACACACTGGACATCAGAAGTACCAACAAAATGGAAGAGAAATTGTATTACAGGAGCCCTACACAGAGCCAAAAACATCTCCACAAATCTTGACCGCGATATAAAAGAAATAAAGACCACTTTCTTAAATGCTGGTTACCCAAAGAAATTTGTATCCTGCACCATCGACAATTTCACATCGAGCAAGTCATCTGAAGATGAGCCCTTGATTCCAGATTTTCTTTTCGAAGAACGGAAAAAGATTTGCATCAAACTTCCCTACTGCAAGAAGAATGAAATCGCAAGCAAAAAGTTTATTTCAAAACTGAACTCTTTCACCAATTTCAAGTATATTTTCATAATTCTGTGGCAAACTCGACAAATTAAAAGCCTTTTTAGTCTCAAGGACAAAAACCTTCACAAGTCCCACGTCATCTACGAAGGAGAATGTTCATGCGGAGAAAACTATGTAGGTGAAACAATGCGAAATCTTGAAGTGCGAATAACTGAACATTCTAACACCCGCCACACCTCGGAACCAGCACGCCACCTTTCGGAAAACCCAAGCCACTCATTCCAGTGGAGAGTCCTTTGTTCTGCAAGATCGTACTTTAAGAGAAAGATCATCGAGGGACTAATTATCCAACAAAGGAGCCCAACTTTGAACAAACAAGTCAATTGCTATGTTGCGCAGTTGTTCCCTTCGGGAATAACTTGAGTATAAAAACGATGTAAATCACGGACGGCTTTTAACCCTGATGATGACAACAAGTCGAAAACGTTCGGTTTTTAAAATTTTATAACTTTTTAGCCTTGTAAATAATAATTTTACCTTCTTAGCGAATATTATGACAACTGGTATTTTATTTGATAACTTGTATTTCACTGGTCTTTTACAGATATAGACGAGTGCCAAACTGAAACACACAATTGTGATGTGAACGCTAAGTGTGTCAACAAAATTGGTTCTCATAATTGTACGTGCCTCCAGGGATATTCCGGCGATGGTTTTGAATGTTACGGTATGTTTAAAAGATTGCCGGAACCTATTTATTTACGCAATTGATACATTTTCGAGTCGCGCTTTTAGAAAGGAAAACATAATAATGATTTCTTCGTTTTTGGCAGCGAAAAAGAAAAGTGTTCAAAATTGAAGAAAATGTTATTTATTTTGTAATCTGAGTAAAATCTTTGAGATATGAACATATTTTAAAAACAAAATTTCTACAAAAATGTTACATAATTTCAAAACCAGGCGACAGATTTTCTTTTCACAATTTATCAGATAGCTATAGGCCTCAGGGCTGTCAAGTTTTGTATCTGCAAGTTTCATGAAAATCCAATCCATGCAACTCGCTGTAGAAAATGCTGGTTGAATTTCTTTTGAAAGCTCATCGCAATATCATTAGTGTGAGCTGACACGCGAATAGTGGAACATTGCAGCCAGACTATGATTCACCTGTAGGATATTGCTACCCAGAGTCTTATCGAAAAGAAATCGAGTAATCTGAAATTTACATCAAACACACACATCGAAACAAGAAGCACAATCTTACGAGGCATGCAACGCGAAATTAAATAGTTTATATCCTTCTCACCTGTCGCAGATTTATCCATTTATTTTCGCAAGAAATTCTAGCATGCCAAAAACGAACATTTACGAAAGCCCCATTGCAAGTTTTCATCACCAGAGGTTCCATTTCTGAGGAGAAATAAAGCCACCAAATCGAGTGCTTCTAACCATCCGCTCCTCTACTGCAATGAAAACCTTTCTGCTTGATAATATATTCAAGACAGCTTTCTGTTTTCTCACATTTCTCACGAGCATGTCGTCTCTCGGGATTGATGAGCCTTGATGTGTAAAATTTTCTCTTTTTGCCATTAAATTGTTATTGTCTCTTTGATTTGGCCTTTCCCGACTCATGGCTGTTTCTAAGAACCCTTCAAGAGACCTCAACGTCTCCTAGAGTGCTTGAAAAAACGAAAATGTTTCAACCATCTTGATAAGAAAATGTAGTTTCATATTTCACGACCCGCTATCCCCAAGTATCAAAAGTTCCCGTGTGGAATGTGAAAACGAAGACTGCTACCTTGTGGTTTTGTCATGGAGATTATGTCCACTTGTAAGCTTTCGATTAAGAAAGCTGGGCTCTCGCCCATTCAGGCGCTTGTGGACCCTAATGGCATCATTATGACCAAGTTTATCAGCGACGTGCATGTCACCGGGGTCAATCAAATTGACTATAGCCAAAAGTTCTTCACAGTTTCAGCAAATGGCACAGGCGAGGTCATGTAGGATAAGGGTACTTGTCTCTATATAGAATAGAGCTAAAGGTAAAGTTACTGAAACCACCTATCGCTAGATAACAGACACTTAACAAATATGGAAGTTACATAACAATTTTTTTCTTCATATCGTAAAACATTTAGAATGTCAAGAGGCTCTCGGCATGGAAAACGGTGCAATCTCGGACAGCAAAGTTAGTGCGTCTACTGAAACTGGCGGTCATCTTGCTAGCCAGGGCAGACTGCACTTTCAAGCACGTCATGACGTAGCAGGATGTTGGGCATCAGCCATTAATGATATAAATCAATGGCTGCAGATCGATCTGGGTAACAGATTCGCTAATATAACAGGTGTAGCAACGCAAGGAAGAGACCGCTACGGTCAGTGGGTAACCAAGTACAATGTGCAGTACGGTGACGATGGAGTAAACTTTCAATACTACAGGGAAAAAGGAGAAAACACGAAGAAGGTGAAGTAAGCTTTGGATGTGTCAAAGTATTTTTGTTTTGTTGACATGACTTCAGTACATGTACATGTCTATTTTCTAATAGATACACACCTTTATAAAGATAATTTAAGAATATGGTGACATGCGTTGTTCTCATTGAATAAACTCCCAGCATGATTTATTCCATTTTAATCTCGAATCGAAACGCGAAGTTTGTTTTCTGTAAATGTTAAGTTTTACCTCCGTTGAGCAACGACAGTGATTTTTCATAGGACTTCGTTGGCAATGTCGACTGGAACAGTGTTGTTTATCATGAACTGCAACCACCAATCAGGGCACGCTACATCCGTTTTCGACCAGTCAATTGGATTGGCCACATATCAATGAGGGTGGAGCTGTATGGCTGTAATAAAGGTATTGTGGAGGACGTTTCCTTTTATCACATTCTGCTATAACATTATGCATTAGCGTGAAAAGCTCGTATGATTTTCGCCTTTCCCTTATTTACTTTTACCTCTCGTTGAGGGAGACTGGCTAGGAGATGTCTAGCGCCTTTCTAAGAGACATGACCATGCATGGGCTGATCCCTCGACGGAAACATTTTCTTTATTTAAAGCTAGACTGCCCTCTTTGTAACTGTATATCCTTGCATGAGATAACACCTGAAGTTGTAAAACCATTTCTTGACGGTATAGGCGGACAACAATTTAAACTTCATTCGACTGTTCTGTGTTAAAAGGGATTCGGCTCAAAAGTTCAAGCAATAAGTGCAAAATCAATTACTTGAAAATCTGCTCATAGCAGGACAACATTTAAAATACTATTTATTCATTTCTATAAGTGGCCCCGACATTGAATTATTGAGCAGTGTCAAGAAGGTTAACGTGAAGCCTCGTAAAAATGCTTAGAATGTGTGTTGTTTTTTTTTTGAACTGATGCGAAACGTCCGTTTGAATTAAAACGGCAGAAGAGGTTAAGTTTCGATAAGTTCTCTATAACTATATTCAAAATGTTACAGGGCTATGAATTATATTTGGTAACATTATTTTTTGCCTTTCTTAGTCATTGTAATGTTCAATGTTACAATTATTTTTTATTGTTTTAATACAGATGAAAACGAATGTGAAAACGGAGCACACAACTGCAGCTTGAACGCGGAATGCATCAACACGTTTGGCTCATTCAACTGTACTTGTCTTAAAGGGTATTCAGGAGATGGTGTGAAGTGTTTAGGTACGTGGGGACAGAGACATTGGTGATTTGGTTCACTTTATTAAGTTAACCTTAATGCTATTTGTTTTTTATTGCTCATTGTGTTCTATTTTTGCTTGTTTGTTTGACTTTTTTTTTTTAATGTGCCTGCAAAATATCAAAAAGAAAAGCGCGTTTGTAGTTCTTGAATCATTTACGGATATCGCTTGCTGTTTCTTTGATAACTAGTGTGTCACTGGTTCTTTCGCAGATCTAGACGAGTGCTACACTGGAACACACAACTGTGATGTGAACGCTCAGTGTGTCAACACAATTGGCTCGTATAATTGTACGTGTATCCAGGGATATTCTGGAGATGGTCTGGAATGTTATGGTATGAACATGTTTTACGGGTTCGCCTAAAAATATACGTTGAGAGAACAATTTCTGCACTAGCAAAAGATATCGTTTACGTTATCCGGCAAGAAAGGATGTTTCCTAATTGTCCAATTGTATGATCCCAAGTAGTATGACTTTTTCATCTTACTAGATTCTGTTTTTTCATCTGATCCAAACTTAATTCGAAACAGCAAAAGAGAGCTTAAAATAAAAAAAAGGAAAATACCGAATGGGCTTGAAAACTTAAAATAGCGCGAAAAACGCCGTTATTGAGCAGAAGTCACATAACATTATAATTTATATTAATGCTCCCAACCCATGAAAGCAAAACAACAGGACACAAGTTCAATGGGAGAAAAGGGGTAGGGGATGAAGTGCTCGAGTTGCCAATAGGCATCATGCAGGATAACACACAGGTCAGTTGGTTGGCAACGAGAGGTTTAAGTCCTCTCCCTCAGGGCCCTTGGGAACAAACACAACAACATGCCCTATACTGGGGTCCTAATGCCCAGGGCCTTTGGGAACAAACAAATCAACATCTCTTGGTTCCGAGGCTATGCTGGGGTCCTAATCCCCAGCGCCTTTGGGAACAAACAAAACAACATCCCTTGGTTCCGAGGCTATGCTGGGGTCCTAATCCCCAGGGCCTTTGGGAACAAACAAATCAACATTCCTTGGTTCCGAGGCTATGCTGGGGTCCTAATCCCCAGGGCCTTTGGGAACAAACAAAACAACATCCCTTGGTTCCGAGGCTGTGCTGGGGTCCTAATCCCCAGGGCCTTTGGGAACAAACACAACAATGTGCCCTGGTTCCCAGGCTATGCTGGCCTTTGGGAACAATCACAACAACAACTACAACACTGGGGGTCCCACTCTCCCAGGAAAGCTGACCATGTGAGTCTATGGGGCAAAAGGGCGACCTGTACGGAGCACTTCATCCCCACAAATACACGAAGTGTATTCCCCATAGACAAACAACAAAAGTATAATGTATTTATAATGTATCATGCTTATTATGTAAGACTGTCAATAAAAGTTGTTGGGTCATCCAGAAATGAGCGACCAAAACCTTGGCAAGAACAAAGGCCAGGTATTTTGTTAACCACATACAAATTCTCCAGACTTATCTCAAAAACATGTGCTAATACATGTAAATTTGGTAACCATCATACAAAAGTTCCAGAAACTTTTCCTCTTCTAGACATTAGAAATGTGGGGAGAAATTTGTTGTCAGTCACACTGTGGGCTCAAAGGCTTAACAGACAAGGGACAGAAAGGGTAAAATTTAACAGAAAGAAATTATTTGCAGTCTTGCATTTAGCTATAAGACATTATAACTTAGCATACAGAATCTTGTAAATAAGGCAGTGTAGGAGTCATATATAATGCTCATACAGAACTTAAGACTAACTACCCACTGCTAGTCACAGGTTTAAATGAAAATGTCATTCACAGTATCCAATGGCACTTGTAGCAGAATAATAACCAGTGGAAGAATTGCATCAACCAAGCTCAAAGTCCTCTGTTGGTAGATGTACATGTAGTTCACCAGGCCTGCATTCAAAGATCATTCCCTAGGTTTGGAAGGAATGGACAATAGGGAAACGTTAAAAGATGGCACTTTTCCACAGCACTGCACAGAAAACTGCTAAGCTTTAGGCTCAAAGTTCATGTATTAGAACTGGTGTTATCACACTGGATTGAAAAATCACCTTCAATTACAAAAGAACTATATTGAATCATAAACAGATAGGCTTTTATGGAAAGACCTATATACAACTGTAGAGCTTTGCAGACGATGTCTGAGTTTTACATGTTGGATCTGACATACATGTATAAATTTGGTTCAAGAAATGCATAATTGTGAAACTTAACAACGCTAATTTATGGCTTTCCAATGCAATGGTACAGAAAGGAAATATCCAAGTGTTGATTTACCGACCCTTACCAAATCTACATATATGTGACATATACCGCTACATATATATGCCACATATATGTAACATATATGCCCACATAGATGTGGCATAGCTGTGGCATATATGTCACATGTATGTTAGATGTAGGTATTTGGGACTTGTGGGCAGTTATATGATGCATATATGTTACATGTATGTTGACATATATGTTACATACATGTGTAAGATGACAGGTTAATTAGCGTGCTGCCCCATTGATGAACCAATCTGCGGTTTCTGCGGTCATGGGGCCATTTTGGCAAAATCGAGCAGGAATAATTTTTGACTGGCCCAGGTATATAGCTTGGTAAGTGTGGCTACCATGTTATACAATTATTTTATCCCTCAAAAGCCCCTTTAGGAGGACATTAAACAAATTAAACCATGCAGTCATGTGGCACTTTGGCCATTAATTGAGATCTCAATTAATGGACAAAATGCTACTTGAGAGCTGTAAACATTTATATTGACTGGCCAAGGAAGCTTGGTAAGTGCAGCTTGTACCATTAATTATACATATTTTGTCCCTCATTTCAGGCCCCTTTTAAGAAGGACATTAAACAAATTTAATATGAGACTCACTCACTTTGAATTTTTTTAATATATGCATCACTTGATTACTCAGATGTGATAATTTCTATCTTAACCACTAATACAAAAAGATTGAAAATCACAAATGGATCGATGTGTCAAAACAGTTCTTAAATTGCAGAACTTAAATAATCACAATGTAGCAACTGCACTTCTCCATTGAGTGCAACATGAAACTTTTTTCCTGTAAAAACTGTAAGTAAGGCAAAAGAAGCTTTGAAAACTGAAAACTTAATTCTGCTGTCATTATTGACAGGAATGTCATTTTTATATTCATTAATTTTCTATCACTGTCACTGCAATTTGCATCTACTTATCCTCCTCTGAATGGTTTTCCATTTTCTTTCCCCCATTTTTTTTTTTAGAAAGTCTGCCAGGATCTGATTAATCTTGGGGGCATCAATTTTTGGGAAGACTTTCATCACTCTGATGTATCTGAAAAAAAAAATCAAATTTTTACATCAGTTAAAAAATTATAGAGAATATTAATAGTTATTTAGTAGATTAAAGGAAACAACTACAGTAGCCTGGTCAACTTTCAAGTCTGACTAGTAAGACATTAGTTTTGAATAGTACTTGAAACCTACTGTCATATGAACAGTTAACAGGCAGCTTGCAAATTGCAAGATATCAGTGGCAAAAAGAAAATGCCGGATAACACTTCCCGGAGCAACCACAGAATTCAGGGCCACTTTGGTCCACCTCATTTACATGTGTCGGAACTCTTTTATAGAACGAGGCATAATACAATAGATGCTATTCTTATTCAATGACATGCAAATAAGTGACCCTGTATTCTGTAATTTAGCCCACTCCCTTAAAGGAATACATGTAAGTCTGCTCTGGGAAATTTACACTAAAAAATCTACATTACACAACAGTCCAATAATTTACACCCTGATGAAGCCTTTTAGCTGCTTGGAGTCAATTTGAATTCGGTTATATAAATTACTCCTCAACGAAATAGAATGAAACTGTTGTAATTGACATCACACACACAGTCGAATTTGGTGACATACATGTAATTCCGTTAAGAATGTCGCCAAACACATCCAACGTTAAAATGCAATTCGTGCAAACAAAGAGAGTTATGCTTCTTTAAAAGCCAAGTCTCCAGATCCATGAAAGTCCCTCTGGTTTTATTTGAGAAATAATTATAAGCTTTAAGTTGTACTCACCGCTAACGACTGGCCTCGACTGTCATGGCGTTGTTTGATCAGCTCCAAGAATCGCAAACTTTTGTACACTATTCGTCTTTATCAAAGCACAATCTGTTCTCTATAATTACTGTAGGCGAAACACTTACTGACTGTGACAGTTTAGAATCGTTTAGAATACAAAACATTCTAACGAGCGATCAACACTAGTGCAATCAACAGCAGCAGAATTCAAAACAACGGCGCCAAAAAGAATGAATAACGACACAACATGCTAATAGTCACGTGGGATGATTTGCGTAATATGATTGGTTTCTCAACGGAATTCCGCTGGAGAGTTTAACTGCGGTCTCAATAATCATGGCGGCGCGGTCGCAAAGTGATCGATCAGTATCAAGCAAGAACAAGCAAGATGGTTTCTGTTCTTTGCGATCATATTCTGGTGAAATTGTCGAGGTTATAAAGAAATAAATGGTGAGAATGAAACACATATCAGGTGGTCAGTTTATCTGCCAACGTTTTGGAGAGTAAGAAGGGTTGAAAGTCTTACTTCATTTACGGTGCATACAATACTGCAGGTGAGAATGCAAAATGGACTCTTCAGTATAACATTCTTTAATTTGTTATCCAGCTAGTAATCTTCAAAGCAAACATGCTTTTGTTGCGGAATAATGCTCATTTTTTACTTTTAGTGTTTGAGGTTTCTAGAAATCCTAAGAATTCCTCGGAATATTTCCAGAAAGCAGAATTTTTTTTCGCATTTAGGGAATTGGTAGAATAAGTGGCGAGACTGAAATCCTGCAAAATGTGCATGTGAAATGTTATGTTAGAACTGGCACTACACTAAACAAACGATCTGTAAAATGAAGTTTAAGTACACTAGTAGCTAGGGTACAACACTACACCGGACGTATACAAAACATGGACCCAGGTCCATGGACCACCCCTGTGGACCCGGTCCATGGACCACCCTGTGGACCGTGGACCTGGTCCATGGACCCGGTCCATGGACCACTCTCATGGACCTAGTCCATGGACCACCCCTTGGCCTGATAAATTTTTCATCATACATGTTCATGCACAATATATATGTGGGTTCCACAGTATGGTGGATTCAGGGCGGAAAATAACAGTAGGACTTTGGACATTGGCCGACCACAATTTGCCAATGTCCGATGAAATTCCAACAGTGGTTGGAGTGGTTGCACTAGATATTTTGCATCCCATCATAACAATGATAGGTTAGTATGTTCTGTTGTACTTCAGTGATTGTTTGAAAATTAATATCGAGCAAAATCCATGAGGAGAACACCAAAACCTCACATGCCCCTGCTGGCCCATCATAACTGGCAAAAGCTTCAATTACATATTAGAAAGCAGGAACTGGATATTGAGTGTCACAAGTCTGAGTTCTATACAATGTCCCCAGTCTAAACCTTTACACTGACAGGTACAATTTGCTTTTGAAAATAAGGCGTGGTCCATCAGGTGGTCCATGGACCAGGGTGGTCTATAAGGTTGTCCATGGACCTGGGTCCATGTTTTGTATATGTCTGTTTCCATGTACATGTATACAATGAAAAACAGGCTCAGCTAGGGGTGGTCCATGGACCGGGTCCACAGAGGTGGTCCATGGACCGGGTCCATGGGGTGGTCCATGGACCGGGTCCACAGGGGTGGTCCATGGACCCGGGTCCATGTTTTGTATACGTCCACACTACACCACCAAGTACAAAATGTTTTACATTTATTCTGATTTTATTCATCATTGCATCTGACATAATTGTGTATTATTATACTTTTAAAGGAATTTAGTTATGGTGACCAATGTAGCAAACATCCAGGAGAAAGTTTTCTACTTGACTGGAAATAAAAAGTACACATGTTTTGTCAGAGCACCAAACATTGTAGAGAGAGAATAGTTTTTACAGGTGTGTACCAAAATGTATGTTAACAAACCAGTTGTAGATCACAAAGTTCCTATTATGCTGCACATCCCTCAGATTAGAAATGATCTGTGGTAATTTACAAGTACATTGTATAATTACAACATAAAATGTTAGCCTAATAGTCAAAATTTATCATTGCATTTTAACAGTACAGTTGAATCCTGTAAACTCCAACCCTCAACAACTCGCCCCTCCTGCTAACTCAACCTTTTTTGATTCCCCTTCAGGTCATTTTCTTACTAATTTTACTCTTGCTGACTCAAACCTCCGATAATGCAAACCATTTTTGATTTCCCTTGAAAGTTTCAGTTATCGGGATTCAACTGTATCTAGAAAATACACCATTATGCAAAGCTGCAAATAACAGTCATTCATAGCACTTTGGCCAACCAAAATTTGTTAATGTCCAATGAAATCCCAAGTGTGGTCAGACATGAAGTCTGGACAATTTTTGGATTTTAAATCATTTTACGGCAATGATCTGTCCAACCACAATTTTGTTTTGTCCAACCAAGATGGTGTCTTAGTGGGAGATATGTCCTTTGAAGTAAAAAAATATCTTTGCAGCCCTGATGATGACATACATTATAATGTTGTTTTTTGGACACAATTGACATGTACATTTGTATCTTTCAACAGGATAAAGGTGATGCAAATATATAAATTGGAAATCAAGTCAGTTATTCCAGAATGTGAACTGAAAATACAAGCATTGACCATGCAGGATTAGAGCGCATTTACAGAGATGAAGCTAAGTAAACACTTAGCAGACTCAGACAATCCCAGCTGGTTTTAGCAGCTCTAAAAGTTAACATAAGTCTTTTTTCAGTTGCCACTGACTAGAGAACCATTTTTCATAATTACCTTAAATTTATTACTTTTGTGAAAAAAAAAAACTGGACATGTTCTTTACTTTTACATGGCATTATTGATGTGACAGTCTACTTCCATAAAACAATTTTACTGAGCAATAAATTAACACCTATTTTGGCAATATGCAAATTTATGTCTTTCTCATTTTTCTGACATTGCTTTCAAGGTCTGAAAATAATGTTAAAAGGATAAAGCAGATACCGGTAAATCAGCTAACTTGTTGATTTCGTATTAAATAAGATAAACTGCATTTCTTGCTTGCTCTTCGTGACCAAGAGTAATGGGGTTTTGTGACCAAGTTTTCCATGGCAGGAAAGCCAAGGAAAAAATAGGCATAAGACTTTAAAGACCAGGCTTGGCCGCGCTTACCGTGCTTTTCCAGGCCGCGGTCTCTTGGCAATCCTGGTATAGAGGGGTGTAGCCACGAAAGCCAGGCTTTTGCGGACAAGGAAGCCGCAAAAGCCTGGCCTTGGCCGCGGTTACCATGCTTTTCCAGGCCACGCTTTTGTGGCAAGCGCGGCAAAAAGCCCGGAAAGACCGGTCAGGCCAGGCTTTGCCAGGCTTACCACGCTTTTGACCACGCTCCTGATGCAAGGGTAGTTTAATAGCATGTATAGTTATTTCCATACAAATTGTCAGTCTGCATGGAAATAGCTTATTTTATCCTAGTTATTTAAAGAATGGACTTCAGGAGCAAGAGTGTTGTAATTCAGAAGAGTTTCTTGCCCATCACAAAATGAAAATTAATTTACAATCAGTATAAAATTTACAGCCTGAACTTGATTCCTAAAGAACTTACAGTGAAAGTTAGAAAAGCGTGAACACAACACAATGTTCACTGAACTCAACAGCAATTTTGAGAAAAGTTCAGGCAGGAGTAGTTAATTATGTATATAAAAAAGTGTATATCTTAATTGACCACTCCCCATTGGGGCTTTTCAGGGTCAATTAAACAAACAATGAAATAAATATTACAAATGAACAGGAGGCAGACCAGTTGGCTATTTTACCCATGTATACAGTTATATTTATTATTGTGTCCCATGACTGCAGACATATATGTCACACATATGTTCAAAGTTATATATGTTACATATATGCAGTTTCTCATCACTGCCGTTTTACATGTATGTAACATATATGTAGAAATAGCTGCACCGTCTTACATATATGTCACATGTATGTACATATATGTGACATATATGTGTGGCAATGGAAGATATGTCACGTATATGTCACATATATGTAGATTTGGTAAGGGGAATTAAAAAGTTCAATAGCTGGGAATAACCATAGTGTGGTAAAATTGTTTTCTTATTCTTAGTTTTCATGCAACATTTTGAATGTTTGTTGTCACTGGGTGTAAAACAAACCAAAATGTATCTTTTAACAAAATATTTCAGCTCAGTGTCCCACATTTTTAAAAGGGGGCATTTGAATATAAAATTTTCTGGCCATAAGTGACGTCAAGCTGAGTGTCGTGGTTTAGTTTGAAAAAGGCCTCTTCTTTGATTTTCACCAGTTTGAACATTTCAAAATAATAAGCGGTGTTTATGTGAAAATATACCAGCTCATGGGTCAGAAGTAGTTACTATTGTATTATCTATCTTCTATATTTGAACTAGGTACATAATTTATTTTTTATTTTTTGATTGCATGACAGTTGAAAAAACCAGCAGTGAACTGGGGAAATATCGGTATAAATGTTTCCAAGTCAACTTTGAGCAGCAAAATTTACAGGTGTCTCGTAAACTCAGGTATCCAGGGTTCATGTAAAAATCAAAACCATTCCTCCAGGACTTTTCAAGGACCAAATTTAATTTTCAAGGACCACCGACCAAGAACGTAATTTCACAGGTTGTATTTATAAATTTCCCAGTCCAAGCTGACAGGTTTCTAAAGCTTCAAGTGTAATTGTTCCATCTCCTCTGCATTTTTCAGTTCACTTTCTTTTCACTTCATTTTAAACTCAGGTTTGCAGGGTCTGAAAATGCTTTACACAGCAAAAGAATGCCAAACTCTGTTCAAAGCAATCTGCTTTCGACCCTAGTAAATTAAAGGTGAAAATTGAAGGACTTTCAAGGAATTACACAGAAATTCAAGGACTTTCCAAGGAATGGAATTCAAGAATTCTTCAAGGACTCCCCCTAAATTCTAGGACTTTTTACGACAGTGCAAACCTTCGTATTGAGCCACCGCTCACCGCTCAGAAATTAAGAAATGCGAATATAATACTGGACTTTCAAGCCTCGCACAGCCGCGAAAATGGCGGCAACAGAATGCGTGCTCGAAGAATGTTGTGTTTTCCAAGGAATGGAATTCAAGAATTCTTCAAGGACTCCCCCCAAATTCTAGGACTGTTTAAGACAGTGCAAACCTTCGCATTGAGCCACCACTTACCGCTCAGAAATTAAGAAATGCGAATACAATACTGGACTTCAGTCAAGCCTCGCACAGCCGCGAAAACGGCGGCAACAGAATGCGTGCTCGAAGAATGTTGTGTTAGCCTGCAAATATCGCCGGTTTCGGGTAATGTAAAATAGAAAAGAGCTCTACTTAGCTTTTGTCCTTTGAACGCCAGCAGGTTTCCGCGGTCCACTTGGTCGAGGTAGACTCTAGAAAACTTCGGTTCGCTCATTAAAATCTTCACAGACCTCATTTTGTGGCAAGGAATGCGCTTGGACGACCATTCGAAGGATCTTGCGGCGGTCCTGAGGCGTGTTGGCTATTCCCCGGCTTGAGAAGAGAGTGGCAGTTTTCCCAGTGGACTCGAGGAAGCTGTCTTGTTTATGCAGAAGTCCATGAAGCCATGCAGAAAATACTCTGAATTCTCTATAAACCGAGGGCCATCGGAAAATACTCTAAGTACGGTACTGGCACGTACATGTTTTGAATAAGGAGCAGCCGGATGGTTCAAAATCGTAGAAGAATTGATTAATAAGCGTAGGCTGGTACCAGGAGAACATGAATCCGCAGCATTAATTCAAGAGAATTTTTGTGACAACCATTTTGAGGGTTCACAGAACTTAGATGTGAAACCACTGATGTATAGATAAGACCGCATGGTCTTGATTGACATTAAGAAAGCAGATATGTGATTGGCCGGACCCGAATAGCACGTCATGCCTGTACGAGAAGTAACTTTGACCTTTGAATGTAATGCAAGAGTGTTATTCTTGCCAGAGTATTGCGTGACAGATCTGTTTTGAAGTAAAGGGCTAGTAGGTTATCTGATCTCCCTTTCATGGTTATCACATTAACTTTAATTTATATTGCATATAAATTTGGCTTCTTATATCTTATATCTTATAAAACATTTAGAATGTCAATATGCTCTCGGTATGGAAAACGGTGAAATCTCCGACGAACAGATTACTGCTTCTACGCAATGGGACGATAATCATGCCCCCATCCTTGGACGATTGCACTTCCCAGAAGCTGGTGGAAGGGCAGGAGGTTGGGCAGCTGGCATACGTGACGCTAACCAATGGCTGCAGGTTGATCTGAAAAATAAATACACTAATGTGACGGGTGTGGCAACGCAAGGAAGAAATGCTCATCACGAATGGGTCACCAAGTACAATCTGCAGTACAGTGATGATGGAGTGAACTTCTCTTTCTACATGGAACAGGGATATAACTCAACAAAGGTAAAGAGGCTTAATCTACAATGAAGTTCGATTTATTTCCTTGATTACTACTAGTTGAAGTTCATATTTGGTGGAATATCTACCATCGTGGTAGAGAGGTAGATAGCCTCTTATCGATACGTTAAATTTTCCCAGTCGACTTATAATATGTAGTTTACGTTTGGGCTTACGTCTGGCTATCGATTGATCTTTGATCTTTTGATCTCACTGTTGCAGGATTTTGTTGGAAACACAGACCGAAATACTGTTGTGTACAATAAAGTAAAACCGCCAATCACGACACGTTACATCCGTTTCCGACCATTGGCTTGGCATACCCACATAACAATGAGAGTGGAGCTGTACGGATGTCTACTAGGTTCTGTAGAAGGCTTTCCAAAATATTATATTAAATTATTCTTTGTAGCAAACAATATAATCAAGGAGGCAATACTACAAGATGATGACATATGGACAGTGGTGGGTGTAGAGTCGTTCAAAATGGGAATGGATGCATTAACGGTGGTTATAAAAATGTTTAAACAAGCAAGCAACCGTGGACGATGATCCTACTGGTATACGTTCGATCAATAATGATCTGATCGGTTTAAAATAGAAAAATGAAGACTATAAAAAAGCAGAAACCGATACAACGTATAAAGGTTTTAAATTTGTGTACTATATTTCGGCTGGCCAAACCAGCCTTCTTCAGGTACAAAGGGAAATATAAATATAAAACCCTTCCCAATGTAATTTCCCATTGTACCTGAAGAAGGCTGGTTTGGCCAGCCGAAATATAGTACACAAATTTAAAACCTTTCTACGTTGTATCGGTTTCTGCTTTTTTATAGTCTTCATTAAGGTTGGACCTTCACTCAAAAAGGACCTTGTCAATTCGTTGCATCTCAATTTTGTTTCTTGTTTTAATAAGACATGTTCTACAGTAATTTCAGAGGAGAAAGATGAAAGTCAAAATGGAACTCATATTTGCGACGTGAACGATCAGTGTAACAACACGTTTGGCTCATTTTACTGTACTTGTCTTCAAGCACATCCAACAGATGACGCGAACTATTCTGCTAATGTTGCATTCGTTTTTTGTTTGTTTGTTGTTTGTTCTACTGTTCTCGAAAAAAGTGAACCTGAAATTACTTTATGAATTAATTGATATTTAATGGCTGTTCATTGTTAAACGGTAGCCTGGCCTTTTCGCAGATGTGGACGAATGCCAAAATGGAGAACATAACTGTGACGTGAACGGTCGGTGTAACAACACGTTTGGCTCATTTAACTGTACTTGTCTTCAAGGATATTCAGGGAATGGCGTGAACTGTTCTGGTAAGGTTGCATTCGTTTTCATTGTTGTTATGACTAATTTGTTTGGCGCTTCTACTGTTCTCGAAAAAAAGTGAACTTGGTATTACATTATATGAATTAAATGATATTTGATAGCTCTTCATTGTTAAATGGTAGTCGGGGTTTTTCGCAGATGTGAATGAATGCCAAAATGGAGAACATAGCTGTGATGTGAACGCTCAGTGTAACAACACGTTTGGCTCATTTAACTGTACTTGTCTTCAAGGATATTCAGGGATTGGCGTGAACTGTTCTGGTAAGCTAAGGCTGCATTCATTTCTCTATACGTTTTTACTTCGACGCTTTTACTTTTTACCAAACAAAAAAATTAACCAGACATTACTTATAATGAATAACATGATAGTACTATTTAATGGCTGTTCCTTTTTCTAAACGGCACTCTAGCCATTTCTCAAATGTGCACGAATGCTGAAGTGGAGCACATAACTGTGATGAGAATGCTCGGTGTTATAACGCGTTTGGCTCATTTAACTGTACCTGTCTTCAAAGATATATTTAAAAAAAAAATACTTTAAGTTCAATCGGATTTTTCTTTTGCGCGAACGGCGACAATGATGGTTTGAAAGCTTTCACAAGGGGTTCATACAACATACGACTTAAACATTTACCAAAACTGAACAAAAAGGCACAGTCAAACATTTAATACATCGTTCAAAAGAAGACATACTGCTTAACAATTTTAATGATTAAATGAACAATTTCACTCAAAACATAAGATTTTTAAGATTTTCGATTTTACGGCTTAGTGTCCCGGTTTCAGCACGGCAAAAAATGGCAATATTGAGAGTAAAAACAACTAAAGTTGTTAAATGAGCCGGTGCTATAAAAATAGCCAACAAGCCAACACCACGCGCAAAAACCCAGGGGGTGGGGAGGAGCTCCGTCACCGAGGCCTGAGCTGGGTAGCTGGGACATTGACCTAACAACCAGGGTCAGAAGACCAGAGTCAGGCATTGATTTGCTGGCTTGCTGGGGGGTGGTGAAAAGTCAGGTTTTTGGTCACTTTCAAGGCCGACTTTTGCCTGACAAGAGTGTGCTGGTTTTTATTCTATTTTATTTTTCTTGGTCATGTTTGTAATGTTTTGTCAGCTGAATTGAGCTGTCTGGCACCCTGGGATGGCTAGTCTATGCAGCAAGCCTACTGGGCTAGCCAGGCTCCCTGGGGGGAGGGAGGGGATTTGCCAGTGAATTGCAGGCCTGGCTGTCATTCGACTGGGTACCTTTTGTTGAAACAGGGTAGATGTATAGAGCAACTTTTGTCTTCCAATATATGCAATTACATTTTTGGGCTACTCGAACAACAAAATTTAAAAGCGCGATTGGCTCATTTAACTGTACTTGTCCTCAAGGATATGCAGGGGATGGCGTGCAATGTTTCGGTAGAAAGGGACATTGAGAATTTGGGTCACCTTTTGGATAACTTAATATATCTGTAAATATGTAAAAATCTTTTTTCAGTCGTGCAATAAATCGCTTATTAACCAAGCTTGCTCAGTACCGTTCTAGGAGAAGATCGGTCCTGGGTCATTTCTGTACCGATCTCGCTGCGTTTGTTCAGTTTGTTCCGCACTGTCAAGACCTTGGGCCGATCTTCTCCCACACGGCCCTCAGTCTTGGTTAATAAGATGTATCAGGATCGAAAGTACATGTACTGTATTGTGCTAGAAGTTTAGCTTAAATTTCATGATTCTTTCTCTTGTATATGGCAAATAACTTACTATACATAAGAAAATTGAAATCAAAGGAGATCGAAGGAATTGGAAAAAAGTACATGACTGAAATCAAGCGCTTGGGTTGAATTCCATAACAGCTGGTTTAAATTGTCTTGAATTCAAGGTGTGCTAAGAAAATTTTATATTTGTAGCCGTATAAGGTGACCTTTACTAAAAATTTGAAGTAGCCTGTATAGCTTGGGGGATTGTGCTCATAAGTAACCAAATATACCCACATTTAACTAAACTAGAAGCCGTTTTCAGTAAGCCACGCAGTGATAGGATGTGTGCCACATTTCAAAGACTAAACTAGAGTGAAACTCATCCAACAGACATCGATGAATGTGCATCGACAAGTCACAACTGTCATGAAGTGGCTAACTGTTACAACAGTGAAGGTTCCTTTTCCTGCGAGTGTCAAGAAGGTTATACTGGTGATGGCCTGCTTTGTGAGCCCAAGGGTGAGTGCCTTCTTATCCACTTAATTAAGACAAATTAAAACGATTTTCACTAAATCAACCATTGAATCAACCGATCAGTGGATCAATCATTTAATTGATCAAAATACCAGTTTGAGTTGTTGTTTTTTCCCGACCATCTGCTACAACTGCGAGAACGCATCCTTATTTCAGCATCAACTTCGTAAGTTTACCGAACAGCATGAGAATTACGTTGTTCCTTGCTGAGAACAGCATAAGATTCTTTGCTTTTATGTAATGCCATTCTAGACTTGAACGCGTGTTATTTACATTGACCGGTACCGTTGTTACATTCCTGAAGTGTTTATAAAATGATCAACAGGGGATTTCTCATTGATGATCAGAAGCATTTCCAAGTACAAGTATCATGCCACTCCTGTTGAGCGGTCTGCAAAACGTCTTCAAAAAGCGATAATTGAGGGGCTACCCGAAGGAGCCACCGTTCTGGAAAGTATCTTGGAATGGCGTCTGCTAAGTGAAGCGGAACTGGTGTCCTCCGATTTAACAGATGGAACCTTGGTAAGTCAAGGAACAGCTGAGTGGACTATACACAGGAGATCCATACCTGTTGGTATCTATCAAGTCAAATTTATGGCTTCATTAACAATTCACGACTCTGGGTTTATACGCAATATTAGTGCCTTTGACTTTGGTTTCATCGAAATCACCACAGCACCCATAAGAGTTGTTATTGACGGCGGAAGCAGCGTTCGTTGGGGATCCGATGAAAGTGTTACTGTGAATGGTTCGCTGAGTTATGATAGAGATACTGGTCCAGGAGACTTCACTGGGCTCAATTTTACCTGGTCGTGCCGTGATTCAGCAACAAACGCTTCTATGACTGTTGAATCAGTTGAATGCTTGCATTCATTTGTAGTGGAAGCAAACGTGACCTCCTCTGTTAATATCGAAACTAGCCAACTTGAAGCTGGAAAGACTTATTTTCTAAGATTGACTGTGACCAAAGATGAGAGACGCGCCTTCTCTGAGATGTCGTTTGAGCTAGTAGATGGAAAGATACCTCATGTTTCTCTCAGGTACATTAAAAAAAAGAGCCAATGGACAATGGCAATGCATGGATTTATCATTCATTCTAACATGAACGCATTTATTTGGATACGTTAGATGTCTCTGTGGAAGTAAACAATCATTAATCTAATGTTTTTCCTGCTTATTTTAGATGCTTTGTAGATTGTGGAACAACAATTTCTCCTTCGAACAAATTCCGAGTGACATCTGGATGTGTGAACTCTGCATGCAGTGGAGCTGTACACGAATGGCGCTTAAACAAATGGAATGGCACAACTAAGTTATGGCAGGATTTGCCTATTTCACCTAATATGATATCATCTGAAGTAAATGCAGCCAATATAGCCTTCAATAGAAATACATTGCCATTCGATTCTAAATTCAGTTTAATGCTGTTTGTAACACCCCCGGAAGGAAAAGTTAATTTTGCCGTGCTCGATTTCTATACGGATAGAGAACCGCACGGCGGATACTGCGAACAGTCGGATGCTGTGGGTATATCACTTGAAACGGAATTTACTTTTGAATGCTTTAAATGGCAGGATGAAAATACACCAATCACTTATGAATTTCGCCTTGGAGATACACCAATATCTTATGGCATTTCTTCCAAGTCGGTGTCAACAGTTTTACCAGCAGGATCTCCAGAAAACGATTTCAAGTTACAAATCAACATTGTTATCAAAAACGCTGTTTCTGTAGCGGTTGTAGAGACATTGTTTGTCAAGGTAATCTATTTCTTTGCGAGATCATTTGCAGTTGTTTCAAGTCGCCCAGTAATGCCGAAATATTGATCATGAAGCTAGAAATACATAGGCGCAAGTAATTCACCTTTATTTTGAATTTTGACGCGTAGATTGGTTGACATTGGCTTGAAACATGCACAGGCGTTTTGCTTTCCAATTTCTTAAAATGTGAAATAGAATATTAAGTTTGAGATGCAGAAAATATTAAATTCAAATACTATAAAACCTTGATCCGGTAATAGGCTAGAATTTTTGCAAGTAATACAGGAACTAAAGCTCAACCCCAGGGAGCATGCAGTAGAGTTGATATTGAATTTCTTTCTTGCCACTCGCGAACTTACAAGAAAGACCGTTAATCAAACATATTGAGGAACGCTAGCATCTAGCTTGTACCCAAAACGTATTGTTTTTATTTTCTGTCAATATCTGATACAAGCGAAAACAAAAAACAATGGAAAGTGACACAGTCTTAGCATGGGACAGCGCTGGGGTTTCGCAAGAGATGCGGATATCGGTTTTTTCCTGTGAGTTTGCACCAAAAAGAATACAAAGAAAACAGATACAGATATTGATTATTTTACTCCTTTTACTTGCATCCTATTCGACTTTTGTGAATGCTCCCTTTGCTTGAACTTCAATTGTTTTATCCGATCTTCTTCAGGTCAAGCCATCTCCCAAGTTTATTCTGTGCACTTCATCGGCAGAAGAAATATCGAACGAGTTGCAAACCCTTGTGCTTGGAGATGACAGTAAACTGGACGTATTTTTAAGAAAAGGGGAACTTAACAAGGCTGCACAGCTGGCCATGTCTGTCCTAAAGGCAGTCAATAATGAAAAATCGGTTTGTGGACAAGCTCTAAGTCAAGGTGTTACAACAATGGTATGTGCACTCGAAGTTAGTAAAATGATTTTAAATAAACAGATTTGAGAGGCAATATAGGCCATTTTCGTATTCTCCGTAATGAAATGGAACTGACTTGTATAATTATGTAATAAAGGTTAACACGCGGAAATATCGATAATCTTATTTACATTAGATAAGATTTACCTGCATTTGTCCCCATTGTAAGCTAATTGCAGCTCCAGTTTGATACCGAGAATACGAAAACAGCCTATTAGTCGTTTACATTAAAATAACCCTCATAACCTGATATCAACTGAAGGTATTTACATTTTGTCGCACAATTTAAAAGTAAAAAACGCTTAAATACACAAGTCAGCTACTAGTGATACGTAACAGATGCATTTCCGAGGACGGCTACTTACTATAGCATCAAAAAAAAAAAAACAACAACAACAAACAACAACAACAACACACCATCAACAATAACCTGTTTTTCCATTTTTCTAGTTTTGTATTGTTGTTTTTTCCAAACAAGTGCCCAAAAGGCTGACGTTTTTAACATTTTTTTTATTTGCTGTTATTTTCTTTGCAATTTGCTTTCTTATGTTTTTTCTTGTACCAGATTTCAAGAAAACTAATAGAAGAGTTTGCAGACATAGCGCCTGAGAGTATTCAGATGTCGCGCGTGATAATGGAGGTGATTAACTTGGCTATTGAGGATCAACAAGGTCAATCTTGCGATAGTAGTGGTAACACCGGGCTCAACAACCTTTTTCAGGTAAGCGGCGGGTCGAAATATTTAACCAATAAATTGTTGATTTGCAGTTAGGAATAACGCAAATTTAATGCTTATGTGTCCTTTTTTACAACAGTTGGTCTCAACTGTTTTAGGTTCTTATATATTATAGCTACAAAAAATTATTTGGCGCGTGAAATTACAAATCGATGTTGTCATTTTTAGCAACAGGTTGATTGATAGCATTCCGTCATTGTATCCAGGCACGCCTTGAGGACAAAGGAATATGCCGACTCCCCCCACCTCCCCCTGTTGGTTTTTGCTCAATGGGAGAGCGTCCGACTGGAGTGTATTGTTCTTTTGCTTGTTCTCAAAATATTCACACTGGTCGATTAATATCTGTCTCATAACTTTTTCTTTCCTAGGATTTAGCAATGAAACTAGTCGATGACACAACAAGAAAACTAGTATCTGCCCTTGGGGACATAGAGGAGCCTTTTTCTGCCGAGTTAGAGGAAACAGCTGCTAGTATTACAAGATGTATCAAAAATGTTCTTTGGTCTGCATCATGCACGATTCAATACAATGGAACCTCAGAAGAGATTACAGCATTCTCAAAGGTATAAAACAAATTTTACCTCATTCAAATGGAAAAGCAACCGCGTAACTTACATTGCCCAAAAATGTACGTTCTGGCCTTGTGAGATAATTATTCTTGACATAATCTAGTTATTATTTAATTTAAACATATACATATTTCTAATTATCGTATATGGATTTAGTAATTTAATGTACGGCCAGCACTATTTTCTCGGCCGGGTGAGGGTGGAGCTCTTTTAACTACACAAATAAAGTAGTTAAGATAACGTGTGCTACGAGGGTTAACAATTCTCGCAGCTCGCCGCTCCATTTAGTGACCACTTCCATTAATAAGTGACCACTTTCACTGAATTCGAAGAGAAATACACATTACACAGAATGTAATGAACGTCTAGTACCTACAGTAAATTTCACGGCTTCTTTTTTGTTTTTTTTATTTTATGGTCTCGAATTCATTTTTTGAGACCTATTTTTTTCCCATATCTGTCTGCAACCTCTATACTGTGACATTATAACAACTGCTTATAAATTATACCTTTATTAAGTTGATTCTATCATTTTGAGGCTGCATTTATTCCTCATATTGCAGGAAGTATTGAAAGAGGCTTTGCAAAAACTGAATACCATGACCGGAGCATTTTTCTCCCGCTTGGTTGCGTCCGAAGATTGTTTCATTAGAATACCAGAGTTGGAGGTATTTCTAAAGAAGGTCGCTATTAATGATCTAAAGGGACTCGTCATTGAAGGAGGATCTACAAGGTTCAAGCTGCCAGACAGCTTTGTATGGTTTGAAGAAGGAAACGTTAATATTAAGGTAAGGGGCATTTTTTTTCACCATAGCCTCATGTACATTGACTAAGGAGAGTTCATTGATTTATTAACTTTCGACAAAATAGTTAGTTTAGACCCAAGCAGCCGATGCGGCCCCTTGTGGTCATTAGGATTCTCTGCGACATTCATCGAATGCAACTAATTTGTCATACGCATCAGCAAGTTTCTATAAAAAAACTCGCATGGATTTCTCAGTTGAGAAATACATATCGCTTAGTAATCGAAAGTACGGACAAATAAACGAGCAAGCAACAAGCAGTGAAAGAATCAAAACAAACAAACAAACATAGACTGGGGCGATATAGCTATATTTTCGCTTTACTTTTTTTCCGAATGGATTGAAAAACTGACGGCGCTGAGCTCCGCTGGAAGTAAATGACTGGCAGTATTGCTACTTCTCGGGATAGGAGAAGGGAAGAGTGAGGGACTTTTAACTGTTTTTCTCAGGAACCCAAAAGAATGACCTCATCATCCCCTTTCCCAAAAAAGCCACCGCAGTAGGCATTAATTTTTATGTTACGATTCTAGTTCATATGGAATCGTTAAAAATTGTATATTGTTATCAACATTAAAATCTCTCGAAAAGTTTTTACCTTCATTATGATTTTTATCTATTTTTGCAGATGATGGCCATTAAATTCAATCCTTTCAGCTGGGACAAAACTAGTAAAATGATCAAATCAAGTGTAATTAGTCTCGAACTTCAGGGCAGCAACGGGAAAACGATTAGTGTATCAGACCTCGCTAGCGACATTGAGATGGTCATCCCGATGCACAGGCTACCGATGAATACCAGCAAAGCGACTGAATACAGCTTCTTAAAGCCAAACAAAATATCCAGCTATAGTTATTACGCGGAACTAGCAAGTGTTCCTGTTTCTCTTCAACTGGGTGCAGAAGCTAAAGATATCGCCATTGAAATCTTTGTGAGATTTGGATCAAGAGCAACTATAGAAGAATTCGATTACAACTTTGTTATTCAATTTAAGTCAACATGTGAAAGTCAAACATACTTTAAGCAGAAAGAAACATCCTGCCCTTTCGAAGAGACTTCCGTCACACTAGTGCCGTCTGAGCCAAGTCTTCTCTATGTCGGTCTGTTGTTTCTAGGAGCTAAAAATGTCACTGAACATTCGAGAAAGAGACGGTCGTGTTTTGGTCATGGTCGTGAAAGACGGTCATGCGTTGTCGTCAAAGATCCACCTCCTAAAGGAGTAACTAAAACGATTGTTCCTCAGTATGACTCATTAACAGATGTTAACTACACGTTAAGTATTACCCAAGCAAATTGCTTGTATTGGTCTGAAGATGAAGAGAAGTGGTCTTCATATGGTTGTAAGGTAATTGATACGGACAGTTAACGTTTGTTGATAAGACCAGTTGGAAAACATGGACTGGACTCTGGACTAGACTCTGGACTGGACTGGACTGGACTGGACTGAACTTTTTTTTGTAATTGTAACTTGTTGGCATTCTGACTCTGGTTTTAACTTCAAAATGATTATTTATCCAATGCTCATATTTTATTCTCAGTGTCAACATCCTAATTCCCATACATTTAACTGGGAAGTATGTTTCACGACAATATTTCTAGCTCTTTTATTCCTATTACCGTACGTCTCTAACTGAATATGTAATGACAACGGATACTTAATTCTATCACAGGTCGACCCCAGTTCAAACTCCAGCCACCTAAAATGCCTTTGCAATCACTTGACGTTTTTCGGTGGAACCTTCATTCAGGCACCAAATCCTATTGATTTTGACACATTTCTGTTAGAGATTACGCGGATTGATGAATCTGGCAATATTTCAGTTCTGGTAACAGTTGCAAGTGTTTTTCTTGTGTATGTTGTTGTGCTTGTCTTTGGAAGGAGGGCTGACGAGAGAGATGAAAAAAAGGTAACTGTCGATGTAAAAGTGATGATTTTTGTTTCATGTTAGCTTGTTTATAACAAGGGTTAGTGTATGCCATCTGTGTCAATTTATAAAATGACCATTTTGTATTTTATTTTATACCTTCTTAGAAAAGCAGAAATAATGCATGCAAGCTCTGCCGTTCATATAGTGCCAATACTGCGTTTCTTTTTTCAAATTTATCCGGATAAGTGTGGGCAGTGAACATATTGAAGAATGTTCAAAAGCGATAGTTTGGACAGAAAACATTTTATCCCTTTTCGGGGCGAGAAAAAGTTAAATTTATCCGGATTAGTGTGGACGGGGCCTAAAACAACCTAGTGCCACACATGGTGAATCTGTGGACAAGAGTCAACCAGCAGTCTTGGAGTAATGTCGAGGGTACCTCAGTATTAGCAGAACAAATGTGCATACCTGAGTGTGCTGTTTCAATTTCCACTAACATTTTGATCATTTGCCTCGGGTCTAATCATGTTTCTCGGCATTTTAAGTGCTCTTTTGATTCTATTATAGATTGGTCCTCCACGACATGTCACAATCACTGAAGGAGGGACCTACTTTTACGACGTAGTTATTAGCACTGGTGTTTGGAAAAATTCAGGAACAACAGCCAACGTTACAATCGGTATCAAAGGAAAAATAAAGGAAGACAACTTGATCTCACTGCGAGGCAAAGGTGAGTCCAGAGCAACATTTGCACGAGGAGGCATCGACGGATTTGTCCTGATCACGGACGAAACTATAGGACCATTAACAGAAATAACTTTAGAACACGACAACTCAGGAGAGGATCCCTCGTGGTTCATAGAGAGTGTAACAATAAGAGACAGGCAAACGGGAGATCACTGGGTGTTCCCGATAAATCGATGGCTTGCACTGGATAAAGATGATGGGGAAATAGAAGTAGCTGCGGAAAACCGAAGTTATTTTTCCTTTTCAGAGAAGCTTCGTTTATATTTTGGAAGGAAACTTGTAGACAGTCACTTGTGGATTTCTGTCATTGGTAAACCATGCAGCAGTACCTTCACACATGTACAGAGAGCCTCGTGTTGTCTTTCACTTCTGTTCAGCGCCATGCTTGCTAGTGCTATGTTCTATAACACTGAGAGAGAGTCAGATGGAGCTATACAGGTTGGGCCATTTAAGTTTTCTTGGAGACAGATTGTCATCGGCGTGCAAAGTGGTCTAATAGTGGCACCTGTAAACATTCTGATAGCCTTCATGTTTAAGTACAGTAAACCGAGAGCAAAAATTTGGCACAAATATAAGGAATCAGATCAGAACCATCATCTTGTGGAAAAGATAAGGAACCCAGGTTGCATGTTGCCTCACTTCTGTGTATACGTCGGATGGTTCCTCTGCTTCGTCACAAATCTAACTTCAGCATTTTTCACCATACTTTACAGCTTCGTATGGGGTAAAGAAAAATCTGAGCAATGGCTTGCTTCCTTTCTAATTTCATTCAGTCAGGATATGTTCGTTGTTCAACCAACTAAGGCTATGCTGGCTGTCATCTTAATTGTACTGCTCTTGAGCAGAAACAAAGATCATCGCGGAGGATGCGAGAGTAACGAAGATGATCAATATAAGATCGACATCGATCTTCTAAATGATGACCCGAAGCGTCGATTAAAACGATACAAGTTGGAGGCTAAACGTGAGCAAACCAAAAAGGAGGCACAACTGACAAGTATGGTGAAGAAAATTGTTCTTCATTTAGGATTTTTGTTTTTCCTTGCTGTCGTTTGTTATGGCAACAAGAATGAAAATCGTTTTCTGATGACAACGGCGATGAGAAATCCAATAAAGAAGTTTAATAAGGTAATTGTGCATACATTTTGAACATGTCATGGAAACATGACGGCTCATGATTTACAAGCTCTTCTCGTACTGTTCTCCCAACATCCCGCGTGGGTTTATTGCGCCGGTAAACCCCTAGAAAGGGTGGTCTATTGCTTAAACATACCCAATCGTTTATTTCTTTTTTCAATTGATTTGTTATTCGAGCTAGCCAAAACTAAGTTATTATCTCTTAAGACAATCTGAATCCACCCCTGGGATTCCAATTTTAATCTATAATTATAAATTCTCGAAGGAAGTGTGAACATGTTGTTAGACTTTGTAGTCTGTAAGGCTCTTAGTCTTGCAATCTTTGCACGATGCGGATGTGGCATGAATACAGGCTATTTAATTGGTTCATCGGCGTATAAAAGGTCGGTGGAAGGGGGGGGGGGGGGGGGGGGAGTCGCTAGGATTGAAGGAGAAGATAAAATGCCTTTAAGGCGTATGGTTGGTTAGTAATTCTCAGTTGGGGTACTGCGTTGGAATCTCTTGGGTAGGGCACGGCGCGGTTTGTTTTGCAAAAAAGAATATAACATTAGCTGAATTTGAAATACAAATGGAGTATTAATAAGGGTAGACTAAGTGAGTTTCTAGTAACTTGTGTTCCTATCGGTTCATTCCTCTTGTTAAAGTTATATAAATATGTTTACCTATAATTTAATTTTATAATTGTATCTTGACCATTGTAATTCAGCGTACCCCAATTACACCTAATTAAGAATAGAGGTCACCCTTTAATGTGATTTCATTTTCAGGTCACCGACTCTCAGAGACTATGGGGATGGCTGAAGCAAGAATTCGTACCAAGCATTTACAGTCAAATGTGGTACAATGGGCGTAAAGAAAATAAAGATTTGTACATTGGGAACAAGAAGTCCATATTGATTGGCATGCCGTGGATACGACAGCTGAGAGTAAAAAAGAGTAAGATATCAGTGTTTAGTAAGTCGTGTCAGCTCTTTTCGGAAACAGCAAAAACGGGAGCCCGTGTTAACTAAATGGGTACCTTATACAAGTGAACTTATTGGTTTGGCTCCCAGTTGTTGATGACGTTACTAACTATATAAAATGACCGTTTTTAGCAGGTTTTAACTTTAACTATGAATTTTCTTACTTTTTTGTTTATGAATAGAACCCAAGCTATGTAAGCAAGATAGCACAGCTTAAATTTAAGCTTCGACCACATTAATAATCGCTAAAAGCAACAACAGTTTTTTTTTTTCTTTCTTCATTTTCTAAGTTTTTACCTCCATTTGAGACCTTTAAAAATGAAATAAATCTGTGAAAATCTCTTATTTTACCCAGCTGATAATTGATAAAAAAGATCTGTAGAACATGCTACGATTGGCATATCGACAGCAAAACTCCTTTCCAAACTTCGTCAGCGAGATTTATAGACATCCGCGTTTCTTTATTTTTTTCTTGTACTTCCACGTTTTGTACAAGGCTTTGTTTTTAACAGCTTAACAGTTTCACAAGCAGG
Organism: Meandrina meandrites; assembly: GCA_963693305.1. Lineage (NCBI taxonomy): Eukaryota > Metazoa > Cnidaria > Anthozoa > Scleractinia > Meandrinidae > Meandrina > Meandrina meandrites. The sequence goes on from OY855909.1 coordinate 31,080,393, forward strand.
TTTCCAACCAATTTTTTTTTGTTAATTTTTCTCTTTCTGTTCTTTCTAAGGCTCTTGTGAAATAAATCAATATCGCATTCCAGATATCTGCTACTACGACTATTCACGCGAAGGGGAAGACACCACTTTGCTGAGTCTTCCAGGTTGGGAGCCTCTTCCCTACAATACTTCCTGGTCTAAAGCTTTGGAAATTTGTCCGAAGCCTTGGCGTTATCAAACAGCTCAAGAACTTAACAACGGTCCGATAAAAACTTCATACAATACATATGGAGGGGGTGGTTATCCTGCAGTTCTTGGGTATGAGGAAGACACTGCACATGGCGTGCTAAACGAGACTCTTGGCCATGGATGGGTTGATCGTCAGACTCGTGCGCTGATTCTAGAATTCGCAGTGTTCAACGTGAATACAAACTTGATCAGCGTCGTTACCTACTTCTACGAGGTGCTCGCAACTGGCGCTGCCTACACATCAAGACGAATTGAAACACTCGAGCTATACAGTACAGAGTCAGGGGCTCTAATGTTTTATCTCATTTGTCAGTTTTTGTTCTTGGTCATGGTGCTCCTCCACGTCGTTATAATGCTGATCCAACTTTACAGACAGCGCCTTGGATTTTTTAAGTCTGTCTGGAATATGGTTGACTTCTTAACGATTATCTCTTCTATTGCGTCAGCTGCATTATACATGATAAGATCAAAGAGTGTCTTAAACACCATTAAATCTATTCAGAAAAATCCTTACGACATCGTGCATTTCCGCTCAGCCCTAGACTGGGCCAGCCTGGAAAATGCCTCAATAGCTACTGCCATTTTTCTGGCAACAATTAAGCTTTTAAATCTCATTCGTTTTAACCGTCATGTGATTTACTTGTTTTTATCTTTTCGCCAGTCAGTTAGCTACCAACTATCGTATGTGGGTTTTTTTCTGATCATATTTAATTCCTTTGTCATATCAGGTATGCAGCTTTTTGGCAGAACAGTCTATTCCTACTCCAGTTACATGCAGGCAGTTGTCTCTCAATTTGAATTTATTTTAGGAAAGGCCGTTCCCATTGACGACCTTCGCAATGAGAATCATTTCATTGGGCCAACCTTTGCATCCCTGTTCATGCTAACCACGACGATATTATTTATGAACATGATAGTTTCTGTACTAAACGAGGCGTATGCTGAGGCAAAAACTCGCGTAGAAGAAAGTGCAGCTGAGTTTGAAATGGCACGCTTTGTTGGTGAACGTGTTGATAACATTTTCGGCCTAAGAGGTAAAACGCAGATTGAAATTAAGCTATTTTGTGACGATTCAACGAATCTTAACATGTGCATTTCTGACGCAGAACCATTCTGTTTAAATTCCAAAAGCATCAGTCAGTGCACCGAGGAAAGGGTTGAAAGACTGGAGAAACGAATGTTTGCCCTTACTCAATTGACAAAAAGTATAGAGGTGGATTTTTCAGTAGAAGAGACTGAGTTTATTAACCTTTTTTGCTCGATAATTCGTCCGCGGGGTTCTCAATTTACCAGTCGTTAAAATTTGGGTTGGCTAAATGACCAGTTGTAGCCACCGAAATAAGCATTATGATTTCACTGTTACTATTTTTTAATTTATGTAATATCGGCAGTCGCAAAACAGATCAAGGCTTATTCCTTCATTCTCCCATGTCAAGTAATACATGTCCCACTGGACACTGAGGTCAGCTAGTTAATACAGCACCAATGCACCTATTTTAAGCCTATTGAGGCCATTGAGCCAGTTATTATTAAAGTTCACATACTGATTCAATTTTTTTCCATGGCCTTCTTTGTGTACTTTGCGAGGACGTTCGAGTGAAAATTTTCTGACATTTCAGAAATTTCCCTGAAATTTTTCACCACCGTGAGATTATTGGTTACTCATGTCAGAAATGTCTAAATACCAATGAGGGTCACCGAATTCGGCGTGGAGATGAGAACACCGCCCTAAAGTGAAAAATCAGGCTTACAGTGTCTGTTTTTCCAAATCCCTGAAATACAATTTTATCTCTGCCAAATTTGTTTAGGTGGATCTATTAAAGAACTTGATTCAACTGGTAACGCTCCTTAAAGTAAATCTAATTATTCAGCGATAACATTTGCACTCGTCTTACACCCGCAAGACGGCAGGATTTGATGCCACATTTTTACAACCTGTAGGGAATTGGGAGAGAAAGTTGTCTATTATAAAAACGGGATCACCGGCCATTGAAGAGAGTAAACTGCAAGCAAAGTTAACACCACGGCTACCAATCCTATATGAGTTTAGAAAGTTTCCTCAGCGCGCACACTCGATGCATGATGTGGCGTGACGTTGCGACATGAATTTCGTCGCCGCGCCTGCAACACAGTCTCGCCAGATACTCTCTTAATCTGCTGTCACAATCTGCTCTTACTTACACCTGATATACAAAAGTTATACCTTTATATCTTTGACACGACGTGAGAAACTCGTAAAACGTTTGCATGGTGTTGGGTTTGTATTGAACACTTTGTCATTCTTGGCAGTAAGACACATTGAGGGGACCATACAATTTGCAAGTCGTTGGGTTGCTGTTTCCGGAACGTGTGTTTTGACATGTTGATGAGCCTGTTAGCATCACAGGTTTCCGTTTTCTTTCTTTTTCTGTTATATACATTGATTTATTATTTAAAACAAGCGTAAACCGTGAATTATCTCACGGAAATCTTGAAACGAAAATTGGTTTCGCTGGACACGATTTCACACAGATTTATTTAAAATAAGATAAGAATTCCCACTGAATCCCATTTGTCTGCCACACAAGAATGCAACAGCATTTATTGACAACTCAACTCAAATAGGATTACAGACAGAGGAAAAGAGACTCAGCGCGAAGAAAAACAAAGAACTCACTGACAGACTGCCATGGGACTGGGAGGGCGGGAAAGCTATTGCTTCGTATGGCAAGAAACAAAAACTGAATCACATGAGCGAATGTGACATCTGATATCCTGGCTCGAACCCAGTCCCCCATCCAGTGTGTGTGAGAACTTCATTTCTTGCCTCTTTCGCAAGCTCAGCCGGCAAGAAAAACATTTCTGTATTATAGACTTGTTTTACTTAATTAACCCGCGAAATAGTAACTAAACTTTCAGATACTGTTAGACACTAATTCCATTGTTTTCGTTTGTTTCGTTTTGACTTTTAGATATTGTTAGATATTACTGATTGTGAGATTATGCTAGCACTAACATAAGAATCAAAATGAATGCACAAAATTGGCGCAGGTGGATAATAAAAGTCTTTTATTGGGGGTATTTAGAAAATATCTTGAACGCTGCGGGGATACTACATTGCCAATGAATTTACCAGAAATAGAATCGTTTAACATAACAAAAGTCAAATGGAAGACAAACTTCGCTACAAATAAACACTTGAAAAGTAAGAAGAAAAAAAGCAATGCAAGTTATCAAACGGAAGATTAAAGCTTGGCGTTTGAATAGTTGTGTGATTGCACATGTGTTGAATTTCTCTTGTGTGTACTCCTTATGCAAACAAAAGACCAAAAAATGAAGAAAAAGGTCTTGAAAGCGTGAATATGTTATTTCTGCATTGGCGTACTTTTCTTAGCTGTTTTTCGGTTTGTTTTGTTTTTCAATTCAGATGGTGCTTTCTTTACTTCTTTTAATTATGTTATGAAAACAAAATACGCTGAGTCAACCTTAAAGCAGCTGCTAAATAAATGGTTTCTATTTGTTTTACCTATGGCGCCATTACTCTTGTTAAATGACTGCAATTATGTGATTTAAACAGTATCGAAGCCTTCCCGCAATTAAACTTCTCAACGAAAAGCAAGCTGCGTCAATTTTGAGGATTATCTTCGATTACCTACGGTGAAGTAGTGAGGAACTCATCTGGGGTCAAATGCTCTCTCCTTGATGTTGTTCGATGGTGATGCTTAATTATAAATGAGAAAATTAAGGAAACAGTTCAGGACATTTATAGGCACACCTGTAATGCCTCAATTAGTCAAAAAAGAAGAAAACACAGCCCTCTTGGTAGCGATATTGTCAAAACAAGTGAAAAACAGAGCGTTTCCTTTCATTCGTTTTGGCAACCCCGACGTTTTAAAAATATCCAATTCAATACGTTCCGTTGTGGAGTTCACGCTTTATGAGTTGCGTGCATGTTTCATATCCTTCCATAGCCATGCGGAAAAGTTTTTCTCGTAATAAGGTTTGTTAAAAGAAATATATATTATAATATTCGGCTTTTGGGGAGCTCAATAACGCTTCTTCTATTTACAGATGGCCGCGTTGTGGTCCGTAGTTTTTGGAATTGTTTGGGGTGAGTACATTTTCTATTTTCTTCAATGACCTTAAGAATAACCGGTAGATGTGCAAGATTGGTTTTAAGTGGTCATTAAATTTTCTGTAAATGCAGCGACCTAAAAGGGTTTCTCAATAACTCAAGGAGGGTTTTAGTGCAAATGGCAGAAAAAATGCAGCATAAATATTCAAATGTCCTATCTTATTTTTTTGCATTTTATTTTTACTTAATTCTTTTGTCTGAAATAGATCCGTTGTAGAGAAAGCTTGAAAAATATGATCCGTAAAATCTGTTTCCCTGGTGCACTATAATGTAACAGTGACCACACAGATAATATTTCGCTCCCTTTCATTTATTTGCTGTTTCCTCACACGTCTATATGTTTGAATAAATTTGGACCTTAACAGTTCACAGTTATATGTTCGCACAATCGAAAACAGATGAAGATCGTAGTTTTTGATCGACGGAATGGCTTTTTTTAGGATTTCAGTAAGCTTTTGTAGGTCCTTTTTAAGCATGTGCTGAGTTTTTTTTTAATGTATTTTTTGGTCATGAATCCTTGGTTCAATTATTGTATTTAATATATGTTTTCTATATATTTCAATCTTTCTTACTTTTATTCTGGTTAGTTTTGCAATGATATTGTTAGGCAGAACAACGTTTCTAAAACAATTTGCTTCATTATGTGAAAATCGCAGCTGAAACAGGGCATAGTAGAGATGATTCAAATATTGAATATATTTGAATCATCTCTACCGGGTGTCACTACAGATATCGAAGTTTTCCTGTACAACTTACAATCAGTTTGCCTTCCTGTTACTTCATTTTCTTTTCGTGGCGTTTTAAGGTGTTTAGTAGTTAAATGTATCGTTATATTTCTTATAAACTTTTTGTCAGGTACGTTACTTTCGTGCTCAGTATATTTCGTTAAGATTATATGACTCTGGATTCTCCTGGCACAGAGTCAACTCAAGCTAACTATTTTACGTTATAAATAAGAATCACTGTCTTTTTCTTTCGGTTGTTCGCTAGTTTGATTTTCTCCAAAAAAAAAAACGAATTATGGTTTGTTTGTTGTCGGTCATTATAAATCTTAGTTAATTTAAGTTACTAAGCAATAGACCGCAAAAAACCCACTCTGGACTTCGAAAGAACACGAGAAAAGCTTCTCAAAGATTTTTTTTTTTAATTTCGAGGTCAACTTGCTTATTCTCAACACATTCATCGGACGTCGCAATAAACCAATCACAGCTGCTGAAAGAATAAAACACACGTCCATATCTATACTTATAATCCAAGGATCAACGCGACGAATTTAACTTTTTAAAAGTTATAAGCTATAAATGTCACAAGAAAGGAAAGAAAAAAAAGGCAATCGGTTAAAGGTAGAAAATGTATTCAATGATTCACAAGTACTTTGACGTTAAAGGTCAAATGAACCAAAATTTCGACATTCTTTCTTTAGCGATTTTAAAGCAACCAAACGCTAGAAGAACTCATTATTAACTAAACTTAAGAAGAAAGTTTGCTTTCTGAGCCTCAAAGCGCGAACTATAGCAAAAACTACGAAGATTTCCGAAGACTTCACGAAAACGTTTCCAAAATGACCGCGCACTGTAATGGAAGGAGTGGATCGAGCTTTGAATTTTGTGGCGTAATAGTTTTATTTCACGGCTTTGCGATCGAAGAGACGATCGTCGTTTAAAGAGAGAATAATGTCAAGTTTGAGGGTTTGAGTCAGTCTAAGTAATTCAAGTAATTCTGAAAGAATCTAAGCTTTTTTTTAAACATGGTTGTTATATTTTTTTGTACTACATTGTAATCCAGTTTCAAAGATTAATAATTATCAAAGCATTGAGTAAAATTGTAAGCATTGTACGATACACTGGATGGCGTATAAAATCATCAGTCTGCTCAGCTTGGTATAGAACAATTAGTTTTGTTATATACCCCAATCTAAATGCAGTTTTTTTGGATTTGCACGTAATTCTTATCAGGACGTGTGCGGCTTGCAACCCGGATCGGTATGCAGCACGAAGATGTGGCCAAAAGCTAAGATTGAATTCACTGTTTCTTTTCTGTACTCGAGAGTCACACAAAACAGAAAAATAAATTTGTACACAAAAATTTAACTTGGATGAAAGAGTATTTCTCAATGCAAATTCGAAACTGCAAAGCATCACGCAGGGTAACTTTCAATGAATAAATTCGTGTCGTTTTCAGCTGAAGGAAAATTCAGTGTTGGAATAAATACTGAGCGTTTACACATTGTCCCCGCGGACACTGTGAGTTCTGGTTGTATTAGCTGTTTTTTGGTCCATATTTATTTAGCCGGTACATGTTATTTAGGGCTCGAAATTAACGGTTGTAAACCCAACATAAATACAACATTTGAAGCTTAATTTTATACGCGTCAAAAAGCACGTGCACGTGCATGGAAGCAAATTGTTTGGCGAGGATATTGAAGTAACGAACTCAAATTCTAATGCTTGATCATGACCAGCCAAACCAACAAAGTAAAAGTGCTAATAATCATAACAAATACTCTATCTACCTCTAGGTAGAATAAGAAAGGTGCAAAATGCATACTTCTAACTTCCTTCGTTTAGCAAAAGCCGAACGGACAGTGCATGGGGTCTTTGTGCTTCGGAAAACATTCTTCCCCGTGATTTCTTTTCCGAACAAAAAAAAAATAGTCCGCGGCACAGCATCCTCTTTGAGGTGGAGTCTTAGCGGCTTGAAATCAGAACCCAGAAACCTACGTATTGCCAGATTTTCTCTGAAGTAGTCTTCGGTAAAATGAACCGCACAAATGCGAGAGTTCTTTCCTGGCTGAAATCCTTTTCTTTTCATTTTCAAAAACCATTGTTTCCTGAGCTTTGAATTTGCTGGAAACTTAAACGTATTTACTTTCGACTTAGAATAATTTAAGCAGTTTAGTGCTGCACAAAACACCATGATGTTCCATTCTTGTGAGCTTTATCACTAAAACACTTTGAATTTCCCGCACTGAATTTCACAGCGCACCAATACTGACGTCACAGTTTTATGTTCCGAAAATTTCCCGACAATTTTCCCGAGCGCTCTACGAGTATGAAGGTCAAAACTAAGCATTTTTCAACTTGAAATTTCTCTGTATTGCAAAGTCCAATTCCTTTGAAACTTCGGAATATGTTTATTTGGTTCTTAATTCTTTCATATATCCATACTTATCCTATGCCATCATAAGCTGGGGCAGTGCATGTAAAACTAATTTACGTAAAATCATAACTAAGCAGAATAAATGTGTCCGAAGCATTTTCTTTGCTTATAGCAGGGAAAATGCTTCACCATATTACAATCTTCTAGGAATTCTCAAATTTGAAAATATGTACAAATTTAAAGTGGCTCTGTTTACTCATAAAATTTTAAATGATTCAACAAACATTCCAACAGTATTTCATAGAACCCTTACTCGGGCATCTGAAGTCCATACCTACAATACACGATTTGCTGCGAATTTGAATTTTCACAGGCCAAAAGTAAATAATAACTATGGGTCCTCTACTTTTTCTTTTGTTGCATCAAAATTTTGGGAAATTATTCCAACAGATTTTAAAAAACTGCCTTACACTTCCTTTTATAAGCAATATAAATTATACCTTTTAAATGCTCAATATTAATCTTCAGCATAATTTCTCTGAATTCCATATATAACTTAATTATGATTTATTCACTTAACTTGTTTAATTCGCATACTTTTGTTAATCACATTTTACTTCCTTTATTCTATTGTTTTTATTAATTAATGTGTCATGTCTTCTTTTTTTTCTTTTTTAACGTGTCAGTGACCAACACGATAGCATATGCTTCTTTGGTCACTGAGCACATTTTGTTTTGCCTTTACTATTATTATATTTTCCTTATTTTAATTAATGAATTTTCTGTAAATAGTGTGTGATAGTAAAATATGTCTGTAAATAGTGTGAAATAATAAAAATCTGAAAAATCTGAAATCTTAATCAACAAATTGGCGTAAAAAAAAGAAAATTCGAAATTTTGGTTCATTTGACCTTTAAGCTATTGGACACTACGGAACACGCGCACACGACCCAACATGTATCCTGGCCTGGTCACCAAGCGAAGCTAACTTTTACTGATAGGGTAGATCAACGTACGTTTCTTTTCTTTTCATCTTTCTTTTTACTCTCCTTTTCTTCCCTTTACTGCTTTTATTTGTAATGTCAGTGTTGCGTTTTCTTTATAAACCAAAGGGTTTTCTCAAGGAATTCCTCAGGAATGCTTGTCGTACACCGTGCTTAGCGATGCCGACAGACATGTAGATTATGGCAACATTCAGAATTTATGTGACTCGTCCATTGCGATTGAGTGGTACCGCTTTACTGGCGACGCTGGGACTGCTATGCTGGATACCTGCCCTGAAATAAACCACTGCAACTGCAATGTTCCTGGATGGTTAAGCGAACCTCATCCCACAGTTGCTGATGGCATCGTGACAAGAAAAGTCTGTTATCGCTGGATCTCATCATGTTGCGACTGGGAGAACACAATTGACGTCCTAAACTGTGGAGACTTCTACATTTATAAGTTGGTTCCTCCATCAATTTGCCATTCTAGATACTGCGGAGCAAACACGATCAGTATGTATCTTCTTTGGTGGTCTTTTTATTTTCTCCTGACATTCACCACCCTTCTACGTGCATACGAAATATAAGCTATCTATACAGGCCCGCAAATGATCTCGGGACCGGAAATGATCCCCATATTGGACTGCAAATGATCCCAGGACCGCAAATGTTTCCTGAAAGTGACACCGCAATTAATTATCCTAAGTGAAGGTTAAAAGCAAGAACCAAGAAAGCAACCGTACAAGAAGGTTAACATACCACGCGAAATAGCAAAATTAACAGTATACGTATACGTAACTATATAAATTTGCACTGCAAAAATCAACAGTCTTCAAAGATGCCTCTGTTGTATAATTACAAACCACTACAAAAAAATTGTATCACCAGTTAGTATGGTAATTTATGAAAACATTGATATCACTCTCCTTGTCATGGTCAGAGTAATTTACACGTTGACTAACTCTTCTTGGACATGATTTTCATCGTGTCGCTGCAGGACACACCCCTCCCCCCCCCCCCCCCCCTTTCCCCACACCCCTTCCCCACATCGCCTTCCCTTCCTCACCATTTCGTAACTCCCTTAGCTTCCTGCTCGCCATATTGGCGCACTGTCTTAAGCTACAGCATTGCAATGCTGCATCCGAAAGTGCAAGTAGATCAAAAATTAACACGCAGCTTTGCTAAACAGGTGCATCCATGCCATCTGAATGCAGTTCTTCCGTGTATAACGAATTAAATGAGGCAAATAGATACTGGAGCAATAATGACCCCAGTGTTAGTACGATTTGTGATACTGATACAATTATCAGTGATAAGTGGTACCGCTTCACCGGGGACGCTGGAACAATGATGGCCACCTATTGCATTCCACAATCAAGTTGCAACACTCATAGGACGGCCTGGGTTAATGGTAATCATCCTAACGTTGCTTACGCCTTGGTCTCGACAACTGTGTGTATGCATTGGAGCTCACTCTGCTGTGTAAAATCGTACCCAGTTGACATACGCAACTGCAGTGGGTACTACGTTTATAAATTGCAGATGCCAAGCTCATGTTATGAACGTTACTGCGGTGTTAATGGTAAGAAAATGATCCGACTTTGACATTTGGACATATGCTATACTTTCTTTCCGTCGTTTCTCCAAACTAAGGAATCGTTATGCTTGTAGATGAGAACGATGCTTGCCCGGCAACTGATGGTTCCAGTGTGTGTTCATGCCCTGCAGGTTATACTGGCAGCTCATGTACAGGTTAGTCAAATGTGTATCGCGCATAGCGTATACCTTTGTGCAGAGTATCATTTCTAAAAGAGAAAATAAGTGTGAAGTTGTAAAAAGGATGGAGGTAATTAGCACTAAAAAGACATTCTTGTAAAGAACAATGATAATTATTTGTAAGGAAATGATTAAATGTTTTTTTGTTTTTGTTTTTTTTTTTTATCTCAATGCACAACTAAGAATCCATATAAGAAATCATTTTAATAGTAGACGACCAGTTCTAATTTTCCATACCCTATATTTACGTGGCATCACACTGAGTGTTATTTTCCTTTTTTGACAGATATTGAAGAATGCGCGGCCAATACTCACGACTGTCATTTGTCGGCAACTTGCACCAACACCGATGGGTCTTTTACTTGTGCTTGTAATGCGGGGTACACCGGTGATGGCAAATCATGCACCAGTGCGTAAATGGTATCGTTAGTGTATTTAAAAAATAATGTCATTTCAATTCTGAAATGTGAATCGCTTACCTTGTTACCGTTTAGTTGTTGGAACAAAATCAATTTTTGAGGCAGAAAATAATTTTCAGTGCTAAATTAATTCAATCATTATGCCGATTATGTTATTTGCCTTCTTTTTTAAGTTACAACGACATAGCTTTTATGACCAGGGAGGAGCCATGAGTAAACATGAGAATCAAACTTTCTTTTGCTTTTTCTTGAGCATCGAGAGATTAATTAACAATTATTCTTTGAAATCGAGGTGAATAGTGGCAGAATATTTACCGAGCCGCGTAGCGGCGAGGTAAATATTCTGCCGCTATTCACCGAGATTGAAAAGAATAATTGTTTTAGTATATACACACGAAGTGATCTCAAAACAGACAATCTAGGCATTTTCAAAAGGAAACCTATGAAAGGCAATGTTATTGACGTCTAACTTGACGTCTCAATTCATGCGTGAAACACGTACAAAACTATTTACAGATTCTTTTAACATGGCAAATACACAATCTTCGATAAAATCTTCGTCAAAATGGTCCTTTTACACAGTTCAAATCGGGAACTTTAATCGAAAGTCTGCTTGGAAATCGATAACTGATCAAACAAAGTTTTCGAAAGTCTTCGAAGTTATCGAGAAAGGCTTGTTGTTTGGCTCGTTGCGAAGGTGCCTGTCAATGGCGGCTCGAATTGAGGTGAGTGTTACCTTGTTGTAATATGACCTGTCTTGTTTTCTTGCGGAGATATAAAACTTCAATTCTTCTTTTTCTATTTCCTCGATTTCGGTGAGAAATTCGTTCTGTCTTCTGTCAGGCAAACCAGTCTACAAAAATACTCGTAATGAGACAAATTGTAGTCGTGAAGATTAATTGCTGCCTATTTAGCGATAGGTCGAACTGATCACAGTAATTTTCTCGATAAACAAACTAAAAAACACTTGTTTGCAAAACATGACTTCTTCACTTATCTTTAAAAACTTTTAGGCCAGAGTTCGTTGCCTTCTTGGTGTTTTCTGGCTCGCTGTCGTCTTTTATTTGCACTATTTTTGATTCCGAAATGCTAGCGAAACGTGAGTTTACGCCGGCCATTTTGTTTCTGTTTTATGGGATAATGCATTATCCACTCGCTAGCGAGTGAATAATGCGGCATTAGCCCGAGATAGCGAACCAATCAGATTGCTGGAATAGCCAAGATCACTGAGTGTGTATATACTAAAGAAGAATAGTCTGAGGAACGTTGCGTTAATCCGTTCGATGTTCTAGGCAAGTAATTGTTGAAATGTCCGACAGGTCTACAAAATGGCTTTAATTGAAAAAAAAAAAAAGGAGTTACTGACGTATATTTCAAATCTAATACCACCGCTTTTAAAACGTGATTGCTACTTTTGGCTATAGCCATCTGTTTTAATGATATGCAGATTTGTTCATTAAGTTCATCTTGTTTGCTTCAGGAATTAACGACTTTTGCACAATTAAACACAAATTTACCGACACTTTTGCGCGTTGTGCAAGTACGGTGCATAGCTTTAATAGCAATTGCATTAAAAAGAACCTTATGGAACAAACTTTTGCGAAAGTTTCCCTTAGATTTACAAGTAAAGTCACACCCTTTTTTAAAAAGACCGTGAAGTGATAATGCGTTGATGGACCCCTCTATCCTTCAGTTTATTGCCGTATTATAATACACTTGAGATGTCATGGCTTCAGTATTAAGACTGGACCTTGCTCTTTAACATATGGTAATTTTATAAAGATGATGATGCCATATTTAACCATTATTCCATGAGGGCGCGTTAGATATGAAAAAGTAGATAGCCGGCTAAGTTTTCTATAACTATCTCATGTCCAACAAGCGCGAGTGGAATAATCGTTTGATTAAAAACACCCAAAGAATTGCAATATTTGATTTCCCCGACTCTCGCGCTGAAGAGCACACCTACCATATTTTGTGGTCCATAGTCCGTTTTGCGGATATGGCGGCCATGTTGATTCTGTCTCTAGGAAATCCAATAATAGTTAATAAAAAATATTTGTTTTATTATGCTAATTACAGAATATTCACAAAAAAAAAATTCAATTAGCATTAAGGGGGGTGACTCTTAACTACCAATTTGTTTCTAAGGCAGGTTTCTAATATCTATGTTTTGGAAACAAAACATCATACAGGTAAGCTTTTTGCACGAGTTTGTTCTATTGACGATTCCTCCAAGAGTTTCAGGTCACGGTCATATTTAACGCGCCATGTGACTAGAACAGAATAAACCCTAAAACTCAAACGGCGGATAGATTTTAAAATTAAAATGAGTGTCAACAGATAAAAAACGTCCACATGCGTAATGTGACGTATCGTTTTTGTGAAATTCGCATTATTATAAGAGTTATGGCGTAATAAACACTCATATTTTCAGACTTTCATCAGTAACGTTTCCTTTTTTCGTGTAAACGGTAAAAGCATACGTCAGATTATAAAGACGGCTACCTTATTTCTGATTCGTAAGAGAAATCGGAACTATACCTTGTTTCCGTGTAGTTTTAGGGATTTTAAATTCTAACGCGCGGTTTGGGACTGGCACTAGTTTCGCACGCGCAATGATATATTTTTTAAAGCAGGTGTACCCCCAAACAAAATTCACCATTTAGCGTTACAAAAAAGCTTCAAAATCGCTTGCTTCAAAATACAGTCTTCAGCAATTCCTTAGCAACTGCTCCAGATCTGTAGTTAAGAGTCTCCCCCCTTAAAGGTTGATTGTGCTGGAAGCAAAAGCAGAATGGTCGCCATATCTGCAAAACGGACTATAGTATATTTAACAATTATTCTTTGAAATCGAGGTGAATAGTGGCAGAATATTTACCGAGCCGCGTAGCGTACTTGTTTTAGTATATACACACGAAGTGATCTCAAAACAGACAATCTAGGCATTTTCAAAAGGAAACCTATGAAAGGCAATGTTATTGACGTCTAATTTGACGTCTCAATCCATGCGTGAAACACGTACAAAACTATTTACAGATTCTTTTAACATGGCAAATACACAATCTTCGATAAAATCTTCGTCAAAATGGTCCTTTTACACAGTTCAAATCGGGAACTTTAATCGAAAGTCTGCCTGGAAATCGATAACTGATCAAACAAAGTTTTCGAAAGTCTTCGAAGTTATCGAGAAAGGCTTGTTGTTTGGCTCGTTGCGAAGGTGCCTGTCTATGGCGGCTCGAATTGAGGTGAGTGTTACCTTGTTGTAATATGACCTGTCTTGTTTTCTTGCGGAGATATAAAACTTCAATTCTTCTTTTTCTATTTCCTCGATTTCGGTGAGAAATTCGTTCTGTCTTCTGTCAGGCAAACCAGTCTACAAAAATACTCGTAATGAGACAAATTGTAGTCGTGAAGATTAATTGCTGCCTATTTAGCGATAGGTCGAACTGATCACAGTAATTATCTCGATAAACAAACTAAAAAACACTTGTTTGCAAAACATGACTTCTTCACTTATCTTTAAAAACTTTTAGGCCAGAGTTCGTTGCCTTCTTGGTGTTTTCTGGCTCGCTGTCGTCTTTTATTTGCACTATTTTTGATTCCGAAATGCTAGCGAAACGTGATTTTACGCCGGCCATTTTGTTTCTGTTTTATGGGATAATGCATTATCCACTCGCTAGCGAGTGAATAATGCGGCATTAGCCCGAGATAGCGAACCAATCAGATTGCTGGAATAGCCAAGATCACTGAGTGTGTATATACTAAAATATCATATACCATGGTCTAGAAAACCATTTAAAACTCAAGAATTGCCATAAACCAATGGTAGTTTAAAAAAAACACGCAATAAACAGATAAATCGTTACATAATATCAGAAACTCATAAGGGATTAAAACGCTTCGGCGAATTTCTATACACTTGACGACATACGCAACAGTGCAGTGAGTCACTTGAGGTCCGACCAAAACACCGTACATTTCTTTCAGAAACTGAAAAAATATCATGAAGTGTATCCAAGTAAATTTCTCCAGATTCCTGAATGACGGTGAAACAGAAGAATTTAATCGAATTTATTAAACCAAGCTTTTTAAGAGTAAAAAACATGTGCTAGCGTGTAGAGGCTGTGAATTTTATCCAAACTGACTCCTTTTACGCATAAATTAAAAAAAAAAACCTTTCGTCGCCTACATCCAGCAATTTTACATTGAATAGCTGGAAAAGATTATTTAGAGTACAGTAAAAGCTGTTTCAATTCTGCAAACGGTAAGAGTTAAAATATTACCGGCGATTTTCGCCAGAGTTTTGCATTTTGATGTGCAGGTGAGAAACCCAATCGTGTGCAGGGGATGGCTATTGCAAGTTTGATTGGTTAGTTTTTTTTTCTCCATTTCCAAATACTTTATGGAAACAAATGTGCAAGCGCTTTGTACAATACGAATCATAGGGAGATACACGTTTCAACCCTTATGGGTTTCTGATAATACAGTGTAATATATAATAACCAACGCCTTATTAAATCACAGGCTTTGCTCATAGGTACAGGCATTCCAGCTGAATGCAGTTCTTCCGTGTATAACGAATTAAATGAGGCCAATAGATATTGGAGCAATGATGACCCCAGTGTTGGTACTCTTTGTGATACTGATACAATTATCAGCAACCAGTGGTACCGCTTCACCGGGGACGCTGGAACAATGATGGCCACCTATTGCATTCCCCAATCAAGTTGCAACACTCACAGGACGGGATGGGTTAATGGTGATCATCCTAACGTTACTTTCGCCTTGGTGACGACATCTGTGTGTATGCATTGGACCTCACTCTGCTGTGAAAGATCGTACCCAGTTGACATACGCAACTGCAGTGGGTACTACGTTTATAAACTGCAAACGCCGACGGCATGTAATGACCGTTACTGCGGTGTTAACGGTAAGAAGAACGTTCCGACCTTGGCATTTGAACTTTTGCTACACTTTTTAACTAGATTAATTATTGTTACGTCTTTCTTTCCTTCCTTCCTTCCGTCCTTCCTTCTTTTCCACCCTCCCTCCCTCACTCGCTCCCTCCCACTCTTTCTTTCTTTCTTTCTTTCTTTCTTTCTTTCTTTCTTTCTTTCTTTCTTTCTTTCTTTCTTTCTTTCTTTCTTTCTTTCTTTCTTTCTTTCTTTCTTTCTTTCTTTCTTTCTTTCTTTCTTTCTTTCTTTCTTTCTTTCTTTCTTTCCTTTTTAATGTCTACTTTTTTTCTGTCGTTTCTCTATACTAAGAAATCGTTATGCTTGTAGATGAGAACGATGCTTGCCTGGCAAATGGCGGGTCCAATGTGTGTTCATGCCCAACAGGTTATGCTGGCAGCTCATGTGCAGGTTAGTCAAATGCAAATCGCGCTTATCGTAAAAACAACTAGTATGATGATTCGAATGAAATTTAGCAATGACGTTTATCTTCATTTTTATCCCAATGCTCTGGGCCTTGTAAGAAACCATTTTAACATTATATGTCCAGTTCTAATTTCAATGATACCATACTGAGTTTTTGGTTTCCTTTTTTGACAGATATAGACGAATGCTCGGCCAATACTCACGACTGTCATTTGTCAGCGACTTGCACCAATGTTGATGGTTCTTTTACTTGTGCTTGTAATGCTGGGTACACTGGTGATGGCAAATTATGTAGTGGTGCGTGGTTTCCATTATCGTATTTCTTTATTTTCTTCATTTTTAATTTATTTACTTATTC
The DNA here is from genome assembly GCA_963693305.1 of Meandrina meandrites. NCBI lineage: Eukaryota > Metazoa > Cnidaria > Anthozoa > Scleractinia > Meandrinidae > Meandrina > Meandrina meandrites. The sequence continues at coordinate 31,096,754 of OY855909.1, forward strand.
ATTTATTCATTTTTGTTTTCGCAGAATACCTTAACCATACCACTCAACTACTCTAACCGTACATTAATTTATTCGATGCGTATTCGTACGTTCCTGCCATTTCAGATATCGATGAATGCTCGAGCAATATCCATACCTGCAACTTGGCGGCGGCTTGTAGTAATACAGAAGGTTCATTTACTTGTAGCTGTAACAACGGATACACCGGAGATGGCCAACAATGTGCAGGTACGTTCCTCTAATTCACTGTACAATGCAGGATGTAGAAAATAGTGAGTTCAAGAAACAACTAAATGGTCTTGCTTTGTTCTATCCTGGCACAAAAAAAATGTTGACCGCGAAGTTTGCTTACAAATTATGCTATGAACGCAGTTTTAAACGGACTGCAACAGCTTCTTGTCAGTGAAATAGTCAAATGTCATCTTATGACGCTCATAAATATTATGTCGTCTTGTAGAGTGAGCAAAGGGCTTTCAACACAATGTAAAATTACTTTATTGGACATTTAGAAAATGGAAACCTTAGTGGGGGAGAAGGGGGCTCCATCTCCTCCCCCCCCCCCCCCCCCCCACCCTACCCCACCTTTCGTTGTATTACGATGAGGGTATTAATTTGCTTGCACGTACGAGGGTTACGTTTAACTTGTGACTACTTGCACCTTCGTTTGGTGTACCAGTGGGTTTAATTAGTTTTTGAAACTATTAGAAAAAACACCACCTCTATCTCACAGTGCCATGTATTTAGTACACACGACATCTGGTTATTTATCATCTTTTCTTTTGACAGATCTCGACGAATGCGCGGCCAATACGCACGACTGTCATTTGTCGGCAACTTGCACCAATACTGATGGTTCTTTCACATGTGCCTGCAATGTTGGGTATAACGGTGACGGCAAATTATGCAGTGGTTCGTGGTTTGCCTTGCTTTATTTCATTTTATTGTTCAGTATCACAACTATCCCTTGGCCGTACTATATAGTCACTCAAACTGTACTTTAACTTATTCATAATCGTTTCGACGGCCATTTCAGATATCGATGAATGCTCAAGCAATATCCATACCTGTAACTTGGCGGCGACTTGTAGTAATACAGAAGGTTCATTTAATTGTAGCTGTAACAACGGATATACCGGAGATGGCCAACAATGTGCAGGTACGTTCCTCTAATTCACCGTACAATACAGGATGTAGAAAATAGTGAGTTCAAGAAACAACTAAATGGTCTTGCTTTGCTCTATCCTGACCGCGTAGTTTTCATACAAATTATAGTATAAACACAGTTGTAAACGGACTGCAACGGCTACTTTTCAGTGAAACAGTCATATGTCATCTTATGACGCCCATAAATATTGTGCATGTCATCTTGTAGAGTGAGCGAAAGGCTTTAAACTCAATGCAGAATAATTTTACTGGACATTTATAGAACGGAAACGTTAGTGAGGGGAGGGGGGAGGGGCTCCATCAAGTCCCCTCCCCCTCCCCCCCATCTTTTATTATACCAGATGAGGGTATAAATTTACTTGTACGTGCGGGGGTTACGTCTACCTTGTGACTACTTGCAGCTTCGTTTGGTGTTCCATTTAGTTTAATTAGTTAATTGGAAATATAGGAAACCATTGAAAAAACACCACCTGTATCTCACAGTGCCATGTATTTAGTACACATGAGATATTATCATTTATGTTTTTTTTCCTTTTTGATAGATATAGACGAATGTTCGGCAAATACTCACGACTGTCATTTGTCAGCAACTTGCACCAATACTGATGGTTCTTTTACTTGTGCTTGTAATGCTGGGTACACTGGTGATGGAAAATTATGCAGTGGTTCGTGGTTTGCCTTGTTTTATTTCATTTTTTGTACATTACTTGTTTTTTTACTAGTGAATATCACAACGTTCCCTTGGTCATACTATACAGTCACTCAAACCGTAATTTAACTTGTTCGATGTCTATTCATTTCGACTGCCATTTCAGATATCGATGAATGCTCAAGCAATATCCATACCTGTAACTTGGCGGCGACTTGTAGTAATACAGAAGGTTCATTTACTTGTAGCTGTAACAACGGATACACCGGAGATGGTCAACAATGTGCAGGTACGTACGTTCCTCTAATATCGTCCGTTTAGAGCAGGATGTGGAAAGTGGTAAGGTCGAGAAAAAACTTAATAGCCAAAACAAAAAGAAAATGTTGATCGTAGTTTTGCTACAAATTATTTAGGATTTGGAAAATCTTTCTTTGTTCTTTCGTGGCGTTGTCCACCACAGTTTTCTTTTCTTTTCATGCATATCGACTATTGAATGCCCTTATTTCTAATGGCCTAGCGAAACTAGAAAAGAAGTAGGCTCAAGTAGACTTTTGAATGGCGTAATATTTCTAATGGCCTAGCGAAACTAAAACGGAAGAAGGCGCAAGTTTCCATCTTGGGTCTACTTGTTTTGCCAGAACTGTATGCACTCTCGTTGAATTGGGATGGATTGCGATGACTTGTGTTCACTTTGATCGGGATCAAATTTGTACAAATGTCAGCGCGTTATCGTTTTGTCACCCAACACAAGTCAACAGAGAGTGTTTATTTTACAATTAGTATTTTTTACTTAGAGTTCTAGCCTTCAGCGCGATCAGCAGAATTTAGATAGCGTTTTTTTTTTTTTCTGACAGCAAGCGTTCACTTAGATGAAATTTGCGGGAGCACTTTCACACAACGCAAATGTGTATGCAATTCCAATTAAACACCTTTTTGCTATTTCAAATTACAAATTGTTGACTTACTCATTTCTCTGTTAAAGAATTGCCCCATTGTTGATTGGAGTGTACATATAAGTCTCAAGCCATCTTTTGCATTTACTTTTATTTTTTTAAAGATATTGATGAGTGTGCAGCAAATACTCACGACTGTCATGTGAACGCGACATGTACCAATAACGAAGGTTCCTTTAACTGTACCTGTAATGAAGGCTTCTCTGGAAGCGGACAATCATGTCCCGGTGAGAGTTTTAATTTTTGATCTGTTGTGTGCCATAGGAACACAACTAAATTGCCTGTCTGTTTGTTTATCTGTTTTCCTTTTTTCATTTGTTTTATTCCATTTACTTTTGTTGTAATGTCATCTCACATACTAGAAAACGCGTTTCATTTTTCAGTAAGACAAGAGAAAGTTCGGAGAATTCGAAAGGGCCACGTGGGAAAACGAGGCGTAGTCTTGCGTCACACCACCTTTCTTTAGCAAGAAAAAAATGGCTTTCTTGTTTCGGGTGGGCAATCAAAAAAGGACCCAAAATGATTTTTAGTCACTACGCTTGCATTAGTATAAATGACCTGACTTGTCTATTGAAATATTATTGACTATCAATTGAAAGGCTTAGCTTTGTGCCACATGAACACGACATTGGAGGATTCTCTAGGTTAAATAGACTAGCATGCGTGTGATATGCAAAACCGAATACAGAATGCTTATTAATTAATTTATTCTTATAGATATCGATGAATGTGCAACGGCAACTCACAACTGTCATGGAGTGGCAAACTGTTACAACAATGAAGGTTCCTTCACCTGCGAGTGCCGAAATGGTTACAGTGGTGATGGAATAGTTAATTGTGAGACTGTGGGTATGTATACAAGTAACGTAATAACGTCATATTTGTAATATGATTCGATATCCAGTATCTTCCACACACCAGTTGGAAGTCTTTTCATTCAAGTACATCTAATCTGCCTAAAGCAGTCAATTGATTTTTGAGAAGATATAAAGGTAGGGGGATTTTATTTGGCTCAGACATGCCAAAAATATCGCGAACCGATAGAAGATGCTTGGTGCGTGAAATGTGCTTAAAAATGTCATATTAGAACTTTTATCAACCAAGTAGATAAAATTTAATGTTCCTCATATCCTTAGGTAAAGCTGCGATATACGGAAGTTCAGCGAGCCGCATAGGGTCTACTTCTTGTGAAAAAAATACATGTTATTCCCTTTTTTTAAAATAAAGTTTTTTTTTTGGAACAAACGAAATTGGATTTTATCAACAACTGTTATTTTATATTAACCCTTTTATTTGTTAAATAATCAACAGGAGACTTTTCAGTGTCTATTAGAAACATTTCCAAGGACAAGTATCTGGCTACTCCTATTAAAAGGTCACTTAAAAGTGTTCTAGTAGCGAGCATTGAAGGGATAGAAGGTATCAGTGCATTTGAAAGTGTTTTGGAATGGCGCCGGGTCAGCGAAATGGAACTTGCTGCTTCAGAGTCAGCAGATGGAACCTTAGTAAGTGAAGGAACAAATGAGTGGACTATAAATAGGCGATCCATCCCTGCTGGCATCTATCAAATTAAGTTTACCGCTTCATACAAAGTAGGTGATCCAGCGTCCCCACAGACTCTACATGCCTTTGACTATGGTTTTATTGAAGTCATCGCAGCTCCCTTACGTGCGATTATTGACGAAGGAAGCCGCGTTCGTTGGGGATCTGTCGAAACTGTGACAGTGGATGGTTCCCTAAGCTATGATGGCGATATTGGCCCTGGAAACTATACTGGGCTCAGCTTTACTTGGTCCTGTTATGAAGAAGAGAACAACTCGTCCATGAGCTATGATTGCTTTGGTTCTTTTGTTGACCAGGAAAATGTCAATTTTACAGCCGTGAGTATCGATCCCAGTCACCTGGAGATTGGAAAAACTTACATCCTGAGGTTGACTGTGTCCAAAGATGAGAGAAGCTCCGTCGCTGAGATTTCCTTTGAAATAGCGGACGGGGAGATACCTCGAGTTTCTTGCAGGTAAATATCGCTATTACCAGTAACCGTCAACATCTTCTGTAGATAATTGCAACGCAACTTTTCTAGCCTGAAAACCCGGTGGACAAAAACCAATCACAGCAGTGAACGAGAAGAGTTAATTACAATATATATAATTTGTACCAATAATACTAAATGCATATCATTGCTGGCGTCGGTATTTTGATTGTAAAAAGCGAACAAATTGAAATTGCAATGATTTGAGTGGCGCAATCGTAAATTCTAGGATATACATGTGCCTAACTGAAAATCCCTTTACAATCTTAATCTAATTACTAATTCAAAATCACCGCTCATATTTTTTATTTATTAAATGTCATTTCAGGTGCTTTGTTGATTGCGGTGCGATAGTTTCGTCTTCAAACAAGTTTCGAGTGACATCCGAATGCCCCAACTCTGCGTGTGATGGTGCAACTTACAAATGGCGCCTTGAAAAGCTTCAGCCTGATAACGGAGTCTGGGAAACTGTTGAAAACCTAGATAATACCACAACTACACCACTCAATTCATCAAACATAATAATTCGGTCAAACACGCTCCTGTCTAATTCCCAATACCGTCTACAATTAACCGCCAAAGTTCCCATGCAGGAATCGGAAGGTTTGGCAATGCTTATGTTTGAAACGGCTGGCAAACCTTTCGGCGGACATTGCCAATCGTCGGTCACAGAAGGCGTGGAACTTGAGACGCAGTTTACCTTTGAATGCTTGGAATGGCAAGATAAAAGTACACCAATAACTTATGAATTTAGACAGGGAAAAAAGCTCATATCATATGGCTTTTCTACCAAAACTGACCCAATATTGTTATCAGCGGGAGTGCCAGAGGAGAATTATGGGATGCAAATTGACATCACAATCAAAAATGCCGTTGGAGAGGCAGTGCAGGAAACCTTAATGTTGAAGGTAAATGACAGTACCTCTTGTAATCCTTTAGCTGCGATTTTCGTTACGTGCTTAATTTGCAATCGTATTTATTATTATTATTATTATTATTATTATTATTATTATTATTATTATTATTATTATTATTATTATTATTATTATTATTATTATTATTATTATTATTATTATAAATGAAGCCATTTTGCTGTAATCCTGAACAGGTAATGCCATCCTCTAAACTTGATCCTTGCCATTCAGCACCGGAAAAAGTAGCAGATAATTTAAATGGCCTCGTTCTTGAGATGGAGAACTTTTTAAGGAACGGTGAAGTTATTCAGGGTGCGCAACGCGCCTTATTGGTCTTGAAGTCAGCTAAAGAATCCCAAAACACACGGTGTGGGCAGAGTATACCAAGTCACATACAAGAGAATGTGAGTTAACAGAGCTGTTGTAGTTTGTTTGTTTGTTTGTTTGTTTGTTTTTTTATCGCTAGTTATTAACCATCAATGATAAACCGGAAGAAAAAAATACTGATTGATTTAGACACAAGGCAGTCACTTTTTCTCATTTACTTTCGTCGCGAGTAAAATGACCTCGCAGATACCTGAATATCGATATCACCCGAGGACTTCTAAAGTTGACTCAGACTTCTGACGACTCCCAAACATCTTTCAAAATCTTTTAAGCGGGACAACAGTCGCTTGAAGAAGCATTTACGGAGATTAACCAAGAAAATGCTCATTATATAATTACACGTAATCGCGTTTTCGCATTAAATTAAAGCAAATATCACTTTTATTTCAGAATTTGCAACTTTCTCTTTGAAATAATGAGTTATATTTAGTCTTTCAGTTTACTCGGCTCCATTATTAACAAAAATTACTAATTCTTCTCCTAGATCACGTGCACAGTTCTGACCAGATTTACATCCATCACCATGACTGCTGGGAGTTTTCAGCTGAGTCTAGTTGTTGGTTCTGTCATAACCGCAGCGACTGAAGGCAAACATCAAAATTGCGAAGGCTTTAATGCCTTGGTAAATACTTTCAACCCAACTTAATATGAAAAAAAAAATGAAAATGTGGACGTAATTGCAACTATGGGAATTAAGGACCACTGTCCCAGATTTATACGTTCTCAAGAGGAAGTCACTGCTGCTCTATTTTGGCAGAACGCATCAACTTACCAATTTTGTAGCATCAGAAACCAAAAAAGCTCCATTTTTTCTGTACTACTGGACTTCGTTTTTCTGTATAGCAGTAGGGTATAAAATGTTAATGATTATTTTTTTACCCAGAGTTTTATTTCCTTTGAGGATGAAAGAAAAAAAGCAAATCCCAATGTCATTAGAAGGTCTATGTTTAGTTTGCAAATGTTCAATTATTTCCTAGGAGCACACGTTACACCTTATAGACAACATGGTAGTTCTTCTTGGGTCTGCGCTGGCAGATCCGGAGGAGCCATTTTCAACTGAAATCGAAGAGGTAGCTGTCACTGCTACAGGATGTCTCAAAAATGTCCTCAAATCAGCATCTAGCAGTGGAGAAGAAGCAATGCATTTGAATTCTTCGGAATCAAAGGTTAGCTCTTTCTAAGATCAGTGAATTATCTTACCATCGTATGGTGTATTATGTTGATCTATAGTACAACAATCCATTTATTCGTCAAGACGATACCACCAACGTAAATGTCCTTATTTATTTTACTGGCTGCCTACTTGACAATTTTCTGATATCGTGGGATGACTGAAAAGTTGGTTACTGGTAACAAAAGAAAGCGCTAAATCACTACGCACGACCTAATTTAAAATGCATTTTTCAGCAAGCTTCTATACGGTAGTTCTTTGATCATGTTATGAGGAGGACTGAAAATTATCTATACGTTGCTGATTTAGACGTGTACTCATCAGAGATCACGCACATGCACAAGCAGACCTCATCAACAGGCCATCAGATGAATACCTGTAGCATTTGAAATGTGTGTTTGAGGGGTCTGCTTGCAGGCTAAAGGTGTGCTATTGTATTCACTGCACGTCTAGTTTTCCTTTTTATATACACTGTTTACAATAACATGAAATACGATGTGCCGTACGGCTAGTTTTAAAAAATAAGATCAAAATACATTGTCTTCTTTTAAACAATGAAGTTTCTTTATAACGATGTTAGCTCTTCATTGCCATACGAACACATCAAATAAATAAGAAAGAGAGAGTGTTTTAAACATAAGTTTAATTTTTTTATGGATGGCAACAGTTTGCAGCATTTTCCATGCTGATCATTACGATCATTAAATGGGGTTCACTGAGTTTGTTTTTGAACACCTAAAGCTAAAATTAAGCGCGTTTTAAACAGTTTATACTGCTGCTGTGATAATCCGTTTTGTGAAAAAATTCAAACTTGTTTACCGATGATTGTGCATTTATAAAGAGTGGTAGTACTGACCCATTAAAGTAAAAGAGCTGTAGAATGATGGAAACAATCAAATTTTAGAGATATGGAGACTTGAAAGACGCACTGGCCTTCCCAGACTCGTAACCCGACCGTTTTCATGCTCTGATAAAGTAAATAGAAATATAGCTTTGAAACTCTCTAAAGTGATTCATTCTGGCTTAGTCTTTAAGGAACAGTGGTTTATTTCTGTTAACCATTGTTTCTTTTCGGTGAGAAAAAAGATAATGCTCTCTACTTTATGGAATGAAGCTATTGCTGGCTAACTAACATGTTGAACATTGCTAAAATAGCTAGAGTTTTTCACCAACTGCGTGCGCTCTGATTGGCTACCTCAAGGTCACAAGTCTCCGAGTAGACAACATTGCAAAAATCTATGATGTCAGAGGGTAACAGTGTGTTGTTACCGTCGAATGTTTACCGACAACCGCCTTTCTTCTTATGTCTTCGTTGTGCTATATAAAGAAATCAGTTAATGACTGGTCCCTCGGGAATCCAGTCGCTTTTGTTTTCCTCAAATCTCAATGTTTCCCTTGAGTCAGTTTCGAGAAAGATTAAGGTTTTCGGAAAATAAAATTAACTATTTCTCTCGCTATGTTTTTAGGTCAATGCAGAGAAGGCTTTAGGGCAGATTGAAGGCATAATGGAGTCGATCTCGCTGCGCTTAGTAAGCTCTGAACGTCAAGTGATAGAGATGGATGAGTTATCACTTACTCTGAATAAGGTCACATCTGATCAATTAGATGGAATGAGTGTGGAAGAAGGGGCAACCCAATTCAGATTGCCAACTAATATAAGCCAAGGTGCCGTGGGAGATATCACTGCAAAGGTAATAACAAAATAGGCCACACAAGTCCACTGCTAATTGATCGCAAACATCAGATATTCTATTGAAACTGTAAAAAAATAGAAATTTAGAAATATATCTTATTTCAATAGAAAACAAATAAAGGAACAAGATGTTCGATACTTTAAGGGAATACCCGCCAGTTCTAAAGGTTTTCTTTCTAATGCTGAATGATGCAACTTTCAGTGGCTTATACGATAACTACCTTATAACTTATACCACAGGTAGACCAAGCATGATATTTGCATGTATCAAAATGGCGGTTTTTATATAAGAATTTGTATGGGTTTTTAAACGGGGAACTTTTGAGCAATAAATGAAAGCGAAATAAACTAAATAAATTCGATGAAAGATAACATGGCGTTGTTTGCTAACCTTATAGCGTGTTTGCAAGCAATTTGGAGCTATTTTACGTCTACTCGCTATTACCATGTATAATAATATGACAAGGTAGGGGACTTCAGTCGCTTCTAGCGTTCGACACTTGTTGAAATAAGTTCGAATTGTCCCCACAAAAATAGTTTTGGCTGTCATTCGGATCCACATGTGAATGAAACAATGACACACGAATGTGTTTTCTGAAAACTTCTTGCTCATACCTCGTATATCCCGGCAACTAGCCGCTTCTGGAAATCAAAAATCTGTTCAAATGGCCGCCATATAGGCCGTGTCGCTCACGACAGTAACAAAGAAGCCCCAAATGGACTGGACACTAGTCATATTAAACCCCAACGGAGAGGGACACTTCAATTTGTTTTAACTGCGAGCAAAAGATAGTGTGTCCCTCTCCGTTGGGGTTTAATTTGACTAGTGTCCAGCTTATAGTCGAATTCAATTTTAAAGTAAAATTAATTAAAACGAAAACAACTTAAATCCTGATCTCATAGCTATATCTATTTTTTTACCACACCTTACAGATGATGATTACTGGTTTTAACCCATTCAGTTGGGACAGAGACAACAGCAGCCTTCTCGTTAGATCACCTGTTTGCAGCCTGGAATTAAACCGCGAAGGAACAGGAACAATGAACGTGTCAGACCTAGAGAATGACATCGAAATAACAATTCCAATCAACTCCGATGAATCAGAGTCAACTGAGCCAGAGAGTTCTTTTCTTAAGCCATACGAGATGACAGTACGGAGCTATTACGCTGAGCTTGGGAAGGTTCCTGTGTCTTTAAGCCTTGCGGTGCTTGGTAAAGTTGCTGTAATAGAGGTTTTCACAAAATTTGGATCAAGACCAACTGTGGAAGACTTTGATCAAACCTTTACTGTCGCCCCCAGTATGACCTGTCGAAACGACTCATTACAGGGCAGCGGAAACCAAACTGATTGTGCTATTGAACCGATTTCATTAACAGTGGTACCATCGGAGCCCAGCAAAATCTTCGTGGGAATGCTATCTCTGGGAGAAAAGAACACCATCGAACATTCAAGAAAAAGGAGATCTTGTTTTGGACAAGGAAGAGAAAGGCGTTCTTGTATTGGAGTGAAGGACCCACCACCCAAAGGCTTTAACAAGACTGTTATACCTCAATACGATCCGTCCACAGATGTCAATTATACCATGTCAATCAGCCAAGCAAGTTGTTTATACTGGTCTAAAACAGAAGAAAAGTGGACTTCCGAAGGATGCAAGGTAGCGTAACAATTGATCATGAATTGTTCCATAATGAGTTTTTACAACTACCCATGTTGTAGATACATGCATTGGTAACGTAAACGCGTGGTAAAAATGGGACCTACGAGACGACGTCGGTAGTTAATGATATTTGGCAAAACTGTGGTGATCTGAAGAGACCGAAAGACAAATAAAGTAATATGTCTTGTTTCGTTGGTAGTCGTCTAAAATTAAGTCGAGAATAATGTTACTGTAAATCATATTTGGAAATCGCACGACTGTACTAACAAAATGGATATATGACTACAAAGAATATGAACCTTTTTCAGTGAAATTTCATCCCTCAATATAGTTATAATTATCTTGATATTTTCGTGTTTACACGCAGGTTGGTCCCAGTTCAAACAACAGATACTTAAAGTGCCTTTGCAATCATCTCACTGCATTTGGCGGAAGCTTTATACAGGCGCCAAATCCCATAGACTTTAACAAAGTTTTTACGGAATTTACGCGACTCGGCGAAACTGGAAACATTGCTGTTCTAGTCACAGTCGCATCTGTGTTTCTTATTTATTTTATCCTGGTTGTCGTAGCTAGAAGAGCAGACAAGCGGGATGAGAACAAGGTAAGGCAATAACCAACTACTGATGCAAAATTAAGGACGTGCATCTGAATAACCACAAAAAATGCCCTTTTTGGTTAAAATGCTTGTAGAGCATATTTCCAAATCGTCTTGGCTTTTAACAGAAATGGTGAGCAGTAGCAAATTCAGGGCTTATAAAAAGGAAGGTTACAGTGACCCATCTTTGCCTATAGAAGCAGGTGGTGGTGGACGTTAAAGCCATTTTCTTTCTCCAAGTGGGGGTTCTGATGAAGTCTTGTAAACGAGTTTGGAGTGGAAAAAAGGGAATTAATATCCAGTGGCGTCGATTTAGCGGATACTTTATAACGATTGGCACGATCGACAATCGGCTAGGCACTATGATTCAGCAAGCATTAGAGACGCTTCTCACAGACATTTGGGTTCACGACTTGCAATTCTTTCGTCGTCGAGCGTCAAGTATAAAAACTTTGAGTCGAATTTTAGAGTTGAATTTAGGTGACCTTAACATTTCCGCTCTTATTCTTTTGAAACTTGGTTATTTTATGTCATTTAAGCTCATACCACAAATTTAAGCTCATTCCACAAATTTGTATAGGGAATCGCATGGGGCCGAGTAAAATTAAGGATTAATATCACGCGTGTTTTCAGAAGTTGCTGAAATTTCCCGAGTCATGCAGCGACGAGGGCAATTTCAGCAACTTCTGAAAACACAAGTGATATTAATCCTTAATTTTACAAAGACCCATTGCGATTACTTGTTAATGAAATAGAGGGCAAAATTTTCGGAAGACCTTAAAGGCGCCAAGCTAAATTTATCCGCAGCGGAACGAAAACCAACGAAAACCTCATAAAATGACATTTTAAAAGAACGGCAAGATCAAGCAAACTCTTACATTCAGAACAGGATAACGTCGACGTTTATGTAAGCTTAAATCTGAATGTTAGTCGTGAAAATACGAAAAAATAACAAGCGTACACTCAATGAGCAAAGTAAAACGTAATTTTATTCACCTGCTTGCAAGTTATGAAGCTTTCCGCCGCGAGCTGCTTGACATCGATAACAGCAAACCACATGCCTACGGGTCCAAACAAAAATTTCTCCTGTTTAAATATGACCATCTTCCTTCTCTGAACAAACTCTGTGATCTTTACTCCGGGTTAAATGTGATGAAGCTGCATTTGATATAAGTGAGACGAAAAAGTTAGTTGGCCGCCATGAATGAATTTCGTCGCAAGCTCGCCAAGTGTCTGGCTGATGAAAGTTTTCAAGTTTTCAATGAAAATAATCTTCCGTTACCTGAGATTCAGCTTTCGGCATTTCGTTTCAGGCTATCATCCGGTTTCGATTCCTTTTTCATCAAATAACGGGAAACTGAAGTCAAATTCCGAAGCGACATACAAGCGAGCGCTGTGTTTGAAAATTCTGTTCAAAATCCCGCAGTCAAGAGGCCAACCAAGTGCAGCGCACTCAGCCAATTAGAAACGAGCATTTTTTCGGCTCGTCCAATCAGGAACAAGTAATTTTGCCCGGGGCAATTACCAAAATTAAGAAAAAATGCCCTATGTCTCAGCCAATCAAAATTCAGTAATTTTGCCCTCTATGTTATTAAGCAAAAAAAACTATCAGCAAACTTTTTTGCTGGATGCGATTTTGTTAAACGCTAATATTAATAAAAACATTTTTCTTCAGTAAAATCGAATTTCATATTCCTATTATGACCAAATCATAGGTGAACATTTCCCAAAGTTTCTCAGCCATCACGTCAGAGCTTAAAAAGTTATAACCCAAACTTTGTCATGGACAAGAGTGCCGGCAATGACTACGGAGTCACATTAACCTTTACCTGCGTTTCTGCAAGAACATGCAATGAGATTTGAACAAACTCCTTATCAGTTGACAGGAGATGGACTATGGCAGATAACACGTTAAAATAACTTCCTTTTTATTCATTCTTGTACCTTGCAGATTATACCTCCAAAACGTATAGGAGATGACGAAGGAGGAAACTATGTTTACGACATCGTTGTCAGCTCAGGTGTTTGGAGAAACTCGGGTACAACTGCAAACGTAGCACTTACAATTACCGGAGAGATGCATGAAAGTAAGACAATTTTATTGCGAAATAAGAACGACGAATGTAACTTTTTCTCCCGAGGAGGTATTGACGGCTTTGAGTTTTTAACAAGTGGATATCTTGGGCAACTGAAGGAAATCACAATAACTCATGATAACACGGGTGAAAATCCTTCCTGGTTTGTGGAAAATGTCATTATAAAGGATAACCAGACTGACGAACAGTGGTGTTTCCCCGTAAATAGATGGCTTGCTGTAGAAAAAGGCGACGGTCAAATAGACGTCACAGTACGATGCTTAGGTAAAGCAAATCCAATTGGATTTTCAGACCAGGTGCGGACACGTGCCCCTCGAAGACTTGCTGACAGCCACATTTGGATGTCTGTTGCTGGTAAGGCATCAAGCAGCACATTTACCCGTGTTCAAAGAGCTTCCTGCTGTCTCTCAATCCTTTTCAGCGCCATGATAGCCAATGCAATGTTCTATAACATCGGCGGAGAATCGGAAGGTGCCATACGGGTAGGACCATTCAAGTTCTCGTGGAGACAGATTGTGGTTGGAGTTCAAAGCGGGCTTATTGTTGCTCCAGTGAACATTTTTATTGTGCTTCTCTTCCGTTCAAGCAGACCAAGGAAGAAAGTAGAAGATAATTACAAAGTAACAACAAGCTCGTTGCATCTCGTTGAAACAATGAGGGAGTCGAGTTGTGCGCTGCCTCATTTCTGTATTTACATTGGCTGGCTCCTTTGCATAGTAACAAGCCTGACAGGAGCTACGTTTACCGTGTTTTACAGTCTGATGTGGGGTAAAGAACTCGCGGAACAATGGTTGGCTTCCGTTTTTACTTCACTGTCCGAAGATGTTTTCGTTATGCAGCCAACGAAAGTTATGGTGGTTATCGTGTTAACATCACTCTTTTTCAACAAAGAAAAAGGCAGCGGGAAAGAAAGTGAGGTTGAAACTGAGTCTTTTGACCACGAATATATTGAAGATGACCCAAACAAATTACTAAGGAGCTATGAACTGGCGAAAATGCGAGAGAATAAGAAAAAGGAGGTCAAGCTCATTGGAATGATGAAAGAAATCTTCCTGCACCTTCTATTCATATTTCTTATGGCAATCGCTTGCTATGGCAACAAAAATAATAACCGCTTCTTGATGACTAGTTCCGTGAGAGATCCATTTCTGAAGTTTAAAACTGTGAGTACTTTTTTTCTTAATTTCGTTTTAGTAAATTGTATCATCATTATCCACCAACGTGGTGAGTGGTCGATTGATGAAACTGTATTGCATGCTGCCTTAAATAACAGCGATGGGACAAACTACAGACGAATGTCAAAAGCATAATGTCAGAACATTGTCGAGTACAGCTTAACACCCTCGGAGGTACAAGCTAATTCATTCCCCCAACGCGGTACAAGGGAGTAGGGGTGAAAATGAAATATTTACAATAATCTAAAGCATTAGTATCTTTGTGACGGTGAATATATTCAATAATACATAAGAACTGCGGAAGTGAAATGAATTGAATGATGGTCGTCCCAGTTAAGAACTGTTCTTTAACTGAGTGCAATGTTTAGCCAGAAACTGCGACGACCATTATTCAATTCAGCTTGGTCGTGTTGTGCTGAAGTAAAACAGACAATGACTATAACATATGACTCCAGAAATCACTAAATCATTCTTATATCTTACACAGGTTACTCATCCGCACAGATTATGGGGATGGATGGGCCAATATTTCCTTCCAAAAATCTACGCAGGAGAGTGGTACAATGGCAAGAAAGAAAAGGAGGAAGTATATATTGAGAACAAGAAGTCAATTTTACTTGGCATGCCAAGAATGAGACAACTCAGAGTTAAAAAGAGTAGGTGTATTTTGGTGGTTTATTTTACTCATGCATGTTTTTCCGTGGTCAATATAGCACTGGCACATTGCCATAACCACTCTTCTACCGGTTCCGGGGATGGTATTTAATAACAATAAATAACAATGCCAGTCAAAGGAGCCATAACACTTAAAGAATGGCTAGGGTATAATATACAATATTAACAACGAAGTGAAAAAAATGTTTTCGACTGCTTAACTTCACTTTTTATTTACTTTATTTTTAATTTTAAGGCTCTTGCGGGATCCTGAGTCCCATCATCGAACACTGCTATTACGACTACACCTTTAATGGAGAAGACACTACTTTAATGAGTCTCCCAGGGTGGAAAAAACTACCCCCCAACACAACGTGGCCCGATTCTCTCAAGATGTGCCCTCGGCCATGGCGCTACCGAACGCCTAACGAACTTGGCAATGCCCTTCCTACATGGGGAACATACAAACTGTACGGAGGGGGTGGATACATTGCTGCTTTAGGATATGACGAACAGACAGCGGAAAGCGTACTGACTGAAACCCTCGCCCAAGGCTGGATTGATCGGAAGACAAGAGCTGTAGTTATAGAATTTACGGTGTTCAACATCAACACAAACTTAATCAGCATCGCGACATTTTTCTACGAAGTACTTGCCACTGGTGCTGCTTACACGACTAAAAAAGTTGACACACTTGAGCTGTACAGTACAGAATCGGGGTCCCAAGAGTTCTACCTAATTTGCCAATTCCTTTTTATGGCTATGGCTACGTTTTATCTTGTTCTACTCTTGATAAATCTTTATCGTCAGCGAGCAGCTTTCTTCAAGTCACCTTGGAATCTGATTGGATTTCTGCAAATAATATCATCTGTAACCTCTTTAACTTTCTACATGCTTAAAGCTAAAAGCATCTTGAAAAGCATAAACGCTATTCAGTCCAATCCTTACGACATCGTCAATTTCCATTCCTCTTTGTCTTGGGCTGAGTGGGAAAACGCGTCAATTGCTGTTGCGATTTTCATGGCAACTTTAAAACTTCTTCATCTTATTCGCTTTAACGCTCATGTTATCTATTTATTTTCATCTTTTCGCCAGTCTGCTGGAAGTCAATTGTCGTTTTTGTTTATTTTTCTTTTGACTTTTAATTCCTTTGCTACATCAGGAATAAAGATGTTTGGTCCGTCTACCTATAACTACTCAAGCTATCTGCGAGCTATCATCTCCCAGTTTGAGTTTTTGCTGGGGAAAGCAGTTCCTCTGGAGGAACTTCGAGCCGAGAACCGTATCATTGGCCCAGCATTTGCCCTCCTGTACATGCTGATGATGACTATTCTTCTAATGAATATGCTTATATCCATGCTGAACGAATCATATTCAGACGCCAAAACTAACGTGGAGGAAAGTGCAGAGGATTTGGAAGTAGCTCATTACTTCGAAGAACGTTTAACGGAGTTGTTTGCGGGCAGTGAGAATGGGGAACGTCAACTTAAGAAGTTATTCTGCGACGAAGCAACATTGGTTAACATGTGCCGATCGGAGGCCGAACCAAACTGCCTTAACTCCAACCGAATTCTTCAGTGCACGAAAGAAAGAATGGCTAAAATTGACAAGCGACTGGGAAAGTTTATCCGATTAACCCAAAAAGGCGGAGAGGATCACGTTGAGGAGGATATTGAGTTTCTTAATCTCTTGCTTGTTATCTCATGCTGCTTACAAGGACAGGACACTAAGACAGCACTCATGTATTAAAAAATGACTCAGCAGCACAAGTTTTTAAACCCTGTAGAAGTAGCGAATAGTTTTATTTGAAAATGAAGTTTGAAACCTAGTATCTTTTGAATAAGGAGAATTGTGGGAACCACTTATATAACAATAGTAATAGTATATCTGTACTGCCAGGCCACTCAACACATCCGAGCAAATATCCTGGTTAGAGCTTGGAATAACACATTACACTGGCAGGGGAATGAATTGTCAAAATCACAAGGTATGAACTAAATTTTACTGTTTAAAGCTCGATTTTTTTTAAGCCAAAAAAAAAAAAAACATGACGAGTCGTGTACATTTTGCTCGTTAATTGAGGCAACATTTCTGTCTCGCAAGGTGAATACAATTCTTTTAAAATTTAGCCTGCGCAGCAAGCGTTCCCGTGCGAGCGAAGTGCTATGTGTCCGGTGCTTCTACTTCTGGTCGCGCGAAAATTGGGGCGAGTCCGCCCCCTCCTTTTCCTATTTTTTGCACTTCGCTTGCTTGGGAACGCTTCCTACGCAGGCTATTCAACACATTCGTATTGATTATGAGTTGAATGTTGTTTTATCTTCTGAAGGAGCAAAGGACTTATTATTAAGGACAACAGGTAAATCAAGCTAGAACAGACGTACTTCACACGAGTGCCTTGCAAAGTAAAATTATCATTCAGCCTAGAAGGAGCTCGTTCTTTCGTTGGGGCATCCGTTCTCAGATATTGGATGGCTTGGCTTACAGTTTAAAGCAGTATATATAAGCGTGTGGTCAAGATGGTGGTTTACTGGCCAAGTCCTTTTCTTTTTGCCAGTTTATCGACCAAGACGAAGTTGAGGTATACAAGTACGCAAAAAAAAAAAACAAAACAAAAAAGAACGAGGCCATTATCTCGCCATCTTGGCCGAACAAGCTTGGTCAGTAAAGGACAGCCAATCACAACGAAGGGTTTACCTCATCTTGCCCGCTCGCGGGGCCAGTATGATGAAGAAATTATTCTGAGAACCCGTAAGATAGGATTGAGGGAGGTAACCCTGTAAAAATAATAAGACGAATCGGCCGTTATATGGAAATACCGAAATGGCACTTTTCTACACCCTTTTCAATACTTCAACAAGTGAAATCCTTACCCTTTTTTATACCTCCAACCTGAAAAAGGCACCCCTTTTGGGCAAAGCCCACTGTTAAAACCATTTTTGTTTAACGTATTGCTAATGAAATAACACTGGCTTGTTGTGTGTTTTTATATGTATACTTTTTTCCAGTATTATTCTACTGGGTAGTTTTTTTTTCATTTGGATTAAGTGACACAGGTTGTAAGTTTAACACAATAAAGCTTATGTACCATTATTACTGACGATAACGGAAGTTTCCGTTGAATCTTTTGTTTTAACACTTTGGCACTCAACATGATAACACAAAACAAAACAAAACAAATCAAAACACACAAACAATGGCAAAACAATTATTACGAGCCCGATTCTATAAACATCATTTCATAATCTGGTTAAATAGTGTCTTGAAGAAGACTTTAGGCCTCAACACACACGAAGCGCTAGCTTTCGACAACTGTCGATAACTATTAGTGCGCGATATAGCTTGCTCGTACATTAGAGGTGAAAGGTACCGATAACAAATTACTATGGGACATCTCTGTCACTAGTTTTCGCTATGCGTGTCAATATTAACTCGGAATGTTAGCTCTGCCGGAAACGGCTGGCAAATAAAACTTATGGTGGTTTAGTTGTCTGCCGCTGTCATGAAGAGTTGGAAAAAATAGTTTGACAACTACTAAAGCAGTTTCCCTTTTAATTAAAACGAAATATAGTAAGTTTTTAAGAAGAAATATTTTTACAGTTTGTTATCGATAACTTGCCTTTTAGTTATAACTAAACTTTTTGTTTTCGACAACTGAATAGCTGTCCGAACAAAATCTGTTGTCTGTCGAGGCACTTACGACAACATCGTATCAATATTGGTTTGTACAACTCTATATGTATACCAATAAGAGGGTCTAGAATATCAGATTTAAAACGTATGTGTTTTTAATGATAGGTGCTGGGATGAAGTGGTCGTATATCCGTTAGTATTGAGATCAAGGTCTAGATATATGTGTCGTTTGTTTTCCTTATAACTTTTTTGTACTAATCGCATCTATAATGTTGGAAAAATGATGGTAATAAAATTACACTGTTGCACTTACTAAATGGGTATCCAGTTCCTAAACGAAAGAAAACAATATGCAATGAAAGGGAGCGGGGATTAGGGGAAGAACCCTGACCTGTTTAGACAAAATCCGTTCATTTCCTGCCCTGTTTACGACAAGTAACCTATTTTAGTGACCCTGATTATTGCATGGCTCTCGTGGGGAAGCGTTCCGAGTTTGTATGGTTTGTAGTAATAGACTTAGATATGAAGAAATTGTTTGTGCCGCACGTAGACCGCTCACCGCCAACGTAATGAAATTGTGTAACCTGCTTAAGACTCAAGACACCGAAAGCCATACCCTGTTGGGCGCCCATGCCCTTTTAGGCCAAAAAAGAGAAAAGAAAAGAAACAAAGGCATCACTCTGTTAATGACCGTTTCAACAGTTTTTGGACTGTTGAAACGTTTGGTTGTACTCTATGGTATACACCAAAACGTTGAGATCATGATAGAATATTGTTGAATACATATGCTATTTATTCAATGCTATGCTAGTTACAATTTCAATTTGACACTCTCCGAACACACAAGACAAAACCCTTTTACATCACTCTTCGGTTCCCGATGGCTCCAGAGGGACGGGATTTATCACAGCAAATCAATACGCAGAAGATGACACATCGTTCTTAGTCCAACAGTACATTATAATATTTCAGAACATAACCTTGTACATCTGAATATAACTTTGACAGCGAGATAGAGATAACCTATCAGTTACACCTCCCAGAGTGAATCAGAAGAACAGCTTACAAAGCACTTGCATGTAAACTAGTCTCTACACAAATTAACTATTCCTCAACTGCCGCAAGGCGTATTACAGTTCTAGGCTGCTCCCTCGTGGGCAGGTCACTTTCAAGAAGTTATCGTCATAAATATCAACTACACTTGAAGTCGGGTAGTAGTTGGTGTTTTACACGGCAGGTTTAGTTTCACAAACTGCTTACTGTCGGGTTTTTTTTCTAACTACTGAAAAACCATAATTATTCCCCTCACAAAATGTTTTCACGGTGAACATTTTTCTGTTGAAGCCCGTGAAATAAGTGCGTAAACTTTACCCTTCAAAACAGGACTTTACTTCTTTGGAAAGTGGTGGGCCTGCCTTTTCATATTGTCCAGTTCCGGCGTTCGTTCGCCTGAGTTCGGCTTCGGCTTCGGCTGATAGCCCTTAACGAGACCTTGATTATTCCGGAAATCACAAAAGCCGAATCTTATAACTGTTTTATTATACACTGTTTAAAGTAAATAACGACAAACGCGTTTTTGAAGAAATGAATTGGCGAACCTTTTACTTCACCACTCCGGAGAAATCATGCATTGCGCACGCAACCTTCAGATGTTGCACTGATTCCCAGAATTAACTGTAGGCTCTTAGCCAACAAGAAAACAGATAGTGGCTGCAATGTACAATAAAATCACTCACCCTGGGTATTTGCTCAATATCGTGCATAATGTATAAAATATTACCTTAATCATCAAACTTACTAAAGATGAAAGAACATTTCTCAAAGAAACAGTAAAACTAACACTATCTTCGCAAATGTAAGGTTATTTTGTAGCGCTGTGCTTTGGTTGGCATGTGATCAGACTGAAATTTCTAACTATTTTCCCGAGGCTATCGTTAAAAAATGAAGTAAAATGATAAAATATTGAATTCACACTTTTTAAAGCAGGGAGAAGGTTAGTTACAAAAACAATTTGATTTCCCTTCTGTGCATTGCTTGTTTGTTTGTTTGTTTGTTTACTGATGAATTTTGTTTGTACACCATAACGGAGACCTTTCCTCAAAGCAGAGTTATAGCTGTACAGTTTAAAAACACCTAACTGAAAAAACGTTGATCCCGTGAAAAGCGTGCACCATGAACGCTAAGACCGTATGCTACTCTGTGTAGACAACATTATTGGTAAACTTCCATGATTCCATTTTTGGATAATCTCTCTGTGAGAGACTTAAGAGCATGATTTATAAGATTATTTTTTTCCGAATTCTAAGTAAACATTTAGCTCAGATCGTTTATGCTTTTCACGGGTCAACGTTTCTACAATCAGGTGTAAAATGACGGGACGCTCTTCTCAAGTAGTTTCATTAAATGTTACAGGGTTCAATGATTGCGTATGAAAATCTTCTAAGGAGTCGACAATGACGGTGCTGCAATTTCTACGAAGCGTAAATATTTTGCTTCAAAACTTGCATGAAATAATTCATGGAAATCAATTTCAATTTCGTTTTTCAAACCTTCTTTTAATTATACAGCCGCTCACGGTGTGGGTACCTGCGTCGTCTACAGTATGACAACTGATGACGTTCCATTTAACCATTTACTTGGGTGTCATGCTTAAAAAGAGACTTAGCAATTCAGTGTCCTCTCTGATATTATCTTTCTCCTGATTTTGCGTCAGTCTGAGGAGCACAGCGAGTCGTTGATCCACTTTAACGGAGCGTTCCTCTGTGCAGTGGAGGATCACATCCGAGTTCAAACAAAATGGTTCAGCATCTGAACTACACATGTTGACAATCACAGCTTCGTCGCAAAACAACTTCCTTGCATCAGTTCCCTTTTTTCCGTTGCAAAACATTGCTGAGATGCGTTCTCCAATAAAATGAGCCATTTCAAGATCATCTGCGCTGTCTTCGACGTTCGTTTTGGCTTCAGTGTAGGATTCGTTGAGCATGGAGACTATCATATTAATAAGAAAAATCAGCACCGTTGCCATATAAAGGAGACCGAATGCTGGTCCAATGATTCGATTCTCAGCTCGAAGCTCCACAAGTGGAAAAGCCTTCCCGAGCAAAAACTCAAGTTGACCAGTAAACGCACTTATAAAGTTTGAGTATATGCTCAGTGTTCGTCCGAACAACACATGTCCAGATAAGGCAAACGCGTTGAGTATGTGAACAAAAAAGAAAAAGTACGATAATTGGTAGCCGACAGACTGTCGAAAGGACGAAAATAAATATACTACAGAAGGGTTGAAACGAATGAGATGTAGAAGCCTCAACGTCGCCAGGAATATGGACAGGGAGATCATCATAGTTTCGCAGCTTTCCCACGATAGCGATGTCTGGAAGCTGACCAGGCCATATGGGTTCTTTTGAATATCATTTATGCTCTTCAAGACGCATTTTGCTCTTATTATGTGGAACGCGACCGAGGATGCAGACGTAATGATTTGCAAAGCCTGAACAATGTTCCAAATGGATGTAAAAAAGGCAAGGCGCTGTCGGAAGAGATTTATCAACATCACAGCAAAATAGAATAGAACCATAGCTATGAAGAGAAATTGGCAAATAAGATAAAATTCGCGAGTTCCCGATTTTGTGCTGTATAATTCAAGCGTGTCAACGCGCTTTGATGTGAAGGCAGCTCCATTAGAAAGTACCTCATAGAAGTAAGTAGCGATGCTGACCAAATTCGTGTTGGCGTTGAACACTGTGAATTCTACCATAACAGCTCTTGTCCGCCGATCAACCCATCTGTGACCAGAGGCCTCGGTAACAACGCGCTCTGCTGTTTCCTCGTCGTACCCTAGAATGGCTATGTATCCACCTCCCTCATACTGTTTGTATCTGCCTCTAATTTTACCACTGCTTATTTCCTGCGGGGTTTTGTATCGCCAAGGCTGCGGGCAAATTGCAAGAGTATCAGACAATGAAGTATTGTGTGGAAGAGACTTCCAGCCAGGTAAGCTAAACAAAGTTCTATCCTCGTTGTAAGGAGTGTAATCATAATGACATTTTTCGGTAATAGGGCTCAGCCTGCCACAGGAACCTAAGTGTAAAAAAGATCAATTAAGTGATCTCAAACCAAAAAAAGAGCAGAGAAATGAAAGAGTTAATGCGAACGATTCCTTGTCTTTCTTTTCTTCTAATTTATTTCAAGATCAATCTGAAGATAATCCTGTACATCGGGAAAAAAAATTAGACTAAAAATTATATTGTCACATTACTCCATACCCCATTAGGTATAAAACGTTTGTTGTCGCATAATTATTTTGCGTAACTATTTCCCATATGCATAAAGGTAGATAGAAGGAAGGTACAGGGTAAGCCCTTCGCTTCCTCCAAACAATTGGCCATATTATATTTTGGCAAGAGATCACCTGTAAGGCAAACCAGCTGTTGGTTATTTTGCCTGGCTACGATCCCTGAGAATATGAAAAAAAAAAACTCACTTGTTTTAATTCTGACTTGTCTCATTCGTGGCACACCAACCAATATAGACATCTTGTTCTCAAAATAAACTTCCTGAGTTTCCTTTTCACCGTTGTACCAGACTCCTGCATAGACATTGGGGACAAATATGTGTTTCATCCAACCCCACAGCCTGTGTGGGTGGGTGACCTGAAATTAAAACCAAACACGTTTTTACAATTTGGAGAAATTGTTCGAGTCTCCTAGCGAAGAAGGAATTTCTAAAACACGAGGCGTCAAGCATTAATCCGCGATTTTTTAAAGAACATCAATCAGCAATGGTCTTCTAAAACCATAAGTGGCAAACGTTGGGTCGATCTTAAAGTCGTCAGAGGCTCGCTGGCGATCTTTGGAGATGTTTATCTTGGCCAAGCAGGACTCACCAATTTCGCCGTCGTTCGTATTATATTTTGTCTAATTCAACAAGGGGATATAAAATCTTTCAATGAACACAAAACACTTACCGATTCAAATTTCACGAATGGTTGGCGCATGGTACTTGTCATTAGGAATCGGTGCATGTTTTTGTTGCCATAGCAAACGACAGCCATAAGAAACATGAACAGCAAATGTAGAAAAATGTCCCTCATCATTCCTATAAGTTTGTTCTCTTTCTTCTTATAATCACGTATTTTCTTTAGCTCGTATTCTCTACGAAGTCTCAGCGGATCATCGTTAGGTAAGGTACAGATGTTGTCGCAAGCATCACTGGACGCCTCCTCGATGGAAGATTCATTCTTATTTCCCTTTCTCATCATCATTGTTATGGCGACAGCTATTACCGCCTGCATAACCTTCACAGGCTGCAACAAAAAAATGTCTTGAACGAGGGAGGTTAAAATGGAAGCAAGCCATTGTTCAGATAGTTCTTTGCCCCACATTAAGCTGTAGAATAACGTGAATGCAGCCGCAGTTAAAGTTGTCACAATGCACAAGAACCACCCGATGTAAATGCAGAAATGGGGGAACACGCAGCCTGTCTCGCGACGTTGTTCCTCAACAAAATGCTGTAGTTTTTCCTCTGATTCGTTATTTTCTTTACCCTTTTTGTAGGGTTTGCTTGAGCGAAATAGAAGGACAATCAAAACATTAACAGGTGCAACTATTACTCCACTTTGTACTCCAATGACAATCTGTTTCCAAGAGAACTTGAATGGGCCAATCTGTATAGTTCCGTCGGATTCACCGGCAGCTTTGTAAAACATTGCGTTAGCAATCATGGCACTAAACAGTAGTGAGACACAGCACGATGCTCTTTGTACACGTGTAAACGTACTACTGGACCTTTTCCCAATTACGGAAAACCACAAGTGGCTATCTGTTAGCTTCCGAGGGGCAAGTGATCGTACGTGATCTGCAAATGTCGCAGGAGTAGCCTTATCCTCACATAACACGGACGCTTCTATTTGACCGTCTTCTTTATCAACAGCAAGCCATCGATTCGCTGGAAATACCCATTTTTGTTCAGTCTGTCTGTTCCTAACTATTGCATTTTCCAAAAACCAAGACGGATTTTCGCCCGAGTTGTCATGTGCAAAGGTTAGTTCTGACAGCTCTCCAAACGGCTTGTTTGTGATGACAATAAACCCATGGATACTTCCCCGAGCAAACATTACACCTGAGTTGTCTTTGCCAGGGAGTAGAAATGTTTCGCTTTCTTCATCTTCTCCTTTAATTGAGAGTGTTATATTGGCAGTTGTACCTGAATTTTTCCACACCCCAGTACAAACAACCAAGTCGTACCAATACGTTCCCCCTTCCCCTATAAATATCTCTCTGGGTTGGCCCATCTGCAACGAGAGGAAAGCAAAAAGCAAGTAAGATGACATAAAGAACAGATCTACCCTACACATGAATTGAATCAAAAGAATCGTGCTTAATCTTGTGTTTTAATAAAAAGAAAAACTTTTGGTCCCTTGTAGCCGTGTAAAGGTTGAAGAAAATGCCATCATATGTCAAGCCTCGGTCGTTACAGTTAGATTCAAAGTCTTTAGCTGGACGGATAGACTGTTACGTTTTTCAATCAAACCCGTGCTACTATTATTACTATGCAGGTCAGAATGAAAGTCAAAGTCAGCGAATATTTAACAACTATCCTGCGAAATCGTGCGGAGTATCACCAACACTTAGCCAATTTTGCAGCGAGAAAAACTATGATTGCGCAACGCTCTGCAAGATTTCAAATGAATCTTGGCAACCTACGTTTATCGCAGGATATCTGTTATGCAAGGATGACGGATAATAATGGCTTTCTGTCCATATATGGGCATCGCACGAATTTGTTGAAAAATAGACGAATAGAAAGAATGTATTGACTTACATTTCATTGCAGATACACTTCTACTCACCCCTTTTTCGTCTTTCATGTCTGCCCTCCTCGCAAATACGATTGTCGCGAAATACAGCATGAATACACAAACGATTGTAGCTAGAACTGCTACGTTCCCAGTCTCACTCAGTCGTGTGAACTCCACAAAAACCTTATCAAAGTCGATAGGATTAGGCGCCTGGATTAAACTTCCACCAAACATAGTTAAGTGATTGCAAAGGCACTGAAGGGAGCCATCCTTTAAACTAGGCCCTACCTACAGATTTAAGATTGCAAAAAAAAATCAACTATTATCGTCAATTTTTATGCACTCGCGAAGTTCAGTGTTTCAGCTATTGCAATTAACGTCGTCAGATGAGAGCGTCAAACCTGCGCGACAAGATTAAATTGTGGCCTAAAACCCTTGTCAAAAGTGTTGGTACGGTTTCCAAATTTATCCATTTTCAATTCTCCCCTCCCTTTCTGAATGTCGAGCTCCCCAGGATATTGCACAGACAATCCTTACTCACCAAGGGTTCAACATCCAAAGAGGAGAGGAGACCTCTGAAAATAATTGCAGTGACATTGATAACGTTTAAAGTGTATATGACACGAAAAATATTTTCCGCTTATTTGAAAGGCCTTTCAAAATACAGAAGAATGGCGTTTTTCTTTTCGAAATATCTTTTTTCGTTTCTGAGATATTGTCATTTTTGTATTATGCAAATTAGATAGGTGATGACGTCATAAGATTTGCAACTAAAAAATGGTAAAATACTGAATAAACAATATCTCTAAAACCATTAAAGCAGTGGTCTTGGAACTTGGCACCACCAATGTGCATCACAAAAGAAACAAAATTACACCCTTAAGGCTGCTGCCATGACAACAGTTTTGCCGCTGGTGCTGTCTCAATAAAAACTGAAATTCCCAGTTTTTGTCTTAACCAAGAACCATCTAGCGCAGCCAATCTGATGCTGGGAATTAAGACAATGTGGGGACAATGACCGTTCCAAGCAGGACCCTTTTTCTCACTTGAGAGGCTACAAATGGGGATATTTGTTTTTTTGACAGAGAGAGACTGGAGCTGAAAGGGTTGCTATGGCAACAATACTAAGGGTGTCATTTTGTTGCTTTTGTGATGCACATTGGTGGTGCCAAGTTTCAAGGACACTGCTTCAATATTTCCAGAGATATTTTTTATTCAGTATTTTACCATTTTTCAGTTGCAAATCTTATGACGTAATCACTGATCTAATTTGCATAATACAAAAATGACAATATCTCAGAAACGAGAAAAGATATTTCGAAAAGAAAAACGACATTCTTCTGTATTTTGAAAGGCCTTTCAAATAAGCAGAAAATATTTTTCGTGTCATATACACTTTAAGCATACAATATCAGCATTTTTATCGTCTTTGCGTAAGCGCTCCAACTACGTTTGTTTAAGGTTGTAGGTATTCATTCTAATTTGGTACATAGGTGGAGGAAATTATACTAGGTCTTATTTCTGCGCGTGTACTCGTTTTTCTCTTATAAGACTTGTTTCTGTAGCTTTTCTTTCACTGTTACTTGGTTGTAAGTTTGGAAAGTTCAATATGCTAAAATAATTCCACCTACAGGTTTAAACATGTGGCAAGTCGTTTTAGCCTTTACTTAAGAACGGCAACATATACTGTCATATAATCGCTTTTTACACACCACTGTCAAACAATAACTGCGTAGAAATCACTCCCGAATACAGTGAAATCCCGTTACTACGGTCACCAATGGACCATGAAAATTTGGCCATTGAAAAGAGAATTTACTCTCGGTTCTGTAACTTTTATTAGCTGTTCCTTCATGCTTTGTTGCCTTCATGGTTTGAACAATGTGCTCATGATTTTTGTCGTTGCCATGAACGTGATGATAACATGCAAGTTTGGCCAAATATCGCAACTTTTGGCATAATTATTTAATTGTTTTAGCTTCTTTTCCATAAGCATTTTCTCTCGATTTTTTGTCAATTTACGTTATTTTCTAAGGGAGTGGTGAAATCCAAGTGGCGAATCCAAGATGGCGGCTCTAATGACGTCACAGCCGACAAATATTCGTCATCTTGTAGCGTGAGGGGAATAATTAATAGAACGAAAACCTTAATAGGGGGGTATATCTCCCCCCCCCCCCCCCTCCCCCTTGCACCACGGTGGGGTTATGAATTTGCTTTTATGTCCGAGGGTAAACGAGGTGGCCGCAATAACGAGGTGACCGTAAGGTGGGACTTCACTGTACAAGTATTAGTGGGTCTCTATGTTAAGTTCCATTACCTTGCATCCGTCTGAAGTCCATCTTTTCTGATTAACAGACCAGTACAAGCAGTTTGACTGTCTGATTGACATCTTGTAATTGACATCCGTCGTGGGATCGTATTGGGGGACAACGGTTTTGTTGTAACCTTTTGCTGGCGGATCCTTAAACCCGACACACGATCGCTTTTCCCTCCCACTGCCGAAACAAGACCTTTTCCTTCTGTCGTGAGCTACATAGTCCTTTTCCTCTAAGTATAGAAGACCAAAGTAGACCAAAGTTGGTTTGGTTGGGTATACTGTGACGTTCAACACTTCAGGTTCACACATTTTTTCGGGTTTCTCGGGTTTCCTTTCTTTGGGTTTGTGTTCTGAACTTTCTTGGCATGACGGGTTGAGAACAACGGTGAAGTTTCTATCGAATTCTTCAGGCGATGGCTCAGTTCCAAATTTAACAAACACTTCAATAACTGCAGCGTCACCTCGCGCTTGCATTGCAAGTGTAACTGGGATACCCACTTGTTCCGCGTACAACGACCGAATCTTCATTTTATACGGTTTGAGAAATGTGTCTGCTGAAGATGCTTGGTTAGTCCTGTTTGAGTTTTCTGGAATTGTAATGATAATGTCCTCAGTGAGGTTCGCCACATCGATAGTCTTTTTACCCACGGGCTTAAGGTCAAAGCTGCAGACATTTGATGTCAATGACTTGCTGCTGGAGTCATAAGCGTATGGATTGAAGTGAAAGACCATCATCTGTAAATTAATTCAGGCATTTTCGTAAAGTACCTCTTTGTATTCTGTACTTGTTTGCAAACATGGCGTTGGTCTCAAAACTTATTGAGGAATCATATAAGTAGCTGGATCATAAAAAGCTTATAGAAACAAGAGGGCTCTTACAACCTTTTCAAGTAAAAAAGTAAAGATACCACTAAACCATCTCTAACTCATCTATATAGACATTTAAGAAGGTAAGGAAATACGCAAGGAAGCAATGAAATGTCAAGAGAACAAGCATAGAAAATACCTTCGCGTTGACAACTCCATTTAAACCAGGTATATCAAAACTATCTGGTAATTTAAATTCCGCTCCACCTCCTTCCATATTGAGTCCACTTAGCTCTTTGGCTTTGACGCTTCGCAGCAAAATGTCCAAATCAGGCACGTTCACAGTTAAACTCTCGTATGGCACCAGCCGATTGGAAATTGCATCGCTTAGTGTGTCCAACTGTTGCAGCGCTTTCTCGACGACTGCCTTTATAGAGATAAATTTACTTTTCTTCTAATTAGCAAGTAAACAATATTAGTGATCATAACAGTAAGCCAGCCCGCTGATGGACATTGACACACTAACAAACCAACTTTTAAAAATTGCTCGCAGACTTTCAAAACGATAGATCTGAGTTTCTTGATCCAACTGTTCTGACGTCGTTTAAATATTTGCCTTGGTTTTATAGAGCGTTTCACTCACGTGACCAGCGGCCATATTGGTTTACTAAAACAGAGACGATTTTTGCAGAAAAAAATAGAGTATAATTCCCGCAGGAATGGCTTGGTTCCACCAATATGACCGCCGTTTTTTGGTTTTGGAACACCGATATGGCTGCCATGACGTCATGAAAATGTTCTAAATGTTGTCTCTGATTTTAAGTGAATGTTTGTTCATGTTGAGGTGACGATATATTGACATTCATTTACTACATAAAAACAAATTAAAAATATATATATTTTCCGAGTTTCAATCGCTATAGTATCTTGGTGTTTTGTTGTTGTTGTTGTTGTTTTGTTTTTTCAGCCAGTTCATTGTCAGTCAGGTTGCGTTTCGATCAATTTATCGGTTGGTAATTAAGGTGGTCGATCGGTCGGTCAGTCAGCCAGTGAGTCAGTGAGTCAGTCGGCCTGTAAGGTCAGTCAGTCAGTCAGTCAGTCAGTCAATCAGTCGGTCGGTCGGTCGGTCGGTCGGTCGGTCGGTCGGTCGGTCGGTCGGTCGGTCGGTCAGTCAGTCAGACAGCAGGCCGGTCCGTTAATCAATCAGCCGGTTATTCAGGTGATCTTTATGTAACTATATTTGTTTTACCCTAGAGATAGATTCCCTCCGTTTATCGGATTTGTTTATTCCACCACCGTCTATAGACACAGACTGTAGGATTTTTCTGAGACAGTTCGTGGCACGTTCGGCTATTTCCTCTATCTCATTACCAAACGGCTCTTCTGGATCCCCAAGTGCAGCAACGAACAGCGCCAAGACTTTGTCAGCCACTTGCAACGTTTGATTCTTAAATAAATAAAATGAAACGTATAATATTAGCTAACGAAATATTCTGTGTTATTTACGGTAATTTACCATAGAAATGATTCGGTTGACAGTGAATGATATTAATGGAAAATTATACTGAACTGTAGTCGTCATTTTCTCACCACAGAACTGCAGTTATGACATAATGCATCTTTCTCTTCAATTGCCTCGGAGACCACAGACAGAATCAATCCTGACATATGAAGGTTTGCTGGTGTTATGGCAGTAAACCTCTCAATTATTGTAGCGACCATCTGCAAAATCAATTGTTGGTTTAACAAGTCCCAATCATGAAATTCATGAACTTCACCAAACAAACACACGTTTATTTGATCAGTTAACGCGTCTTTCCATTGGTACAGGAATCACATAACTAAAGTTTATCTTAAAACAACGTAATAGATATATTATATCGTTAACAAGGAACAATTTAACATATATTATATGGCAAATACTAGTAGTATCAGACGGAATTGGCTCAAAAACTTCCTCGGGTGCGCGTTCTGGAGGTGATGATTTTATCTCCGTGAGCAACGCATTTCTAGCAATAGTTTACTTTTCAAACATGTGATTTTTTTTCTAACTCTTTGAAAAAAAGAGAGGTTGAATGATAGGTAAAAATTCCTTGAAAAAAATGGTAGGTCCCCATGCTTGTTTAAGAGTAAGTAACCATTCTTTATCCTAGTGAGCTCATCCTCATAGCAAACTCATAAGGTCTTGGACGTGCGCGCGCTCAGAGAGCGCGCTAATGACACAATAAATCGTGCGCAGGGCAATGACCTTAATTGTGCTCTATTTTCCTTTTTTACATTTCTCTCTTAAAAATTCACTTTTTCGGACTCACAGTTATCGTTTATGTACTGCTCTATCTTTTAACGTCCAGTTTTTACCTTTCCCTAGTGCCAGGAATTGAATTGAAAAAAGTATTTGTTTATATTTGCAGTGATCACTCCATTTGTCGTTCCACGACATTAGACGCGTGACGTCCTACCTTCGTTTTAGTTCGCACACTCAACGTCTGCCCACACACGGCCCCTTCTCTTCCTGACTTTAGGACAGATAAGGCGAGTGGTGATGCTCGGTTAAGCTCGCGCTTGTTAAGGTAACCCCTCAAAGTGCTATAATTTCCGAGTATAAGACTCGATTTGCAGTCATCCAGGTGAGAAGGTGGCCTTACCTTAATACAAGAAAAAATCACAAAACGATCGTTTATTTCCCTCTAGCTTCAATTGAATTGGAAAGGGTCTTGTATGCCATTATGTTAACATGGTAATGAGGTGCAAGTATTGTGCCTTGCCCTCATTTAAATAAACCGGCAAAAGAAATTGAAGAAGGCTTTTTTTTTTTCATTTTGTTTGTTTGTTGTTTTATCACAAACTATCATCGGGTTAGTCTAAACCGCACAAATAAATCAAAACTTTTGATTAACCGATTCCATACTTGCCCTAGTTAATCTAGCCATTTTGCTCGTCGAATTCCATGTGGTTGAGTGTGGTTGTATGTTACGCCCGTCGCAAAATTAAAAGACATTTAAATCAAACTAGAAAAAAATAACCTCTTCTGGAGGCGGGCCTGAGGACTGTGGAAATGCATTGTAACGAACGTTACCAAAAAGAAACTTTGCAAAACGAGAGGATTTTGCACTAATTTAATTTAACGTAATTCAGCTTATTGTAGATATACAACAGGAGACAGACAAAAAAAATAAAGTAATTTCACAGGAGTAAATTATCATGAGCCCTGTGTTCATTAATCCATACATATATATTGCAGTTTACCTTCACTGATAATGCTTGTACGACGGAGACGTCAAGAGCATTCTTTATGATTACGCTGATTGAAATTCTGTAGTCCTCTTCAGGTTGTCCTTGAGGTAAGACTATTGGTGGGGTCTTACGAGACGGGCCGTAAGAAATTTGTTGATCATTCAGACGAAATTCGTAGATAAGCGATTCAGTTTCATCCTGCCATCCCGAGCATTCAAAAATGAATTCCGTCTCAAGAGACACCCCTTCACTGACAGATGACTCACAGTGTCCCCCATGCGGCGTACCAGCGGTCTTAAATTCGACCATAGAAAAACCTTCTGTTCGAGATGAAGATGTGGCGTGGAGATGTAAACGATATCTCGAGTCAGGTTGAAGAGCGTTTGGTTTAATAACAATGTTCGAAGTATTTGATATTGTAGCTGTCATATAAGTGTTAGCCAAGTCAGGCACATCTTGCCATATACTGTCCTTTAGTCTTTCCAAGCTCCACACATACCTTGCACCTTCGCAAGGAGAGTTGACACATTGCGAGGTTACTCGTAACTTGTTGGATGTAGAAACTATCGGCCCACAATCTTTATGGCACCTGACAAAAAGAAGAGCAGTTAATGTATCTTGAACCGCTAAAGGGTTACTCATGAAAGTTCCACACGAAGGAGGCTCTGCTCTTTATACTTATCTTTGACAGAACATTTGACACTTTCATATGCCTTCCATAGAATAGTACTCCGTTCACATACCTACAATAGTGAGACTGAATTACCTTTCTAATGTTCTAACTTGCGTACCACCTTTAAATACTTAGGTGAATCAGCCATTAAGGGCATCTTCGATCAAATTTGAAAAGGCCCTATTAAATACCGAAATGGCGGGGTTTTTCAACGATGCTGACGAAAAACTAGCCATGGTATATTGCATTTCTTGAGTTTTGATTGGTTTACAGGCCATTGTATCTGAGTTCATATACCATGGACCACAGATATGGTATAGGTGCACGCGTCACCGAGAACAGCCGGGCAGCTCAAATATTGCACTTCTTTGGTGCTTTTAATAAAACAACGTTTAAATGCTTTGTTTTCTATTCTCGATAATAGCTAGAATAGCAAAATGTGAAATTGTTAACGTTACTCTCAGTGTTAGGTCGCAAAGCCATTTATCTTAATTACTGCCAGGAAGTTATATGTATGGAATCGGATAATAATGTTGTTGCATGTTGTATTACTTCAGATACTACAGCCATGGATTGTTGTAGTATGTGTTGCCTAAGCTCGATTTCCACCCGTTTTAGGAGTCCGGCTGCCATCCACCTCCCAGCGTGTGGGGCAAGGATCGCAGGTTCACAAATTAAAACGTTTTCGAAATCGAGCCTACTTTTTGCCGGCCTTCACAGCGACTACAATCCATTGAAATAAGTAAGATGCGTTTTACAGTAAAGACTGCATCACATATCCAGATGGACTACAGTCTTCAAATTTTATTTAAACCCTTATAAAACTTGCTGTCAAGAGTACCGCTTATTGAGGTAGATATTAAAGTCCAAAATTACCTGAGAAACAGAAGAGGTAATTCTCCGCTTTCAACTGTAATTTTCATCTCTGCAAACGAGGTTCTGTCATCAGCAGCACACACAATCAACCTTAGAACGTAGGTCACTTTCATTTGAAGTCTAGAGGCGTTGATTGTTACCACTGCATCCTTTGTTCCATTGATAAAAGAACTGTAACAATCGCTTGAAAAGTCAATTTTGTCAGATCGACGACAAGACCAACCAAAGTGCAACCCGTCATTACTTTCGAGTCCAACATCCCCATCATAACTCAATGCACCATTGACAGAGGAAATTACTTGTGAACCCCAGCGAACACTAGTACCGCCATCTATAACAGCGAACAATGGGGCTTTGACGACCTTGATAAAACCATAGTCAGATGCCTCTAGAACATTCCTGTGAGATCTTGCACTAAGTTCAGACGGATTTGTCTCCACTGAATATGATACTGTGAATTTAATCTGGTAGTTACCAATTGGTATTGATCTTCTGTTGATAGTCCAGAAAGTTGTTTCTTCGGCTACTACGGTTCCACCGGTCGACTCGTTCTGGTGTTTAAGGCGCCACTCTAGCTTTGATTCCCAGACAGTAACGCCGTCAGGTGGGCCCTTGACTATTACAGTTTTTTCGTATTTAACAGAGCGATCAATTATGGTTGGGTTGTTTATTTCCCTTGAAATGTTCACGATGGTCGCTGAAATAGACCCTGCAAATGCAAGCAGACGAATCAATCAGTCATCCAGTTAAGCCAAAACTAGAAAATTGGTGAGCGATGATTTTCAGTTGACTTGGGAAAATGTAACTATTTAAATAAAGCTATTTAAACGTCAGCATTTTAAACTAGCACATCACGTCATCCTTCTTTCAAATAGGTAACTGAATAGCTTACTCAGCATAATGTCTAACTTTATAAAAATAAAGTCTATGCGATATTTCCAAAGTCTTGTGTTAAAAGTTTTAAATCTTTTTTTGACTGGATGCCAAACAATATTGGCCTAAAGCTTGATAATTGTTAACGACAATGAAACTGGAATGCATATGGTAATTATTATGCACCATCAATTATCAAAAACATGGTAGTTACCAATACATGAATCTCCCTTAGCAGTGTAGCCTATCTTACAAGGTCCGCAACTGAATGAGCCGAGAGTGTTGAGGCACTGTTTGCCCCCCCCCCCCCCCCCCCCCCCCCCCCGCTTATAAGCTCTCCCGGTTATAGGCCCATCAACCTGGAAGCAATAAAATACATCCGGTTATAAGCCCCCCAGATATAAGCCCCCCCTCTGCTGGATGACAGTACTGAACGGGGCTAAATGTTGCTTTATTATGACTTTTTAACTTAAAAACATATTTCGATCAACACTGCCGTGGCAACAATCTGGTGCCTCTCTTGACTCGTTTTACCTTTGCATTGCTTTCCATTTCCCTCATATCCAGGATTGCACGTGCAAGTGTACGATCCGTAGGTGTTAGTGCAAATGGCGTTGTCGTCACATTTGTCCTTTTTGCTGGCACACTCTTCAATATCTGAAAATAAAAATGATTGTATAAAGAGTTACTTTTTTCATAAGCAATTTTTTCGTCAGGTCTGGTAACATAAGAAGAGTGTACAGATTCTATTCAATTCGTTTTGGGAACTAAATTACGTTATGATGTTGTGCTTTTCCAAATTTCCGTTATAAGCCTCGGCTTCGAAACGTTTGATTGATTATGTTGGGGAGCAGGGAAGGGGTAGTAGCGTATGAGAGTGCTCGCCTTTTAGAAAAGTGTTCCAGGTTCGAATCTCATACCTGGCGTCGTATTTGGGGGCGTATCTGGTTCTCGTCCTTGCTCCAAGGGGTTTTCTCCGCGTTCTCCGATTTTCCACCTTTCACGCTTCTAAATTCCAATTCGATCGAGAATCTGACGGCCACCGGTTTGCTAGTCAAAAGTTGTTTTGCAACCCTGCTTAAGCGATTTCAATTTAATGCTCGGCTATCTCACGTAGAGGTGGCAAATTAAACGCAATCAAATTGATTTTCTTTCCAAATGTAATTCATACGAGACAGATTGCTACCTAGTAACCTAGCTAGGAAGTAAAGATTATTTTCTATATTTTTAACACGAGCTCTGAGAATTTTCTGGATCATGCAGAGATGGTGTGTATAGTATGCAGATTATTAATTTTAGTTTTATAATTTCACATACCAGTGGTACAGTTTTCTCCCTCAAATCCCTTGGGACATTTGCAAAGGTACGACAAATATCCGTTGATACATTCCTGCCCAACGGAACAGTTGTGCGTGTTGAGGGCACACTCGTTGACTTCTAACTCTGAGAAAGATGGATATCTATATATTTCAAACATGCAGAGACAATTCTATAAATTAATGCACAGTGCAACGGTTTTCTTTTCATCTCTGCCTATTATAATTAGTGGAAAGAAAAAAGGAAGGAAGGAAGGAAGGAAGGAAGGAAGGAAGGAAGGAAGGAAGGAAGGAAGGAAGGAAGGAAGGAAGGAAGGAAGGAAGGAAGGAAGGAAGGAAGGAAGGAAGGAAGGAAGGAAGGAAGGAAGGAAGGAAGGAAGGACGGAAGGAAGGAAGGAAGGAAGGAAGGAAGGAAGGAAGGAAGGAAGGAAGGAAGGAAGGAAGGAAGGAAGGAAGGAAGGAAGGAAGGAAGGAAGGAAGGAAGGAAGGAAGGAAGGAAGGAAGGAAGGACGGAAGGAAGGAAGGAAGGACGGAAGGACGGAAGGAAGGAAGGAAGGAAGGAAGGAAGGAAGGAAGGAAGGAAGGAAGGAAGGAAGGAAGGAAGGAAGGAAGGAAGGAAGGAAGGAAGGAAGGAAGGAAGGAAGGAAGGAAGGAAGGAGGGAAGGAAGGAAGGAAGGAAGGAAGGAAGGAAGGAAGGAAGGAAGGAAGGAAGGAAGGAAGGAAGGAAGGAAGGAAGGAAGGAAGGAAGGAAAAAAAGGATTAAATTAAAGAGCCGATAAAGCAAATGAATCAATCAATCAATCAATCGATCAATCGATCAATCAATCAATTAATCAATCAATCAATCCATCGATCAATGAAGGAAGGAAAGAGGGAAAGAAAAATGAAACGTTTGGTTTTATAATTTCTTTACAGTTGCTTAGCCTTGTATACAGCTATTTCGAGAAAGGTTGTCGGAAAAAAAACAACAAAGTGCACGCGACAAGACCGAAAGGTGGTCTGGGTATTCAGTGGAATTTTGCATATTGGCCTAGAGGAAATTTACAAGTTTGTATTTTTGCACGTGGAGAATTTGTTTTTCCTCTCAGGAGGCCTATATCTGTAGCTTTACTTTTACTGTTGCATGTCTTCGAGTGAGGAAAAATTCTTCTAAACTTCAGAGGGTCTAAACGTACCTTGTTTCTACATGTCTGAAAAGAAAGAAAACCTGAAATTCGCGCTTATTTTGTTGTTATATCTCATTAGTATTCAACACGTGCAGTAGCTCAATGCGTCTACCCATACTACCTTTAGGGATTGGCTTGTGCAGTTTTGTGCTTTTTTCCGACAACGTTTCTCGAAATAGCTGTATAAATCAAAAATCAATCATTCAACCAAGTGGGAGATGTCATTTACCATAAGCACCGCAGTAGCGCATTGGACAGGATGGTACTTCGACCAACTTGTACACATAGAAACCACTGCAATTACGAATCTCAATTTCCACGCTAGAATGACAACATGATGAGGAGCCGTTGAAACATGCTGTTCTAGTTACGTTTCCTTCAGCGACTGAAGGATGACTACCGTTGAGCCAGCCTGGCATTTCTGTATTACACTTGCCTAAGCCAAGGCAATCGTCTGCTAGGAAAATACCAGCATTCCCCATAAAGCGATACCATTTTGGCTCCGTTATTACAACGTCATCACAGAAAGTTCCCAGGCCGGTTGAATTCCATTGTCGGTCAGCTTGATCAAACACGCTGTAGTAGACACATTCCGAAGGCTTCTCGACTGTTTGAGTATTATTTGGTGATACAATACCACCTAAATTACCTGGAAAAAATATGAAAACAATAGTAAGAGCTTTTCATGTTAATTTGTTTTCCTGATCTCAGAGTATAATCTATTTATTTTTTATACGAGGATCTTTTTATAAGCAATCACAGTATGACAAGTTTTAGTAACATGGAAGTCGTTTACTGGCAGTTAATTCGATCCAATTATAGGAACTAAGTCACATAATGTTAGTGTCCATTCCCAATTTGATGTAAAGAGCTTTGGCTTCAGGATGTTCAAATACTCCGTCAATGAGCAAAGTCAAGTTAACGATCTTGGGAGCTACAGTCAACATTGATTTTACTTAAGTTACACGAATCCGGAACTGAGGACAGATTACAACCCAATAACCCGTAGAGTATAGGGGCGTTCGCCACCCTTAATTGATTTTCGCGATATCCTACGCGGACTAACTGTTTTTTTTTTTTTGCAATCGTAAGACAAATATCTGTTGGCACCTATCTGCCCAAAAGAGCATGCACTTGTGTGTGTTCTCGACACATTTTTTTGACATCCCATTCTGAGACAGAAGGAGTAATGTGTCAATCACATGCAAGCAAGCGCTATATATAACTGATTTAACTGTCATTAGTAATTAATCATTAATCCTTATTAATCTAGTGATCTGTCAAATCACAACCTCGTCCCCAGAGCGCCCTGGGGACGAGGTTGGTCAAATCACGGACGAACGGGAAAAGGCACAGGAAATTAAGTAATAGATCAAAAACGAGTGCGAGTTTTTCATCAGGGGTTCCAAACACCGAGAAACAGATGAAAGCACGACGCCGAAGGCGGAGTGCTTTTATTGTTTCGAGGTGTTTGGAACCCCTGATGAAAAACGAAGCACGAGTTTTTGAGCTGGCTTCTCAAACTAGCATGAGAATTTTTTTCGAAGAATAGGTAATTAGTAGGCGTGCTCAATAGGCTATTGTCTGTTTTTTATTCATATGGTAAATGAAATGAATATTTTATATGCGGCCATGTGGGCAAGTTTTAAAGGTTGAATTTTTAATAAACTAACATTATGCCGCGTGATGGAGATCGAGTCCAGATCAGAACGTTTTCGAGTTCCAAAAACCTCTTCTCAAGAAAATGTTCGGGTGAATGATGCTGTTCCAGCTTCAACTAAGTATAAAAACAAGTGGGCTGTGAACATTTTTGCCGAATGTCAGAGGTTGAGAGAGGTTAAAGTTCCGGTATTAGATTGTGGCGGTCTCTTCAAGGACTACGATTTACACAAGGTTACCGCTGTGAGTGTAGATATTGCTGGAATGGACGCTCTGTCGCTGAACTATTGGTTGTCAAAATTTGTGATGGAGGTAGCTAAAAAGTCCGGTGAAAGATACCCTCCCAAGCCTGTTTATGGTATCATTTGTGCCCTCAAGCGTTATTTGGAGGAGAAAAATGGATCAGAAGCTTTGAATCCTCTGGACGCTAGTGACAAAAGGTACTTGACAACTTTTAGACCGAATTGGTTTAGTAATTTAAAATGCACTGTTTCAGGACTTTAATTTTGTGTTATTTTTTGAAGGTTTGTCCTTTTCCGACGTTGCTTAGATGCCGAGATGAAGAATGGCGTTCGAGAAGGGCTTCACATTAAGTGTAAGAAAGAGGAAAAGGAGTTTGTGAGCGAGCAAGAAGAAGCAGTATTCTGGCAAAAGAAATTGCTGGGAACTACATCAGCTAAGTCGTTATTGAACACGATCTATTTCTACAACGGAAAAGTGTTTGGGTTGCGGGGAGGAGATCACAGAAATATTGTTGTAAACAACTTTGAAATTGGTCCAAATTTTATTAAGTTTGAAGAAAATGCCTCTAAAACTTATCATGGAGGTCTTTGTGATCTAAAGTATGTGCCGCGAGTGGTCAAGCACGTTTGTCATTCTATTAAGGAAAAGCACGAGCCGTGCCTTGTTGAGATATTCAGATTCTATGTAGGGTTAGTTGAGACTCATGCAAAGGAAGTTACTGCATTTTACTTTGAGCCATCAAAAACTAGGTTCGCATTCGATAAAGCGCCCGTAGGCATCAACAGCTTGAACAAGATTTTGCCTGACATGTGCGACGCGGCAGGCTTTAAACGCAAAACCGCTCACAGTTTGCGCGTTACTTGTGTTTCCTCCCTGTTCAATTCTGGGGTTGAAGAAAAATGGATTCGCGAAAGGTCAGGGCATCGTTCTAATGCATTGTTGCAGTACGAAAAGCCTACAGAAGAAAATGTGTCTAAAGTTTCAAAGATCCTAGGTCCAAGTGTTGTTAGTACAACTACATGTTCTACCACAGAGAAGCGGACGAATCTTTAACGGATGTTGTTTTCCAGAAAGGAAAAGTCAAAAACTGTACAATTAATGTAACGATGTCTAAGAAGGAATAATATGTTGCTGTATTGTTGTTGTAAGCAATGATTTAAGCGGGAAAAATGCTGTATTTAGAATTATAATTAAGACTGATTAAAATTCAAGTTTCTTGATCAGTGTCTTGATCAGTTTTTGAACTAATCTACCGTGCCTTGATCGGTATGTTCATTGGGTATCAACATACATGCACCTGACCCAATTGATGCGAGCTGATTGGGTCATCAGCTCATGAATAATTAATGAGTTTGAGAAGCTCGGTTCATGAATGATAAAGATGAATTGCTTATTTGCCAAGAGCGTGGAACAAAGAAAAAATCTGAGTACCGGAAGGGTATCGAACCCATGGCCTCTCAACAAAAGTTCGGCAGTTCGATCCTTTGAGCTTTCCGTTCATAAATAAACATTTCCTATACAAGTATTCGTTTCCACGGAACCTCGCCAGCTAACTTATTTTCCGGAATGAAGTTTTATTGCTTTCGATTCAAGAGTTGCTCTAAGTGAACCTCTTAGTTAGTTAGCTGAGCAAACCAAATCTACAAATCTTAATAAGTTTGCACTTTTAATTTCCTATGCTTGTTTTGGCTTAATTTAAGTTCGCTATTTCCAATTTCAAAGTTGTGAATTTTAATCTAAGGGCCGATTCGCACGAGCGGACAATTTTTAAATGTCATAACATTTTTGACAAAAACAAGATTGTCGTGACAAGTCAGAGACATTTTGAAGAAAACAAAAGGTGTAATTATTATTACAATAGCTCTGCACGTGCTTCTGGCATCCTGGTACATTTCTCGGCATGGTCGTCTTATGCAAATATCAAATAATCAGGCAGGTCCACGTGGTGAAAGATTTTAAAACGATTTGCATTTGAAGTGTGCGTGAAGATTTGTCCGTTTTGACAAAATTTGCACTTGTCCAACAAGTCGCTCACACTTGTTTTTGCGATTGTTTGACAAAATGTATCGCGCATGCAACGCGGACCAATCATAAGACAACTGCTTCTTTGTTTTCCTGAATTGTTTGACAAGTTCTAGGTCTCAAAAAACGTATTCGCACTTGTTTTCTGTAACAAGTGACACACAAGTGACGAAATCTACCAATTGTTACAAAATTTGTCCGCTAGTGCGAATTGGCCCAAAAACAAAATTGTCGCGACAAGTCAGAGACATTTTGAAGAAAACAAAGGGTGTAATTATTACTATAATAGCTCTGCACGTGCTACTGGCATCCTGATACATTTCTCGGCACGGTCGTCTTGTGCAAATATCAAATAATCAGGCAGGTCCACGTGGTGAAATATTTTAAAACGATTTGCATTTGAAGTGTGCGTGAAGTGATGTTTTTGTGCTGACTTGCAGGGAAAATGTGGCAAATAAATTATTTCTTTTCAAACTGGTTCCCTCCGCATTCATTTGTTCCAACCCCGGTATTACCATCCTTCCACGACCTCACTTCGGTACACAAACATGTTTTGCCGCCTATCGCGGAAAAATTTTGCCTGTTGTTTTTTAGTACAATCCAGACCAAACACAATAGCCAATCAACGACGTATTGTTATCTGGTATTATGAGGGGCGTTGGAATGCGACTTGTCATGACTTGTCCTGCCTTGAGGCAGGACATCGGCCCCTTTGAAGATTTGTCCATTTTGACAAAATTTGCACTTGTCCAACAAGTCGTTCGCACTTGTTTTTGCGATTGTTTGACAAAATGTATCACGCGTGCAACGCGGACCAATCATAAGACAACTGCTTCTTTGTTTTCCTGAATTGTTTGACAAATTCTAGGTCTCAAAAAACGTATTCGCACTTGTTTTCTGTAATAAGTGACACACAAGTGATGAAATCTACCAATTGCTACAAAATTTGTTCGCTAGTGCGAATTGGCCCTAAGTTCCTTTTTTTTATTTCATAAACTTCCTACTGTTAATTTTAGTTCGCTCTAATAATTATAATTGTTTCTTTTAATTGTACTCAATGGAAGGCTTTGTTCGCATTGTAAACAACTTGTTTGTAGCAACGATAAATTAGGAGCTACGCTCTAAAAGTTTCTTTGATTGTTCTGATTACGAGTGTGCAAGGATAAACTACTATCGGAACCAAATTCTGTCTGATCATTGACGTCCGTAGCAAGATACTTGAAGTTAGATTGCCGTGTACCAGGAACTTTGTGACGAGATTCCGTTCTCCCAAGCCAAGCGGTTGTTCTACAGAGTTAAGTTTCCCCCGTGGTTCAGTGAAGTTCAGAGCATTTCCCGCTACAGTCCAGAAGCTGTCTATTTAGTCCGAAACCCAGAACAGGTCTAAAAGAAGGTCTAATAATCCAAGTATATATTGATAAGTTTAAGATTAAATTGCTTACAAAATATATAGTACCTTGCCGACATTCGTAGAGCTCCACTCTCATTGAAACCGCTTTATACCATGACACTGGTCGAAATCGGATGGTGCCGGCACGGATAGGCGGGTCGAGGTCATGACAAACAACGGTGTCTTGGTCGGTGTTCCCAGTAAAATTCTAAATCATGGAAATTATGGTTTATATTACGTGCAATTGCTTAGTACCTTCAATACTTAGTGATAATAATACATCTTTAAAACAAACTTCCACCATTTCGCTGCGCAGAGTGAATTAAATTAGCGGCCTTTAGTGTATCGTTTTCATAAATGTTTATCCCGATTAAACACTTGCTTTGCTTTTCAAATAAAACGTGCTCTTCGTGACCAGGTCTTAGAAAATTGTAATAACAACAGCGTTAACAGAAAAATAATAGCCAGGAAGCGATAGCAATAGCAAAAAAAAGGCAATAGTATTCGCAACAGTAAGAGCAAGACAACGATAACGACATCGTCATCCATAGACACAGTTGTAGTCATAATAGACTAACCTTTATTTCATCTTTCCCTTGTTCCTTATAGAACAGGTTATTACCGAGCATATCGTCAAAGTAAAGCAAATTGTACTCGGTAACCCATTCATTCTCGCCGTTTTTTCCCTGCGTTGCAATCCGCGTAATATTAGCTCCCCGACCATCAAGAGTAATCTGAAGCCATGGATCCTTGTCATGTATGTCAGCTGTCCAAGATCCTTCTTTGGCAGAAGTTTTCTGAAAGTTTAGTCTCGCCTGTTTAGCGGTACTTTTTCCACTCTTCTCCGAAGAGGCGCTGATGTGTTCGTGAGATATTGCACGGTTTTCCATGCCGAGAGCTTGTGGACAACCTAAAGATTTCACGAGATCGACACAAATACAGATTTATATATTTTTTGCTATTTACATGAGATGTTTTTTTAAGAGTTAAAAAAGATACTCCATTGTTTTAAGAGGCCACCGTTCCACGCAGTAAATACAGCATCCAAGAATAAATTTGCCTTTAATTGGTTTTCCTTTTCAGTTTTTTTTCTCAATAGTTTTTAGAGTTGTACTTGGAGCAGAAGCTGGAATTAGAGACTAAAAAACAAAACTAAGGTTATATACGGAATCCGTGTA
Organism: Meandrina meandrites; assembly: GCA_963693305.1. Classification (NCBI taxonomy): domain Eukaryota; kingdom Metazoa; phylum Cnidaria; class Anthozoa; order Scleractinia; family Meandrinidae; genus Meandrina; species Meandrina meandrites. The sequence goes on from OY855909.1 coordinate 31,140,085, forward strand.
CTTCAGTACAACCAATTTTCAATTGCGTATGAAAATGAAATTGAAATGTATTTTCGTATTTCGTCTTTCTTCTGCGCTGTTCAAATGGAATTGAAGTCCCATTACCAAAATCCTTTTTTGTTTTCTCCAGGAAAAATGAAATCCGACTTTCATTTCCGTTCTTCAATTTTCAGTTCCTATCAGTAACAGTTTATTTGACACGTAAAATTAACTTGTTTAATATTCTAGAAAGGTAGTTATGATTTGTTTTTGTACACCCACCTATCGATGCCACGCGCATTATTGGCGATGTGCCTCAACGAAAATTAAGAATTCGCAAAACTGGGGCCTGATCTGAAATTTAGGATGCCAATCTAGGCGTGGCTAAACATTTTTTGAGCCCCCAAGAGATACCATTTTGATTGAAACCCATTGAAAGAAAATTAGTTAAATGATGAGTTCAGCTGTTGTTTACACAAGCCTTCAGGTTAAAGGTCTGGCAATCAAAGACAGTTTGTGTGGACCGTTGGCAAACTAGGTCGCCTGCCTTTCGTTTCCCTTTAGGGGAAGAAAAACCTCAGAAAAAACCCACTCCAGGAGCACAGAGACGTCAAACTAACGCAAGGCAATCATAAGATAAGACATATAATTCAAATTCTTTAATGCAGGTACTATTTAGAGCAATTTTTAAAGCATTCTCATGCACAGTCTTATTGACTGAAAACATAATGTAGTCGCCAACCTCAATAGGCCATTTCGCGGAGAAATAAATTTCAGTTACTCGGTCTGACATAATTTTTCATGGCCGCGTGATCAACGAAACCACTATGTTCCAAAATGTCCAGTATTTTCATTATCTGGATTTGGAGTGATTCCGCTTGAATGAACGAAAATTTCTTTCAGGAATCGTCCGCCACGTTTACTTGGATGACAAATGCGATTATTCAGCCACGTAAATAATTAATTATTAACTTAATAATTAAAGTTATATTTATCGCCCAGCGCGGTGAATATTGTGTCATAAGCTAAGGTTATTGACCAATCGAGATATATGATTTTTTTGTTCACCTCTGTAAACTGCAGTTAATGTATATATCTATATTTAAAAAATAAACCATTTTAGGATGGATAGTGCCCGAGTTTTAAACATTGTCCGAAAGATGCCGAGAACGCCGAGAGCTGAAGCCTCAAGAGCAACTGTAAAATTTTGAGGACAGCCTTTCAGCCAAGTTAGGCCTGGAAAGGTGAATAAGTTTGTTTGTTTGCACTCCCAATGGGCTACTAGCAACGCTTTATAAAATTTGGCGATCGGACGGGGTACATTGTCTGATGACCATCGTGCGATTTTGTACCACGTTGTATGTTTTGTCTAGTGGGAGCGCGTGGAAATTAATCGCTGGGTTATTTAACAATTATTCCACGAACGCGCGTTGGATATGAGATGGTAGATAGCAAACGACGCGCGTAGCGCCGAGTTGGCTATATTAAACGATCTCATATCCAACAAGCGCGAGTGGAATAATTGTTTTATTAAAAACGTCCAAAAGAATTGCAATATTTGAGCTCCCTAGCTGTTTTCGTTGACGCGTATCGGCTACTTGTGGTCGGATATTTGTGGTCAATTGTATATGAGCTCATATACCATTGCCTGTTAACCAATCAAAACTCAGGAATGCAATATACTTTGATAGTTTTTTAATAATAAAGTATATACGTTTGTTTGAAGTACCTTGAATGCATCCGTAGAGCTCCACTCTCAATGATATCTCCCCATGCCAAAATAATGGCCGAAAGCGGACGCCAATTGCACTGATTGGTGGGTCAAGGTCATGATAAACAACAGTGTCCTGGTCTGTGTTCCCAGTAAATACCTAAATCATGGCAAAAAATAAGTGGAATTGAATTTAACAGTTCAAAGCAAACTTCCCAGAACAAGCTGCGACCAGTTCATTTCCAGGAGTAAAAGTAATCAGTTCTCAGCATGACAGCTTATCTTTTAGCGTAATCACTATTATTACTTTCAGGTCTTAGGTCGTTAGCATTATCATTAGTATATTCATCAGATTTATCATCAGCATCAGATTGGCATTAGCATTGCGTTGGCATTGGCATTGCCATTACCATTACCATTACCATTACCATTACCATTACCATTACAAACTTATTACCATTACCATACCGTCACCATTACCATTACCAAACCATACCATTACCAACCATCACCATCACCATCAACATCACCATTACCAATTACCATACCATTACCATACCATCACCATCACCATTATTATCAACATTACCATACCATTACCATTACCATTACATTACAAACTTATTACCATTACCATCACGGTCATCATCACCATTACCATAACCATACCATACCATACCATCACCATTACCATTACCATCATCATTACCATTACCATACCATTACCATACCATCACCATCACCATCAACATCACCATTACCATTACCGTACCATTACCATACCATCACCATCACCATTACCATCAACATTACCATACCATTACCATTACCATTACATTACAAACTTATTACATCACCATCACCATTACCATCAACATTACCATACTATACCATTACCATTACATTACAAACTTATTACCATTACCATCACGGTCATCATCATCATTACCATAACCATACCATACCATCACCATCACCATACCATCACCATACCATCACCATTACCATACTATTAACAATACCGTTACCACTACCATTAGCACTAGCAACAACAATGACAACAGCGATAACAGCACCAATAGCACGTAAGTAAGTAACTTAATAATATAATTAAGGCTATCTTCGAATTTATCTTACTTTATGTTGGTCTTCTCCTCGTTCGATAAAGTGACGACTATGATCGCCAACATATTCCTTGTATTGCAGTTTGTAACTGGTAACCCACGAGTTCCCTCCATCTTTCCCTTGAGTTGCTATTCGCGTTACCGTGTATACTTCACCACCAAAAAAAATGCGAAGCCATTGATCGTTGTCATTGTTTCCAGCAGTCCAAGATCCTTCTTTGGAAGGAGTTTTCTTCCAGTTTAGTCTTGCCTGGCTCGCGGTACTGCTGGGATTCTTCTCTGAAGAGGCATTGATGCGTTCGTTGGGTATTGCACCGTTTTCCATGCCGAGAGCTTTTGGACATTCTAAAGATTTTAGGAGCAACACAAAAATGGAAGAAGAGAACTGTTGTCAGTGGATGATGTTGTACGTCTGGTCTGTTAAAATTGATTTTTCAGTTTAGCCGTAATTGTATTGGCTGTAACTGCAAGTGCAAAGTTTTTTTTCAATAGTAACTGGTCACTTTCAATCCATCCATTTTGAGTCAAATTAAGTGATTCTATTTGAAATTCGTTGGCCGGGTTTACGTCGTGAAAAGGTCGTCTTTTTTAAGTGCCGGTAGTTGTTGACATCTGTTGAGAGACGTTTGCTCCAAGTTTATATACCGGCTTTCTAGAGTCACAAGTTGAAAATAGTTTCAAACACATTCTCCAACCAAAGTGGCTATGAGCCACTGAACTCGGAAAATCATGGCGAATGTTTCAATCATTCGAGAATTCGTATAATTTATCGGTTTTATTTTAAGTATATACCGGTCGAACTTTAACTCGGAGACTCAAAAGATGGTGCAGAATGCGATGAGACGATTAATTTAACCCTCACATGAACAAGCAAATTCGTTTCCCCGCCGTGGTACAAGGGGGAGGTGGGGTCTTCCTGAGGTTTTTGTCGGCTGTGACGTTATAAGAGGAACCACCTTGGATCCGCCATCTTGGATTTTCCCATTTTCTTTAAAACTGAGAAAAGCGCGGAAATTGACACAAAATCAAGTCAAAATGCTAATGGCATGTAAAAATATACGAATCGTACCATTTTCCCCCCAAAAAAAACTAAAATGGTTAAAATATCAATGTTTCCGCAAAAGATGAATAGGATGAATGAACAGCTGCCGAAAGCTTCAACGCCGTAGAGTAAATCCCCATTTCAAAATTAAGGAAAAACCTCTGCTTTGGGGAAGTGGGGGTGACATCCACCCTCCCCCCTTGCACGTCCGAGGGTTAAATGATATGATGTTTTCCTTCATTTGCATTTAAACGTAAGTGGCATGATATTTTTGTTTTTCTTTTACACACATCCATCACACTATTTTGCCATTACCTGTAATTTTAAGTATTGAATTATTCGGTCTAAGAAACAAGAACTTGATCTCTTCGACCTGTACCGCGAATTTAAACCGCAGCTGGTTTAAATTTGGTTTGGCGCACACACGAGGGGAAATTTCCTTGTAAACTCTTCAAGAGACTCGACCCGGGGGATGTTCTCACCTTTACACTTTCGGTCGCCTGAGCTGCCAATTTTGGCAATTCTGTGCAAACCGTATTAGCTTGTCTCGTTTTTGTGCATAGCTGATTTTAAACACGAAGTTCGAGAGTAAAAAAGTATAAGGTATATCAACGTATCTTTTTCGAAAGGTTTTTCAAAACGCCGTGCATATTTAATTTAATTTACGAAAGTGCTGTGAAATATTTTTTACTCGCCGTTCTTCGCCTGCTATAACCGAACGCCTTACAAGTCTCAAAAACCAACCACACAGCCCGGTAGCCGGCAGGACAAATTCGCTTTCGACTACCAGGTGAAAGTGGTTGAATTTAAACATTTTCTGCCAGAAGTATACTTAAGCCAAAGTCAATGTTACCAGTGCCAGCGAGCAGATAAGGGTCCGACTTGTTTTTTTTTTACTTTAAAAGTCGAATGATTAATTACAGAATAGAAATGTTTGGTTTAACTCTCGGCCATAACGTACTTTTTGGTACAGTTCATAGCTTTCAAAGTTGTTTTGGTTTATTCTCTTTTGATACAGTTCCGAATTTAGAGAACTTTACTTTCTTGTTGAGCTGTACCTAAACGATCAAGCGTAATGGTTAAATCTCTAAATGTAGTTTTTCTTCTAGATGCTGTATCAGTTGATCACAGCTAAGGCTACCTACGTAGGTAAGAGTTGAAAGCTTTCAGTTAAGCCTTAGAATTCCGATCAGAACTATTTTTTTAATACAGGTTTTTTTTTTTCCAGATGCTTAAGAAGTTATGTTCCCTTCCCGAGCTGGACATGAGCTTGTTGAAATTTTTTCTTTAGTTTAGGAACAGTATTGAATCATGAATGAGAACAATATGAATAGTGAATTATACCTACCGCAAACAGGTCCATAAGAAGTCGAAGAACTCAAAGAACTCGAAGAACTCGAAGAACTCAACAAAACTTTCAAATTACCCAAACAATTGATTTCTTTTCCGAAAACAAGAAACAAGGCCGTCACCTGGATAAAAAATCACACCACATATAAAAATATATTACTCTATAAATGATAACGAAAAAAATATATATTAAAAAAGCCAAAACTTTAGAACACCTTTAAATAATATTTAAAAGATAGCATAAGCATGGTGGCCCGCCAGTTTCTACAGCTGCCGCATATGACTAAGCGTGTTTTAAGACTGCAAAACACATTGTGTTGTGAAGAAGAAGAAAAAAAAAAAAATTATTGGACGTCATAACCTCTTAAATAAGAAAGGGAAGAAAATGTTTCCAACTGCTACGTTCAATGATAAGTTCAATGTTTTCATTTTCCTGTGTATTTATTTTTGATATCTTGTTATTCTTCCAAAACATAGATCTGAACTTTTTTAATTTAATCACCTAATGAAAAAAAAAATGTAATAAAGAAGCTAATGAAATGCGTCAACCTTTGGTTAATTTCAGTAGATGAGAGTGAAGAAATTGTAAGTCTTCTGGCCTTAAATTAACCTTTTCCATTAACGACTTGTGCAGATGTCTTTACTGTTGAAATGGTTTAAGAAAGGAACGTCAGCAGGGTTCCACTTAAAACGAAAACGGGTCCTCTTTCAATACAATAAAAGATACAATAAAAGGTAATTATGAATAGCTTCCACGGCAACCTTGTTCTAGAATACCGATGGGGAAGACGAAACTGGGTTGGGAAGTTTTCTCTGTAGAAGAACACGAATCAAACCCTACGTTTTAATTGTTTCATTTATTGGAAAGCACTGGCCTTGTTCTTAAAAATTAAACTCGCAAGCACAAATAATAGTTTTCAGTAACTTCAAACTTTGCATGGCAATGCACAAGTAGACCATGATAGTTTGCACAACTTGAAAAAAGCAGTAAGAGGAAAAGAAACGAAGTGAAATAAAACTCGTAATCATCAATGAAAGTTTCCAGTAATTTCAAACTCTGGCAGTGCACAACACAAGTAGATCGTTGAAGTTTATACAACTTAAAGAAGAAACGCATATAAAAAAACGAGCAGAAACGAAAATGAAGGAAAAATATAATGCCGTGGAACTTGGAACACCTACAGACGCTGAACAAAAATCTTTTGAATTCGGTGTTTAAAACACCGCCACGAACTTTAATTTATTTACTATTTCTTATTATGATTTCTTAATTGAAGGAGACATGTCAAGTTGCACTGCCAAAATTTTAGGATAATGCTGAAATTGAATTGTCGTACGATTCGATGATATAGAAATTATAAAAGGCATACTTTACAGCTATGTCTAAAACGCAGTATGAAAATCGCTGCATTAAGTTGCAGCTGCGTGCAATGTAGATACCACTTAAAGGTACAGAACATCATGTTTTGAGAAAAAAATTATCGGACGTCACAAGCTAACAACAGGAAGGAATGTTTCCAACTGCTAATCTGAATTGCAATAAATCTTCGTTAGGTCGGTTTTTTTTATATTGTTTGTTTGTTAATTTTCCAAAACAGAACGCTTTTAGGCCAAAGTTATTTGAATCGAAGGGAAGCGTATCATAATATGTCATCATCGTTTGGCAATTAGAGCAAATGCACAATAACGCCCTCCCCCCTCCCTCCGGCGGGGGAGCTCTAAATATCTTGAAAATGGAGTCGAAAACATAGAAAGTCATTTTCAAGCTCTTGTAATATGCTTGAGACCGCTGTTTTCACATGGAAAAAAGACAGAACGTCTATACATGTAACGCCAATCGTATGTAACTGTCTGTAACTGGCTTGACGAGTGATACTTTCATTCCTAAGCTTGTACGTTTACTTCCTACATGACGACTCTGTTATTTTTCACATGTTGAGTGCTTGACAAAGTACGGATGTATAGAGTCTGGCAAACTAACTGACTGACTGACTGACTGACTGACTGACTGACTGACTGACTGACTGACTGACTGACTGACTGGTTACAGAATAATGTATTTTTCCTCATTTTGGAATAAGGTGTATGGTTTCCTTTCATTTAATGCCAAGCCACACTAGGCGGCATGTACAAGTCGCACCGACTCACTGCGACTTGTCGCCAAGTGCGTCTCGGCCTTTATTTGTCGAGCAGCGCGCAAAATGTTTAGTTATTTTCATTGCTCCAGAGCGATTGCACGTATAATTTGGTGAATTTCAGGTTTAACAATCAGAAATTGTAAGAGGACATCGATTACCAGGGATCACAACAGCATGAATTTCTTTGTCAACTATCACGAGTTTTTGTGAACATAACCAGAAGTTCACAACTAAAACAAGTCTGCATCTCTGGTGATGGACCTTGAGATATGTTTTTCGCAAGAAGCCTATTTTTAGAGCGGCCTTTTCGCAAACCAGTATACTTAGCCAGTCGCTTTGAAGAACTTGCCTTCGAAATTTACAACAATCACATATCTGCATGGAGATCATGCGCGCGCTCCGATCGGTCAATTGACAATCAATCATGCCAGTAAAACGCACAGCATCCAGCCTGGTTTATTGAAAGGATAATCAGGGCGCTTAAAATGAAGGGCGGCGAAACGGCCTATGAGCTCTTGGGCGATGCATGATGCGGAGTAGGACTGGGTTCAGCGCGCTTCACTGCAGCAAAGTTCAAAATATGGCGGCAAGTGAGAGTTGATGGCTGGTGGAGAAAAGTGATTGTTACCAAAAACAGTAAGACGATTCACCAAAATTCTTTTGGAAATGGAATAACTATATGTTTCCTAAACTGTAAGAAGTTAGAAAGACTTTGACTCTGTGAACGCCGTGTTGAATTATAATAAATAAAACCAACTTGCTCGAAAGGTCTTTTACCCTTTTTTTCGGATGCTATAAATCAAGCACTAATTTCTAGGAAAATGTGGTAGGAGGAGGCTGTGAAAGTTTATACTCTTTTACTTTTAATGTTGTTATAATGACAATATAATGACAATAGGCATACCTTGGGGTATACAACAGCGGACTGCCTGTAGTAATGCTGTGTCTGACCCTCTTCCGATGACCTTTGGGGTACCTCAGGGGAGTATCCTGGGACCGCTTCTCTTTTTGGTTTATATTAATGATCTTCCTCTGGTTATAAAGAATTGTGAGGTGACTCTGTATGCTGATGACACGGTCCTGTACTATTTTGCTAAGGAGCCACATCTGTTAGAAGATGCACTGAATGATGATCTCTTGAAAGTTGCTCATGCAGTGGCTACATGGAAATAAGCTAACTTTGAATCTTACTAAGACGAAATCCATGATTATAGCGGAGCTCTTCAGCGGCCCGAAGGGCCGCAGAGCGGAGCCCTATAACTACCGTGCGAGGATAGAAATTGAGAAAACCATGCGTTTGAGTTTTCATGGTCATCGTGGCTAGCGGCATGGCTCGCGGGCGCGTGCGCCTAGCGACGACGACGACGACGACGACGACGTCGCCCAAAATGGCGGCCATACCCCAGAAAAAGCTTCACCTGGGCATCTTACGTGTGTGATATTGACCATCCACCTTTCGTCAAAAGTTACCTATCGTAGAAGTTTGTAGGACAGTGCACATTTTTTTAAAATCATGTTGAAAATCGACTAGTGATATTTCATTTCGCCTACACGAACTGATTGCGTGAAAAAGCGACAAAATCTTTGGCAGTTGATCAACCGTGGGAATAAAAACTTGTGAAGAAAGTGAGCAGCAGAAAATATTTCTTCGTTATTATTTTTCACCCCATCACTTCAGAGATTTTTTTCTCACATCAAAAAAATGATCTGGACATTTTACATCAACTTAAACGAAGCCATTTCATGAAAAGGCGCCAAACTCTTTGGCACGCTGTTCACTGAATGAAACACGCGAAGAAAGCTGCTGAAGAACATACATCTTTGTGGATATTTCTCGCTCTATTTACCCTTCTACATCATGGAAACCTATTCCAAATCATTTAGGACAACCTTGTAACGGGAAGATCCGAAGTAATTGCGGACTTGAACATGATATATCGGACTACAAGTCAAAAGAGCGATGTCCAGGGTTCGACCTGCGGCTGAGCAAGGCTGAAAATCACTGAATTGAGCTCAAATAAAAGTGAACTCAAAGTCGATCAAATTCACTGAAGTGAAGGACAAAAGACTGTTAGAGGCTACACCGATGGAAAGAGAGACATTTGATCTTCGTTGATAGTTCATATAATGTATATGTCGGTGGTGTTGGAGAAAGCTTACAACGAAATTGCCGTGTTCGTCTCTGATATTATTGGGCTGGTTTGAAAGCTTTGCCGTGCAGAATATACAAGCCTTCTTCAATAACGAGGTAACAAATGTAAATGTATGCACTAAGCATAAGCCTAATTTTATATTGAGAGAATTTACTTCATTTATGAACAAATTTGAAGCTGTGTCGCTTTTCAGATCTTCCAGTAAATATTTATCAAACCTGTTCGTTATTGCAGGTGTTTGTACATTTTATACAGACATTTTTTATTAAAATTTTTCGTTTAGACTAGTGATATTCACTATTGGATTTTGAAAACAAATTATTTAGCTTCACGGATCAAAATCATAATTTCGGCTCGCTTGCATTTGTTTTGTTTCTCTTGTCCCTGCTTATCAGTGAGTGTGTTGAATATCTTCGATGCGTAAACGAATCGATTTCGCCGGTTTCGTTGTGAGTTACCTGTGCTTGGCAGAGCCGTGAGTTCAGACTTAACCTACCGCATATTTATACTTACCAGAAATGAAGAAAATTCATTCAGTTCTCTACATAAAATTCTTTTCGGTACTTAGTACGATAAAACAGAATTAGTAAATCATTCCACTAAACTGCAACGAAAAGAAGATGGTTCAAACAGTCAAAACAACATTGTAAGCTCATTCTAAGTTAGCGTGCACCACTTCCCGAATCACAAACTGCCACAATTCTTACACAAGAAATGCTTGAAAATGACTTACATAACCAGCACCATCAATTTTCAGAGTTTGTTTTGCCGCCGCGATTTTTTCAGTTTGCCGTGGCGTGAGTTCATTTTGTTTACTGTGTTTAGCAGCGAGTTTACTTTGTTTTTCTGTATTTTGGTTTTGCCTTGAGTTGATTTTCTTACCCTGACAGTTTTGTAGTAAATCAAAACAAGGTCAAGATTCTTTTTACGTTGAAAAACTCATAGAGGTCCTGGAGGTGTATTAATTAGTGTACAGAAAACGTTATAAAAAGTTTAACTAAGATTTGTTTTGCGCGACATGCGTACGTGAGGAACCCAATAAAATGCACTCGTCAATTTCAATTTTAGAACCTGTCACAGGAAAGAAAATTCAGACAGGACCACGAAATATATTGACGTCGCTTTGGTCATCAAAACCCCGAGAGGTTTTTAACGATGAGCGATTAAAATTTATTTTGTACCTATATGGGCCACTGTATAAGCTTAGAAATATAGTGTTGCTACTTATTTAGTATTAAAATTAATAAATGGGAGCTCCGCTTTTAGGCCTGCCTAAATCTATATATTAGGTAGTAAGAGGAAACTTGTTGGTATTTCCTCTCTCTTATTATCTATTTTTGACACTGATATAAATTCTGTAACTAGTTTTAAATATTTGGGAGTTAATGTTGTCTTCAACTTTTACATGGTCCGACCATGTTGAGTATATTTCATCTAAGGTTAATAAGAACCTTGGTCTTTTACGTAGGATTAAGTATTATTTGCCTTATGATGCCCGGTTACTTTTTTTATAACAGCTTAGTGTTACCTATTTTTGATTATGCTGATTTAGTCTGGGGAGACAAGGACAATATCTCACTAATGAATGAATTGCAAATTCTGCAAAACAAAGCAGCTAAGTTGATATTAGATAGACCACCTTACTCCTCATCCACTGATGCATTAACAATCTTGAGATGGCCGAATCTCGAAGAACGTAGGAAATGTCATCGATGCATATATGCATACAAGTGTATTAATGGCCAACTTAATCATTCTTTGGACATTGTAAGAAAGAGTGATATGCACTCCTACAATACTCGCAATAAAGATACTATAAAGCTCCGACCCCAAAATTAAATACAATTGGGGAAAACATCGTTCGCGGTACCACTGTTTCAAAGACTTTAATGAGTTAGAGAAAACTGTAAGAAACTCAGCAAGTTTGCCAATTTTTAAGAAGTGTCTTTTTTCTGCTTTTTATAATTAAGTATTTTAATTCTTGTAGTGTATCTTATTTTATTGTAAATATTGATTCGGTTTTTAGCTCTAATTTATTGATTTTTATTTGTATTATTGTATAATATATATCTAGTGTTAGGACCTTCATGTAAACCACTTCTAGTGATGGAGTTTCCTAATAAAAGATTGTTATTATTATTAATTCTTCATTAAAATTTGTTTGCTTAGCATCCAGTACCTTAGAAGCTTGAAAAGTGATAATAAACGCTGCGTTCACAGAATCAGTCTTTCTTACTTCTTACAGTTAAGGAAACATATCGTTATTTCATTTCCAAAAGAATTTTTGGGAGTCGTCTTACTGTTTTTGCGTAACAATCACTTTTCTAAACCAGCCATCGACTCTCACTTGCCGCCATGTTTTGAACTCTGCTGAAGTGAAACGCGCTCGACCCAGTCCTACTCCGCATCACGCATCGCCCAAGAGCTCATAGGCCGTTTCACTGCCCTTCATTTTTAGCGCCCTGGGATAATACATACGCATTGCATGTTCGTCTATCGCTTAAGTACGTAAGAACCGAAAATAAACAAACAGTTCAGCTAATGCATACAAATTTGAAAACTGATAAAGAAATAGGTATCGCTCAGTGACGATCGATGGTGGGCTTTCATATAAGTTTACAGCAAGAGGTCTCGCTGAAAAAAAAAATTGGTTTAGCTTGATTTGATGTTCCTAATGATTTGTTAATCATCATAACATCAGCGATATTGCACTTGATTTAATGTGGTAAACATAAACCATCTTCATCCCAAACGTACATTTAACGCAACTCAGTTATTTTCATTTCTTTTTTTGGTTTATATAAAGTATGAGGATTTGTAATCACTTGTTTTTATTTTTGATTTATCTTTGTTTGTTTGTTTGTTTGTTTTATTTTAATATTCACTCGCAATAAATAAAATAGATGATTACAACGCCCAATAGTTTTGTATTTACATATTCATCATGATGGGGATGTTATACAACAACTACACAATTGAAGGGGTCGCCCACTACCTCTCGGAACGAGTTATTTCATCGGTTCCTAAAACAATACATAACAGGCTATAACAATGCCCCTATCCCTGAATAACAATAGAGGTAGTGTTTACAGCGGGCGAATGAAAATAGAGGTTTCAGAGAGGTAGTGTCTTACTGCAATAGAAGTGGTGGATCCAGGTGTGCTGAAAAGTAAGAGCGGAAGGGACCATTTTCTCTAGTTTTTTGCTTACGATAATAGGGGAGGCACTGTGGAGGACAGGCATTTTATTATGTACAATTAGGGGGGAGGTGTAGAAGGCAAAGAGTTTTCGTCCATTTGCGCATGTGTCAGGAAAGAGTAGGTTAGGTCCCTCCCCAGATCCACCACACAAACCTTTCAAGTAAAAGTATTTATCAAAAGAATAATGACGGTAGCAAATTCTAGCTTGTACTCCATTCTTAGACAGCTGCCAGCATCTGTAAACAGAGGCCTTGTTCTGTTGTCACAAAATGGATTAAAGTTACCCATGAGAGTTTTGCGTGCATGGATGCCAAAAGAACAATACTCTCCCCTCGCGTTATCGATACAAGTTTTGGCGTTTTCGAATTCTTCGCATAAGGGCGAGGGAACTGGAATAAATTTGGAACGGAATGTTCTCCCGCAATCAGCTGCTTCAGCGGTGTAATCATTTTCACATGATGCAACAGTTCGTAGTAGAGGAGGAAGATCATCCCAGATGATTCGCTTCACAGAAGACTCGCAAAGAAGTTGTGTTCCTTGTATAGTTTGTAGAACCACAAGACCCAGTGTTTCCAACAGTATGGGATTCGAAGATGGTCCTATGCAGGGTTCAAACTGCGTCTTCAAACAGCGCAAGAACGTTTCAGATTGGTCTCTAGAATAAAAAAAAATAAGTTTTCAACTGCCTGTACCATGACATTACAATATTAGTCCGTTGTGATATGAGTCTGGATAAAGATCTTGATTCATGTTCTAAAGATGATGTTACACGAGGCAGCCTTTAAAGACGATTTTTAATCCATGTCTTTTGTAAAACATTTAAAACTGGGGAGAAGAGCTGATAGAATATTTGACCTCAGTAAAACAAGCTTATTCCTAATTCTCATAAATTACAGCAGGGTGCCAACATTATAATAGGCACTTTTTATAACGCAGCATTTTTGTGGTAATGGTATGTTACACAAGGCATACAACAGTGTTTCAATTTTTTGAAAGCAGTTCAAAAACCTAACACATGTTGCCGCAACAAATTTTCAGCCAAAAAAAGCGTTAAGTGTGCCACGCTACACGATAGTCATTTTTAACGCAGCCTAAAATTATGTCGTGTAGTCACCTTAAATGAGATGTTGTAACCAAAGGCTAAATCATCGCTTACGTGGCATGCCAGCATATTCGTATGATAAAACAGCTAGCGATTCTTATAAAGCAGCTGAGCTGTATTTATCAATAATAATTGTTCATTATCATTATTATTAAATATCAACTGATGCAATCAAAGCGTACCTGCAGTTAGCTTCGACTTCTGTTGAGTAAATGGCTTCTAGGAAAATGTCTTCGCATGTGATCGCCTTCTTGTAAAAGAAATCATTGTCACATACGAACCTAAATCGTCCTGATGTAAGAGCTACAAGTGAACAGGATATAGCAAAAAAAAAGTTGGTAAGTACGTAAAATGGAGTGAAAAGGGACAAGTAAAGAGACAAAGTCTACACTTGAGACTAGAGGCCCATCAGACTTGTACTTGTCTATTTCCTCTCTGAGTGACTCTCTGTATACACCTGGGCTAACGCCCGGAGGGAAATTCTTGGATTCCCTTTTACCTTAGAGTTAGATCTTTACATTCCAGTGTCTGTTCATACTCACTCACAAGAGTCACACTTTTTTACGTTTGCTTTTTGAAAACTAAACTGTTAAAACAATTTAACATACCTGCGGTGGATGGAAGGCTGAGTGGATCTATGCCATCGATGCAAAATGGATTATAAAGATCATCCTCCATGAGATCTCCTATGGCACAGCCACTTTTAACAGCCTTTGAAACACACAGTTTAGATCTAGCATAATCCCTGTAAATGACGAATGCAAATTTCTTTAGAAAATAAGCTGTTGAAATCGATAAGCTGCTAAAGCCAGAATGTGCATAGAACAAGTGATTTTTAACATGCATATATGTACAATGAACTCAACCAAAGACCGGTACCGATTCTTTGAATTCTTAATTTTCAAGATGTACTGATACTCATCAGCTGCAAGATTGTTAGGAAAATTTAATTTTCCTTTCACATAAAAAGTACACGGTGTGCCATATTTTATAGGAAAATCCATTAGCTGACAAGGGAATTCCAAGTTAAATTTCACGCGAAAAACCGATATCGCACGAATCGCGAAGCGATGAGTGCGATATCGGTTTTTCAAGTGAAATTTCACATGGAATTCACGAGTCAGGTAATGGATTTTCCTTGAATCGCAGAACCTTTTAAAGATAAAAATGTGGTGAATGTTGCGAATTTTAGCGCAGCCTCACTTTCAATTCGAAATACCGCGCTGAATACCCTCGCATCTCTAGCCAATCAGAGCGCGAGAATTCTTTGAGCTATGCGATTCTACGAAGAATACTTTGTTAACCACAGGCAGCCCAAGCTCGGTGTGACTGCAGCGAACGATTAAGAGACTTTGTATGGGAAACGGACTTTAGTCCTGCTAAAAAAAAACTATTAATATTAGAATAAACTTTATTTCTTTGTGTTTTTTGAGCAATTTGGGCACAAATTGTGTCCATTTTAGATGGTTTTGTGCATGTTCTACGGTGTTTTACAATGTCGTTGGTCGTGGGAAACGACCGAAGACAATTTGTTATATATCGAGCTTGCACCTTGTTTGGTATCCACAGTAACATAGGGAGTGTGTGCCGCTTGTGTGGAGACGCAACAGGAATGCCAACTAGCACCCAACTTTTCATTCTTTAAAACTGTCTTATTTTATCATATATTATGTATACTTACACACAAAGCTGCTTGTCGGACTTGTTAAGGATCAGTCTGAGCCGAAATTCATCCCAGCATTGCACAGCGCTTTGGAACATACTTTCATTACAGTTCAGGGCGCCGATTAGAAAGGAGTTTACAGAGAGTGGATCAACGGTAAGGGATCCACAGTGATACAACAATGACTGCACAAGTCGGCGAACTTCGTCCTTAAATGGAGACAATGATGTACCCGTAAGACAAGTGTCCATGGTTGATGACAAGCAAACTTCCAGTTTGGTGTACTCTTGTCTACATTAAAGAGAAGTATTAGCAAAATTATGCGATTGCATTATACATGAAAACAAAAACAAAATAAAGGACCAAAAAGAGTATTGGTAGGCTAATATAATCCCTCTTCATGTATGGTAATTAATTGAAACGATTTTTGATTTCTTTCTTTCTCATAGCTTGAGAGCACAGACAAGCGTAAATTTGTCTTCGTTCGAAGGCTAGATTTGACAAGAAATATGTTTCCTAGCTTGAGCTGTTTTTCGTTTGTAAGCCTGGGGCGAGACAGTCAGGCTCACCAATGCCACCCCTCCCCTCCTTATCCTTCTGCCAAATCTCTCATGTACCTTCAAACATTTTCACGCTGTGGTAATCAAACTTATATGCTAAGGTAGGCTGCAGAATAAACCAAGAGATTCCCGTAAGCAGACTTCACTTATGCCCAGGATTGATCGCAAGTATCGTTTAATAAGTAGTTCATGTTTCACTGGGGTATTTGACATTTCTATATTACTTCATATTTGACAGAATTAGGTGTGTCGTGATGAACTTTTATTGATGAGGATACTTTGTGATGTCTATTATAAGGAATGTGCATATCATTAGCGTTCAGTCCTGGACATATCTGACAGACTTTTAAAGAAGTGAATATTCAATAAAAAAAATTACCGACAGGTTCCACTGTTTTCACTCGCTAAGTTTGTCATCATTTCCCGTTGACATGTATACGCCGAGGCAGCAAAAGTTCGAGTCCCGCAACGGCCAATCAGAACGGTTGGTGCTGTCAAAAGATTTGGAAAAATTACTGACAATCAACAAACAAACTAAGGCGATGATGCTATTTCTCAGATAAAGTACTATCCATTGGATGCCGTAGCTGGTTTGTTAACTGATACTTATCGGCTTCCCCTGGAGAGTGATTTTTTTTTTCCGGTTGATAGCAAGTGTAATGGCTTTGGCGGACGGTTGGTACTGAACTGTTCTTTTCCGCTATGTTCACATAACGAGTGGAGGCAATGTGATTGGTATTACGTCTTCGTAGAAAAAAAAGTCATTTAGCCAAAGATGTAAGGCGCAATATATTAAAAATATGAATGAATTCATTCATACTCGAGCTGTTTAAAAGTGGATCTGTGTTGTATGTACAGAAGGGGTTAAACAAATCCCTGTTGATATATATTCCAATTCCACATCCAGTTTTGGCCTCGCGTGTCACACATTCCTTTGCAATTGCGTAGTCCCTGTGAAGATTCAAAAGGAACAGATGATTAAGAAAGCAATTTTGCTGGAGTTTAAAATATTAGAATGTTTATGTATGTGATGCTCGGCATATAACATGCATTCAACCTTAACGCATTTACTGCGTGCGAGAAAATGTAGCTGAGCATGCTCTAATATTTAAGCAAAAATTTAACACATATAAAATGTGGCTCGGCAATTGAACTTTTAAAATCCTGATGGTCGAGCTCGATGCACGAGTGCCAACAAATCGTGTCTTTTACTCAAGTACCCACGCCAGAATTGCTCTTGTTAAAGCTCTCGACCTTTTCTTCCCCAGGTTAAAGACGTGGGAACTTAAATACTCAAAGTCTTAACAAGGCACCAGTTTTGTGCCTGTGCCCAAGTACCAGTGCTGGGTACCAGTTGCAAACTGACATACTCTTATACCTGCAAAGATGAGGATCTGTCTTGTCATTGTTAAATCGTAGGCGAAAGTCATTCCAACACTCCACGGTTTTGGTGAAAACTTCGGACTTGCATTGAATTTGGTCGAGCAGAAATTGATTTATCACTGCTGGGTCCACTTTAAGATCACCACAATGGTAAAATAGCATCTTTATTAACGATGTGACTGCAGGGACTAAGCTAGCGAACAGACCAGTCAGACAAGATTTTAAATGATCCGTCAGACACAAAGTTTGATGCTGATATTCAATACTGTGGAAATAATTATAAGAGAGGTTCAGGAAAACATTAGTTGTCGGACCTCAACTATATTATGATTTTTATTCCTGAGCGATTAAAATATTTACCTTAAGTTTAAACCTGCCATAGAATATCATTATGATGCAACTGACATTATATGAAATATATGGTAACAGTATAGACGTTATGAGAGTTTATAAGTTGATGTAAGAGATCAGAGTTAAACATACCTGCAGTTTTTTTTTTTCCTTTTTTAAAATTGAAAAAAGCACACTTCTTACAACAACAAGATACATTACTTACAATGCTAGTACACAAACGAAATTACTTACTGCAAACTACTCAGTTGCATGTAGACACTTGGCTTACTATTTACAGTTTA
Organism: Meandrina meandrites; assembly: GCA_963693305.1. Lineage (NCBI taxonomy): Eukaryota > Metazoa > Cnidaria > Anthozoa > Scleractinia > Meandrinidae > Meandrina > Meandrina meandrites. The sequence continues at coordinate 31,158,125 of OY855909.1, forward strand.
TACTGCGATACTTTACTTTCTACACTGGTTAGTTAACTTATATAATACTTATCAACAATAGGGCAATTAATCAGTACGTTGTATGTTTTGGCGACACAAAAAGTCAACACGCGAGTACAGAAAAAAAAACTAAAAGGGCAAAAATCGCAGAAAGAACGTACAAAAAAGGATAAAGGCGATGGGGTATACGCAATGATGAAATTGTTATTGATATGTTATGTTAAAACATAACATACCTGCAGTTGGTGTCGGATTTGTGTTTTAGATTAGCCACCATCTTCCTCTGGCATATCTGCCCTCCTGATATGAAATGTGTCATGTTGCATTCACCAACCATTGGATCGGCTACACAACCTGAGAGTACTATCGATACCAAATAATAAATAAGTTAATGAAGGAAATTTCAGTTTAGTTTAATGCAAAATAAACTTCACTTTATAAAAATGGACCCAGACGGTCATTTATAACAGGCATAAGGGAAGGCAAAAAGAATTTAAAGAAATAAAACAAGCATAAATGAATATAATTTGTTCTTGAATCGAAGTGTGAGCGAGGACTTAATAGCTTAAAAGCTGTGTTTACATTAAACCTGTTGTAGCCGTTGTCGTTCAGTTTCATGGCAATGTTCTCCCAAATATTCTGCTTCCAATCGATAGCCAATAATTGCCGCTTTTTGCCTCCTCTCCGCATGTCCGCCATTTTTAACATGTTCCATCTAATCAAGATTGAAACTACCTCGTGAGGTTGCTTCAATCATACTCAGAATAAGCATGTTCCAATCATGATTCGCACAACACACCGTCTGATGTGAACACTTTGGAGAGCGAAACATGTTTCATTCCGATCAAACTAATCATGTCTCGGCCTAGTGTGAACACAGCTTTAGTCACTAATTTGCTTGGATTACATTGAGTCCGCGTAGTTGATTCTAAAGTTTTGGCTTTTTTTGACAGAGTATCGGTCAATCTGTACCATTCAGCGGGAGGATTCGTGGCCTAAAACTGTTTACCTATCTAGAAATAGTGTTTTCGACTACATCAACAACATTAGTTAATTCAACAACACATTAACAACACATTAGTTAATTCAGCTTAATTCAGCTTAACACATTAGTTAATTCAGCTTAATTTTAAAAAAATCATCCTCGATACTCAAGATATCCTAATATATATTTTTATTCTTAACTTTGAATGTGACGTTGTTCTCGAAATTAACCCTTCTCCTTCGGGGGTGGAAGCGGAATCATGAATCATGAATCATAGCTGTAAAATTGGTAGGAATCATGAATCTTCGTGTTTAAAACTTGGGAATCATGAATAACGAGAGATGGCTAAAAGAATCATGAATAACAAATGAATATGCTTCCATCGATATTGTAGGCGTTTGAATATAGAACACAAACTACAAAACTTCTTAACAGTTATATCACAAAAATGGCCGAAAATAGCATTTCCGAGCGTCTAATTTTCAAAATTTTCTGGGGGAGCATGCCCCCAACCCCCCTACAGGAAAACACTGATAACGCTTTTCAAATCTTTATCCCTTACCTATCGACTTGACTGTGATTAGGCCTGTTATAGTGAAGTTATTTTAAAAACTGGATGAAAACAATGACAAATGAATCAGGAATATCGAATGAAATTTTTAAATGAATCACGAATCATTGAGGTAAAACAAGACAGGAATCGTGAATTTCCAAAGTCCAATGATTCCGCTTCCACCCCCGATTCTCCTCTTCTAAAAGTACCAGAATCTAATTTGTCTTTACATGTGCAATATCAGAACTTTACCAACTACGGAGATGAATTACCAGCAATGAAGTAAAAGGTAAAGGTAAAGCAACTTTCTTTATACACAGTTTGTGTTTAAAACTTCGGATAAAGCTAGTAGCTTGCGGGGCCGTGTATATGAAACAAATACTAAATAAACATAACATGGTGATAGGAATTAAGTCTTGATGTTTACCTATCGAGTCAGCACTCGTGGTAACATGGAATGAAAAACAAAATAAAAAACACGTTTAGACCTGCATGAGTAAAAACATTACGTTTATCTGTGTAACAGGCATCCAAAGAAACTTGATCGCTTTTAAGTTAAAAAAAGTGTTTGCTTCGCGTTGCAAATTCTTAAGCAGTGTGGCTGCTATAGATCAGAAACGTCCAGAAACGTAACTTTAGAAACGAGACACGTCGAACTACCGATCGTTAGTACCAGAGTTAATGACATTTTGTTTCTTAGCGATCAAGCTAGTTCAAACTTGAGTCCAAACTGGGTAATACAGATGGCGCCGATGGCAAGTGTGCGTAGAATAATTCTACTTATTTTTTGTTTACATGTAAATATTTCAGGTAATTCAAGACATTCAAAGCCGGATCACGCGTCTTTATGGAAGGACGAAGTCCTTAAACTGGCGTATTGTGACTTTTATATATATATTGCGTTGAGTTCGAGAAACTTAAAACGCTACCGTTGGTAACATTAAACTGCACCTGAAGAATATCTCAAGGGTTTAGCGTTCGTTCAGATATTGCACTCTAGCTGGCTTACCTGCTAAACAGGCTGCAAGAAGACATGTTGATTGCAGCACCCACGTCATTTTCGGTATCTCACCACGCGCCATCGATGAAACATCTTTTAGCTGATCCGATCACAGCCACTGGGCTACGATTTATCACAACACTTAGCCGCAATAAGATATTGAAGCAACAAACATCGCCGCCATGTTTGCCACGCACTGGACTGTAAAGATAAACTGTTTCAAATGCAAAGCAGATACAGATACTAGGTCACCAAGGAGTCCTGCTGAATTATAATAGTGCATTGCGGCTACTTCACTGCCATGCATCAGGACGAAATTGCTACTGATATGAATGTACAAAGGAACCGCGTATAACTAGTTTTTTTCGTCACGTCAATCCAATGCGGATTAAAAAATAAGCACCGTTTATGAAGTGGTCAATTCATTTTCGTAGTACGAATTCAAACTACATGCACTTGGGTAATGGACATACAAAAGATAAATTACAATGGTATTAATAGAGAAGGCATGTTGATTATTTACGGCGTTGCAGAATTCACGATTTTCAAAATGGGATGATCAATAATATTTTTCCAACGTTATCTGTTTCAAGAAAAAAAAATAACGTTTTCAGATGCATTTAAGGCAATTTACCATCCTAGCGGAACAGTATTCCCTTTCAGAGTTATTGTCCTCGTTTTTATTTTTCTGGCAAACGAGAGCTGGTTACATTTACTTTGTTTAATTCTATGTTTATTTTTTTTAAGGTTATTCAAAAAAAACTAAATGCTCTGAAGGTTTATTTTCATATAGTAGCTCGGATTACTAGCTTAATTGTTATTATGGTAAATGGAATACACCTGAAGACCACATGCGGGCTTCATTATTCATCAAATTATACAAGAGACTCCTCGACAAATCATCATAAACAAAGCAAATAGCACGCAATGAACGAAATGTTCTCGGAATTATTTTCTTTTCATTTCTTCAAACACGTAGCAAAGGATAAAAAGGTATGCGAATAAAAAACCTAAAAATGCTATAAAATACATGATTTGCTATCGGTTAAATTTTGCCCCTAAGGATATTCATTATTTAGGTCATTCCGTAATCTTTAATCTTATTGGCTTTCGATGTTTTAGTCGCTTCAATGAATTTCCATTTGCTAAACAGGCGCAAGATATTTGCATAACTGAAGTTGGTGTTGATCGCAAACACAGAGACCAACTCCTGTTGTTTTCGCTCATAGCTACAAGATTCTATTCCAAGGCAGAAGCTCAACACAGTTTGGCCTGTTTCTGTTTTGAGTTCGAATGCTGAATAACAAGATGGGTAGCGCAGTAGTTGTTCTTACCGGTGTGATGTTCATTGTAGGTGAGTTCCACGTTGTATAGTTCAAAGCCGGTTATTTAAACACAATTCCGATATCTTGCCCGTCGAGGTTTTCTCGAAGGAAAATGCTAGATTGCCTACCAGACGCGTTCGGCAAATATTTAGTGATGGAGCTCTTTTAGAACAGAACCGGCACTGCTATAGTATTTGATCGAGTTCTGAATTTATGTACAGTTAACACTGGGATTATTAACTATTTCACACCCAGACAAATGAATATCACTGGTTCATGAAAGCTCAAACTTAGTGATATAAAACTTAATCCAAAAAAGGTGTAAAAGAATCCAAAAAAAAATACACGGTCAGTCACAGCTTTTCATCGGTTAATATTTTTAACTAGAGGTCAGATCCGAAGACTGGAGTGTAGTTAACCTGCGTAGCAGCCGCAAGCTATTCATAAGGCAATTATATAACAGTTTACGCCGCTATTTCAATTTATGGGAATGCCCGACTGGTAAACCTTCCTCGCGCGTGGGAGTTTCTCGCGAAAAACCCTCAGCCTCGAGAACAACAGTTCAGAAGGAATGACAACAAGGATCGTATCGGAGTGACAAGGACAGAACACGTAGCGCGAATGGGCAAGAGCTCGCAACGAGGGCCAGTATTGATTAGGAGTACCTAAACTATTAACGACAATGAAATGTGACCTATTTATCCATACATCTTTTATTTACCAAAAAGTGTTTTATGACCTTAGTGCTAGTTGGACAGGTACGTGGTCAAGATGTCGGGAATTGCAATCGGACCGCCTTCACGACTGGAGGACAAAAGTGCCAGCGAATCATGATGTCGAACTTGAAGAACAACTCCAGCTTAAATTGCAGGTTAGATCTCTTTTCTATGTCTTTATTTAATTCGTTATACAGTATTTTCCCTTGACCCCATCTATAGACTGGAGCGAATGTGGTAGGGTGTTTGCCAGATTTAATGAGGGGTAGGGTGGGCAAGTCGGATAGCGTTCGCCTTGGTTTCAACAATATTATAATATATAATTATAATATAATATATAATTATATATAATTAATGGAGCAATGATCGATGATTCATGAATTTATTTTTAGTTTCATTATTTTATTTTATTGAAGAAAAATCGCAACACTTAAGTCACAGATACTTTCCATGCAGTATCTCCTCTATTCATAAGGGGATTATTTATATCTGTACTGTTAAAAATGACAAATGGCTGATCTATTTTCTTTGCTTTTTTCTTAGCGATGAATACCCGAAACAGTCGTCCTGCTTGACAAGTCATGTTACAGACTGCTTGAGTAATACTGAGCTCAGTTTTGGTACAAGCGAAATAGTTAAGCTGCTCTCTTTATTGCTGTACCACTGCGGAACGTTCAACTTTGATCCCGGAGCAATCAATCCGATCGTCCTAGGCTTAGTCCAATGTGATGCAACTAATCTGACGAAAACATTGACATGCTGGGATGATTTCCGATTTACCTTTAGGGCGAACAGGAGTGATCCCACATTATGCCGGTAGGCTATTACGTTTAACTCTCCATAGGTAGCAGATAGAAACTTCTCAGAGATAAGGTGCTGCAGGAAGAGTAATGGCAAGTTGGCGGAGCAATCCACTGAGGAAATTGTGTGCGTCCGCAGGGAGCCAAACCCTCTATTATCAAAATATTTACCTGTGTCCCCGTGTATCTTTGAGTCATTTTGGAAGAGATTTGAATCAGAGAGGAGACGGTTTACCTTGCAAGTTTCAAATATTATCAGAGTAACTAGTGAGCTTAAGCAATGACGACGAGGACAACCGGGGGGGGGGGGGGGGGGGACTCCCGTATGAAAGGGACGGGGATACTTGTCGTCTCGCTTAGGGGCGTCAATTTCGGATTTTGGTCTCGCTTAGGGTGCTCTGGGCAAAATGTCATTAGTTTTAGCCGTCAAGGGCTCGTTAGGGTTGCACGCGGAGAAATGGGCCGCCATGCAGCTCTCGTAAGGTCTCACATGAGTGGCTGAGAGAACAATAGAACAAACAACAAGAACAATGCCCCTAGCCCCCAAAACAATAGCAGCTGCTACACTAGAGGACCAGTAGAATTACAAGCTTACGAGAGCTGCGTAACTATTCGGAGAAATACAAAAAAGAAAGAATTTTGATTCGTTATATTTACTCGATTCATATAATATTTTGCTCGAGAATCTCGCGATTATCCAGATGTATTCAGTGTATCTAACAGTTTAAGAACTGGCTAAAGCTAAATATATCATAAAGAGAGAATTTAACTCCAAATAGAAAAATCAAAACTTAGCCGTGGTGGCTCACGTTGTCCAGAATACGCAGAATTGGCTCATTTCGCGTTGGTGTTTTGCAGAGAACGGCTAAGAAATGTGCTAAGATTTCAAACTCACGTGAAGAGCTATTGTTCTGCTCATTAAAACTATTGCTTGGCGAAGTTCTTGTTGCCGTTACCGTCGTTGTATGCTTAAGCTCCCTAATATATTGTCTGCTGCTTCTCCTTTTACGTATATGCTACCTCACCCGAGATTCTCCCCGAGGAGAATATTAATAGATATTAACAATGGAACATGAGACGTAAGTTCTACGACCGAAGCAGCAGACAAGATAATGAATATCTGAAACTCAGTACATTTAGGTAAACCGTCTTCGCTCTGATTCAATCGCTTCCAAAACGACTTAAAGAGACATAGGAACATAGATAAATATTACAATTACGTTATTGCTAATACAGCGTTTGGGTACCCTGTGTGCACGTCAATCAAATTTATGTTGCTTTGTATCCGCCTTTATCTTTTAGGGACTGCAAGGAGAAGTCGTTAGCAGTGTTATACTGTATGCATTTTAGTTTTAACCGCAACCTTCTTTTAATTATCCCATATTCTTTAAATTTGCTTTATTATTTAAGTTGTGAAGTTACCATCAAACGCGATTGCAAATTAATTTATCATCATCAACGACCTTATTTTCTATCACAGGAAATTTGCTGAAGGCAAAGAAAAATGTACCGACATTGCTAGACAGTCATGTTCAGGTATTTGTGAATACATCACCAAAGATGAGTACAACCCTTTCTGCAGCAACAACACCGATCCTGTTGGAACGTCCAACTTATTTGGTAAGATTAATGAAATAGTATGTAATATGTTAAAATCTTCAACTTTACTCTGCTACCTAGCCTGTTATTTGCAGTATCACTGAAGAAACATCCAAATCATGCTGCAACAATGGTCACTAGTGTTTCAAAAACAAACTGCCCACAAACATTTTGCCCCTCCCCACCCCTATGAAATGTCGGTTGACAAAAATGTTCACCTGCCACCACGGTAACCAAGAAAATCTCATCGCGCGTCCGAAATTTCTCGTATCCCGCATCCCGCATTAAACTCCAACCTCCAACGCTCCAACCTGCAACCCGACAAACCTATTTACTAAAAGTCGGAAAACATTCTCATCTTAAATTTCTCCCACGTATTTCCAGGTACTTTCTTTAAACACATTTAGGCATTCCTTTTTTTTTTCTCGATTTAACGCCGCGGTGCCAAATAAACGCCGGGTCTCCAAGGTGGAGTTGAAAATAGGCCCCTCAGGTATTTATTTATTTAAGGTATATTCAGCTGTAGGTAAATAAGCCAGATACATTTAAGTCAAAATAGTGAATAAAAACCGTTGCTTAATGAAAACCGTGCTCGAATAAACTGCAGGAGTCAAATAAACGGCGCGTTCACCAGGATAAAGTTTAAAATAAATGCCGGTGGCGTCTAATCGAGAAAATACGGTATATCAATTACAATAGCTTTGAATGACTTTTCATCGCATGTTTTTTCAACTTAAATCTGGAGGTTCCGGCCATGGTAACGCTTGATACTTTGGCCTTACTTATTTTGTCTTTATTCAAATCCATGCTGTTTTCCGTTTAGATTGTATCCAGTCTCTTGGCTGTTCCAACAAACTTGTTTACGAGAATGCGATCAAGTGTGAAAAGTCAAGTTTCGAAGAGTTTGCTAAGAGCTCAGCACCAGACTGCAGGTAAAGGAATCTATAAAATACATATATAGAATGTACTACTGTGTAATTCTCTCTTTTTAAGATCTTGGTGGCTTGGACATGTTTGATTTGGTTTTATTTGCGGTGGGGTTTGTGAAGGCTTAGAGGGTGTGCTTGTTATAGAATAGATATTGGGGGTGAAGTGGGGGGGGGGGGGGGGGGAGGGGGGCCTTGCATGTACTAAATATAATTAGTGTGGAAGGAATATAGTTACCGCTACTTCTTAGTTTTAGAAAAGGAGAGGGATAAAAAAAAAAAGACTGGAAGGAAGTTACTTCTAGGAAACCCATAACTTACATCTGTGCAACGTATGTGCATTGTCCACAGTGTTGAGCTAAACAAGAACAAAGATTGCTTAAGAAAGAATCTGGTAAGCCAATGTTCTGCCATGCAAAAGAGAGACAGCATTTTTGAAGACGTGGTGAAGACTCTCCGTTCAACTCTGATGACTCAGCAGTTCTTTTGTGATAAAGTAACGCTGAACACGGCTTCGTTCCACAAAACTGTTAAAACACCGCACTGCAAACCGGCGTTTTTTACCCATGTCGAGACTGAGTGTGCTGCGCCCTTCAGAAAAATATATGCTAAGGCGACAGAGAAGAAATCAGCAGAAGTTTGCAAGTGAGTATTAATATTTTTATCATTATTACTAGATTTCTATTTAAATTTTCTAGGTTTTTGGGGTGGCCATTTGTAAGGGAACTTGTTCCTGTTTTTGGTCTTCCCCTCAGCTTTGTTTAGTATGTATGTTTTGAGAAAATGATTAAAGTGCAATGGATTGGCAGGCATGGGATAACGTATCTTTAAAGGTGCAAGGTTGTTGCTACTGGCAGTGACAACCTATAGACCATTTTACAGTCTGCTCAGCGTCCTGGTCTTTGAATGGTAGCGATGCTGGAGTTGGCCTTGTTTTGATACAGAAAAACAGAGGTTTGTATCAATGCAAGGTCAACTCCAGCATCGCTACCATTCAAAGGCCAGGTGTCTGAGCAGAAAACTGTAAATGGCCTATTGCATGATGGCGCCCAGTACCGTTCCAAGTCACCATGTGCATCTATCAACTGGCCCAATCCAAGCTTAGATTAGGATACGGTAGAAAGTGCGATAAACGTATTCGTCACTGGGTTTAGTTTGGTATTTTCTTGCATTCGCTTTGATTGAATGACATCTGCAAGCGTTTGCTAGATACTAAATAAGCGATGACGTCATAGAACGGAAAATAAGTTGTCAACAATTTGAAGTTCATGAATTAAGGACGTTTCGAGCTAATTGCGTATGCGCCTCTTTACTGCGCACGTAAGTTATGTCGTATTTCATGTCACAACGTCAAGGCTCATTAAATCATCCTAATTGTTTTTCACTAAAAACCTGGAGACTTTGCTGAGATTCGAGGGACAATTTGTTTCAAAATCAGAGTATTTTTATTTATCTTTTTTTTTTTTGGTATATGTAATGACGGATATACCCTTTTTCAGTGCCTTTGCAGAAGCCAAGAAGTGTCTTAACAAAGCACACGAAGACAGCTGTATGTTCGATGAAAGCACACTGAAGGCAGCCATGTTTGATGAGGACAATCCATTCTGTGAAAATGGAAAGGATCCACAGAAAAGTGGTGTGAGCTGGGCACAAGCAAAAACATTACCATTGTTTATATCCAGCATGGTGGTGCTTTTTGCTATATCTTGAGAACAACACTTGCTTCAGACAGTGATATAAACAATGCACCGCATAAGCTATCAGGAGAATGTTTTAAGCACGCCACCGTAAGGAATGTTTATGGAATTCAATCCAAAGTTGTACACGTGAAACTAAAATGAGCTTTGTCACGGAATTAAGTCATTATAAGTCATTATAAGTCATTTTTTTCAGTGAGCAAAAACACCGGTAGAAACTGGTAGTTCAGCTCAGTTCTGTGCCGTGCATTACAGTGCAGTGCATTTCATTGCGTTGCACATTGCAGTGCAGTGCAGTGCAGTGCAGTGCAGTGCAGTGCAGTGTAGCCCAGCTCAGCTTAGTTTAAGTTCAGTTCTGTTCATGCAGTTCAGTTAATTAACGATATCTATTAAATTTATCAAGATTTTCAGTCATATAAACAGTCGGTTCTTAGCTTCGTAACCTGATGGTCTATTTGGACAGCTGCAACTTTGCCGCACACAATGTGCATGCGACGCGACTACGACACTTATCGTGTTGTCTAAAATCAGACTTACTGTCTTACTAACTTCCTTGATTGTTTGATATTATCGTGTTAGACACGAAGAATGTCACAGGACTTTGAAACATGTATTAAACCTCCACGACAATCGTAGCCCAAGATAATGAAAGTAAATGTAAAGATTTTAATGGAGCCCTTTGCTCATACAAGCCAGAAAAGCATGAATAACAGCAATTTTTAATCACATTTTGAAATAATAAACACTACTGAAAGCATAGAAACGCTTATAAACGATTCGGATCCTTGTCCTGGCATGCGCGCTTTTCAGGGCCTCTCTTCAGAAATTGTTGGTTTTCTTTTCATTTCAGGGTACTTGCAGCCTTATAGACTTCTGGAAAATTCCGAAAGGAGGCTTTTTCCCTATCAAACTAATTTTTTATTTTATTTTATTATTATTTTTTTTTTTTATCATAGCGACACAATGAACGTTGCGTCCCGACTGCTAACTTGACGGTTCTTTGCAGTACACTTTTTTTTCTCTAATGTGTTCTGTGTTTCTTCTTTTTTTGTGTGTGTTGGTAAGTTAAGGGACTCATATTACAATTTATGGCCCTTTTTATATGTAGAAGTCAAACTTGTTCACACACGCAAACCTTTATTTAAAAACCACACGAGGTAAACGACGAAAATGCGACGAAAATGCGATGAAAATGCGATGATAATGCGATGAAAATGCGGTTGCTAAAGGAAATAACAAAATTACAAGTTACGATAAAAATACTAAATTAACGACTGAAATTGACAAGATAAAAAGCATAACAGAAAATAACAACTAAAGATACTTACAAACGTTGTATGACTACGGGAACGAGAGCAACGAAAGGACGATGAATAAACTTAGAAAAACTCGATGTGGACGGCACAGAACGTCGATAGAGAATGAAAATTAAAACTAAAACTTACGCAAATAAAACTAGGAAGCAAAGCGAAATTATGCACAAAAACCTAACAGAATATAAATAGCACGAAAGCACGATAAGTACACAAAACAATACGAATGACGAAGTAATGAATTCGCAAACAAAACAATACAAATAAAAACAAAGAACGCGGCAGCCACATTATATATAGATGTTGTGACTGACAGGAGACCAGTTCGGGTAGTCTGACAATAGCTCGTACCAGTGACAACATTTCTCCAGTCTTAAGTCCTTAACTTAAGGGTGTTACGGCTGAGTTCCATCTAAATAGAGACATTTAGCTTCAGGTTTTTTACTTATAAACGTCAAACGGCAAACGTCGGGGAGTCACCCGACTATGTCCTGAGGTCACGTTTGAAGTTTTCAACGTACGTTTTCGACGGCAAGGAGTAGGTTTTCACGTTTGTGATTTCCCTCAGGGTTTCTTTGCTTTGATTTTCAGTTATCTCACGTATTGACGCTAAAGATTATTTAAAGTAGTTATCTTTCAACATATGGAGAAGAAATTTAAGTCGAAAGAATGGATGTTGAGCATTGTATCTTTTCTCGAAAAACAAGCATTTGCAAAGGAAGCAAATCCAATACGGCGGCGGCGAGCTCGCATGTAAATTCTCGGAATCCATACGCACAATTCTCAGAAAACATCCAGTGAAGCGGTGGCCATTGTTTTATGTCCAAATTTGTAAAGTCCACGGCACAGTTCCTTTAATTTGAACATTAGCCGCAACACGTGTGATCTACCTGCTTTACGTAACCTACATTTTAGGGAAAATCAAATGGAATAAAAGCGACTGACGTCACTGAATTGTGCTGTGCCGGTTTGAGCAAAGGCTTCCAAGTGAATCGCTTGCTAGAGGATTCGATTATGCGGTTGCCATGTTGATTCATAAAGCAACACAACTGTTTAAAGCTACGATGAAGTGACTTATTTGCCCAAACACTCTAGTATAATCGATTCTGCCGGACGGTTTGTAGAGACTGTGGCTTACTTGTCTATTGTCAAATGCACAGAGTGCAATCTAACACAACCCAAAAGAACTACCTTATTTATAGTCACCTTAGCAACGGGTATGTTTTTTAGTATGACGTCGTTATGAACGTTCGCCCCTTTATTTTGTCGGATCACCTCTGGAGATTGTTGGTGGAACTAACAGCTAACATTTAACATGCAACACCTGCTTCGATCAAAAATGGCCGATATCTTGTCCTCATCAACCTTACCAACATCAAATTCTTTTGCGTTCTCGTATGTTGCCAGTCATCTGTAACGCGAAAATCTGCTCAGCCATGACATGCGTGCTTCCATGCGAGTAATCCAACAAATGATTCGCGTTCAATTCATATTTTTGTTTCCTTATTGACAAACAACGCAATCCAGAAATCACTGCAAATTCATGAGCAACTATGGTTAATATCATTATTTATAAACTTTCTAGATATATAAATAAGTAGGGTAGAACGGCCGGTATTAGCTCATTTCATTGAAATCTGCCCGAGGAAAATTCAAATTCTCCCTTAATTCATCGACAAACCATACTCGGGATGAAATCCTCGATGAATTATGTATCTTAAAAGTGAATTTTAGGTTTAAAGAAATGTTTTATGAATAATAAGTATGGAGAAACAGACAGTGAAAGAGTTGAAGGCCCTTGCTAAAGAGCGTGGTATCAAAGGTTATTATAAAATGCGTAAAGCGGAGCTGATTGAGGCGACTATTAAAATATATGGTGAAAAAAAATGTACTCACGGCAAAATAATTGAAAAAGATTGCATACACTGTGGTTTTTGCATTCACGATCGACGGCAGTACATGTGTAAAGTGTGTAATAGCGATGGTATATGCATTCACGATCAACAGCAGAAAACATGTAAAGAATGTAGAGGAATCTGTGAACATGACAAACCGAAGCGTTATTGTAGAGAGTGTAGAGGTGATATATGCCGTCACGGAAGAGTTAAATTTTACTGTAAAGATTGCGGAGGGTCACAGATCTGTATTCACAAAAAAAATAAATCTTTCTGTAAAGATTGTGGAGGGTCACAGATCTGTATTCATGGAAGATATAAGCGACATTGTAAAGAGTGTAAAGGTGGTGGAATCTGTGAACACAACCGACGTAAATCAGGTTGTAAAGACTGTAAAGGTAGTGAAATCTGCAAGCATAATCGAAAGAGATATGATTGTAAAGAGTGCTGTGGAAAAGGCATCTGCCCTCATGGTAAACAGAGAGCTTTCTGTAAAGATTGTGGAGGGTCACAGATCTGTACTCACGACAGACAGAAGTCAAAATGTAAAGAATGCAAGTGAACCACTACTTTATTTTTCATAACTCAACCCAAGTTATGAAAAATTCTCATCCCAAACTTTATCGAAACATAAACCATGCTAATCCTCCGACGACGATCGTAATCACCGCAAGATTAATCTCATGTTTCGTTGAGTCAGGCTTAGCCGGTGGTTTATCAGGCTCTTCCTCCTCAATCTTAGGTCTCTCAACCATCTTCTTCACAACCGAAGTGTGAGGTAATAAAACCTTACTCTTTCCGAGGTTATGTTTTATACCGACCGGCACGCTCTTAGAATTAACATCTGTATTAACTCCCAATTTCATGCTCGGTTCAACACGTTTCAGTCTATTGTTATAACCTATTGTGCTCTCTGTATTGATCACCATTCTCGATGGCATTAACCACGTACCGGGAGAGACGGCTAGATCGAGCTTAACTTTCGCCTCCTGTACAGCGAGTTGAAATCTCTGTACACTCTTACTTATGTCAGGCTGTTTAATCGCATCCTCAAATAACACGAGAAACTCTCGACGAGCCTCCTGAGCACTTCCCGTGTTTCCGAGAATTCCGCTTCTTACGTTTACCTGCGCACCCAATACACAGTAAACAAGCGCTTCGATAGATTGATTAAGTCTCGCCTGACCGGCGTTAGTCAATCCGTTAGATACACGAGTGAGAAAGTATTCGTACTGATTCCAAGACCCTTCATTAATTATATACTGTAAAAGATTACCTTTTGTTCCCTCTCCTCCCTCATCACTGAATTTAAAATGCCCAGGGTAATCTGCATAGGTACTCTGAGGACCGTGACCCGTTACCCAAATGTAAACCTTTCCCAACCCGTGATTAGTACCGTAATTAAAGCGAAAGTCAGCATTGGTCGGTGCATTAAACTCTTTACGAATACTCTCATAAGAAGGAATGTCGTATCTGTTGTCTTTTTCATTAAAGGTTGGATCACCTGGTAGAGCAACTGAACTCTGTATTCCTCCCATCTGAAATAAGATTCGTCTGATTGTGAAGTAGACGTGAAACCAGAGAACGGCTCGTATCTGCGGTGGAAGTTTGAGTTCATGGTCAGTCAAGTCGATTCCTCCCATCTTCTCCTCTAATAATAGACGAAGGCTTACCCCACAACCGGTAGTTGCACACCAAACAGCAAAGTTAAGCTGCTGCGTCCAATACTTCATATTCGGTCCGTTCAACCACTCATGTGTCTCTTTCGATGAGGTGTGTTTAATTACCGTATTTGTAAAGATGTCTCTGACGGGTACAGAGAAAGAGTCTGTGGGTGTTGGATATATATTAAGTCTCTTCAACTGCTCTCTCAATCTGATGCTCTTAAGAGGAGGGTTATCATCAAAATCGATCGCAGGAATGGGTAATGAGGGTTTTGGATTAAGTGTCAACTCTTGCGGAAAATCTAAGGGAAGACCTAACGCTTTTTTCAACTCGTCAGAGAAGTACATACTGTACTGTAATCTTTTCTTAAAGAACATATCAAACTCTGAACCATCCCTTCCGACAAATTTTACATGCTCTTCTTTATTCTCTCTATCGTATTTTTCAAATACTCGTCGGAATTTAGACAGGTCGGCATGGGGATATCGATCGAGAAATCTGTTCCACAGAGATTTAGGTTTATCGTCATCTTTCTTATCGTCATCTTTCTGATTGCTCATTTTACTTATCAATCACATGTTTTTAAATAAAGTAAGGATTATACGGAGGATCTCTAAATGTCTCATCTAGAGACTCATCTATAGACAGGACTATCATGCAGTTACAACTTACTCTGACCGGGCGAGTTTTTTTAACATCTCTGCACGAATATTTTCCTCCATCTTTTTTAAATCCACCTGCGGAATCGGGGTAGGAGGAGGCTGTTTCTCATTCTTTTCTCTTATCGATCTCTTCATCTCATAATACTTTTCACACTCTTTCTTTACCAAAAGAAACTCTTCATGGCTTATCTTATTATCGGTTAACGCTTTAGAAACGACGTCTTTCACTGTGTTTATCTTCGCTTGGCAGACAGAGACGGTCTTCTCATGCTTACTAACCTTCTTGGAGATGATCTTTGCAAGACTCGCTGTCGCTACGCTCGTTAAGGCACAGACAGCACCTACAGCTCCCAAACCGACCGATACCGGAATACCGATTCCTGTAAGTCCCGTTCCCAATCCTCCACCGCAGAGAGCGACAGACAGAGTTCCGCTGCCTGTAGACAGATTGAAAAGATAACTCCTTGCCCTCTTATACTTTTTGTACACTTTTTCACAATCATGAAGATCTTTCTCGAGAAGTGATAACCAATCTGCACACTGTTTTAATCTGAAGGTATCTCCGGTGTATTCAGTCGGTAACTGAGGGTATATCTCTCTGTAACTCTCCATTTACTTTCTCTTACTCTTATTTTTAACCTGTTCAACGAAGTAGACAACAACAGCGACTATCAACAACCACGCATTCTTTGCAAGAAAACCGATCGCCTCACCCGCTGTTTTAAATATAAAACTCGCTATCGCACCGATCATTCCGGGAAGTATCTCTCCCAACTTCTTTCCTATAGCTTTAAAACCCTTACCGACTCCTTTACCCAATCTCGACAGACCGCTCTTAAGATTAGATACGATCACACCGATCACTGCGCCGACGGCGGAGAGAACAGCGAACGCTGTGAAACCGTACTTTTTAAAGATCGCTTTGACTCTGTCTCTAAGTGACATTCTCTCCTCTATCACTTCAACATTTCTATCTATATTCTCTATCGCTTCGTTCTGCTGTTCGATGTCGCGAATGATGTTCTCTCTCTGACTGGGCCCGGCATCTTTAAGAGAGGATTCAAGCTCATTAATTTTCTCTGTTCTCCTCGATCTCTCTCTATACTCTGTCTCAATCACCTCCTCATTGGTAGGCCCGAGACTGTCTTTTATGGTCTTCGGTAATTTATCGTTAGGTTCACCGTCTGTTTTGAACAGTTGGTATACCTTACCACCCTGTCTTTTAAGTCTGACTACCACTCGATCAAACTTGTCAAGTGCGGCTGTGAAAGAAGATTTAACGGGATTAACCTTAGGATACTTTCTCTTAACTCTTTCCCAAGCTTCATCTATGTTCTCTTCTCTCTGTATAAGAGAAGTGTTATCATCATCAATGAAAGAGGTCTCTTCATAATTGGGATTATCGAAACCTCCTCTATCTCTTCTCGATGTGGATGTCATCGGTATCATCTCTCCCTCATCATCGTCATCACCGGGATCGTCCGGTTCAAAAGGATTATCTCTGTCAGTCTCTGTCGGGTCAACTTCCATGATTCTTTACAAGATAAGTAAAGAATCTTTAAACTTATTATTTGCTTGATAATCTTTTTTTAATTATATATACTTACCAGTCAGAATAATCTACTCGCGACATAACCCAAAACCAACATCCCTCCACCGACGTAGACCATCTCACCCACTCTCTGATCATCACTCGGTCGGTAGTAATCAGAGAGTTGAGGTTCTTGAAGAGAGTAATCAGGATGTGTCTGAGAGTAGAGTTTAAAAGCCTCATCAGTGTTCGAGAGATTTAAATTAGCCTGATGCTCTTCTCTCTCTTGCTGATTATACCAATCTAACAGTCTCTGTCTCTTCTCTTGGTAAGCTGCGTAATCTCTTTGGTACTTTTCCAAGGCTTTATCGTGTCGAATTCTCTCCGTGTCCGTATTCGATCCGCTAAGATACTTTGCCAAATAAGATCCTCCGACAAAGGCTGTGGCGTTTAAAACTGCTCCTCCTATCATTAACGCAATGGTCGCCATATGAATATTATTGGTGAAACCTTTAATATCAATGAATAACCTTTAAGAGGGAAGAATTTTCTGTTTCTCCAAATACTCTTTCAAGTACATACTTCCTGACAGAACAGCGACCCATTTACCGTAGTTAACAATGCTTGATGAGGGGTCGTTTATGAACGATTCTTTCATAGCCTTCTTCGCAATGTATCCGACTCCCGCCGAGAGGCCGATCAGAACGGATGCATCAGTGACGGTCTTCACAAGTTTATTCTCTGACATTTTTACTCTTTGAAGATTATCTTTAAATAAATCTCACAAGAATGTGTCGTAATCATTCCCCTTCTTTTTCTCCTCTTCGACCTTCTCTACTCCCGTTCTCTTCTTACGATCATTCGGTGATTATACTCTCCGCAATCACACATTCCCCCTCCCTCAGGTATCTTAAATCCGCAGGCGCAGTGTTCTTTTGGTGAACGAAACGTAAGATAGATAGCGAAGGCAATGATGGTCATTATTAAAACCTTACCCCACATTTTACAGAGGGGAGTAAATCTTTAATCTATCTTATTTATAAGAATCATGCCGAACTTTTTATACCCCTCTCCCAAACCGTCAAATATGGTTCTGGCATCTGAGGTCTGTATAGACAGTTTTGTATCTTTGTAAATATCTAAAACGGAGATAAAATTATACGTTTTCCAACCCTTACCTGTGTTGGGTACCGTGATGTTAATATTATCGCTTAGACTCAGAAAGGGTGCGGGATTCAGTATGAACTGAACGGTTCCGTTATCGTCTTCCTCATCGAGGGTCTTCAATCCGTCGATCAGAGATATCGAGTAGACTCCCGGATTCTTGATCAGTATTTTCTCTTCGTCATCCTCATTAACTATAAAATCGGAGGGATCACTCTGTCTTGTGTACCGAGTAAAATCCTCTGTTCCGTTTGCAAAGAATCTGATGAAGCTATCATTGTCGTGTTTGAGATAACCTTTATAAAAGATTTTTTTGGGGACGGATTCACTGATCTTTTGCAGAGTGATCGATTCTCTCTCATCGACGGTTCTGTTCACATAATTGACATTCGCTGCGTGATCAACATCTTTAGTTTCAGGGGTCTTTACATTATGTATTGAATTACCTCCCATATCGAGATCTCCCTTCCTGTTAACCTTCTCGTCGACGTAACTCTTGTTAACTGCGTCTCTGTCACCGACGGGATTGGCAAGGTTAATTACTCTCTTCAATTTGAGATCAAGATTCTTCGGTGTCTTCTTCTCCTTAATGTTATTATCTTTCTTCGAGTTAAGGGAATCGATCCTCTTCAGTATCTCTTCTCTCTGCATATAATCTTTCAAGTAAATACTTCCGGAGAGGATTATAACCCATTTAAGGTAGTCTGTAATGCTTGTTGAGGGGTCGTTCATATTGACAAAGTAACCGAACCCTGAGGAGATACCTATAAGAACGGAGGCGTCATATATAGTCTTGAAGATCTTCTCTTTCGACATTTATCTTAAGAGAGAAGATCTTTAAATCTTTAAAGAACGACGATGAGGTGGCTCTTAACGAAGTTCATAGCATCCCCATTTTCGGTACGGGAATCTTTGATTGTTGTGGTCTTTCTATCGCAGGGGGAGGATCAACCTTTGTGTCTTTTCTGTAACTCATAAACATATTGATCGCGGTCAAACCTATACCGACAAGAGAGATCGCGGTTGTGAAAGAGATCTCAGGAATCCATCCCTCTGCTGTGAAAGTCTTACTATTCTGTGACTCTCCTGTCTCTCTCTCCTCAGGTTCAGTCGCCTTCTCAGCCTCACGTTTCATCTTCTCTTTCAACGCCTCTTTCGCCCGTTTATTATACTCGGCGAGTTTCTTTCCTGCGGCGACCTTCTTGGGATCTTTCTCTTTTGTTCTGTCATTACTCTCAACTGGGGTCTTAGTGATCTGTTCAACATCTTCTGACATGTTTTAGTAATGTTAGAAGATGTCTTTAAACCTGTTTAGAGTAAAGTTTACACAATGCTGTTTATTTACAACGGTGAATAGAAATAATCATCCTCATCAACGATTTCGTGTCTCTGAACCTGATCCTTACTCATATTTATGGTAACTCCCCTTCCTTTGTCGAAAGCGCTTGCGATTCTTTTAAACTGTTGCATAGTGAAAGCGATGAGATCATCACCTCTCCCGAGATCCTCGTGTCGAAATCTTATGGTTACGGCTTCGCTGTTATCAATGGCTGAATAGAATCTCTCTCTCTGTTCTTCAGAAATGTTCACTCTGTAATCAACGTAACGCACAATGCTGGGAGCGTTAGCGAGTACCTTCTCTTTCTCAGAGTTTTTAACTTTGCGAACTACGTAACATGCGTTAACATTAGACATTTTAATAAGTGATGCGAATTCTTTAAATCATTTTTCTACATACTGATTAACCTTTATTAGTTAAGCTTAACACCCTCTATTACCAATCTTCCGATAATGAAAGGCTTTAGTTCCCAATAAGGAATGTAGTGAGGTATTCTTATTAAGAGAACCCCTTCATCTCTGCACATCTCATCCTTCAAAGAGTCTTTCATCACTTGATACTCTAAATCTTCCACACATGAGTGAAATAGGGGAGTGAACCTTGAGTGCTGCGCACCGTCATACTCGAATGCCAAACCTTTACCTTTAGGAGTTAACACGTCAGGGTTATAACCGTCCAACTCGAGGTTCTGGTAAGTCCAAAGATTCTTCAACCAATCGGGTCTAACCTTTTTAAACTCTTTTTTGAATAACTCTTGAAATATCTTTCTACACTTCTCTTCATATACTCCGAATGACATCTTTAGTTGTTGTATAGTTATTGTTTAAATCAACTGACTAGGTTGATTTAAACAATATTAACAGTCTTATTCAATTACTCTTAAGAGTCATTAGAAACCTCCTCATTCTCCTTAGAATTCTCCTCACTCGGTCTTAACTTTACGTGCTTAGCGACCTTAAAGAGTCCGCTAGCTAACGCTACCAATCTTCCTCCCTTCAGTACCAAGAGACCTGCGAAGTTCGACAGTTCACGTTTAACAAGATCATCGTTCTTCAAGTCTTCATTCAGTGACTCCACATCATCCACGGGAATAACATAGGAGATAAGAACGGATGCCGCAGAGATGGCTGACTCCACCAATCCGTTCGATACTCTCTTTCCCATTACGGTCTTGTATCGATTGAAGTACTTCTCTACCTGTTTTGGTGTTAGTCTCTTAATATCTCCCAGACTCATCGCTTTACCTAGATACTCCTCTGTCGATCCGAGAGATGCGAGTATCGCGAGTGATTCTCTATGATTCTCCAGATCATCATTATCAGGCTGCTCTTCTATTTTCTCAGGCTGTATCTCTTCAATATAATCTTCAACGTTCGCCATACCGAAGGTTAATATGATTTTTGATACCTTTAAATTCTTAATCTCACACTTCTTTTAAATCGGTATCTCAAGATAACACTCAAAAGGATATCTGAGGCAGAGACATAGTCGAGCGTATCTCTCTGTTTTTAACACTCTGTTAAATAGTCTCTTCGTCTCCGTGTCTAAATCTCCCCCGTAATCTTCGAACAGGGTCTTCATACCGACCTGAGAGGGATTGTGAAAAGTTACCACGCAGGCGACGTTCTCTCGAAAGGGTTTCGCGATCGAGGTCAACTGCTGTGTCAACACCCATACACTCAATCCATCGTGTCTCCCGGAGAAAGCGAGGTCGATGAATTTATTCGAGCGTTGCTTAAGGTCTTTGGAGACGGCGCAGTCATCGAGAATTAACAGGGTGTTTGTTCCGGAGAAGAGAAGTGATACGTCTGTAAGAAGGGAATCGATCTCTTCAGAATTTGATGCATCCGGAGAGAGGACATAGAAGCGTTTGTCATTCTGGGCAAAACCATGATAGGTCCTGTTCTTGGCATAAGTCGGGCAGATAAGAACAATGTACTCAAAGACCTTTCGAAAGGGACCTCGAAGTTGTTCTATTAGGTACTTTGTTTTTCCGCAGTTTGTCGGTCCTGTGATTATCATGTGAAAGGGAATTTTGTTTCGTAACTCTTTCATTTATCATTATCTTTTCAGTCTTTTATACAAATATATTTTTAGTTTAGTAAAAATATATTTTTACAATGAACAAAGTTCATTATCACTATCTGTAAATGCGAGGGCCCTCAGTATACGATTGACTTTAAATCTTTGCTCATGATCTCCATCACCGCGTCAGCTACCAAGAACATATGACAGGTGATGTTTCCCGATCCTCCGGTCTTTCTCTTTATCTCTAATTTCACACCGTCTTTTGTGTTGCGCAGACCTCCTCCATGAATACTGTTATCAAAAAAGGTTCTCAAATCAATCCAAAGACCGAACTTATCACCTGCGTAAAAATCCTTCTCTTTTACTGATCCCGATCCTCCCATTCGTCTCTTAATCGCTTCCCAGAAGTCAGAATGAATCATTCCCTTTGAGTAGAGTTGATTCGGCATACCGTTGATATTGATGCTTACCGATCTGATGTCGGGATTGACAAACTTCTCAGAGTCTCGTTTAGTGTCATAACTCTCTTCAAAAAGTAAGAGTATACCCGTCATCGACCTCCTTGATGTATCGACTTTCTCGTTAATTATACTGTCATTCAGTTTTGAGATGGTAAAATTTTTGAGATGATGAACGTTCTCATAGTAAAATCCTTTACCCGTTTGATAAGTTGCCATCGCCTCAAGAGCTAGGTCTTCACTTTTGATGCAGTGGTACTCTAACTCAATGTTTTCAAGTTTATAATTCGGAGGTGTCTTCTTCTCTTCCGCTTTATCATGATTTACAATGTCATTCACTTTCGGCAGAGTGATCTCAAAGGTCAGATCATGAGTAAGCGCCCTAGGATACAGTGACCCGTTATCACAGATAACAGGATGGTCGAGAGGAATTTCATACCTTTTGCCATGAACTTTGGAGAGGGCAACCTCCTTTGCATCAGATTCAACCTTATCCCCAGCTTCAGTTCTGAGTTTTCTCATATTCACTGATGAGATTCCCTGTCTTAGTCTATCATCTCTGTCCTCAGTCTCAAGAAAGAGGTCATGGTAGGTTTGAAAGAGATCATATCTCTCTGTATCCTGTAGTGTCTCACCTCCGAAAAGAACCTTGAGTTTTTTAACAAGGTTTCGACCGATATTATTTACGACGGTGTTGTTGGCATGACCGCTGACTATCAGATCTAATATTAGTTTAATACTTCCCGGAACAATCACCACATCATCTGCCAATTTAGGTATGACCACTCGGATGACCTCTCCGGGATTATGAGATGAACGATCGAATGTTATTCTGTTGAGAGATGACTCTGCCTTAAGACCGAGCGGTTCTCTCGGTACTCGGTTCGGTTTTATCTTCTCAGGTATAGAGTACGACGACATTTTAAAAGAGAGAGATGTTATTTTTAAATGAGTAATGTTAAAAATAACCTTATGAGAAAAATATACTACAGCCCCGAAGGTTATTGGAAAGGGTACTCCGCAGTATCGAAGTTGGTTTCCACGGCAAAGGTTGTTGAAAAAGAGGCGAGAGATTGGTTAGAGAGACAGGCACTTTGGCAGATCTATTTACCTCCACCGAAGTATTTACCGAGACCTCATTGGAGTGTGAGTAGACCTAATGAGATTCACCAAGCGGATCTTCTCTTTCTTCCTCACGATAGGGTGGGAAGAAAGACTTATAGATACGCTTTGGTTGTGATCGATGTTGCAACGAGATATAAAGATGCTGAGGCGTTAACATCGAAAGAGAGTCAAGAGGTATCGAAGGCCTTTGAGAAGATCTATAAAAGAGAGCTTAAATGGCCAAAGAGAATAATGGTCGATCCCGGTAAAGAGTTTATGGGATATGTTACAAAATTAATGAGCAGTCATAATGTGAAGATACAGAGAAGTGAAGCGGGTAATCATCGAGCTCAGGCCTTCGTTGAGAGAGCGAACAGGACTTTGGGAGAGAGATTATTCTCTCATCAGTATGCGCAGGAGATGGTGAGTGAAGGGAGATCGAGAGTCTGGGTTAAGAGATTGCCCGCCGTCATGAAAGCGTTAAACTCTCAGGTGATCAGAATCACAGGCAAAGAACCCGATAAATCCCTCGGTTTAAAAGAGGTAGAGATTGATCCTGTAAATTACAAAAGACCTGTCGGATTAAAAGAGAAGAGATTACCCTCAGGTGTTCAGGTAAGGTATCTTCTCTCTCCCGGTGAGGATGAGGGAGGAGAGAGAAGGAGAGCGACTGATCCGATCTGGAGTATTACGGTCTATAATATAAATCGTGTGGTGATATCTCCCGATCAGCCTGTTTTATATTATCTTCTCGACGGACCTAAGAGATCGTTTGTCAGGGAGGAGCTTCAAGTCGTACCGTTTGGTACTGAGCTTCCTCCTTTATAACCGTAAGCGAAGGTGTGAATTTTATCCTTCTGTATTAATCTCTTATCATCGAACGGAGAGAGAGCAATCTTGTTTACCGTCTCTGTATACATTGTGTGTAGATGACTTCTGATAACATTCATCTTTCTCATAGCGGGTTTATTATCGAAGAGGCAGTTCTTATAATCGTTAAAGGTGATGGTCTTCTTTATCACCGCCTTCTTCACTCCCTTACACTTCTTCTCTTCGTAATACTCCTCCACTCTATATGAGTAGAGTTTTGCTCTCAAACCAACGAACTCTGCGATCTGCTTCCCTGCAGCCTCGTCTTTAAACATACCTATGACCTTCTTGTTTACACCGGTGAGAATACCGCTTGGATGATCTTTAGGGTAATTACTCGTGTCGAATCTTAATTCCACATCGGAGGAGATGTCTCTATAAAAGTCTTCTGTCTGTATCTCGTAAGCGAGGCTGTCCGTGTCTGTGAATAAGAGCTTTGCATTCTCTCCGTACTTGTGTTTGATGTAATTATAATGAAAATCGTACATCAAGGTCTTACTCAAGTCTAGGATTGACATACCGAGGTATACAGGTTTATTAAACTTTAAACTAACCTTCTTCATATGAACGGCCGCAAGTTTCTTAGAGAAGATTGTGTGATGTTGATAATTAGGTTTACACGTTAACCTCTTCGCTTGAGATACTCGAGTGACCAATCTTATGTCGACTCTGTTTCTGATGTTCTCCATAGTCTTTCCGAATACGGAGTTATTCATCAACTTGAAAAAGTCTTTCTCAAAATCGTTAGTTGCCTTCGCCCTGAGATTCGTGTTAAGATCGATGTACGGCTTTAGCCACGCTGACTCTTCGAATGTGATCCCTCTGTGAATCTTGGTGATTTTAAGACCGAGAGATAGATAGAGTTTAAGAGTTTCGTGATGAATAACGTACTTTGTCTTATCGTTAAGATTGGGGATCAATTTCTCCACCTTATTCACGATAAGTCTCTCTGGTGCTAACGGATAGTCGTTATGAAGGTCATGAAGATTCTCGGGATAGGTGAGGTCGACCTCAAGTATGCACGGCATACTCTT
Organism: Meandrina meandrites; assembly: GCA_963693305.1. NCBI lineage: Eukaryota > Metazoa > Cnidaria > Anthozoa > Scleractinia > Meandrinidae > Meandrina > Meandrina meandrites. The sequence continues at coordinate 31,182,789 of OY855909.1, forward strand.
CCAATTCTTCAACTCCTCTTTTTTCATCCATTTAAAATCTTTAGTCGGCAGAGGTTTACTCATTGCCCAACCGTAGAGATTGTTTGCATCGAGATAAGAGATGTACTTGGTAGGTTGATCGGGATCGTAATCTTTCATGTAAGGGTTATTTGCCTTTCCATATCTCGTCGAGATCATTGAGACACCCCCTCGAATACCTTTCTCAACCATCATTAACATCTCGTAATCATGTAATAACTCAAGTTCGACCTTGGTGATTTTTAAACACGCATCCCATGCAAGACCTGGTGCTGTGTAATAGAATATCGGGTCGAGACGGTAATTATCAAGACAGACATCCCTGAAGTTTTCAAAGACATCAGAGAGAAGGAGAACATCACTCTTTAGATAGAGGTCATGGTAATCTCTCATGGTCTTCATACTGAATGTTTTCCAGACCTTCTGCGCGTGTTGATAATCCTCTTCTGAGATGTCACTGTCATTCAGTATTGAGTGAAAGGCCTCTTTCGGTGGAAGTGATGTTGAAGAGAGTCTAACGAAGTTATCGAACCAATCGTAGGGAAAGACACCCTTTCTTTTTATAAGGTCTAACTGTTTACCTTCATAAAATTCTGTAAGATTTTTAAAAGACTCTTTCGGAAGATTCTTTACCAAACTGTCGAGGCTAGTCGCCATGAATTTAAAAGAGTCGATGAATCTTATTTTACGCTTTACCTCTACCTCTTTTTTCTCCTCATTTATGAATTTATCAACAATTATCTCTTTGGTAAATGAGATGTACTTCTCCTCGTTGTTGGGTATGCAGTCTATCTTTCCCTCTGATTTACCGAGGTTTTTAATAAAGAGATGACTGTCGTAACCTGATAGATTGTGAAATATGACAGGATAGAATTTGGGTATTTTAAACTTTAAATTACACACGCTATGAGCTGCACCTCTAAACTTACCGGTGAGATGACAGTGGTCGCGAACCTTTTTATAGTTTTTATCATCAGTCTCTTCTAACTCTTCTTCACAGATGTGACAGTGAGTTGCCTTTTTATAAGTCATCCTGTCCTTTTTTGTCATCACCATCTTCTTTGGTTTTTTAAACTTATTATAAATCTTCTTGATATCTGACTCCAAAGACTTGATAAATAACCAAGGGATGTTATCATCAGGAGATTCAGCTGTGTAATGTCTAAGGTGAGGTGCTAAAATGTTATCATCAAAGCATTTTATCAGATAACTGTAACCTGAGGGACTATGCTTTTGGTACTGATTGGTGAAGCTTTTGTTATCGTTGGGTTGACATGTGTCTATCTTCTCTGTGAAGCATTCAAAATCTGCGTAAACAACGAAGGGAACTCTCATCTTCTTATGAAAATGATTGAATTTTATATAGACGGGAAAAGTGTTTCCTTCATCGTCTACTCTGATCGGCATCTCAATCTTGACAGCCTCGTTATTCTGACAGTACTCAGTATGTTTCTCCAGTGATTTTACCGAGGGGAATGAGTTTAAGCATCTGTAGCAGAAATGTCTCTTATGTTGGTGATTATTAATCCCTGAGGATAACAGTCTTGACATGTTCTTTATCCAGCAGTAGTGATTAGTCTCTTCGTCAGCGATGAGAAGAAGGTTTATCACCTGATCTTTCTTTTTGCTTATTCTTAGAGGGTAAACAACCTTTTCATAACCGAATACATTGATTGCGTAATTGTTCTGCTTTTCAAACTTATCTATCTGTTTAAGCGAGACGGGAAACTCGATACCTGTCCAGTCAAACTTCTCTGAATCTTCTCTCATCCGTTTGCTTAGTCTCTCTGCATTTTTCTTTTGAGGAAACACTGCTGAGGTTACTGCCCACTTAAAACACTCATTATCATTCTCATTCTTCACGTTGATGATCGCCTTTTTCATGTATAAACTACTTGGTAACTCAATATAAGAAGAGGCAGACAGAGGATTGTAAGGGTTGATGTTTATGTCGAGGTGTTCGACTCTGTCGAATTGCCAACCGGAACCTCTGTTTTGAAAATTCTGTATCAATTCAAAGATTTTATCTGTCATCTGATCGTAAATAACAGAGATATCAGTTGACTCTGTCACAATCTCCATTTTAGATGCAAAGGAGTATACATTAATGTCTATGTTGCCTGTGGCGGGATTCTCTTTTGTAAACCTTACTGTGAGAATTAACTTGACTTTGATCGATCCCTTACTCTTTATGAGATTTATAACCCTCGGTTTTACGTTATTCATAAACGTCTTCTCATCCATGCCTCCTGTACCGTTAACTCTGAACGTTTTAAAATAACCCTTTATTGCTGTTTTATACTCTTTAGGTGTGAGATGATCCTCTTCAGGTGAATTTACATCCTCAATGGGTTGACCCACTTCTTCCCGCCTCCTAAAAATACTGTTCACTCTCTCCTTAAGGTTCTCAACTCTCTCATTCACTGCGTTTTTGATATGTTCAGGGACATAATTTAATAACCAACCTGTAAACCTGTTTATTACACTCTTTACTGGCGCTGCCACTGATGTGGCGAGATTCCTCATCTGCGTTACTCTCGATGGTGTGGGAATCGGGATATCAACCTCCGGTATAGATTGGTCATTCGCCGAGTAAAAAATTTCACTCTCCTCCTCTAACGCCTCAATCAGCTCCGCTTTACGCATTTTATAATAACCTTTGATACCACGCTCTTTAGCAAGGGCCTTCAACTCTTTCACTGTCTGTTTCTCCATACTTATTATTCATAAAACATTTCTTTAAACCTAAAATTCACTTTTAAGATACATAATTCATCGAGGATTTCATCCCGAGTATGGTTTGTCGATGAATTAAGGGAGAATTTGAATTTTCCTCGGGCAGATTTCAATGAAATGAGCTAATACCGGCCGTTCTACCCTACTAAATATGATAAACGATTTATTGCCTTCGAAGCAAACTTTATCTGACATAAAAGCGATGTTTCTAGAAGGTCTCCCGCAAGTCGTATTGAAATTTCTCTTTTGTTGACGGCATCAACTGAATCACTTTCAAAACAAATTTGCATACATGCCACATCGCATAAATAAACTACCGCAAAGACAGAGACACAATATTGTTATTTATATAAGTTGAAGTTTTGATCCAAACAAGTTACCATCCTCGCCTGTTATCCTGTCTTCCTGCAAAATGAACGGTGAAGTCTTTAAAGTGACTACGCTGGTGATCTCAATGACAGGTGGGTATATAATTCATCAGATATTTGCAGCGAAATATGAAAAATATTTTCTCTGTATACGAATCGACTGCAAAATGACTAGTACAGTCAGCTTTACATGCCTACTAGATGCACCGTCCCCATTAAAAAAGTAATAATAATAATTTCCTCATTGAATAGAGCGAAGTACATCAGTTGCTATGTTGAGTAAGTGTCACGGTGGATTTGATGCGTAAATATGGCGAGAGAAGCTATAAGTTAATAGCATTGTCGGAGGTAGAACATGTAGATTTGGTAGATTCAATTCCCTTCTTTGGCAATACTGCGTTAAATTTCGATGCATTTTGCAGTTCGCTCTACAATTAATACTTCAATAGTCACATATTTTCCTGTCTTGCTTTCCTTAAAGTTATACGTCTGACAGTTTTCGTATCTCGAAAAAACCACGTTCCGCGAGCGTGCAGCAACTCACTTATTTACTTCTTCGTGCCTATCCGTACATAGGACCGCAAAGACGACTTTACAATAGCGAAGCACAATATTTTAGAAGAGCTATCAGTCAAAATAATAACTTGATCTCTACCGATTTTTACGCTAGGAAAATAACGGCCGTCACGCTCTATGCTCTATTCCATTGGTTCTAAGTTAAATATCGACATTTTAATAATTCGGTGTTTGATCATCTCATTTTGGTTCTTGCTTCTTTACTTGTCATGATCAGGTAGAGACTCGATTTGCTAGTAACAGTGAAATTGGGACCATCTGCCTTTGACATTTCATAAATTGTCAACCGATGAACCTTTTTTTAAACAATTATACGTCAAAAAACGAGGTATATACATTATCTTAATCAACTGTAAATTTAGGGCCAAAACTAATACGTCTATATTGCCAGGAATAAAGAACCTCTCCATGAGTGCATTTACTATCTCCCTTTACGATACAGTCACACCCTTTGGAGTCCGTATCAACTGGAGTCCGTATCAACGAGCGTTTCACTATATTTCGCAACATATTTTAGTCCCACAAACATTTATGCAATACAGCGCGTTTTAATTTGATTTTTTGTTGTGCATGTGATGATACCTAGCTTTGAAATGAATGAAATGATCCTTGCAGTGTGTAAGCAATTGCATTTTTGTCCTGATTTTTTTTTTTTCAGGCTATATTATATACAACTGCTTTAAATTGTTTACACACTGCGAGGATGACATTTCATCATTAATCCGTAGTTCATATATGTCTTTCATATATTCATTACGTCATACCTAGCTTTATTGAGTTACTAAAATCAATCCGGCGATTTCGTCCAATTTTAAAATCGTCAGATACCTAACTTTGTTTAATTAACTTTACAAAAATATATGAATTCTAACCGCATTTGGATGTTGAACTCACATGCAGTGTGATAACGTTTAATTTTTTGTGACTTGTTAGCATTTGCGGTAATAAGAAGTCCCGCTGGTGCTGTGAAAATTGGAGATTGTTCCTTGCGACACTTCATATTTGGTGGGCAAACCTGCCAGCGGATAATGATGATCAACTTGAAACAAAATCCTCAAAGGAAGTGCAGGTAAATTAATTTCACTGTGTTGTGTTCTTGGGCAAGACACTTAATGATGCCTCTCCTCATTTTGTAGGGAGGTGCGGTGGCCTAATGGTTAGTGTGCTGTTGTGCATTCCTATTTGGGGTTTGAATGCTCTCTCTCTACACTGGAGCTAAATCAATAGACACACTGTATACATCTGGATAACTGCGAGATTCTCGAGTAAAATATAATTCATTTTTTCACCTGGCGTTGTCCTCGGCGTTGGCGTCGTCATTGCTTAAGCTCCCTCTTACATGTAAGACTTTTTAAAAACCTTGTTAAAACTTGTTCCCTTTAGTGACGAATACACCAAACTCAAAGAGTGTCTCACCAAGCACGTGACTGATTGCGTAAAAGACGATGCTCTTCTGAAAGGCATGGCTGACCAGATCACTAAGCTACTGTTATTGCAGGCGTACCACTGTGGAGATCAACCAGTCGACACCAGTGATATCAGCCTATTATTATGGCGTGTCACCAAGTGCAAACCAGAACGCCTGGACGAGGCTTTTGAGTGCTGGAATGACTTCAACTCTGTCTTCCATCAGTCAAGGAATAATGCGTCCAATTTATGCGAGTAATATTTTTGTTTGTTTGTTGATTTATAATTCATTCTTTTTATGAACACTGCTTTTTCTGTAACATCCATTAACATGAATACTTGAACAGACTAAACGAGACAACTGTGGCTACGAACCCGCATCGGGATAATTTCTAGGCGGGATATCCCTGGTAACTTCGGAACAGCTAGCGCAAATTTGGCTTTATATGTATTGGACAGGAATTGCTCTTGACAGAAAAAGAGTGGGTGACTGAGCGCTTTTTTTTCCGGTTGGGGGGAGGGGAGGGGATCTGGGTAACTTCTTTAGGTGGAGAGAATAAAAACATGGCGCGAAAACCATCCTGGGACGCGACAATTAACGTATTTGCGTATTACTTTCAAGCTAGTGAAACGGTGGAAACCACTTTCTAATGATTTACCCGCAGCCATTTGTGTCATGCGTTCATCTATAAGTTACCCAGATCCCACTCGGCAAAGCCAGCACATAACCTTTTCAGCTAAGATCACGAACTTAAATTTCACTACATTTGTCTGTTTAAGGCCATACGCTGAAGCGAAGAGGGACTGTGCCGAGGTTGCTATGGCAGTGTGCGAAGGACTTTGTGAATATTTAGTTAAAGATGGATACAATACCTTCTGTCCATCAACAAAACAAGACCCATCGTCGTACAGCATTACAGCAGGTACAGTGGATTTTATACTTGCCGCTATGCTTTATTGCAGAATTATTTCGTGACCGAGCGCTCGATATATGTGGTGTTTAAAAATATCCAGCGAGAGTTGTCGCGATCATCTCATATCCAACAAGCGTGAATGGAATTTTCTCTTATTACATAAGTTTTAAACTCAATCATTGTGGTAGAAATTTTCAAGGACGTCACGTTACTTGAGAATGATAAATATAAAAACGATCTGGACAATTTCTAGTTTGACCTAAAAGAAGCGACCGTATACTTATACGAATATACCAAACTGACTGACTGACTGACTGACTGACTGACTGACTGACTGACTGACTGACTGACTGACTGACTGACTGACTGACTGACTGACTGACTGACTGACTGGCTGGCTGGCTGGCTGGCTGGCTGGCTGACTGACTGGCTGGCTGACTGACTGACTGATTGCTTTTGTGCTAATTTTCAGAGTGTTCAGTTTTGCACGAGAAATTGCAGTGCACAGATTCGGTCCTTTACGAAAAGGCGATGGAATGTGAAGATCAGGGAGCCGAGGAATTCGCCAATGGGATTGATCACACCTGCAGGTGAGTCGAACGTCAGTACTTTGAATGCCGACTCGAGAGAGGGCCTAGTTTTTGCAACTTGTAACATCGCATGGTTAGGGAAAGAATGTCGTCTCAGTGGGATGAGGCATCCCTCGGACAAGGTCTATAGATTAGCACACTGTTGGTCGGGTGCAATATTTGTTGTGACTAAACAATCCAATTTTACAGAGTCGACCTGAATAATTAGTTAACTTATTAACTGCCGGATTACTTCAGGTCTCGTATGTTGCAAAAAAGTAAAGCAATTAATTGATTGTATTGCTGTTTTATTTCAGCAAAGAGAAGACTAGAAACAGAAAATGCCTAGAGGAAACCCTTAATAACACTTGCTCATCAAACACTCTACTCTTGAACGAAACTGAAAAAGCTCTCCAGGGGACGTTGACCAATAAGCGGCTGTTTTGCAACAGCGTGAACCTGGATCCTAACACGCTTGACGACGACGTTAAACAGCTTGCTGATTGTAAACCAGAGTTCTTTACTGAAGCTGAGGATTGTGCAAAGCCATTTCGCGACAACTTCCAGGCCCCGACATCGGAGAAGAGAATAAGCGACAAAACATGCAGGTGTGTAACACGTGTATGTACAATAAAAAAGATAATAATAATAAAAAAAAGGAAAAAAAGGCAGAAATACCAGAATATAGCAATTAGTAGAAAAACTTAATAGAAATTAATGAAATGCAAGGATAATTCTCTTTTAAATGAGTTAGAATCTTAAATCTCTCATCAGTTTCATCCCATAATATAGGTCCATTGTATCGAATATTGAAATTGCCATAGTTTGTTCGAATTTATGGAACATCTAATTAACATCTAATTAACATCTAATTAATAAATGTGGTCACCCAACTAGTTTAGTTTTTTAGTTATTTTGGGTGACCAGCAACTGTATGTATTTTTATTTTGCAGTTCAAATGAACCTTGTTGTTGTTGTTTGTTTGTTTGTTTGTTTGTTTTCTTGTTCCGCACTCGAAAATGAGAAACATGCCTCAATAAACTTATTTCATTTTCCCAACCATGTTCATGATACAATCTACCAGTTACACTATACTAATTTTGTAAAGTACGCGTGGCTAAAAGGCCATATTAATATTGGGGGTGGGTGATTGCCGCCAAAATAAGAAATTCCCTTATGCAGTTCTAGCATGGTGTTTTAGACTTCTAAAGTGCTGTTATGCTCTTCTCATTTGGCATTTTTAAGTCCAACGCAGATCTTTCGCATTGAAGTATGTCTTTCTAAATTGGATTGTGTTCTTCAATATTGTACTGTGCTTTTCTGTGTTGAATTAATGGCAAAGTGAATTATGCTTACTTTTCATATCAGTACTGCAGCTCTTACGTAAACCTATGTGTTCTTCTCCACAACAGCGACTACCAGACTGCCAGAGAGTGTATCAACAAGGCTCGAGAAGATCACTGCAATTTTCAAACGGACGTTCTCGCCATCACTACGGGTATAAAAAACCCATTCTGTCCGTCTGAAGCAGCTACAACAAGTATAAGCTTAATGCTTCAGCTTGTTGCCAGTATCATCCCATTTTTCTTCTTTTACTACTAGATAAAGTAGTTACTACTTGATAAAGTAGCGAGTTATATGAGGGTCTCAAGGGGTTGACTGTCAGCCGTCAAACGGCCTAAAATTTAAGCGACAACCGTCAAAAAAGGGCAATTTGAGGTTAGTATTTATTAGCCGTCAAAACGGTTGCAAGGTCGCAAACTCGTGAAAGAAACTTCCTTTGGATAACCGTCAACCATCAAAAGGCCTTCAAATTTAACCGTCAACTGTCAAAATCGGTAAATTTTTTAATCGTCAACCGTCAGAGTAATCTCCCTGTTGAGACCCTCTTATATCAGCACCGTACGTTAATACCGTTTAGTATATACCACACAAGTGAATAGTGCTTTCCGCGCGCGCTGATTGGATAACTCGGAGGTGATTAACAAAGTACTATTCAACTCCGAACAGCGGACAAGAAACAAAATGGCTTCGCGCGTCTCTTTGGATACCGAAAGTAATGTTTAGGTCCGCTAGTAATTCAACTTGTGTGGTATATACTAAAACAATTATTCACCTCAATGTCGGTGAAAGTGGTGGATATTTACATCGCCGCTTCGCGGCTCGGTAAATGTCCACCAAATACATGCATTGTCATGCGTAAAATGACATCGCAACATAAAATAAGCACTAGTTACGGCACAAAATTTCACGTCTCCCTGACCAAATAAGTAAAATCAATACACAATGTAAGATATGGTAACGGCCTGTAGCCTCCCCTCCAAAAAAGAGAGAGCACATGCATTGGCCTGGAATGTTTTTTTCTAGTCTTCAATGGTATCAAATCAGAGGTACTTAATTTCAATTTTCCCCAACGGTTTTTTTTACAATGTCCAATTTCCCTGTCCCCAGATAGCATTCCCTGACCTTCAAGGATTTTATTTTCCCTTTACCTGTGGCAACCCTGATAATTTGAGAAATTGTTGACGAAGCAAAATACTAATTGACCAGCATAAATTGAATACCTCTTGTTGTAAAGAGCTTATAATGTTATAACTTTTATTAACCAACAGGACACAATATTGTAATTATTATAGAGTTAGACAGATTTGTTCTATTAAAAGAACAATGATTATTTTTCGTTTTATTTGGTTTACGTCTCACTCGTTGCTGTTGAGTAGTTAAGATTTATAATTTTTAGCGATTACAGTACTTTATAAAGAATCTTTAAAAGTTTGCTATCTTTTTCTACAGGTAGCAAACGATCAAAAACCAAAAATCTCGGAAAATGTATTGCAAAGAAATCATAATCAGTCACTAGGCCAAAGGATTCCAAAACCAAAGGAGGAAAAACAAAGGTATGCAGTACCCTCTTACCCCTCCCCGCCTCTCCCCCCCCCCCCCCCCCCCACCACTTGAGCACAACTGAGTTTTTACACAGGGAGGCTAATGTCAACCCGCTACGGCGGCTTGGTTCCACACAACCCTTCGGATACGATTTTAGCTGAATTTCGTCCAGCGCTACAGGTACTAGCAAAACACGAGACAGAGAGCCTCGAGGTGAGGCAACGTATGAAGTTTATTTTACTCAAGAACAGAAATATTTATTTACACGTCCCACTTTTTGAAAACAAGGAACATAAAGGTTAGCGAACGTTACAAAGGAACACACTGCATAAAATCACTCCATATTTTACAAATGTCTTCGATATCTTAATGCGAACCATAACTGTTGGAATCGATCCGCTTAAATGTGGAAATGTCAAAAGATTTGAAAAATTTCTTGTAGCAGTTGAAGGACAAGGACAAAGATGGTAAAGCAAAAGCCAGCAGAGATACAAACTCCACCACTAACATTTTTTCTTCCATTTCCGATTTCAGTTTCATTGCTGCACGACCAAGTGTAAGAGTTTTCAATGATATAAGCAACGTCTTTTTCAAACTTACAATAAGACTTCTGCGCGACATTGGAGCATTTTACCGCCGTTTGAAAATTTCTGAAAGAAGAAAACAAAAGACCTGTAAGGGAACCAAATGACAGTAACGTAAAAAAAAAAAAAGAACATGTTGCGTACTCGGTCAACACAGGGCGAAGCGCCAGAGGTGGGGTGGGGGGAGGAGGGGGGCGTTGCGTTGCATTTTGCGTAATGACACAGGCTAACTGACACAGAGGGCAATTTTTCACATTTAAAGGAGATGAAATCTATCCCAGGAAGTAATCTTATGTTTTGGGTATCTGGGGAGAGAAAATAGGGTTATGGCTGTGAATATAGCTTCGTCGTCAGAGCCAATAAATCATCACTGAATTATCTGTTTTCCGTAGAAATTATGTACCATGCTCAACACATAACAATGCATAAAGAATAAAGATACCTGCATAATGCTTCAGCTGTGCTCTTTCCTGCTCTGTACCCCTTCCTGATGGGTTTTGCGCACGTCTCCATCTCAGGAAAGAATTCTCTACTGCAGGGCACCAAAGATCGAACTTTAAAGTCGAGATCGATGAGCCGGAGGTCCACCGCTTCGCAAAAGAACCTGGCCCCCCTCAGTATCGCCATTGCAGCCTTCTCTATCTCACCTTTGAGACGTTGATTATTTGAGTAGTCTTTACAGGTTTGGGATAACTGCTCATCGAGACATTCCCTTAACGTTGTGTATGAAGCCCTTATTTCCATAAAGATGAAGAATCATCAATAAGAATCATCAGGATGAATTTGTTTAGTTGAAAAACACATGGCTTACATGTTAACCTAATGTGTACTGATGAAGCATTTGTGCTTGGTTTAAGTGTTGATAATTTAATCTAAGTTACCGGCGACTGATTAAATGCTGGAATCTGATATGGTGTTAGGCACTTCGGCCTTTTGCCGACTTTACCTGAATATACCTGAGCCATGTGACTTTGTCAATCAAAAGCATGGAGGTTCTCGTAATGGTTTTCATGCAGAGAGGTACATTATGAAGATTGCTGTCTAGCTAAGCTTCATCTAAAAGAAGTTCAGGGGCTGGCGTCGCAAGACAACAAGCTTTTCCAGCACAAAGATAGACCCTTTTTTTCGTGCTCATTACGTTTGAAAAGCAGAAATACACACAAAACTAAATAAATAAATGGTTTGCAAGTTGCACGTACCCACAGTCAGGCTTGTTATCGCCCATGAAACCCTTCAAGAATGTCTTCTCGCAGTTCACGGCAGATTTGTAGATTATTAGCGCGGTGCAAGATAGGGGGCTTTCGAGATCCTGACAGTCTGCCAATATTAATTATTAACAATAATCATTAATGATAAGAAATGGCACATTTCATGTGAACCATATATGAGACAAACAGAAAGGCGGACAGAGAGACAGACAGACAGACAGACAGACAGACAGACAGACAGACAGACAGACAGACAGACAGACAGACAGACAGACAGACAGAAAGGCAGGCAGGCAGGTAGGCAGGCAGGCAACAGACAGACACACAGACAGACTCGTACCATTGATGTGCAGTGCTGGGTCTGTGTTGTTTGGGCAGAATGGATTGTAAGTATCTCTTGACAAGTATTCACATATTTTGCAATTAGCTTTGGCCTTTTCTGTTATGCATTCCTTTGCCACAGCATATTCCCTGTCGAGAAAGCACAAACACAATAATGCGGTGCTTTGGAAAATAATAGTGTAGGTTCAATTTGCTCTTCTTAGTTACTTGGAACAATAGAGGGGCACATGAGTAGAATCAAGCAAACCGATCAGTGCAGCGTAAGTTTCACTTGTGGACCAGCTGCTGATGATACAGAAATTAATTGAACGAAACTCCCTAGCATGGAAACCATTTCAGTTTTATTTTCCTTGTGCTGTTGCACAAAGTACAGATTGCACGAGCGATGATCGTCATTCAAGCTGCAAGAAACTTTCTACACCGACGATGCAAGAAAAAATGGTCACGTACGCGACAGCATTACGGATAAAATCAATGATACTGTGCGATTTGGAAAAACACTTCAACTGGCACTAAGGAACTTGGCGCGATGTCGGGTTCATTTATGGGGCTATCGTCTCAACAGATGTCATAACCGCGAAGTTACGTGTAGACTACTGACAGGTCATTTGAACAAATTGCAAGTGTAGCGATGCTGTCATTGCAAAGAAACTTACAGATGGCAAAAGAAAATCAAATTGAATGCCGATCAGTTTTAGTCAAATGATTTTGCATAACACATCAGGGCGGGAGTAAACACGAATTGAAGAGGCTTAAACAAGGAATACAAGGGAGAAAACTATTTTAGGTGCCCCCACACAGCCCACCCCAGGCTGATAGTGGACTGTTTTGGTGTAAATTTTGAACTTCAAATTCTAATTTTAAAACTACATATTAAATCTTCAATATTTCTTATTCCTCTAAATTTTACAAATCCTTTGAGAAATACTATTTTCTCCCAGACATACCCAAAAATCACCCAGAACTTTACAAAACAACCATTGGATTCTCGGCGGGACGCGATACCGCCCCTTTTATCCCGGTGGATGGGGAGGGTGTAGCCTGCAGTAATCCCAAGCGTACGCCTTGATCATCGCTGGCAAGGGAGGGTGGATCTAAACATGCCTCACCTGCACAATAACGGGTCAGACCGGTTCGCATTTAAGCGATCTCGAAAGGATCTCCAGCAAAATTCCGTGTCCATAAACGCTTCCGGCTTGCACTTGATTAATCTGAGAATTATTTCATTGACTACAGAGGGTTTATACTTCTCCTCCCCACAGTGGTACATCTGATGAAGTAGTAGTGACGTCACTGGATCAACATAGAGAGGCAGTGCTGTCAAGCAGCTTGCAATATGCTTTCTTAGGCACGTTTTTTCACCTCCATATTCGTAACTGTAAAAACAAACAACAACTCTTTTCTTTCGCAGCCGTTTCTAGGGTAGCCTAAGTGCAGCTAGGAGACGTCTGCGCCCAGGCTAATATTAGGGACGGTATACAGCGCCAGATGTTGAGGGTTGAAACATTGCGTGACGTCGTATGTTCGTATCGTTACGTGACGAAAACCTTATGTAACGCAGATAAAGCTACACCAGAGAGCTTTTCCAACGGGTGCATACATTGCGAACTCCGAGGTAGTCGCCGCGCGCATGAACCTGAGCGCAACGAATCGTTCAGAATCTCAGCATATTAAAACTCGTATTTCAAAGGTAGTTAGCGCTGGAATTTCGCGTGAGTAAAATCACAACGATAGGGTTCGCTCTTCATCTGATTGGCCGAAAAAAAATCTCAGCCACAATTGGTTAGACTGAAAAGACTTATGCACGAACGTAAAAGCGACTGACCAAACACATAGTAGTTCTACATGTAACTCTCCAAGGCGATTGGAAAAGCCCTCTCACTACAAAATTGAAATGGTAGAGGATCTAAATCTCTAAGAGAAAGCACTGCCAGGCTTTTTATTATTATTATTTATTTATCTACTAAAGTTATTTGCACAAAGGAAACGTTGCGATATACTTAAGAAACGAAATAAATATAACTTAGGAGGCTGTTTGTCTAACAAACAAAACAAAACAAACGCAACAACAACAAAAAAACCGCCCCTTAGAGATTTAGTGATCCTCTGAACTAATGATTTGTCTATAAACACCTCCAAATTCATTTTTAGCGAATATCTGCCTCAGGCGTCTTAATAATATCGGCTTTATTCCGGCTGGTGAGTTTAATTTATTATTTTAGTGATTAGCTGGTGCGATTAAATTGCAATAATAAAATTAGCTGTTGACGAATTATCTGTCTAAAACGGAAATTATAATGCACGTGAGTGGGCGAGCACAACGGACGGATCAAACTTTTACGTTTTAGACTTAAAAGCCTAAGCAGGTACAACTAGAATCAACAGCGCACACCTGAAGTAAACAAAAATCATTTCTTTGAGAATCTGTCCTCTAAAAACAACGGCAAACGTTACTGGCTTATTGAGTATACTACCGGTATAGAAAAGCATGAAGTCCGTGGAAATTGATAATTGCCATTTATATCATTTACAACGTTTGGTCTCGCCGGTACCACATTCGCGAATTGTCAAAGAACAAACGCAATTGATGAACAAGAACAACGAAAAACACTACGTGAACGAGAAAAAACTTGACATGCAGGAAGCTAAAAAGTCAAGCTCTCCATGACCGTCTTTCCTCTCTCGTTTCTTTTCTCTTTGCACTGCAACCGTAGCGTCTGTTACTGACTGGGCTCAACTTTAGGTTGGCCGGCTGCAGTTCAGTACTGTAACGACGACGTAACAGCCACACTTTTAGACAGATCGAAACGTTAAAGGAGACGAACAACTGACAAATTTAATAACGCCTTACCGAAAAAATAAACTACGTGATTATCCTTGTCCAGAATAACTTTTTAAATCCAAAGGTGCGGTGGTGGGCCGGTAGGCTGGGGCGGGCTGTGGGGCTAAGGTCCTCGAATCCTGTCATTTAATTTCCTTGCCTGTTTGATAGAGCTTTACGATGCGCAAAGAGCTGCTACGTGGCCCTTTCCGTCTAGACAGAGAAGTGGATAAATGGAATTTGAAGGATAACAATTCTGTATCGAAACAAGGTGGAGTTGCGAAAAAATGGACTCTAAGACCGTCAGTACTTCCCTAGCAGGAATTTCGGAGCCTCCAAAACAAATATAGGGTTAGGTGTATTGATAACTGGAAGTTAGAGCTTTTAACTGTGTTATAATTAGACAATTAAATCATAAGCTCATTACGGATTTTACCCACCTGCAGTTTGTATTGGGCTTTGTCTGTAGATTTGTTATCATTTTTCTCTGGCATTGCTGGCCGTTAGATATAAAGTAAGTCATGTTACAGTCTCCTACCATTGTAGCGCTGACTTTGAGCGATAGACCTGAATAAAAAAAATGCACGAATCAATTACCACCTGTATTCTGTCTCTAGTTGTTGTTGTTGTTTACTTGTTTCTTTATCTGTTTGTTTTCTCTTGGATAGAGGACATGGACAGGCCAATGGTATAGCTTCATACTGACCATACTGGGCTTTTAATAGTATCTTATCACTAAAAAAGACACTATGGAAACAATCATGGGGGACCTTTAGATAACAGTACGAGTGCCAGTATGAGATCGAGTTCGAGTATAACTTTCGAATTTCAACTTAGTAACACTACCAGCCCTCACTCCTCCCTGTTGCGGACCATGTTGAATAGGAGACTATCGGTACGAGACTGGCTTGAGATATATGATAATTGAGAACACAAACACTGCGTTTGGAAAGTCGTACTAGGACTCGATCTCTCGCGTATTCCATACTCCTATCTAAAAGGTCACTAATAATAATAATCAACTCGCGGTTTCCATTTTTATAGAGCAAGGGAAGGCTGAAACCCTGCTTTTCTTTCCATGTTCCTAGTTAGACTTAGTAGGAACTGGGAACGAATCTAAAGTCGCGATATTTTTTGGACATACAGACAAGGTCTGTTGCTGTGGCATCGGACAATTCGTTTACATGTAGACCATAGTCGATTTGAAGGTGAAAATTCGTCTCAGCTAAATATGTCGTGATCTGCCCGATTGGTTACTAGAATACCGAAATTCTAGCTGGAGTCATTGATGTTTTCGTTCAAGATTTCCTTCAAAATGACTTGGAAAATTTCAAACGCCATGAAAGATAGATGTAATATTCATATTACAAACGTGACAGGTGAAACAAATCTTGCCCTCGCCCCAATTTTGCGCGGCCAAAACGTTGCTGTTTAGGGGATACAGCCGGGCTTCATTCCGTGTAGTATAAAATTTCTGCTGGTGCTAAGAATCCGATTAATTACTTTTTACTTGTCAGCTTGAATGTTGACACAAGTCTAGTGGTTGATTTGTTTTGGATGCTTCTTTTTATGGTTGCTGTCATACCGATTCATTATTAAAATACTACATTTTCGAGCAAGGAACGTACTGACAATAACAGACATACTCAAGGCAGTGATATTTTAAATATTCATCTGTGTTTACTCTCTATCCCACTAGACAAATACAAAGTGTCTGAGTCCAAAGAAAGAAAACGAAAAAATGCTTGAGTGAGATATCCGGAGGACAGAATGACCTTTTCGTGTTTATAACGACAGATGTTCTCGCGTGATGCCCCAGCAGCGCCCAACTGTGTTTCAACGAACGCAGTTTTCAGTTCCTCCTTCCTACGATCTCTTACATTTTCCTTGAACAGGCTCGCTGCCCTGCTCAAACCTCCCAAATTAGCTCCCGATCCAAACAATAGAAAGCTCTTGAACTGATAACTGCAATCGAACTCGCTATTCTTCGACAAATGTAAACAATTCCGTGCGTGAGAGCAATTAATAAACCAGTTGGTCGATTTTATAAATCAGTTGTGTTGGGCTGTGTTCCGGCACAGCCGACCGAACAGCAAATCACAGGTCTACAAGTCAACGCCTCGAACAAAAATATATATAAAAAAAATCCATGAGAAAATATTCCTTTCATCGATACCACAATCAAAATATGGCGTATTTATTATTCCATGCGCGTTGCATTGTTCGCGCATAAATGTACTCAAGCGGCGAATTGATTAAAGTCGCGAAACTCAGCAAAAATTTTCAGTAGTTTGTAAAGCTCTAACATGAAATCTGCTTTCTTTTTTTTCTTTTCTCGCCTGTGGTGAAAAGGTCAACAAGCTAACCGAACGAGAAATAGGCATTTGAGCCTATTTTCGCTCACTGAAGAAGCTACTAATCGCAAATGATGTTCAGCAGTGACTTGGTTGATCATTATTCAACCGAGCAGTCAACGATGAAAAAGTCATATTATGATGAAATTAAACCGTGTTAATTAAAAGATTTAGAATCTTACCTGCGATGAGGAGGACAAAATACACTGCTGAAGCCGACATATTCTCTTAAACTCATCCGCGAGGCTTTATAAAAGGATGTGATGACATGTAGGTGTGATCTCTTCCTTTTGACAGATGCACTTGCTTTGTTTATAGTAGCTGCCGCCAAAACAAGATGACGTGACAAACTAATGCGTGACATAGCGAGGAATACCTTATGGGGCACTCAGGGACAAGATTGTCCTGCGGTTCGAGCCTTGTTTGGTGGAGACTTTCATGATTCAGCTTTCTGCTTTGACGCGATACACCCGAACGAACGCGGAAATCGAGAGCTTCCGATCCCTCGCCATGATATGTCAGTATAACAAGATCAGTCGCAGTTCTTGTCCAGTTATGGCCCTAACGTTAAACTGGCGCAAAGTTAGCCTGGGGAGAAAATACCCAGTTATGAAAAAAGTATGCTGAAAATTTCAGTCAAAATTAAAAAAGAAAATGTGTGATGATTTTGATACAAATACGACGTTCTCGGGAGAAAAAAAACACGCTTGTTTTCGTTGTTTCTGTCACGAGACATCGTTGTATCAAATCCACGTGATGGATCTTCATTTATTTATTTTTTTTATTATTTTTATTTATTTATTTTGTTTGCTGGGGGAAGTAGGGGAAGGTTATGACAAGCTATCCGGTCGAAGAAAAAAAGAAAAACATTAAAACAGTTGCAATCAAACAGCAATTCGTCTTCAGCTGTTTAGAGTAATTTTCTGTAATAGACCTTATTCGCTTGGACGTTTTGGTTACCCCTTTACAGACCGTGTGATGATACTCTTGAGAATTAAATTTTTGCTTTCAAATTTTCAAATAGTCGCGTGAAAATGAACGAATAAATTTTAGATGAATAAAAGAAAAATTATCTAGAGAATATCACATGGTATCAGCCCAAGCGAATGTGGTCGATTCAGTTCACAACTTACGTGTATCCTGGATTAAAAATTCAGTACAACTTTATTTTTATCTTTATTTTTATTTTTTACAACTTTGTTTTTACATGATTCTTTTACACTCTATTTATCTAATTTTCTACGCCTTAAAACTGCAAAAGCCTTCAAAAACGTCCCATGACACGGGAAAGGCCAATACTTTAACTCATTACCGACAGTGATTTGATTGATTTTTGGCAAGATTGCAAAAGAATAAATACTCAGAAAATACACTCTGTTTTTATGAGAACCATTTTTATAAGAACGTTGAGTTTGGCTTTTGCCCCAAAATGTAAGAAAATGTATGGGCAAAAATAAGAACATCTTCAGGCTCAGCCAAATTTTACGCGGTCTTATAAAAAAAAATCGGTACATCTCATATATAGGCATCGATTGGCAGGAAAACAGCTGATGCTCGCATGCAAAAAAAAAAAGATATTATCCACTTTCATAGATTACTTCAAATAATATTTGAGGTTGAGGCCAAACGAAAAGAAAAACAACCAACCAAACGTAACAAACCAGCAAACCCTACACTAAAACGTTTACACTGAGTATGGCCGCCAATTTGGGGTTCAACCGGCCGACTTCGAGCGGGTAAAAAGGCATTTTCCATGATCAAGAGAAAATGAGCCATGATCCGTTAGCGAAAAAAAGTTAACAGTGTTTGTAAGTAAGGTACAAGCTTTATTAGTATGCAAAAATCTCAGATACGAAAATTTCGTTTCGGTAGTACCTTAAAAAAAAAAACGTGCAAAAAGAGTGCAGGTATCCCACGCAATTCTTGCAGGACAACATATGATATTTGCAACTCGGCCTGCGGTCTCTCGGTTAAGTATCAGGCCCGAAATATTCTTGGCCGCCAACGCAAGATAAGTTTCACTGAAAAAATGTTAAATTTATTGAAAGAAAAGTCGAATATCGAGATACCAAAGGGAACGAACGAGCCAACTTGCAGAGTAATCCACAAACCTCGTCACTAGGGCATCTCCGCTCTCACGAAGTTGAGTCAAAAGATCGCTGAATATAATTCGTCAAGTATCTAACATTAGTCGCACAAGCATCTTCAAATAAAGCTGGTACGACTTGGAAGGAGGAAGAGGAAGGAAAAAAATAAATAGTTTTTTTCAAACCTGTCTAGTTAGCCTGTATTTTGAGTAGTGCTAATTCTTTGCATTTGTGGGGCTTATCTTATTCAAACAAGCGGAAAGTATTTGCACTACGTTACCAGTCAGCTGGGGTGATCTACGGCGCCCACAGACGGGCGTTTAATTAATGTTACCAATAATGGGACGTGTTCCCACTCGCTCTACAACAATGTCATTAAAAAATGCATTTTTGCTTCTTTCTGTCTCTCTCTCCAGTGTTGACAAAGCCTGCTCGAGGAATCGAAGCGTTTCGAAAAAAAGTGTTCCGTGACTAGGCCATGGTGATATTCTTATACAACAGTATGGAAAGCAACATAGCTACTTAGGCTTCCCTGCACGTGACCGAGCATCTTCAATTTAAAAACTCGTGATTTCTTTTCCTCCGCCTTCAAGCACAATTGCATGCTGATTGTTGATGAAAATTTAAAAAAGAAATAAAGACATCATGCAGAATTTTTGTTTCTCTTTTTTCCCACTACACCTCACGTGCGAGTGCTAGAGGCATGGAATAAATAAATTGAGCCGTCCTAATGAAATTGAATGTATACGGTTTTCTTTTCACGAAGACTGCATGAGACC
The DNA here is from genome assembly GCA_963693305.1 of Meandrina meandrites. NCBI lineage: Eukaryota > Metazoa > Cnidaria > Anthozoa > Scleractinia > Meandrinidae > Meandrina > Meandrina meandrites. The sequence continues at coordinate 31,202,438 of OY855909.1, forward strand.
AAAGAATATTTAAATATATGTTTCAATTGCACTCCATAAATGTCGCCTTAATTAACGATAACAATGCTTCGTCCGTATAATTCATCCTGTACTCCTGCCCTGCAGGTCTTGCGTAATCTGTAATTAGGTCTTGCATGGGCAGTATACAATAACAGTTCTATACACTTTAAACTTTAAACTGATTTATCACCTGTTTACTGACTTTTTCTTTCTTCAGTTATTCCATTTTTCTGTAACGGAAAAGTGTGGCTAACTAAACCAAATCCATTTACGAAATTACAAACAGATTGAAGAGCAAATATTGTTGTGCTCCGCGGAGGAAGTTTGAACTTCGAAATTGTATTTTTCACGCATTCGTGATACAAAGCGACTGCATGGACATGAATTCTATTTTTTTTTTCTATACCCCGCCAAGAAGGAAGCACGCTTGTAAAGTTACCTGGTTTCACTTATGTCAAGCACAGCCAAGTCAGTTTAACTTTGTTGTAGCAACGTTGCTTCCGTGTTTTCTAGGTATTCTCTTAAAAAAGGAAAGCGTAGGCATTGGTTAAGGATAGCGAACCCTTCAGACTCAGCCGCCTACTTCCGAAACCTTGCTATCGATTTAAGAACTCAATGGGGCACCCAACAAGAAAGCTTATATTCCGTGCTTGTTCGTTTGTGCACTTGAATAGTTGCGGAATAGTTGCAGAAGCAAGTTGGAGATTTCTATGAAATGGCACTGCTAAGCAAGAGAAGAACCAACACGTTCGTTTTCGTGTCACTTCTGATGATGACACTCCTTGCTGATCACTCTCAAGGAATTATGGGATGGTTTGGAAACGGAGGAAAGCGACCAAATGGCCGGAGGTCCATAATTAAGGTGTGATATAAACAGAACTAAGTTTGAAAGATTTGAAGGGAAAAGCGCCCTGGGGACGTCGACGAGGTTGAGATTCAAGATTTAACACATTCAAACTTGTCTGAAGGCAAGGCATTTTGTTCAGCTTATCAGTGAAATGACCGCTAACTAGTGTAGCCAAACTGCGAGAAAACCATCCATAGAAAAGCGTGCGATTATCATCTGAACGGCAAAGAATAACAAGCATTCTTAATCATGTTTATCGATATTTCGAAGTTTCTGAATACGAGTTAAGTTTCAGAGAGCGAAAATACGCACCTAGTGGAGCTTGAAGATTAAAGCTAATTGCTCGGTCGTCCCCACTCCTCACCTCGGCTTAATTGTATAAGAAATGAAAGTGTAATAAGCAATTTGGTAAGCGCCGAAGTCAGCTGGGCATTTTGCTTGTCAGGTTAATCCTTTTCGCCTTAAGACTCGAAAAGAAATCTGGCAAAATAAGAATCATCCTATTGTGCACTTAACTTTTATTTATTTATGAAATTTTGTCCGTTTAAGTTTTGTATACCAATAGTTCTCCAACCGCCGCCCCTTCTTTTCAAAAAAGGGTTTCACTCTCCACATTGAATACATATTATTAACACTAATATATAAGTGGGTGTTTTTTAGTTCCCGGCTTAGAGAGGTCCTCTCTTATGATATGGGTGGTGATCTAAAACATTTGGAAAAAATTCGCCCTCGCGTTAGCATTGTTGTAAACGGTAACTAGCTGACTAGGCATGAATGATTCACGGTAGATTTTTGAGTACTGAATTATGAAAGACACATAGGAGGGTAAGTCAGTTTGCGAATTTATGATACTGAATGATACTGGATGTCATAGAGCTGGAGACCGGACGTAATTGGTGGGTGTTAATTATAAACCAGTGAGAAACAGTTGGTAATTACCATTCGTACCCGTGACGATGTCAAAGCTGATCGAATGGACGATCTGAGCAGTCTGTAGTTGTTTCTCTTAGACCGCGAGTGGGACGCCAAGCTAGCAAGAATCGAAACACACGAACTGAGAAATGACATCGAGTAAGCCAGAGGAAGACTGTACAAAAGAGAGAAAATATTACCGTTCTCTTCCCCAACGCCCATCATTTTTCTTAGCAGGCGACGGCCCAGGTATGAGATACAAAGCTCATTTCTCGTGCTTTGGCTACGCCGGCTAAAAAAAACACGACAGGGTGTGGTCACGAGAGTGAAACAACGCTTTTTCTCAGTTAAGGGCCGCCTGAGGAAAGACTACGAAATTAATCTGAAATTTGTATTTTCCGCCTTAGCTGCAAGAGCACTTAGAAAAGACGCATGGCAGCAACGCAACACCTCGTCCAAACTCAAGACACGTTGCTCCTGGACAAAAAGAAAGACCAGGTTTAAATAAGCTTCATCGCCGCAAGCTGGCGGTTTTTGGAAGGCATTTCAGCTTAAAGATGGAAGAATGAAACGGATTTAACGGCCTAAAGATGAAGAAATGAAACACATAAACAGCTTTGAGATGGAAAAATGAAACGCATTTAGCAGATACAGATCATAAAATTAGCGCAATTAAGTCAGCACTGTAGAAATTTCACTTAGCTCTTACAGTTCTCTTTGGCATTAGAAGATGAACCCGTATTTCCTAGCTTTATTTATTTTCTTTTTTGTTTTATTTCTTAATGCCATGGGCAAGACACTTCAATTGCAAAGGACAATTGTTGGAGTACGACATTCTCTAAGACTTGAACTCGCTTCAAGACAATATTCCACGAATGACTTTCTTTACTCTATCTGGTCGCCTGTCTTCTCGGCAGCCGAATTGCCAGCTAAAAAGATTTGTGTACCATAGTTTAAATAAACACAAAGATAAAACGAAAACGAAAACGAACGGTAGTTCGTCTAGGATAATCGTCGGGGTAAGAGGAAGTCACTTTTCTTTGAACATGACTTCCACTCAGCTTGTCCCCTGGCTCACCCCGACAATGACAATAGACGAACTACTGATGAACTACTGATACTTATACTTCCGAATTTTTTTTTTCCTTTTAAATTTAGCAATAAGACTAAAAGCCCGGGTTTTCTAATTATCTTAGTACCAAGCTAAATAATGATTGCTTTCCAGAACCTACAATTTAATTTCCTTATAAGGGCATTGCGCGCGCTATTGTGTTCATTGAATAGAAAACAACAGGAAAACCAATCAGATTCGCGGATTTTCAATAGAACATGACTGATGGTCTACTAAAGTTGTTAAAAATATAGAGAAAGGGGAAAAACTTTATTTAGAGCTTGCGACTAAGAGAAAATGTCACTGGGTTGAACGTTTGATGAAACCTTCGCATCAACATCGGAGACAGCCACACAACAGCGAGCAGCTATCGCAACGGTTCAAATTTGCCGCCATTCGCCACTTTCACATCTCCCATAGTACACTTTGTCTGCCTCCCAAAATTTTGCATAAGTATTGTTTTCAATTTCTCCTGGGACATACAGTCGTCCCAAGAGAAATTTAAAACTACACTTTTGCAAAATTTTGGAGACAAACAAGGTGTATTATGGGAGATGTGGAAATGGTGAAATTTTTTTTTTCCATTGGTTCACTTCATATGATTGTTTAGACTTATTTGATAAATTGCAATACATTAAAACCGAATAAAGCTAGTAGCAATATTGTGTCCACTATTTTATTTCAATAAATAATCGTTTAAAACGTATTTTACAATCGTGTAATCATGAGTATGCATGCCTGTTTTGCGTATGGATTAGCTATTAATAAACGAGATTACCTTCAATTGATGTGTTAAATGGATGCTTTGAGTGAGATTGATACTGTTTTTGTTTGGTCACGGTGTTTCGCCTGTTCCAGGCGTTCGGTTAGTTGGGATCAGCGCGAAAGACGGGATAAGCGTGAAGAATGGCGAGTGGAAAAAAAAGGCGAGGGGTTCCTTCGTCAACCAACTGAACGCCTGAAGCAGGCCACACATTTCTTAGAAAATGACATGCACTTTACAAAAGTTACAAAGGATGACTAGTTAGAAGATAACAACGAGACGCTGCGTGAATCTGGATGAAGCCTTACTCTATGAACAATGTTGAACAGGCCATTTCCGAGTTGCCCATTGCCTCATTTTCAAAACGAGTCTTTGCGCGAAACCATTCAAATGAAAGTGAGTTTTATTTCTGTTATTTGCATAAATAGTTTCGCACGAAGACTCGTTTCGACACAGAGGCAAAAGGTAACTAACAAATGGCCTATCGAAACGATCTCTTAAAATACGAAGAGTTCATTGTATATTACAGCCCTATTCCAATTCCCCCGAAATAGAACTGAACACAGATTTTCAACCAAACTTTGCCTATTGGTTGATTACCTAAAGGGAACTTAAATTTTGAAATAAAAAAGGGGGGTCACCACATTCGTTTAGGTGCGGAAAGACCTTGTATTTACCACATTATTTCCTAAACTGCGTACCGAAAATAACTTATTTATGCTCTAAACTCTGTAATGATGAAACACACAAGCAAATAGACAATAAATGAATTTATTGTATTGGAGGAATAGGTCGAGCAGTGCCATAATACGACCTGTACAAAACACAACTTACATAATACAGAAGAATAAATGGTAGCAAAATACAAAATGAGTCTAAACTGACTCTTACAAAAACTGAATTAATTAAATTCCAATGTGCAAAGGAACATAAAGACGTGAATCGACTTTATCGCGAACATAGCCGTCTTTAGCTGAATCTGATTTCCACCTTCCGTGAACTTTGAAAAGGCGATCAGGAACATTCAGATTTGCAGCGGAAGTAGCTCCTCCGGACCTGAAGCTGTGATTACTAAACTTAGAGGGGTCTAACCCAATAGCTAACAACTTCTCCTTAAGAATTTCTCCCGCTCTGCTAGCGGTGAGGGGCTTGGAAGACAAAACATTGCACTTCAAGTTCTTGTCGTACCGTAAGGATCTGAAAATGAAATTCTGAGAAAACAAAGGAATCCTTGCAGCTTCTAAGTACTTAGTAAGGTAAGTATAAGGACAAGTACAATTACTAGTCTTAGCAATATAAACCCAGGAACCATCTCTGTACTTATCAGTCTTGCTGACTTCAACAAAAATCTTATGATAAAGATCTTCAGTAACGATGTTAGATCTCCTAATGCTTAAAAGCTCGGAAATGCGGAAAAAACCAGCATATGCAAGTAAACACATACAGACAAACCTGATATCAAGTAAATTACTACTCTCCCCATACTGCTGGAAAATTAAGCCAAGGATCTCTGGGGTAATGGGCTCCGCCTTCCTGACAGGTTTACGAGGAAGGCGACTGGAAGCCTCAACAATAGACTTGACAAGAAACTTGTCGCACGGATTGCAATTTTCAAAACCTGCTAACTTATGCACCCAGTTAATAGCATAAAAAACACTGTAAATTGTAGAGCTACCTAGTGAATTCTCAAGTAAATGATGCAAATACAAGGAAACTGTGATTGAAGTAGCTGGGAGAAAAGAAACCTCCCCAGTGCTATGCAAGCACCACGCTTTAAACTTACAAAACGATCTACAATAATTAATAACTGTGTTATCAGCTCGAGAATTGAAGGCAGAGAGCCAAAGCTTCTCACAAAGTGGAACGCCAAACGTCCGACTGGTAGCTGCTTTAACATCTGAAGCAAAAAATAGAGAAAATGAAATGACAAAAATGACCAAACCAAAAATATAACTGAATAAATAAAAACACACGGTGTCCAAGTGGTCCCAAAAACACAGCAAAATATCGCCACTAAGGGCCCAAGTGGTCCCTGCATAATGAAAAAGACCAAGTGGTCCACAAAAAGGGATCCAAGTGCATCCCACAATACTCGGATACCATGTGGTATGAGCGTAACCACTCAACAAACTGCAGAGGAAACCCTCAACAGATGTGAAAGGGGGGGGGGGGGGGGGGGGCGTTAACGTAAGGCCTCTCTAGGAAATCCTCAAGAACAGGACCCCTGAACGGAAATTTTGAGATCCAAAAAGGGCATTTTTATAATTACCCAAAACAAAAACATCACTACCCATGGGGATCTCGAGAAAATCAGAGAATATGGGGGACAAACCCTCGTCTGTAAAAATCAATGGCCAAAATGGAGCGGAAGGCCAAGCAGGAACAACAAGTGTAGCGCGACCGCCAAGGGCAACCATGTGATTGGGGACCCTGGGGATGAGAAAAATAGGTGGAACGAGCCAATTATTCTCTCCCGCCCAAGAAACAGAAAAGGCATCAACCGCCTCTGTTCCAGGGCACCAAAACCTGCTATTGAAACGGGGCAACTGAGTATTTTCATGATTCGCGAAGCGGTCCACGGAGTGAGGCCCCCATTTCTCCTCGGCCAAAAGGAAATAATCCCTGTTGACCCGCCAATCATCATAATCCACCACTCTACTCAAAAAATCAGCTCTATCATTAGCCGATCTCGGAATCCATTCAACTTCCAATGTGATACAATTGAGCAAGCACATACTAAAAATGCGCAAAGCTAAACGTTGCAAATCTTTCTTCATGCTTCCCACTTCAACAATTCTAGAAACACTCTGATTATCAGTATACCACTTAATAGTGTGCCCTTTAACTAAAGGCAAAAAAGATTCTAGACCCAGGGAAATAGCCTTTAGTTCCCCATAAGAGGAGCTCTTCTGAGCCTCTTCAACACTCCACATCTTATGAGAGATGGTGTTATGAAATTCTAACATGTAACTGGCACAACCCGTAGAACTCGCATCGGAATAACATACACGGGTATAAAGAGACTGTACAGACAACAGGCGTCTACTGTTAAGGGAAGGAATATTGTCTTTCCAAAAACATAGTTCATTAAGAGTGGAACCCGATAGGGAAATTTTGCTATCCCATGTAGGACTTCTTAAAATATCGAAATGAGAATACCTTGTCATGATACGAGTAATATTACCAAAAACGAAACCCATTGAGATAATCTTACCAACAAACTGGGCCAATTTTCTAGCAGTGCTAGAAGGATACTGAGAACGAATTGAATCAATAACCTGTACCGCACTGAGAATTCTTTCTGAAGGGATGGAGATAGTATAAATAGACAAATCAATACAAAAACCCAACCAAACTAAGCAAGAAGTTGGCTGCCAAATTGATTTACTGTCATTGGGAAGGAAACCAGAAAGCTGAAGCGAAGTCTTAACAAATAATGAAGCAGCTACGCAGCGAGCGAAATCACGGGCAGAACCAAGCCCGTCATCAAGGTAAACTGTAATTCTCACAGCATGACTCCTCCAATATCTGACAAGAACACGAACAACCTTAGTAAAAATATACGGAGCTGAGGATAACCCAAAAGGGAGAACTGTAAACACAAAAAACTTCCTTACACCATTAACAACCCAAGAAAGCCCTAGAAAAGTTTGATGTTCCTGCAAAATATCGATATGGTGGTAGCCAGATTTAAGATCAAATTTAAACATGAAACGATCGAAGGGAAGGTAAACACAAGCGTTCCTTAAATCCTCAAACTTAAATTTCTCTTTCCAAATGTGTTTATTGACATGCCTAAGGTCTAAAATCAACCTCTTCTTCCCACAACTCTGTATGGAAACAGACAAAGGATTGACAACATGAGGAGGACTAGAAACTTGAACAACTGAGCCTGACAAAAGAAGCTCCTGAATAGCCTCTAAAACAAAATCAGCGTGCATGAGCGCTGAACGGTTATTATCAAAAAATGCATTCTGAGGAACTGTAATAAAAGGTATGGTATACCCCTTGTCAATAACCCGGAGAATGAAATCATTTGCACCTAGAGTAAGCGACCAAAAATTAAATTGAGCTCTGAGCCTACCCTTAACTGATTGAATACGATTGGGAGAATTCTCAAATTCAAAACGCTCCTCGAAAACTAGACCATCGTCTGAAATACCTTCAAGAGTATCATTCACCACTTTCTGGTCAGAAATGGAATTACTGCTGCCCAGAAGAGCCGCTGTCTTTAATTGGCAAACTTTGGAGCTGTTTGTAGGTTGATGGGGCAGAGAAGTATTTGTTGGGGCAATTGACTCTCCAATGACCGGTCTGGCCGCAGGCGAAGCAGATGTCATAACGGCCTTTATCAAAGGCGCCTTTCGACGTTTGAGGACGAAAATTAGTAAAATTTCTTGGCGTAATAGAGGAGACAGTTGATGAAGAACCAGATGACGTGCCTGGACGCTGAACGACCTGTAGAAACGGAAGAAAGGGGAAACTAAGTGACGGTCGATTGAAGGCACTGAAATGACCTAAAGTGAGAGCACAACACGTGGTGAACCTATTTAAAGACATCCCAAACAATAAGCGTGGTAAACACGCCTAAATGCGGTACGCATTACGTAACCTCCATTCCGACACATAATCCCAACGCACCGAGCATAAATACATTTATTTCCTAAACTGCGTACCGAAAATAACTTATTTATGCTCTAAACTCTGTAATGATGAAACACACAAGCAAATAGACAATAAATGAATTTATTGTATTGGAGGAATAGGTCGAGCAGTGCCATAATACACGATGCTAAACGCTAAAGAAAATAAAGAACGGGCAAAGAAGACGAATGAAAGTAACAGATAAAAATACTCAACTTCTGTCCCGACTTCGCAATGCGGGCGTTCTTCTTCTTTCTCAACGCTCTCTGCTCCGCAGCACGGATCTTCTTTTCGTCTTCAGAACCAGAAGCGACTTCGTCAGAAAGATACTCGTCAACTGCGGCCCAACCTGCTTCAGATTTGTCAGCAATTCTGATGAGCTTGTTTCTTCGCTTTATGGCCTTTGAAGCGGAGTTGAGGGAATCGTCGAGTTTAAGAATCAACGCTGAAACTTGATGATTTTCGGGGTTTTCAAGGTCGACGAGAGATTTCAGCGAATCGACAAAAGAAAGACTCTGGGTGATGTGCTCCAAAGTCTCAATATTGAACTCGAACTGCTTCTTGTTGCCGCTAAACTTGAATGTTAAGTTCGATTCGGACTTAAGTTTCTTAAACAAGGAAGAAGACGACTTGAGTTGATCTTCCGAAAGCTCGCGCTTCAAATGCGAAAACTTCTGATCAAAGTAAGACCTTAAGTCTTCAAGAGTCCCGGCAGAAATAGCTTTTGGATCCTCCTCGCCATCTTTATCAGACATGATAAACAAGCAAAAACTAAGTGACGGTCGATTGAAGGCACTGAAATGACCTAAAGTGAGAGCACAACACGTGGTGAACCTATTTAAAGACATCCCAAACAATAAGCGTGGTAAACACGCCTAAATGCGGTACGCATTACGTAACCTCCATTCCGACACATAATCCCAACGCACCGAGCATAAATACATTAATTCCTTAAAATTCCATTGCGAATACTGGCAAAGTACACGTTTTTGGTGATAATCTGTTTTTCAAACATAGAAATTGATCTGTATTCATTTTATTGAAAGAGTTTGATCGTTACACCCAAAATACGTGAAAAAATTGATAGTTCCCCATACTCGTTTACGAGAAATCGACGATTTATTTCTATCGCGGACTAAGTTGTATAGGAAAAAGCCGCCATTTTGTTTATGTCCGCGCGCTAATGGCGCAAGAAATCGTGCGCAGTAAGGATGCGCAATGCAAAACAGAGGAATGACCTTAACTTCTAAGATCAGTCAGCCGGAAGTTACACTGTCTCTATTTGGGCGTTTTACTTCCTTTATCCCGAGAGACATCTGAAAGTCAAGCTGGAAAATTCAGGTCGTGTAGTTGTTCTCGCAAGGTCGTACATGTATGGTTCGCTATCGGTTTTAAGAAAACAATAGAACAAAGAACAGAACAATACCCCTAGCCGCAATAACAATAGCTACTGCTACACAAGAGGGCCAGCATTAGACCCTTTCCGAGTTGCCTTTTGCCTCAGTTTCAAACGAGTGTTCGTGCGAATCCATTCAAATGAAAATGACTTTGATTTGCATGAAGATGGACGTGAAGGTGAAACACATTTTCATATGAATGTTTTCGCACGTAGACTCGTTTTGAAACAGAGGCAAAGGGCAACTCGGAAATGGCCAGTATCTGTTAGAGAATGGCCAGCATCTGTTAGAGAGCTACTAGTCAATTCTTTTTTGCCCCACTTTTAAACCGTTGACGCGGTACTAGAAAGAGTCGATGTGTTGGCTATCGTTGGTTGAAATTAAAATATTTTAAGCCAATTGGTACATCACAGATATTTCTGTTGAAATCAACGTCAAAAGTTGGGAATCTCAGACTCTTGGCTATCTCGCGGATGAAGGAAGTGAGGCACCCGAAGAAAAAATGGTGTTTTCTCAACTCTGGATCAGAGATTAACCGCCTCAGTTCCAAGCGCCGTAAAATCTCTCTATTGTCTCCTCTGCCCAAATAAAATAGCATGACAAGTGAATGCCATTTGCGAAATGGTTCGCCTGGCAGCGAATAGGAACACTATAGTGAGAAGAACGAGACCGAACATGTACAACGACACCGTTTGGGCATCTTCTTGGGCGCTTTTTACGAGATTCACTGCATGGACCTGAGGTGGAGGGTCCAGGACCCACCTCAGATACACAGCGAGGAGCCCAAGTCCTGCTCCAGTTACGTCACTAATACAACCGTCTGCAAATAAAGACAACCAGGAAACTTTTAATGTTGACCGTTAACATCATACAAACATACAAATTCATTTCTCTTTTGAAGTTCAAAATCAGTGTATTGCGCTCGTTGTTCTTCACTCCCACAGTGCCTCCCCGGCTAGCTAGGAGTACACTATGGGTACAGGCAACTTGTCGAGGCGAATTAAAATGAATGTATGAACTTAATCGTAACAACTGATAAACGTAAAACTCTAAGTACTGTGTGCAACGATTAGCTATCCAGGAATTTCTTTTTCTGTTCAGGAAGCTAACTAAAAACAAAAAATAAATAAAATAAAACTGGTATCAAAAACAAATTTTAGAGGCAGAAATTGTAAGGATTTGTACAGTGTTTCAAAACTGACACTCTATTCAAACCCTTCTGGTTGTCCGCTTATAAACGTTCTGTCCAGTCCTTTTGTCGTTCAGTTACAGGACAGTTTTCAATTCAGGGTCATTAAAAAAAAAAAAAAATAGTCACTCTCGCCAGTCACAATGGATACAGGCGATCCAGTGATCCAATCAAAATTTGAAGAAAATGCGCGAAGCCGGCACGAAACGATAGAAAACGTGGCTACGCGAGCGAGTCATGATTGGTTTTGGTTTTACTTCTGATTGGTCAAGAAAGTTGCGCGAGTTTTTTTTTAAAAAAGGTAAAGGTAAAGGTAAAGCAACTTTATTTAAAACCAATCACTAAGCGAAGTAAAGCAAAACCAAAGCAAACATGAATTACTTGTGACAATGAAGTGAAAACTGCTCTCACTCCAATTTAATAAACTTGCTCAGTTTAGAACATTTTGTAGCAAGCTAGTTAAAGAATTAAAATTGAGCTATTATCTTTTAGGGCTACAGCTATTAGCTATTAGTACTCACTTCCAAGGTAAACTGATTTCAGTTCACGTTTTGCTTTTCCAGTTTCAGTTACACTAATAATCAGGAAACAAAACCAACAAATTAAGGTGCCTTAAGAAATACTGATCCAAGAATGAATAAATTGTAATCTCTATTGTAAAAGAAATATGCAATGCATAAGGCAAATTTCTTCAAGACAATGTTGCCCATACAGCAGGCCATAACCATTGGCTCTAGTTCAAGCTGGGAGGCGCGGTGGCCTAATGGTTAGCGTGCTGGACTCTGGATTGGGTGGTCCGGGTTCGAGCCCTGGCCGGGGCACCGCATTGTGTTCTTGGGCAAGATACTTTACTCTGACTCATAGTGCCTCTCTCCACCCAGGTGTATAAATGGGTACCGGCAAATTTACTGCTGGGGGTAGCCCTGCGATGGACTAGCATCCCATCTAGGGGGGAGTAGAAATACTCCCAGTCACTTCATGCTATGGAACCAGGGACAAGCTCCAGCCTGATGGGCCACTAGGCTTGTATGTACATTGTATGTACATTATATTTCTTGCATTTAAAGCAAAAACAAGGCACACAACAATTATTCAATCCTCCTTCACCCTTGAGACCTCGAAAAGGTGTCAGCTGATAGGAGGTTAAAAAGTTAGTGTTTGTATGTGTCTGGGGCCATGACCTAGGCTGCATAGCAGTCATTTCCTTTCCAGACGTGTGGAGTTAATGATGAAACTGCGAGTGAGCAAGCATGCAGATTTGATCATTCACTCTGCACACTTGGAAAGGAAATGACTTCATGACAGAAGGCTAACCATGACTGAGTGTATGCTTAGGCATCTATTAGAGGTTCAGCTGTGCTCAAATTATCAAGAAAACTTTAAAAGTGAAATAGAATACCACATTACTTATGTATGATTATACTATTATTACCTCAACTTTTCCTCTCCCACTCTAGTGTAGTCTCCGTAACATCCACTGTCCAGTTGCCAGGCTATAGCATTAGATAGCCCACCCCCCGACAGCAGTTCATGGTACCCTAACAAGCCACAACTGAAGCTTAGCTTCAAGATCAACATGAGATCCTCTGGGTCACCTTCTCCCTGAAATTGTGTCCAAGCATTGTTGAAGTAGGCTAAGGTGCAAATGTGTTGTAGATGTGTTGTTAACTTGTCTCCTGAGGTTTCCATTCTTGTCAGCAACTTGTCGCGACAACCTTTTTAGCAACCACATGAAATTAATACAAATTAAAGCGGTAATGTCACGATGTTTTTAGTCATTTTTCTGATTACTTTGAGATTGAAGGAAGCCTCAAAATAATGGTTTTCTAACAAAGAAAAACAGTAATGTAGTAATAAAAACGTGAAAATAACCAAGGATGGTTTCAACTGGCAAAGATTAAGACCAATGACGACCAACAAACTTGAAAAAAATTGCCAGTTTTTTCAAGATGCATTGTCCGTGACGTAGCATGTTTAAACCAATAAGGAATGAAATGATGTAATTCAAAAAACAAATCAATTGCCAAAATCCCAAATGTCGTAATCTTAGCAAAAAGTGATTAATACTCATATATAAACAACAAGTTCTATTCAACGGACACTTCCTTTACATGTATACATCTCATTAATCAAACAAGGACTTGACAGTACAGACTGACTAGGGGTCAGTGTTACGAGATCCATACAGGGAAGACCGAGGGCCAATATTCTTCCAGTGTGGTCCCAAGAAGAATAAATAACAGCATTCTGACGAAGGACACACCAGGGTAATTGGTTGGAAAGGAATTCCCTAACATTGGTTTTACAATCCATGCCAGCCAAGTTAGAACTGGACACAAGTACGCAAGGGCAGAATATTATTTGCAGCAGAATCACTGTGGGTGGTAATATGCACAAGGAGACCATTATTTGTAGACAGGTATCTACAGGTCATGCCGTAGGCTCTCAGTCAATGAAAAGAAAGAGAAAAATGCATCAAATGATAATAACTGTTATTGTTATTCAGTGCTGCACTTGGACCTCAACTGATTGAGATTTTCCATGCAGACCTTTTAATTGGGTAATAAAAACAAAGAATAATTTGTAGTTACAAGAATGCATCACCCTAGATAGGGTCGATAAAGAGAAAGCAAATTTATTGAGCTTAGATAAATCCAGAAAAAGAAAGGACAAATTACTGTAAACTTCTGGGTGGATCTATCCACTGGATAAACCACTATCCAGTGGACAGGTGTTAATGTTGTGGTTCAATTTTATCCTTGGCTAAAATTTTATTTCCCTTTGTTTTAAAACAAAGGAAAATAAAAATTTGAGCCAAGGATAAAATTGAACCACAACACTGATTTATCTGGTGGATACAGTCAAATTACTGTTAAATGGTCAACCTCTAATAAACAGCCAGTGCTATTGACCATTTCCCGAGGGTGACCGCTTAACAGATGTTTGACTGTAAATAACAAAAATAAATTTCAATAGCTAGAAAGGAAGCCACATCAGCTCTAGCCAGCTTTCATGTGGGTCCTCTATCCTGGTTGAACTGGAATTTGGACATTATTGCTTTTTCAGGAGGAAGGAAAACCAGAGAACTCAGAGAAAAACCATTGGAGCAAGGCAAGAACCAACAACAAACTCAACCCACATAAGGCACTTGGCTGGAACCACACCTGATCCACATTGGTGGGACAGGAGGGCTTACCACTGTCACCCCCTCTGCCAAGTGGTAATGTCATACATCACTTGATCTATCAGGGACTGATTCCAATGACTCATATTGACTCAATGGAATTTCTTATTGACACCCTGCCTTTAAAACTTCTATTCAATTCAAAGCCAACATACCTGCCGCCTCTCCTAAGATGAAAAACAAAGTCTGGTAATAAAGCACATTATTTGGCACTCCTTTAGTCATCATAGTCTTCCAGCACTCATCAGAAATTGTACATGGTTCAGTCCGGCTACTCCTACTTCCTACAACATCCCTCACACAGTGGGAATATCTTTCTCTGTCATCTGGTTTGCTTTCTTGCCTCTCAGAAACATCCTGTAATTCTAAAAATCTGTAGGCTTTGTAAAAAGTCCATGGAGAACTCAGTGCAGGATAAAACAACGGATCATTTTTCTGGACCAGTGGAACAACCTTTTTCACAACTTCAGATATCCTGTTTAGCAGCTCTGTCATATTCTTATAGAGGTTCAGGCTTAGTTTGATTTTCCCCCTCTCTGCATCTTCTAAAATCCTGAGAATGTATCCTATAGTTATATGTGATGGAGAATTTAAGAAAAAAAAAACTCTGTTACATACATGAACATGTTTGAGGGAACCTACAGTGCACCTCCCACTTGATGCTGTGGTTTCATTAAGATTATGAAAACTTTGAAGTCAACATAAACATAAATGATTTACAGTTTATAATTAATTTGTAGGTTAAATTGGTTTTAGTTTAAAGAGTCTGACCCACCCACTTTGCATTGCATGCCCTGTTGTTGTTTACGAGCCCGGAGGACCACAAAAACTATTGTAACATGATGACGCTTCTTTCAAAAACAGCGATCGTTCGAATATAACAAACTGAAGAGAGGAGATAAGACTTGTTTCTAGCATTCACATTGCGATGGAAACAGATTTTACTTCTCGGTGGCTATCACTGGCTTTTTGGGGGGCCCCAAAAATGGCGGATTGACAAAGGTGAGAAATCTGTTTGTATCGCGATGTGAATGCTAGAAACAAGTCTTATCGCTTCTTATAGCTTCTCTTCAGTTTGTTATCTTCGAACGATCGCTGTTTTTGAAAGAAGCGTTATCGAGAAAAGATGGTTATTGTGGGCCTCTGCGCTCGTAAACAACAACAGGCGCGCAATGCAAAGTGGGTGGGTCAGATTCTTTAATCTAATTCAACCTGAACAAGCCAATTTACTGGACTTCCTTTAGTATTAAGTTTAAGTTATTTTATGTCATTGTAAAAGTGTTGAAGCAGATTAATCTTGGTTGGAAACACATTAATTCAACCTACAACATATACACATGTAAATTAACATCAGAGTATAAAAAAGTAAGAAGTAAGTGACTTTAATCTGGTAGGTGGCTGACTTTGGCATCTTTTACTAATTAATTTGAGGATATCCCACCAGATATTGCGTTTGACGTACTGTATCGCCTCCCTGCATGTCATAAAGAAACAATTTATTTAGCTTATTGTACCTTCTGCAACTCGCAACCCAAGCAAAGCATCCGAATCCAAATGCTGGTATTCGCGGTTGAAGTATGACAAGTCATCCAAGACAGCCTTATAAAGGTCCCCGATATCATTTTTATCCACGCCAGCTTGAGATAAGGCTTCTCTCACCAGAAAATATACCAAGAAAAGAGGAAAACCCGAACTAAAATACGACATGACAAAAGCTTTCAGGCGCACATGTTCGAAAAGGACTGGACGAAAATTTAGGTGTGCAACCGCTGATAGTTTGGGCACTGGCGACCGCGCTGCAATCTCGTTCCCAGAGTCCACGGGCTCCACGGTCAGCGGATGGTCGCCCAGGTGACTGAACCGCGGATGGTCGCCCAGGCGACTAAACCGCTGACCGTGGAGCCTGTGGACTCTGGGAACGAGATTGACCGCGCTGGCAAAAAGCGGAAAACGGTGGCTGTTTTGTTTGTTTGTTTTTTGTTTTTTTGTTTTTTTGTTTCGCGATGTTTCTGTTCTATTATTCTTTTTTTTTTTTTTTTCTCGTGAAGTGTGAGGGTAAATCTTGATTCTACCTTCCTTTGAAAATAAAAATTCCAGTAACAAGCGTTGGAAAACAAGGCTATGTGTGAAAAATTGCGTGACCAATGCTTGACCGTGATCTGGTCGTCATCACGATATCACGATATCCCGATATCCCGGTATATCTATCTCCGATATCTCGCGCTTGGTTTCGAGAAATGGTTATTTCATTTTGCATCAAACGTGATCTTGGCCCTCTTTTCAATACTTGATATGCCCGGAAAACTAAATACCATAAAATGATAGCCCTGGTCGTTACTTTCACTGATTGTATAACATGGAAAACAACCTGAAACCTTTATCTTTATAAGGCTGTGCTGAACTGGCACTTTTAAATGTTGAATTCTGCGAAGATAATTCCGGCAGTGCACAGAACATGCCACTATTTCGGAAAACAGAAAGGGGGGTGGGGGGGGGGGGGGGGGGGGAGGAGGGTGGGGGCTCCCCTGGATTCGCCACGAGATGACGGTCTTTTAACAGTAAATTATATGAGTCGCATACAACAGTAGTGGGCTTCTTGATATACAATTCTTTAGCTCAGTCAGTTGTATCCGTGAACAGCTGTCACATTAGGACGATTAGGGGTCATTGAATCGGATAACATTTTCCCAGTTGTTAAATCAGCTTCTAATGTGACATAAAGGGAGACGTAGCTTATATTCCTATTGTATTCAGTCGAGAGTTGAAAACAGAGGACGGTAAGGGTGAGTAGATTTCAGGATTTTGATGACGTAATAATGAAAACCACCGATTCGCTCTGCCAAACAGTGTGTTAAAAAAACTACGTAACCGACACAATTTATCACTGATTATATCATATATTTTGTCAGTGATGTTCTCTTGGCTTATACATCTATTAAACACAAACACACCAATACTGCTTGTCTCTCTTTTCTTTAATTTTCTAAACACTGTTGAGTTAAATAAGCGTTTGAATTCCACAAAGAAGAGGTTTTCTTGTTTCTTATTATATTAATTTATTTATTCAGTTTATTTATTTTTCTACACAGCCATTTAATAGAGAGCTCTATATCAGTGTTCGTGTCGACGAGTCCTATCTCCTTCGTCTTTCTTTAAACTCTGAAATGGTCTCCCACACATGTTGCCGCATCTGCTACAGAACTCCGTCACGGTGATGACTTCTCTCTTCAAATTCTGTGGAATGGAACAACACAAAAAGCTTTAAAGGTTACCCCAAACAAGATGGAAAGCGGCGCCGTAAGAGAAAAACAACCAAAAAGCTAGCAAACCAATGAACGTGCAGAGTGTGGCCGCTCTCGAGCTAAAAGATTCTTGGTCTCAAGTACTGCGACTGCTGCTGCAGAGTTAAAAAAGGATTTCAACCATCATTCAGTTAAAAAACTGAGTTCAGTCGTGTTGTGTAAAATGGAAAATACAGATGAACAGGAACCGCCCAGGGGGAGGGGCTCAAAATCTTGCTGCGCGGGCCCTGTGGTAGTCAATTTCGTTTACTGTATGTTATAGTCCCGTTTAACGAAAACACCCTGTTCCGAAAATTTGTAGCCTTGTAGTGATATTTGTCAGTCGCGTAAGTAACTAAGATACAACCGATACAAGCGCTGTTGTTATTGTAATTTGTTAAACCTCAACTTTTTCAATAGGCCACGCCGATTAAACCACTTTAAACTGCTGAACGGTATTTTCAGATAAGTACTACCATTACGTACTGTACTGTCATGGTGCAATTCAGTATATGTGTGCAGCCATTCAAGTAGGAAAGCCGATTCAATTTCAGTTGGCACAATGTGAATTTGCCGCAATAATTTTGCTGCTGCTGGGACCGGAAAATTGCTCAGTTGCTTGTTTACAATCGGCAATTTGTCAATGTTGTTTTAGAAATGACCGTTATTTCCGAGTTTGTGAAGTCGAAGTTACTCTAGTGCGTTCATAATCCGAATTCTTACCTTGGCATAGCTACCAGTTAAGCTTTCTCTTTTACCCGGCGGCCAGGGCACACCAGCCCACTGTCCCGTCACGTGAGCGCTGAAGAAAACTATCAAGGCAGAGAGGGCTATCAGCGAAACAAGTGAGCCTTTCTTCATCGTCACTCTTCGTCTCAGTGAAACTTCGTGTAGTCGATGCGTACTTCAGTAGCTATTGTGGAAAAGTGTTATGAGTTCTAACTATCCTTACTGATGTATTTATATAGTGTTCCAAACACCGGTAAATTAAAAATGCCAACAGCTGGTGTTTTATAAATCGTGCTCTCCGTGATGCACAGAATTGAACGTTTTTTTTTTCTTCTTCTTCTTCTTCATCTTTTTTAAACAAATTATAATTCCAAGGACTTAGTGTTTTCTACTCACTGTAAAAAGAACGCCAACTCCCGTTCTGTTGTTTAGGGTGACGCCGACGCCCTTTCAAGCGTCTTAGAGCATGACGCCGATCCGTTCTATACAGCGCGTGATATCGTTTGACAGCTGGAGGTGCCATCTGTACACGCTTTTATTTCCCCCCTGTGTTGATGCGGTGCGTGTTTATATCAATAAAATGAAAAAGAAAGAAAGTGTGGGTTAAATATTTCACCTTCTCTTAAAACTAGCCAAAACTAGATCTATCTGTTTCTCTCTCGTTTTTTATTTTTTATTTTTCATTTCAGCAACGAATTCATTGAGAAAAATGAAACAACAACCCCAGATAATATTTTCAACCGACACGTTGTTGAAATCAAATTATATAATGATATCATATGCTCTATTTGCTACAACTGCATGGCTGCGTGGCTAAGGGAATGTGCCTTTAAAAAAAACTTTATGTCGGGGTCGTGCCAACACAAAACAGCTGCGTCATAATTGCATCTAAACAATGTGAGCCGAAACATTTGCTAGTGAACCACAAACAAGCATTAAAGGTTTTATATTTTAGTTTAGCATGAAAAAAAAAAAAAAAAAAAAAGAAAGAAAGAAAGAAATAGTAGCTAACACTCCTGACTTGTATTCCGACTGGTTTTGGCACCGTTTCCTCGCTTTCGCTGTTTTTATTTTTCTATGTTTATGCTGGGCGACATCAAATTATTTTCCGCGCTTTGTTTGCTTGAAGCAACGTAGCTTATCAAAGGCATAACCTTGCAGTAGACGCCGTTTAATTCGTAATTCCCAGCACGCGGACAACACAACACATGCAGAGAAAATCGTTTAGAATGCCATTAACCTATCTTTGGAAACGATTTAACAGTAGAACGTCTGCTGCTTGAAAAAGTAATTTTGATAAGCAAAGAATGTATGATTTCCTTTGCTGTGTATCTTTTCTTTTTCAGTAAAAAGAAGAAGAAAACAAACCTCGCGGGATTTGTTAATTGAGCCATTCGAAAGTTAAGCACAAGAAACCTTACAAGCTAAGAAAATTATGCACCGGGTCGTTCAGTTTGGGCTAGGGAATAACTGAATCCTAAATTTCAAAAACGGGAAGAAACAAAAGAAAATTAATCTAAACTGAATGCCCGAAAAACGTAGCTGACTTAGTTAATTTCTAAAATACTATATTTAAAATTTCCCCCCAATTTATGTATTAGGAAAAATGTTATTTTGCGACATGATAGAGTAAAAGTATATTTAAGGCATGCATTTATATCAAAAAGTAAAGGAAAAGTTAAACTTGCAAACGAATCAGTGCAACTTATGTCCAAGGTGTTGACCAAACTGTATGAGTAAATGATATGCAAATTAAAGAGGCCATAAGCTTCTGGAAAAGATAAGCTAGCATTTGCAAAACCGACATTTTTCACTTTTCTGCTTCGACTGGTATTACATATTGAAGAATCGTAAAAAACAAAAAAATAAAAACAAAATTTTAGATTAATGGAAGGCAGTCGCAGAGCACTTTTGTTCTGTAGTTGTTCTCAAAAGTGCAAGGAACGCTTGTGTTTTCGTTTTCGTCCGTCAATTTTCTGTTCGGAGCTAGGGGTTTCGAAATGGAATTATTCGTCATTATCTGCTGTAACCGTAGTAAGACTGATGCTAGGACTCATTTTCTGCAGTGATTTGACGAACACTCTTGTGTAAGCCGTCGACTGCTTGGACGCTTTTTGAAACAGTTCAAATCCCCAAGTATAAATAAACAAACACAATGGCCAACTTTCGGAAGTTTGGGAAACCTGTTTCAGTTTACTGTTTATTTTATTAACACAACGATAAAGTCATCCACAACTAGCAGACTAGGTTTCGCTCAAAATGTTTATTCTTATCTTTATTTCATCGTAATAACGATGTACAATATTGATGAACATTCGTTGACGTTTCTTGCTCAAGGTAGGTATTTCTAGTACTTCGACCACTCCGAGGCGTCCACTGGAGGTCCGATGTTAAAATGCATATCTTGTTCTCGCCTTCCTTTTTCCATTCCTTCCTCGGTGTGGTAAAATTGTTCCGTTGGCTGGGCAGGAACAGGAGTTTGGTGTTGGGATGAAGCGCCACTAGGTTTTCGTCCTTCTTGTTGCCAAGGCGGAGGCGAACAGATCTTGTCACACGTATCGCAGAAAGATCTTGAGCCCCTTGAAAGGACCTTTTGAAAGAATGAAAACGAGATTAGAATGGATGGAGCCCAGCTTTGATAAAATGAATTTAGAGTCTGTCCGAATAACTGAAGCCGAAGTTGCCATTACAGAAAAGATCTTTCAAAACCGAAAGCAAGCGCGTTCCAAGGTGACTTCACATAGAGGAAATAACCATGACAAAAAACCATATGAATGGTTCAAGACATGCCGAGGGAAGACACTGCTACGATGCGAATTGATGGAAACATGAAAAAAACATAACTTATTTCTGAGGACTCGGATCAACAGTGTGCCAGGTTTTAATGCTTTTCTTTTCTTTTTTGAGTCGAAATCTGGTACTCTTTTCGACATTATGGCTATCTTTGTCCACAAATCCTACCTCAGACAAAGCCCTCCGGCGCCCTTGCTGTAGTCTAGCCTTATAAAGAGCGCCTGCAAATGCTTCAATTCGATCGGGAATGGCAAGAACCATCAATGCGGTCGCCAGAAAAATAGCGTATATCTTGGCGGGTCTATACATGGTCTTATAGACTACCATGGATCAGTGAGTTGCGCTATCCTGACTTAATAACTTTATTTGATCGTGGCACGGCTTATGTCTGCAGCCGGTTACAGCGTTGAAATGATATCACACAGTTCTACTAGTAAATTAAAATTGGATTCCCTGCTATCTTAGCGCAAATAATCGTTGCATGTTGATAATAAATTTATCGAAAACCTCATTTTAGGTAAACTTGTAGTTACGATTACTAGGGGTGCTTACCATTTTTTGGAGGGAACCGGTTGGGATGAACATTGAATAATGGCAAGGGATTTTCCAAAATCAGCAAAACAACCGAACGAGATGGCGCTTAGCATCTGAAATTCGATTTCCTGTTATTGTTTTCCGTTGATGAGAGACTGGAACTGGGAAATCTTGCAATTGGTAAGGAAATTTCCGACGTCCCGTTCCGAACTGGAGGTAGTTCACAATTTTCGAACGGATTTTCCGGAAAATTACTGTTTCATTTGACTTTCAACCGAAATTTCCGGATTTTTTGGCTAAATGGTAAGCACCACAGATATCGCCTGTGCCATAGAGTAACTGAAGAAAAAAATATATATGAGTGGGACAGTGCGTCAAATATTGAACGAAGTATGGTATTTCCTGTTTTTATAGTGCACTCAACAAAATTACTCGTTTCTGATTGGACGAGAGAAGAACAATTAATCCCAAATTGCATTCTGTTGGGGCGCCATTTGTTTTTCTCCATGAAGCTAACGCGAAATCTGTCCGAGATTCTACATGACTTATCAAACTTATAAGGCTTGTAAAGCTCGCCTCACACTAGCCGACTTTTCGTCTTCCGCCAAGACAAGTCTACGAAAAGATTGGGCCTTGTGGGACAATAATATCTGCATGGGAGTGTCTTTGTTTGGCTTTTTTTAATACATGTTTGTTATATAGAACGTCAGATCACCGGCACTTAGTCTCTCCCCCCCCCCCCCCCCCCCCCCACCAGACTTATTAAAGGTTTATGTTATAGAGTGCACTATCGAGTTGAATTCTACTAGTGGGCTAATGCAGATGCTGCAATCTGATTGGCTATCATCCATTTAGTGTGCAGTGGCTGAAGGTCGTCTACAGAATGGCGACATTTTCTCGTTTCTCCGAAGTTTCGAAGGAAGTTTAGAAATATTATTGCACAATTCAATTCCCAGGAATACTAAACGAAGGAAATTTCCCGTTACGCGAGTTTAAAACACCAAAATTACAGAATGAACTGATGAGCATGTGTACACAACTGAAAGTTTCAAATGACAATTTCTGAGTGAAAGTTGATTCGGGCTTCGGCCTCCTCTTCATCAGCTATCATCTCATGGAAATCTCGAGCTGATAATCTAATTGTTAATTGGCGATGGTGCACACGAGAAGGTTGAAGAGCAAGGAAGAAATGTAAGAGTTACTCGAGGCCATAGCTTCTTCAGTGCTCTCCAAACTTTCCGCGCGCGTGAACTATAACTCGATAGTGCACAGCTTAAACCCGGGCTTAAAGCAGAAACCAATTGTTTAACAACATTGCCCGCGGTAATTTTACCCCTCTCCGGCTAACTCAGGCCACTGGCGTGAGGAAAAAATTCTGCTCACGCTCAAATTCAGCGTGCACTATAAAATTGTGGTGCACTCTTGCGTATATTGAATTTGCGAGACAATAACTTCGTATAGACATTAAAGAACGAATGTTTATCAGTAACTGTTCAGATCCGGAAATTGAAATGCTGGGTAGTGCAACGTAACACCGTTGGAAATTAACTATACCTCTATATAACGAATATATTTTTTCGAAAATTAATTAAATCAAGGTTTTCGATATAACGAACCCTCGATATAACGAACAAATGTCCCCTGTCCATTGGCAATTCGTTAAATCGAGGTTCCACTGTAGCACTTTACAGCGTCTGAAATATTTTATTTTTTTGGGAAGCAGCCGGTGTGTATTTAATCACTGCGCGTTTACTGGTATTTTGCTCTTTTCATTGCTTGAAAATTTGTATTTATATGCAAAGGCAGGCGAGACACTTGGGAGTAAATGCGTCAAAGAAATTAAAGAAAGGGCAGAGAAGATCAGAGCAAAATATAAATATACAATTAAGTAAAATAAAAAAGAAAATAAGTATTCACTACGTGTATTATCTGCCATTATTTCGCGCAATCGGTACCGCGCTCAAGAAATAAAAGACTGCGAAACTCCGCTTTAAGCTTGACTAAATCCATATTTCAGTTTCGTTTCGCAAAAGAACAATGAAGGGAACTGAATTGAACAACAGCCGGTTGAAAACAGATAAAACGACAAAGGATAGATCTATTCTGAAGCCCGTTTTTCAATGCGAATATCTCATTCGCGTTTCAAGCAATTATCCAAAAACCTTCTGCTAATTTCACGAACCATTGTAAAGTTTTAGGTGATTTTTGGGAATGTTTGGGAAGAGATAGTTTATCTCAAAGGATATCTCATAGTTTATCTAAAATTTAGAGAAATGAAAAATATTAAAGATTTAATGTGATTTTAAAATTAGAATTTGAAGTTAAGAATTATTGACACCCAAACAGTCCCCTGACAACCTGGGGTGCTCTTGCGCGGGGGTCAACTGTCTGGTGGTGTTCTAAAAATAATTTTCTTTCTTCTATCCCTTCTTTAAACCTCTTAAAATTTCACTCATATTCACGTTCACCCCCACCTTGAATATATAACCCACAGTTGCTTTTCTTTGTCTTTCCTGACTTTGATATGAATACACAAATGCGAGAGCATTGCACCTCCAATAACGGTATTTCGCTGTGCGAGAGTTGGCGTCTAAGAAGAGGACACTTTCAGATACACGTCCTTGTAATTATAATCAGATAACAGTTTCTTCTAGCCTAAAGGATGAACGGAACTAGACTCAGCAATAGCCAGTTGAAAATATAACCCACGCTAGGTCTTTGATTTTCTTAATGAAATCTTGAAGTTATATACAATCAGTAAGAATGTAAAAAGAGGTAAAACGGCATTTGAAAAGTAAGGCACAACTACTTTTTAGCAGTAAAATATCTAACATAAGCTTGCTTTTCCCCCTTTTTTTTCTTTGATTTATTTTAATACACAGCGCATCAAATGAGAAAATGCACCTCCAACTGTTAAATGTCATTTAGTTGTATAGAACGGATAGTCGGCGTCAGCGTCGCACTCTGAACGCCTGGAAGGGCGTCCGCGTCACCTTTAACGAATGAACGGGAGTTGATGTCACGGCTAAGTAGAAAACAACAAAGTCCTTGCAAATATTATTGTTTGTAAAAAAAAAGAAAGAACGAAGAAAATGTTTTAATCCCGTGCTTTTACAAGACTTACAATGACACGACCGATAAGACACCCACACCAGCTGTTGACATGTTTTAATTTGTAAGGCTATATAAACCGTAAAGATAGCTAGAAACAGAAAACTCTTAGCTCACCGTGGTTGCTGACTGAAGAAGACGATGAAGAAAGGCTCACTTGTTTCGCTGATAGCTCTCTCTACCTTGATAGTTGTCTTCAGCGCTCACGTGACGGGACAGTGGGCTGGTGTACCCTGGCCGCCGGGTAAAAGAGAAAGCTTAACTGGTAGCTATGGCGAGGTAAGAATCAGCGGATAAGTAGCATTTACGAATATTGCACTAGAGTTACTTCGAGCAGATCTTTTGGTCCAGTCATTTCTAAAACATTGTCATTGGCAAACTGCTGCTTGAAAAAGAAATTTTTCTGTTCCAGCAGCGAGCCACAGTTGAGGTCGGGAGCGACCTGGAACGTCTGAGAATCAGGTTAAGTTGAGATCAGGATGTTATGATCGCGACTCTTGTTTCACTTTTCGAGACTTTTATTGCGCACTTGTTTCACTTTTGCTTGTTTTCTTGTTCGTGTTTCTTCTGCTATCTCAACTAAACTGTATAAGTGGTACGTACGTAGGAGAACATTACCTGGTTAAATGCTAGGATAAGTTTCCATGGACTAACGTCTGATCCACTGAGGATGGCACGTTAAATGTGTGTAACTAGCTTTAATTTGTCGTCAATACCTTATTCTAAGCCAATATTACTTTATTCCCAGATTTCAAAGAAAGAAGCCGTCATAGCCGACTATTGTGACAGATGCAGCAATTTCTGTGGAAGTGCATTTCAAGAAGTTAGGAAAAGACCGAGGAGATAGATTTCAAGGATTCTGATCTAGAGAAAAAAAAAACGCAAAAAAAGAGAACAAATTTGGAATTCAAACACGAATTTTACTCAAACATGTTAGTTACGAAATAAAAGAAAAGAGAAGCAAAGAATGTTTATGTGTTTGTTTCAATAGCTATTATTTAGTATAATGAAATAATTTCAACAGTAATGAAGGCGCGAAGTTTCGTAGTCATTTGGCATGCTGTTTGAACATATCGTTTGAAGAAGGGTCGGTGTCTGAAGCCACAATTTGACAGCTCTCAAGTATTCAGCCTTAAACAATAAACCCAACTGATATGAATTTTTTGCAGATGCGTAAAAAGTGACCTCTAATAGGAAAAATATAAAATTTTATAAAATCATCATGAAATTGCGCGCGCTGTGATTGGCCAGTTCGAGTTCATTATAGCTCCATAAAGCACGCTGCTTACGCCACGCGCGTGCTTTATGGAGTTATAATGCACGCTGCTTACGTCACAAGTTTTAGCGCGCGCAATTTCTTTAACATTTTATAAAAGAAATAAAGAACTTGTCCTCGTGCATTGCTGAGTTATATAAGCACTTGGGAATTTTTAAGAACACTCGAGAAGTGCGAGAAGCACTCGGCTACGCCTCGTGCTTCTCTATGCACTTCTCTCGTGTTCTTAAAAATTCCCGCGTGCTTATATAACTCAACAATGCACTTAGGCGCGTTTTTTATTTCTTTAGTAAAACGAGGTAAGGGCGGGGGGAGGGGGGGGGGGGGGGGTGCATGATGACAAGGAACTGCAGATGTCAACCGCTGTTTTTGTTTTTCGCCCACAGTACATGTTTTTTTCTCATATGCAACCGGTGAGTTTAATTTGTCATGTGTTTTAAAAGCAGCTATCTTGGAATTCATAATTCTGAAGAGAGCACAATCTACCCACAACATTTCTTTTCATTGGCCGTTTTGAATTAAATTAGCCGAACAGTCGTCTGTTTTAACTCTTGTTTCTGTCAAATGGACTGAGCCGGCAGTCAGATCTAATGTGAGAGCTGTTTGTTACAAAAAAGGAACTTGAATTTTCGGAAAGAAGAAAGATCTCGCAAGGTTAAAACATTTCTCACGTTTAGTTCAGCTGCCAATATAACACTTTGCTTTATTTGTGACAAACATGACAAATCAGCAAACTGGCCTGTACCTTTCTCTTCGATTCCTCCTCGGTTTTCCCTATCACTCACCTCTTATAATTTTCTTATAAGTTTGGTTTCCTTGGATTTATTCGTATTTCAAAATTTTGAGTATTCCAGCCCAGATAAAAAGCAAGTACAAACATTTTACGAAACTTATAACTTTACTACATAACTGCTTTTTTGCAAGTGCAGATTGAAAGCCCAGCTACCTGTGTGCGCATTGACTATGTGAACTAAAGAGATGAGTAACATAAAACTGAACTTTGATCATTTTTTAGTAATATAAAAGCATTCAATTCCAGCTGGTTTCTTTTCCTGGAGTTGTTTCCCTGTAGAAAAAAAAAACTGTTTTATAATATACTCGGCTTACGGAAAATGACGATGATCATGTGTGGGACAGACACGGTCACGGCTTGGATCTCGAAACGCTCAACATTCACAGCTAGCGCGCGATAATTGGCACATGCATGAATAGTAGAGACAAAGGCAATTATAGGGAAGCTACTGTTAAAGGGGCTTTGTCCCGAATTTAAACAGATTTTTCAACAGCTAAAATTTATAATTGTGACGGAGGAAACCTAAAACTAATGGTCCATGATTGCTATATAAGAGCATTGAAACAGTTAACAAGCGTCTGGCTTGGATAGAAATGGATTGCAACTTGAAAAAATAAGGCTAAACTTTTCAAGTTGTTTCCGAGCGTCTTAAAAAAATCAATATTTTTAGCTTTAGTTTGATACCTATCCGCAAATGAAGGCCATATCTTCCTTTAGATGTTCAAAGATAGTGTTTTTCATGGGTTAAATTGCCTACTGACTAATTTCAGAACAGTTTAGACCAAAAATATGCGAAATCCCTGTGACGTAGCTCCTTTAAGTATTCTAATGGTTTTCACGTGACGTCATCAAAATTCTAAAATCCAGAATCTCAACACCCCCGAGTTTTAATCCTTCACTGGCTATTAGACATCCTTAATATATATCTTGTTGAAGGTTTTTAGCTCGATAGCAGCCGCCGTCTTTAGACAATTTTGCATTTCGGAATTTCACGCCACACGACATCAAGATGGCCGCCAAAATGCCTCATCCTGTGATTTTTAACAGTCTGAACAGTTGAGGTTTTCTGAGAGGTATTTATGTTAATGCTTACTGTTCATGAGAGTGATCTGGCTGTCTTTTCTAGCAGAAGTGAATTGCAGATGTTTTCATTGATTTCCGGCCGCCATGTTGGTGCCCATCTACATGGGCACCAACATGGCGTTTCCATATACTGTGCTCTGTAAATTTGTGTGGAACATTGTGACGGATAACTCGAATACGGAATACCGTACAAACCCGAGACTTGGACAAACAGAATATCTGGTAATTCTCTACAACCTATAATATTCTTGAGTTTTTTTCAATCAATAGTTTTGGATTATTATTTTGCGGCGTGACAGTGAAAACCAGCAATACTAATACTTATCTTTAAAAAAAAAAGCTATTGTTTCTAGCGTCTTCAGTTTTACTACTTTTATCGAAAATCCTTCACTATTTATAAAAGCCTATTATTTTAGCGATTTTTATCATTTTTAGAATTTTACTTTCAGTCGTGTTTTAATTATTAACACCTTATTCGATGGTTTAACATGTAATACGCGCGGATATTTTTCTTGCGAGTTGTATAGTATTTTTCCGAGCCCCATAAGGTGGAGGGAAAATACAGGCAATGAGCAAAAAGTCCGCTCGATAAGGGTTTATTATTGTCCACTAATAAAGTTTGATTCGGCCATTTTGTCGCTCCGCTTTGAGGTCGCGGCTGACACATTAGGTTCATCATTATGCATTTATTTAAAGCGCAAAACCATGGATTTTGCAATTTCGTGCTAATGGCGCTCTAGCGTCGACGTAAAGCGCAAATTACCAAATCAAAAACGACATTCGTAAACTTTCAACATTCTTTTATATATGTCTCTGGAAAATTCAGCTCAATCGTATCCAAAACCAGCCGAGATATAAGGAGGGGGACATTGGGGTTTGCGGTATTGCGGTATTGGCCATTTTTTCATGCGGTATTTCGGTAATTTTAATCTTGAATTGCGGTATTGCGGTATTCTCCAAACCCGCGGGACGCGTTTTCTTGGCGTTTTGGTCGACGATAGTTGGTATAAAAAACGTATCCTTCGCCTTTTTCCAACCATTTTTAGCTGTTTCTGGTCGTTTCGGAAGCAACCTGAAACAGCCTTATTTTATTGCACATTTTAATGAACAATTTGACTGTTTTAACGACCAGTTTAAAGCCTTGTCATTGTTTCCTCGGTCCCATCGCTCGTTATTGCCTCTAATTTTGCCCTCGCCTCAACGAATTCGCCAGCTATACAGGCTTACTATGAAATTACGGTATTTTCCGGATTTTTTTCCGGTATTGCGGTATTTGCCGATATTTTTTGCGGTAATGCGGTGTTTAGCAACCCCCAATGTCCCCCTCTATAAGTGTTTTAAAAGATGTAGGAAAAGCAAAATTTTGCCTAATGAATTTATTCATGGCCATGTGTCACCCGCGACCTTAACACCGTATTTTTGCCCTGTTCTTCAGTGCGATAACGTGGCATAGTTTGCGCCTTCTTTTGTCCTAATATGGTAAAATGGCGCAATAGAGGAATAATAAATATATCTTATTAGACATTTTATTGTGTAGTATCGCTGTATGTTTTTACGAGTCATGCAGTATTTTGGCGAGCCCGAAGGGTAAGTCAAAATACAAATGATGAGTAAAACTTTACAGCCACACTACACACTAAAACGTCTAATAAGAGATTTATTATCCAACGTATTCGTTTCCCCAAATTCTTGACGCGCGGTCGGGAGGATAAATAAATACGAGTACAAATATCGTGTGATATTTGTACTCGTTTCGCACGTTATTTGTACTCTACGAAGCAATGCTGGATAATAATAAGTGTTAAACAGAACATTTGAACGTTCCAATTCAAGGAGACATTATCAATGTGACACGCAAATCTATACAATTTCGCTCGATCTAATTAAATCCATCAGCGTGCTGAAAAAAAAAAAAAAATTAATGGTCGATTTCGTCTTTACCCACCAGCGTGTAATTTTAGCAACTTTGATTTCCAAGTTTGATTCATTCTCAGTAATACGCATTATAGTCCTTTACTTCGTCTGAAATTAGTAAGTCAAACATTTATTTAGACGCGATGACATTTACAGCGTGAAGCTTGTTGGGGGAAGAAGCGGGTGTGTATTTATTCAATACGCGTTCACTAGTGTTATTTTCCTTTGCTTGAAATTTGAATTTATACAAAGGCACGCGAGACACTTGGGGGCAAATGGGTAAAAAAAAAATTAAAGAAAGGGCAGAGTGGATTAAAGTAAAGCATAAATATACAAGTAAAGTAAAAAGGAATAAGCATTTACTACCGGTATTTTCCGTCATTATTTACGAGTCGACACTACGCTCAAGAAATAAAACAAAAAAAAAACTGCAGAGCTCGCGCAAAATCGACCCATAGTTTTTACTTTTGTTTGGCCAAAACAATGAGCAGAACCGAATTTAATTGAACAACAGCTGGTTGAAAACAGAAAAAAAAGACAAAGAAACAGATACATTTATTTTGCAACTGTTTAAATATATAACCCACGCTTGCTTTTCTTCGCGTTTCTTGACTTCGCAAAAGGACTGCACCCCCAACTGCTAAATGTTATTTCGCTGTGCGGGAGTTGGCGTCTGCGTGGAAAAATAGTTAGTTCTGGCTTAAAGAATGAACGGAACTCGATTGATCAAACAGCCGGTTGAAAACATAACCCACGCTAGCTCTTTGATTATCTTAATGCAATCTTAAAGTTTATCTATTGCGAGAATGAAAAACAAAGGTAAAAATAGCAAAGAAAAAGACACAAATATATTTTTTTAAGCGGTAAAATATATAAAACAAGCTCGCTTTTCTTTCCCTCCTTTGTTTTTTTTTTAATCCCTCCTTTTTTTTCATTTTAATACACAGTGCATCAAATGAGAAAATGCACCTCCAACTGTTAAATGTCATTTCGCTGTATAGAACGCATCGGCGTCGCGCCAAACGCCTGGAAGGGCGTCGGCGTCACCGAGAACACGTGAACGGGAGTTGGTGTCTGATCTAAGTAGAAAACAACTAAGTCCTTGCAATTCAAAAATGTTTTAATTTCGTGCTTTTAAAATAAGACGACTGGTAAAACACAAGCTCCAGCTGTTAACCCTTTTTTAACAATATTTGTCTAGGCTATATAAACTGTAAAGATCACTAGAAACGGGAAACTCTTAGCTTGCCGTGGTTGCTGATTGAAGAAGACGATGAAGAAAGGCTCACTTGTATCGCTGATAGCCCTCTCTGCCTTGATAGTTTTCTTCAGCGCTCACGTGGCGGGACAGTGGGCTGGTGTGCCCTGGCCTCCGGGTAAAAGAGACAGCAGCTACAGCGAGGTGAGTGGCTGGATAAGTAGCACTTACTTATGCACTAGGGTAACTTAGATTTCACAAACGCGGAAATAACGAGCAAAACTTTTAATTTAGCCCCAGTCATTTAAAAAACATTGTCGTTGACAAATTGCTGCTTGTAAATAAGCGACTTTTCGCTCCCAGCACCAAAATTATCGCGGCAAATTCGGAAATAAAAGCATTGGAATTGAATGCTCTCCTACTTGGCTGCACACATCTACTGACACTGAATTATTTTCGTAAGAAGACGGTTACAACCATTTTTTTTTTTTAATGAACTCTGAATCGGAAGCACAGCTGGCATCTGACAGTTTAGGTCGCGAGTGGCCTGGGCCTCTGAAAATCAATCTAAGTGAAGATCAGGATGTTATGATCGCGACTTTTGTTTCGCTTTTCGACATTTATCGCGCGTTTGCTTGTTCGTTTTTCTTCTGCTTTCTTAACTAAACTGTATAAGTGGTACTTACGTAGGGGAACATTGTTTGGGAAAACTGGTTCAATGCTAGGATAATTTTCCATGGACTAACATGCCATCCACTGAGGACGGCACGCTAAATTTGTGTAAGTAGCTTTCATATGGTCATTAATAACTTATTCAATGCTATTGATCTATCCCACAGATTTCAAAGAGAGAAGGCGTCATTGCAGACTACTGTAACAGATGCAGCAATTTCTGTGGTAGCTCATTTCAAGATGTCAAGAAGTCATTTATGAAAAGACAGAGGAGATAGATTTCACGTACTCTGATCTAAAAAAAGTGTAGCTACATTTGTCGAATTATAAACTAGAAAAAAAATTATTTGGTATTTAAACTCGAATTTTACTCAAACATGTTACGGTAGCTACGAAATAAATGAAAAGAGAAGCAACAAATATTTATGTGTTTGTATTTAATAGTTATTATTTAGCACAGTGGAATAATATTAACAGGCGCGAAGTTTCGTAGTTACTGGGCACGCTGTTTGAACACATACACCATTTGGAGACGGGTCGTTGCATGAAGCCACAATTTGACAGCTCTCAAGTTTATTCAATAAATCCCACTGACATGAGTTTGTAGTCAACCGCTGTTAACATTTTCGCCCACTCTGCATGCGTTATTATTAATAGGCAAGCGCTGGGATTAGTTTGTCAAATGTTTTAAACGCAGCTATCTTGGATTCACAAATCTGAAAAGAGCTCAATCTGCTTAACTGGCTCATGACACCCACTTTCTTTCAATGGTCGAAACTGTCTGTTTTTAACTAGAATTTGAATATTTATGATCAATTAAGCTTTTTCCTTTCTGTCAGATGGAACAAGCCGATAGTTGGAAAAATAATATCAGATCTAATGTGAGAGCTGTTCGCAACACTATGCAACTTGAATTTTCGAAAGAAAAATATCTCGCGGCATGGTTTAAACATCTCTCACGTTAAGTTCAGCTGCCAATAGAGAGGTTAAGCATGACGTTTACGGCAAACGGCAAACGGCAAACGGCAAACGGCAAAAATAATTTTAAAATAATTCTGATTTTGCTCACTTTTTCTTTAGCACTTAAATAAAGCCAGTCGAAAAATAGGAAAAAAATCCCTTAATCACAGTAAATGCAAACAATTTCCCTAAATTGTACAAACGACTAAAATCAGACACCAAAAGTTCGATTTTTGCCGTTTGCCGTTTGCCGTAAACGTCATGCTTAACCTCTCTAATATGATACTCAATCGGCTTTAAGACGGAATCCGCCAGGACTTCGAGTAGTTCTTGGACAAAATTATGTACCAAAATTATTTACACCTTATTGCAAGCTTTTGTGTTACTGCTTCAAATATCTTATCAAAAGAAATCTTTTCTAACAACACCAAACATCGTAAAACCAATCTCGAAGTTCCGCTGAATTCCACTAAATCGCTTAAATTACGCGAGCTTTTGCCTATAGCTTGTGAACATTAAATTTCATTTTCTCAGGCTCTGATAAGAAATTGTTGTACCAAAATTATTTACACCTTATTGCAAACTTTTGTGTTACTGCTTCAAATATCTTATCGAAAGAAATCTTTTCTAACAACACCAAACACCGAAAACAAATTTTGAAATTTCACTGAATTCCACTGAATCGCTTAAAGACGATTTTACAAATTGGCTGCACGTGAGAATTTGCCTATAGCTTGTGAACTTTGAAATTCATTTTCTAAGACTCTGATAACAAATTGTTGTTGGTGTCATCCGTGATAATTACTTACATCTTTACCTTTTATTTAGGGTAGAAAATAACGCAATAGGATTTAAATTATTCTGGTACTCGATTTTTGTCCAACTTAAATGAATATTACTCGACTTCCTGGTGGATTCCGTCTTAATTGCTTTTGAGATGACAAAATCAGCAAACTCACCCGTGCGTTACGCTTCTTTTCGTTCTTTTCCTCTTCTTTCTCATAAGTAAGGTTTGGTTGGGTTTATGGTATGCGCATTTTGAAATTTTGAGTTTTCCAACCGAGAAAAAAAGAACAGTACAAACATTTTACGAAACTTATAACGTTGCTACAAAACCGCTCTTTTGCCCGTGCATCGAGAAAAAGGAAAGTATTTTACGAAACTTATAATTTTACAACATGGCTCATCCATTACCTTGCAGGGTGTGTCGCTGCCACCCTTATTGCATAGCTCAGTTTAGGGTGTGTTGTTGCCACCCATATTGCATGCATTTTAAAGGGTGTTTTGCCGCCACCCTCATTCTACCCCAGGGTGCACCCAACAACCTTAAGTCCCATTTACTGCCAAATATTGTATATTTTGTAGTCTTGGTTTATGATATTCGAACTAAGTTGTTAACACGTGCATGCAGTGCAGTGCAGTGACAGCAGACAGCATTTCTGCACAAAAGCCAATCTCGTTCAACTGGGGATTAATATCCCACCTGAACGCACTTTGTTTTTAATTTTGGGTTAAAGTCTCGAGGCAAGTGCCTCGCCTCGCCTGTTGCTAGCTACGGCACTTATCAAAACTGAACGTCGGTCACTTTATTAGTACTATTACACTGTAACTTTCCAACCGAGTCTTTTTTCCTTGAATTGTTTTCTTGTTAAAAAAAAATCAGGTCAAAGCTGTGCTTTAAATTGTCACGAAAGGAAATTGACCCCTTCCTAAGTATGAGAAAACGAACATAGAACGCGCACTGTGGCAAATTAACTTTAGCAGTTTATACTGTGAACCAGTGTGAAGTATCGACGAGATTTACTCCACATTCAAGGCATTTCTCGACGTTTTGCTGGATTCCAAAGAAGTCTTGTGGTATTTCTGCTGTTTTCGCTGAGTAAGGCAAAGTAACAAGTTCGTGTCGTGAAAAAGTGTACTCACTTGATGAAAGAAGAGCAAAGGTAAGAAAACAGTCTACCCCGCAGGACGCTTCTGTGCCGTATACCGTGGGGGACTATATACCCGTCTAAAATAGAGTTCCTTGTAGCTAATGTTCCCTCTTCGTACGGAAAACCTTCCGTGTTGAATAAAATTTGGCCTTGGTGGGGTTTTCGTCAAACTCCTGGCGAATATCAAGGTTTGGGGATAGATCTGTTACATAAGGTGTTTAGTATGGGACAAATCCTTTTAGCAATTTCACAGGAACCGGACTGGCCAACAAGGTGGATCTCGAACTGTGACTGACCCGTGATCCTATTATAGCAAGACAAGCCAGTCCAGGAGTCAGTCGTTTTACTCAGCATTCCTTACAAAAGAAAAAGTAAAAGGGGTTTGTAACTTCACATGTATCACTGAGAGCCTGATTGAATGAAAATGTAGATGTTTCCAGCGAAAATGGCAAGAAATTCCACACACCACAATTTTATACAGAGTTAATTTCGTGTGACACTAAACGGAAGCTTGGGTGGGGTATACCAGTGCACCGCTGAGCGCTGTCCGAAGTGAGTTATTTCGTTCATTTATTTAGTTTAAAACTCTCTTGACCCTGCTTAGTAAGCTTAGATGCCTTTGTTCTTGTGGTTTCTTGTACGTCAAAAAGGCGTGCAGCTCACTTATGATTACGAAGTAAATGCAAGTGTCTTCTTCATTACAAAGCCTTTTTCGCGATTCCGCTGGGCGATATCCCCTGAAACGGATTTTTGCGATTTTGCACTTTTTTTTCGGCCAAATCAGCAGAGATTATCGCGTTTCAATCAGTCATACTAATTAATCCAAGATTGTATAAGTTTTTGCGTTTGATGTTGCCTGATACCATGTACTAATTTTTAACTTCAAATTCTAATTTTAAAATCACATTTAATCTTCAAATATTCTTATTTTTTCCAAATTTTACTAATCTTTGAGAAAAACGTTCTCCCAAACACCGCCACAAATCACCCAAAAATTTACAAAACACCTCTAAAATAGATTTGTGAAATGAGAGAGTTTTTTGGATTAATTGCTTGAAACGCGAGTGAGATATTTGCAGCCCAAGTTAACCGGTGCAAAAACGGGCTTCAGGTTTACCCCCGCCTTGAAAATCAGCAAATTAGTCATATTTTTTTTTACTTTGAGGCGTATGCTTGCAATTAATTGTTGCACTGGCGTACTAATTTTCGCAGTATTTTTTTCTTTTCTGCTTTCCCGTCATATAATATTTGAGATTTTAATCACGAAATCCGCGAAAATGTGATGTCGCGAAAAATTCGAGACGAAATCGAAAGTTCGTGAATAACCCCACCCAGTGGCATATATGTCGGCCGGATTGCACTTGGATCCACTTGGAGTATCTCAGGACTTTTGCGACTGCACAGG
Organism: Meandrina meandrites; assembly: GCA_963693305.1. Taxonomy (NCBI): domain Eukaryota; kingdom Metazoa; phylum Cnidaria; class Anthozoa; order Scleractinia; family Meandrinidae; genus Meandrina; species Meandrina meandrites. The sequence goes on from OY855909.1 coordinate 31,238,165, forward strand.
AGACGATTTCTGGCATTCATTTACGAATCACCCCCGGGAATAACCATTAATTCCCGGCAGCAAGAAGCGAAAGGAAAAACTTCTTCGTTGTTGGAGGCTGAGACCATCGGTTTATACTTCAGTTCATTTAGTTCTAAGATGACAGAATCACTCCTCACGCGGAAAACCTGTTTAATCTTATTAGGAAAGCAAAAGCGCCTTCGACAATTAACCGAGTCAGTGCGAGGTCCGATCCTATCCGATAATCGTTGACCTTCTAAACCCGTCTGCCAGTACCCTAGCTGTAGCAAGAATTTTACAACTCGTGGTCACCTATTAGATGTCCTTTGTGGATCTTAACTGGTATGTTGCTATTTCTTCGTACAGTTTTATAACTCAAAGACCGTCATAAGTGTACGCTATTAACTCTCAGCTCCCTTACCAACGGGCATTTTGTACACTCCCAGTTTTCGCTCGCATAAAGAAACCAAGACGGCGGCCCCTCGAACTCAGCAATCTACTTCTACGACTTTACGGGAAAATAGGGGACGGAGAACAGTCTAACCTTTGTAAGTATTTGATGCACATCTACACCGCAGTAAATTACCAAAGCCGGTGTTTCTTCTGTACAGGCAAAAAGGATACCTACTTCCGTTAAAAAGGATTAGAATTAAGACCTGACTGGTCACTTAACGTTAAGCTGCGGCAAACTACAAACTGAGTACAGAAAGTTCCGAGAATTCACGCGCTGTTATCAATCTTCTGAATCGCTGGCGTACTCGTGGTCCGGCAGACGAGCATAACAATAAATGATTGTGTAGATCACATACTACGAACATTTCAGTTCACCCGGCCTCCCGCCTGCAAGGCCTTCAGCTTCACGCGTGTGGAACTCTTGCTTCGCGAACTCCTTTTGTCACGCGGGCTAGGAAAAGGCCTGCCCGAAGTATTCGATCAGTTGTTTGACTGCCTTCTTTTTACGTTCCATATCTTTCACTGACGTAATGTATATGAAATGATTCATATATTCATATCTTTCACCATAGTTAATAGATTATTAACTATGCTTTCACTCTTTATCCGAGACCTGAGTTCAAGTCTGTTTGAGGTGGAAGTACGCGCGCCGCGCTTGCAGCACGCACGCGCACGTTCGTTTGCCTGCAAGGCAAAACAATATTGGCTGCAGGCTTTATTATGTAAGATTATTAGTTATACCACTTTTAAATTTTTTGAATCAAACCCTTGCTGCGTGTCGGTTTATACTGCGTTTCTTTTACAGGAAATTAACCGGATATAAACAATATGACCTTGATGTTCTCACATCAACACCGCATGTCTCGCCTTCGTGTATTTTTGCGTCAGAGTTCCCAGTAGCTCCCAGTCAAAAGCGGATTCGAATGGATTATCAACATGTTTATTCGCTAATACGGAACCTTCCGTCCCAGTCTTTCTTATTCCACGTCTCGAGAAATTCTTCACCTCATTGCACGCCCGACTTAAGATCTTCTTTAGTTTATCCGATAATTCAAGAATCCAGCATCCGATGGTCTCTGATTTACGTTTTCTGATGAAAGAAAAACAACCGGAAATTGAAAGACCGCGAAATGGAAACAGCCGAGCGATTTTAAGTTTTAGTACATGGAATTCACGCAACGCTTTCAACTTTTCGTCCAATCTGCCCTGTCATACGAATTAAAGCAAGAGGATTTTAACAATGGCGTTTACTTCCTTAGTGAATTTTCTTTACTCGTCGTAATCCCCGCTAATCCATGGTGCTAGCGACGGTATCAACGAAACTTCGCGACAAAATGAATTTTCAATTGTCCTCTTTGATTAACTCCGACTTCATTTCTAAGCAAGCGTCAATGAACTAATGAGTCTCAGTTTGTTTGTGTCGTGTCACCTTTGATTGTGTTCAAACAATGCCCCTCCCCTGGAGCATTCAACACGCACATAATCGATCTAGTGTCCATTTACACAATCGCCTCGCGCGCTTTTCCGACGTCGACACGTTTTGCGCTTGATTAGACAGTTCGGGATCGTGCTGATCTTAAAATCATGCTTGCAGTGTGCATTTTCCTGCAGTTGTTTACCTTTGCGAGCTGTGTGAGCCTCAAGGATTTCTTTTCCTTTGGTGAAGTAGCCGGTGATGCGAAATCTCCAGACAAAAATCATGTGCTAGGTAAAGTGTTTAACCTTTACGGCACCTACTCATTTTACAACAAAGGCTACAAGGAGTTAGAAGTAAGTAAAATGCTCTCTCTTTCATTTGTACCTATCGCAAGTTAGAGTCTGTCTCACTGCTTAAGGAAGCTTTGATTTTATCTGATGCGGTGGAATTTTTTGCGAGGTATTTCGAGCAACACCCTGGTAATGTATTTTGTGGTCCTTGCTTGTTTGTTTTCTTGTAGATCATTCATTAGGCTGAGCAAGGCTAATCTTAGGGCCAATTGTCTCTTAATGTACCTTATAATTCTCTTGGATTGAGGTGAAAATCGTTCGTATCGCTGCAAAATCTCATTAAAGAGCCTAAAGAAGAATGAGTCTTTTTGCGCTGATGATTCGATATTCATAAAGAGCTGTTTTGTGTTAAAGATTGCTGTAATACGGTTCTCTTTTCCTTTGACAAGCCGTCAATTGTCTTGAGTGCAAATCAAACAAGATGGCCGATTGCTATCGCGACCTTCTGCTTCGTGATCACCGCCAATTTTCTCCCCGAAAAAGTATAATGCTACGAGGTCAAGACATGTCGAAGACTCTGTCATTTTTCGTAGCAAAGAATTTCAACGCCCATGCAAACATCCGCGATGCTACTTAACAAATTTCGCAACCAGTGGCGAGTTGATGCGCAACTGCATTAACTTTATCATTTTAATAATTCACAGCGATTCAATTGCATTCCAACAAAACCGGCGTTTACAAATAAATGTTGATGTTTAAATTCCACACCGGCGCATAATTGACAGCGCCACGAGGTTATCGCTAAAACGCAACTTTTTTTATCTTTGTATAGCGCGGGAGGCCTTTTCTGATGGAAATGTTTTGCGTAGACAGTGGAGTGGTATTTTCTGTGTTGGTGGGTGGCCTGTTTTGGCGGCAAAATTTGAGCTTTCAATCACAAGCCGATTCGTTTGAATTTGTCCTCAATGTAAAAACTTGAAGTGGTTATTGACACTTGGCAATGGAAGAAGAGACTTGGGGTTTTATAAACAGACTGTTCATTGTGGTCCTTGCAGAAATGGGGTGACGGTCCCATCACATGGACAGATCTCTTTAGGATTGTCGTCGACGCTAAAAATAAAAGGCGATTACATTGGCGGTTTGTAAAATCGGTTTACGGTAGCTGTCAAAAGAGAGGTCCGTTGCAAAATGATGTATTTTCCTTTGCTGAAATGAAGTCCAAAACAAACGCGGTCAGGCTTGTTTGAGTTTGCTCTTGAGATAAAAGGCCTGAGACCGCAAGTTGGTTATTTATTAAGCTTTCAAACAGCGTTTTAAAGAGAAAACCCATTTGCGGTAAAAATTCTGTTGTTTTATCTTTACAAAATATGCAAGGGATTTTTAACCCGTCACGTAGCGCATACTGGTTTATTTCGTTTATTTTATAAACACTTGACCCTGCAGCAAAATATTCGTGTGTCATGGTTTTCTTTTGCTGTTATATAGCCCAGTTAGCGGGCCACAAAACTGCAGGTCCTGTTCGCTCTCCCCCGTTCGCTTCTTCCTCTCCTGCCTCAAGAACCGAGAGTGTGGGAAAACAGACGACCTCGGAAAACTTGCGGTACATCCGGATAGCTTAGCTGAGATATTTTCATTCTTATGTTCAGATAAACCGATCGAATGCAGTCAACAGCTTGTTTAGTGAACGTCTCACTAAACAATAAAGTTTTGTTTCAATAATATTTGTTTCCAAACATCCTCTTGTTGCCTCCTGTTGATCGAGGCACACAAAGTTAGGAGCTGAGGTTCATGTTCCATCTCTCATTTCTACGGTCCATTTCCGCTCTGTCCAACAGATCGATAGAGCGTATTCAGTCACGTGACCACCGGCCATATTGATTTACTAAAACAAAAGACATGACATTTTTTGCATAAAAATTGAGTTTAATTCCAGGAGCAATGGATTGGTACACCAGTATGGCTCCCATGGGAGTTTCAAAACGAAGCAAAATACAAAGATTCTTCTGGCGAAATAACGATTAAAGATACCAGTATACATCTCAGCTCGGTTTAGAATGGTCTTGCCCAAACTTTTGCGGAATACTCTTTTGTAATATGATTTCAAAGAGATTTTAGGGTTATGAACTGAAAATTCCAAGCAATTTTTAGCTTCGTGAAATCAATTAATCGCCATCGGCACAAGAAGAAACCCTAAATTATTTATAATGGGAGGACTTTACATAGAAGTCGTGCGCATAGATACTCTGGGCCCTCGACAGGGACTTCTGTTTTTCCTGTTTTAGTCGCCATCATAAAAGGAGTTAATATTCTGGTTTTTGTTTATCGCTTATCTCAAATCGTAGTATGAGGGTAAAGTACAACCTTGAAAACAGACTGTTCCCAGCACTCTATTTTTTAGTAATTTCCTTCGATGGTAGAACGTGCGAAAAAATCGTGAAAGAACTGGACGCGAAAGCGGAAGTGCTCCACGCTTGAGCTCACAGTTTCTCTCGCGTTCTTCCTTTGCATTTAAAAATAGAACTCTGAACAGCCTATGAAAACAATGTAAAACGAACACACAGAAATATTGTTCCATCCGTCCAAAACATGTCAAAACACTAAACGCGACTTACGATGCTGGTCACGTGACTGTCAAACTGTTTGCGGTTTCCAGCTGAAAACGTACACGTAGTCTCCTTCGCAGCCGTTGTTTGGGTCCCGTCACGCAACGCTCCCTCCCCCACCAGGACACTCTCCCTCTCTCTAACTCTAACGCTCCCTCCCTCTCCCTCTTGGTAGGAGAGGGAGCGTTGCGTGACGAGCCCAAATAACGGCTGCGAAGGAGACTTCTGAAAACGTGGATCAAAATGTTTAGGCATAGTTAGTAGTGATCCCCTGCGCTTACTATGGTCTGAGTTAGTGAGAGTTTATTGTAGTCTTAAATACAACTGTATTTGTTTCACGTTTGTAGGTACATGGCGATGGAATTATCACTTTTGGAAAACAAACTTTTTCCCAATCCACACTACGACACAGGAAATTTCCATTTCCACCCGATGTTCCATCCATAGCAGTGTTCTACTCACCCATTGAAGTGAAAAACTCCAGTGAAATATTTTACAGAGAAACCAGAAACGAGAGCATGGTAAAGAGAGCAACGGACCATGTTCGAGCTAGTTTTTCCAGGGAGAAAGATTTCGTGGCCACAAGCGTCTTCATCGCTACGTGGAAAAATGTGGCTCATGCAGATGGCAGGTTTCCCAACAAGGTAATATGACTCAAAACAAGTCCCAGAGGCGATCATCTAGTCATTGTGTGAAACTGAAACACAGCTAACTCTTGGAATCAGCCCCCTTATTATTCAAAAAATTCGCGCGATGCCCATATATGGTCAGATATCCTGCGATGTACGTAGGCTGCCTAGATTCGTCTGAAATCTTACAAAGCGCTGCACAACCCCAGTTTTACTCACTGTAAAATCAGTTTCGTTGACTAAGTATCAGGTGATATTCCGCGCGATTTCGCTTAAATATCCGGTGTATGAAAGGCACACTTATATGACTATATCGTGCCTGAGATAAACGATGATCAGAGCATGGAGTTGACAAAAAATTGAAAGTGGCACTTAACAATGGACATAGTCGTTATATATTTCTTTTTGCGCGTTGAAACGACACATGAAGCAAAAGAGGATGGCTAACGCAAATACATAATTATTTTTTTTGTCAAGATTAGGTGATTCAGTCTTAATTGACAGCATAAAACCACTTCGTGTAGGAAAGCATTGCATTCGATTGTTTATGTTTTGTTTGTTTGGCTGCTTGTTTGTTTATTTTTTTTTTCAAGTGCATTGAACTGAAACTTCTGCGAAGGAGCCATACCTCATCAACGCCTAATAAGAACGTTCTCTAGTTGAGCGTTTTATTTGCGTCCTAACGAAATATAAATATTATTTTTAATATTCCAGACGAACACTTTCCAAGTTGTCCTTATAACAGATGATAAGAATACATTCAGTTTATTCAACTACAAGGACGATGGACTACAGTGGATTAAGGCCTATCACGTGCGGTACCAGGGTGCAAGGTTTTTTGACGCACAAGTTGGCTTTAGCGCTGGGGACCAAGTTAGGTACTGTAACAGAGTCAAAACACAGCTACAGAAATGTTAGTAGGGTATCGGGTGGCATGTGCATAATGACGCAAGATTTAACTCTGGTAGATCCATTACATTGACAATTTTAACGGTCGAAAATTGGAAGAGGTGGGTCTAATGGATGGGGAAGGAGTCGCTTAATTCATTAAAGGACTGTGTCACAGTTGAGAGTTAGTCTATTTTATTACGTTTTGCCAAATATTTGCTATGAAACTTAATGTAAGCGAATAAATGACTTCAAAAGCATAGTTCATTCCAAACAAATATCAGGTGTTACAATTTAAGGCTATAAACAAACGAGATTAACTTCGAAGCTGTTCAACGTACCAGTTTTGTTTTTTTTTTTTAAATAGCATATCGCAATCTGTTTTAATCTTCTTCGCGTTTTGTCCATACGTACCTTCTTTTGTATTTGCTATGTTATTGTAATGTTTCTTTACTGTTTCACTCAATTTGTTGGTCATTTCGCTAACACAGTTCCTTTAAAAGAAAACTACTTTTTCATATATTTGATCTTCTCTTGTTAGGTCGTATTTGTTACCTGATTCAGGAACCAAAGATGTGAAATTGCTGACTCAGAGATCCAATGTACAATATTCGGGGCAATGGATGTTTAAGATCGGTTGGCCAAAGATGGGAGCTCTAAACGTGGAGGCCGCAGACAGTTATTTTCAAAAGGATTCCGACAAACCGCCCTACTTCATAGTGGAACAATGTGAGTACCAAGGACAGTCTAGATTCTAAGAATTGGATAACGATAACCTTGCTGTGATGGCAGCTACCGACTGTGCTTCGTGTTTGTTCGATTTTTAAGGTGAATTTATTTGCACTACGTGTTGCGGTTTAAAATTTTTCTTTACTTTAAAACGTTTCAAATTAGTATGATTTTTTATTTTTCATTCTCTTATTTTGATTACCACAATCTGAAACAAAGAGAAATAAAGATTAAACTGGTTTGAAAAAAAAAAAATTTAACCACAGCATACGTCTATTACTTTCGGTATTCACTGTTCAACTGCGCATGAATCAAATTCTATCGATCTTTTGTGATACAATTCACGAGATTATATGACCAGGCCACAGTCACCCCAGGCCAAGACTAGACAAAAGATAAAATTGTATATAGAAATGTAAAACGTATATACAGTTTGAATCAGTGGTCCTTAACAAAACCCCACTGGTAGGAAGCATGCAAAACTAGTTGACTTTTTTACAAACGTAGCCGAGGAGTTGAATTCGGGGCTACCGAAAACAAATCCAGCTAGTGGTCAGAACGGAATTTGAACCCGGGACCTCAGGATTTCACGCCAGTGATCTAACCACGCGGCTTCGCTGCCTCATCAAAATCCCATTCCCTTGAATCCCGTTCCTGTGAATGGAATTCTAGCCTGTCACAAGCAGCCAGATTCTGAAAAATTAAAGGGGCTTCGCCACGCAATTTTTGGCAGTTTTGACATTGACTAACTGGTCATTAAACAAACTGGAACATCGCAATCACTGATAAAGACTTAAATCTGTAAACGAACTTAAACGATTGCATTAGGGTAAGTTTGAAGTTCATCTCATCAGTTTGTATTAAAATTTCATTTAAAATACTCGTTTTAAATCATCCTAGCTTGTTTGTTATGTGCCGTGATTTTACCAACGAAGACTCGTGCTTTTGCCAATTTGCAGTTTAGAGTTTATAATTGACGAAAATATGCCGAATGTCCTAACTTGCCTCTTTAGCAATTTATACGCCTTTTTTTAAAAAAAGCCAGTCTTCAAGAGTACACTAGGGAGCTTTAGCAATGACACTGGCTTAGTGTGCCGCAGTTCACTAATTCCCGATAACGGTTTAAGTCCAGCACCTACACCATAAAAGACAACTCTAGGTATTACCTCTATCCTGATAGAAACTTTCACCCATTCTTATTTCAGACTTCGAGGGCTGTTTTAAAGTACACGCCTATCTTTCCTCAAACGCGAGTCAAATATGGCGAGATGTCAGCATTCGGTCGTGCATGATCCTCTGCCATCAAAGAAACCACAAATACTCCGCCCTACACAACGGCAACGAATGCGCCTGCCTGGGTGACGCGGAGGTTTCGAGGCTGGAGAAATTGCCATCACAAGCATGCGACATTCCGTGTGTCGTAAATGAGGAGGAACTGTGTGGTGGAAAGACCGCTGTGTCGATATTTTTAGCTGTTGCCAGATCTATCCTGTCCGCTGATGAGAGAGTGGCCGGACAGAACGGTGAGAAAGCTCGGGGTTATGTGAAAGCACCAAAGGGAATATATGAAAGCACTGCTTTACACAGTGTACAGTGTATGTCGTTCAGATGTTCATTTGTATATTATCAGATCTCTAATGACGTCATGATTCTGACATGGGCTTCGTCTACATTCCTCTTTTCATTTTTCACAGCTCACACACGAGAGTTTCAACTAAAAATGTACGAGTTTGTACAGCATAATTAACAGCACAACACGAAAGTACACATAGTATTTAGAAGCTTTTTTTAATGGCCACACACTATGGTTTTGTCCACAGAATCAGACTTGTAAGTAACACCACATTAATTCCCCTATAACCTTACATCTTAGCATCTGCTTAATGGTCACACACTGGGGCTTCGTCCACAGACTTGTACGTACATGTAAGACCACATAAATTCTCGTATAACCTTACATCTTAGCATCTACTGATACCGTGTATTTGTTCCTTAGATGTCGATGAGTGCGATAGCAGTGTGGCCCGGTGTCATGGAAACGCGTTATGTAAGAATACTGCGCCAGGTTACTGCTGCGAATGCACGAATGGTTACTATGGAAACGGAGTCGACTGCGTTGAGGAAGGTAAGACAATTTTAGCGCTACACCTGGAAAATACGGAGGCAGGCAATTCTGCAGCCATTCCTATTAACAGACGCTGATGTGTTATGCTATAGTCAAACAGAATGCACGCGTTAAGAGGCATCAAAAAGTAACCCGCAACAGTATGTTTTGTTGTTGCAGTTAATAAAAAATCGCTCTTCAAAAAAAAAATAATAATAAAAAAATAAATAAATAAAGCTTAGAAAAAAAAAGTAACCCGCATATGATTTTAAAAGAACGTTATTCATACAGTGGACGGAGCCATGATATATCGTTCCCCTTTATAATGAAGTCTTCGGTATATTGAACGATATTCCTCAACCTTACCAAAGTAAAATGTTTAATATGTCGGTCGACATGACCCAGGATATAAACGAAATCCCGTTAAAACTACATTTTTTCCAGTCCTTTTGCACTTTGTTAGTTTAATTTCACTACACCTCTTAACTGCCTTCAATTTTTTTTTCTCCCACCTCGTTCAGGAACCACGATTCGTTTCCACGGTCCGTTTTCCGGCAGCGTTAACGGTGTAAACCTGCAAAACCTTCTTCTGGATATAATCGCCATCACCAAAGATGGCCGTGTTTACGTGGTGATAAGGAGACCCCCGTCTGCGTTGGCCCACTCTCTAAAGATTTTCACTCCGTTTGCTAATTCTGTTGGCTGGATGCACGGTATAAGAAAGGCCAAGGGTGTTCCAAACGGGTTTAGTGTAATAGGAACCAAGTTGACAAGAAGTGTGGTGGTTTCGTTTGACTCAGGTATCTTCGTTTTAAAGTGTATTTTAGCCAGTTGCTCTGCGCAGGCAGAAAGTAGAGCAAGTGAATATTTCGAGAACTTCTATCAATCTCATGCATCACTTTTAAACAAAGGAAACCATAGCCGCGAAGATAGTTTTAATATCTGATCTTAATAATCAGAATCCTTTCTTGTTAGCATACATTTTACCTTTCTTATTTCTCGGTTTGTCATATTCAAATAAGAAGAACACTCGAGACATTGTTTCATCGCATTTCCAAGCACGTTGAATTTCTTCAAAAAGTACTACACCGTGCGTCAACTCTCTTCTGCGGTGTTTTCGGTGTTTGGAATTTGAAGAAACACTGTCTCTCATTAGACTCTCATGTTTGGTAACCATTATATTACTCACAAGCAGGAGGCCTTAAAAACACAGGCAATCGCGGTTTTACATCTCAAATGTCTTGAAACGACACCACATTCTTTTTTGTTGCAATCCAACAGGCGAGGAAATACGAATGGAACAGAAGTTCAAGGGTAAAGATGCGAGCGGACGTTTCATCTCTTTGGAAACTGAGATCAATGGTACAATGCCAGACATCAGCTCTAATTCCGCCATCAGAATAGAACGTTTTAAGGAAGTGTATCGGCGTGAAGATCGTGGGAAAGTAGAGTCTGAAGGGACAGTAACATTCCGGGTTGATGGTGAAGCTAACGGATTCTCGGTCTTGCAGACTATCGAGTATGACGAGCTTAGAGGATGCGATGGCAGTTTCTACAGTTTCGATGTGGAATCCAAGGTGCTGCTAACCAAATATGACTCCAACCAGAAGTATTCGTCTGTAGCCATCCGGTCTTATATCGTCAACGCCTCCACACCAGACAGTACGTGTAATTTAGTTGATTTATAGATCTGCAGCTCCACTTGATTTAACAAATCTACTAGGTTTAATGTTAGCATAGCAGCTTTAAAGTTTTAGAACATGTAACAACTAACAGTAAACAATTTCCCCGTAACGTAAAAATTGTAATAGCCCCCCACCGCCTCTCCCAGTTTTAAGCAGTTACCCAGACTGTAAAAGGGTGATTGAAGACTCCACTGGGCGTGCTGTGCAACCACGCCAACTTGATCCCAAGAATCCTCAGGAGACACCGAAATAGATCGAAATAATTTCCGTTTTGGCACATTAATGGAAAAACTTAATCAGTAACCTCTCTTCTGTAATTTTAGATTGTTTTTCTTGCTTTATTTAGTATTCAATTTAGAATGCATCTCGGAATTTTTAACACCCATATTATGACATTTTGTTTTTCTTTTACTCAGCTCAAGGTCAACAAGGCAATGGTAGCCCCTGTGGACCCCAGAAAGTCACTTGCCACGCAAAGGCAAGCTGCGTGAATGATAAAGGATTTGAAGAATGTCGTTGTAACGATGGTTACCAAGGAGACGGTACCAAATGCGAAGGTTTGTTCTTTAGTCTTTCGTTTAGCAATTATTCCATCAGGCAAAGAATGGAAAGAAGAAATAAATAATTTAAATGCTTTTTACAATGGCGGAAAAACAACAACAACAAAGTCCCAGCGGTTTTACTGGTGATAGTTTCACTTGTAAAAAAGGTATGCGTGGCTGAGTTCTCAGTAGGGGCCTGCGTTTCGGTCGCCCTCTTTCGTGGAATAGGACTGCAATAGACTGCAAGCTCTTGCAAGCTAAGAACTTGATTACATGAGGCAGACTGGTCGCGGTTAGGGTAAGTTACTAGTTTGTGCATTTAGGCGTGCAGAAAAGTGCCGAAAACATCAATGGGTCGTTTTTGCTATTTTCATGTTGGCGCACATTGTCACTGCGATGATAGTACTTATTCCAGTTGACAGGGATCCCGGCTTGCCGAGTTGGGTGACTCTTAACGTTTCTAAAATCAGCTACGACTCGCTACAGTGTAACATGAAACTCGACGTTGCCGCTCTGAAAGGGTTTGAAAAAAGTACACAAGCCGTAAATGGGTAGTTCTTATGTTTGTAGAAGTAACAAAAAAATTAAAATTTGTTCCTACTAAGGCTTTAACGTAGAGCGCATGCGTATTAAATTAGCCTCCAGCGATGTATCCCATATGGAAGACATCGCTGACTTCGATCAATATATATATTTGACACTTATATTAACCACTTCGAGGTCCGGACTTGGGGAGGGTTATCCACTACTTTATATTGAGTTGATTCTTCCCCCTCCCCGCTCATTGACCTCACTTTTTGCTTTTCAAAAATTCAAATTGCTCTGAAACTGTCGAAAGCCTCCGTAAAACCAGCGGAGAATGAGGCAGGCGGTTGGTAACAATAACGGCATAGAGCTTTCCCTCGCGCTGTCAAATTTTTCGCGTAATTTATTACTACTTTATTGTTTTTCTTTAAATTGCTTTTTCTTCTCACGATTGCAAGATGAAACAATGAGTGTCGCCTCGTATTTTTAACAGTTTTATTTGTAGGTGGGCTTATCAGGTCATACTGTACGAACCTCGGATTTTCTTTTCGTCATCGTATTTGCAGCATCAAGAAATTGCCAAAAATGTTCAAGTTCTTTTCAATAAAATAAGTGCAATTTCTGTAGGCTAATGGATCTTACTATGGGAGGTATGGTGTCCTATAATTAGTGCGATAGACTCTGGATCGGGGTTCTAGCCCTGATCGGGGTGGGGAGGGGGGAACTGTCAGGTCACTTAACCCCCTTAGTGCCTCTCTCCACCCAGGTGTGCAAATGGGTTCCAGCGAATTTAATGTTGGAGGTAGCCCTGCGATAGATTACCATCCCATCTTGAGGGGAGGGGGGGGGGGGGGGGGGGGGAGTAGAAAAACGGCTTGTCGCTTAATGCCACGGAAGCCGCGATAACCTTTCGCGATGTGAGCCACTTGGCCCAAAGAAAACTTTTTTTTTATCTAATTTATCTCCATAGTAACCGAACTGCAGTGTCCTAACAAGTGTGACCCAGACGCTAAGTGCGTTCAATATGTAGCTGGTTGGCGGTGTGTGTGTAATCCGGGATTCAAGGGCAATGGAGTTACGTGTGAACGTAAGTTTTGTATAGTACTGCATATTTTATATTCTTTCTTAGAATTTTTTTGTAATTTGTTTATTTTTTTTACTTATAATATTTTACAGCACGTTTCACTACTCACATTACATTACTAATATTAATTTACTTATATACAATACACAACTTACAGTATATAGCTTGCAATATATAAAACTAGTTGTAGAACATACTTACACTTACACCAACAATAATATTATAAATTACTTGCTTCTACCACACAATTAAAATAATGATGTTATTCTTTCTAGAGTAACAGAAACTATTTTATGCTTTATATTTCCATTGCTTTGTAAATAAATTGCTATGTATCAAATGGTGTATATATGGGAACTGAATACGGCATAAATTAATTAGCTCAGGAATTAGCTATATTAATAGAAAGGTTCACAATCATGCTGCGAAATAGGGTGTAAACAAACCGGTATACAGTGTAACTTTACGTTTTCTATACATCTTTATACCATGCCATAGAAGATATAGCCAATCAGAATACAGGAAAGCGGTTGTACATTCGTATGTTCAGGCTGATTTTCATTGGTTCTGAAGAAAATAAAGTTCAGAAAAAGGCCAATCTTGTTCCATGAGACTAAAGTTCAAGAAGGTCAAGACAAAACTTTACTACTTCAGTTTGACCTTTTTTCATCTGTTTAGTGTTTTGATCATTATTGTTATACATGTATGCATCTCATTCCAGCGGATGGTTCTTGTGCGGGCGTACAGTGCAGTTCGAATGCCCAGTGCCTTTATGCCGCAGACAACTCAAGGAAATGTGTGTGTAACTCGGGTTACCAAGGCGATGGAGAGAATTGCTCTCGTAAGTAACCATATGTAAGGTCCAAGTCCTCACTGATTGGTGAGCCTAATAAATTAGCTTTGGTCAGTTAACTTCTTTTGTTTTCTTGTATTTTTGTCTCATTTCCTTTCTTTTATTTTCCTAATATTTGTTTGCTGTTTCTTTTTTTCCTTTCCTTTCCTTTCCTTTCTTTTCGTTTCTTTTATCTTTTATCTCTACACTGTAGTGCGTTTAAATTTCTTTATAAGTAAAACTAAAGCTTTTATTACTTGAAAGCAATGTGGATTTAGAATGTAAGTTGTTGGTTGAGCAATTTTACTCAAACGCATGCATTTACTTATACAAAATAAGATAAAATTGCTAATGTGTGCGTTGTTTTCTTTAGCACGTGATAAATGTGAAGGGGTGACCTGTGGTCCCAATGCTACTTGCGATGCCACAGGGAACTGTGCCTGTGACCAAGGTTTCCAAGGTGACGGACAGCAGTGTGATGGTAAGAGTCATTTTGTGGACAAGTACTTTTAAGTTTGTATTGTTCCGTGTACCAGTAGGCAATATCAGGGCTTTTGGGAATGCCCGTGACGTGTTTATTGATAAATGAGGAGTTTGTGAGAGAACACAAGGCACGCGTAGACACGAGTTCTGGTTTTTGTCTGCAATCGGTTTATGACAGGTGCGAGGAACGCGATGAGAGCGCGCGAACTACGCGGGTTTCGTGCGACGAGGAAAAGGAAAGGGATAATTTGCCTCGCGTTTTGGCTAAATATGAAAGCTATTCGTTTTCACCCAAACCTACAACACGCCGGATTTCCTGCCCATAAAGAAAAAAAACGCATTACGTATAGATTCAATGTTTGCTCAAAGAACTCTCACCGTTCAGAGCCGTTTGGTTTACAGTAAGCTCCACTTTTAAACTTATCTTAAGTGATAAGCAAGGTGCTTCAAATAGATTACCTTATCTTGTAAAATAAAGCCAATCTGGCGTTATGACAAACTGCGGAAATTGCACGTAATCTTCACTAAGTCTGTTTTGTCTCACGAAATCGGTGTGTTAGATCAAGTACTTCAGTTTGTATACCTTATCTGTAATTAGCAAAACAACTTGCCGTATTTCACGGGAGGATAAGCGTTTATGGTTTTACAATATGTTTACATTCTTCTTTGATTTTTTTTCCTTTAATTTAGCCGATTCAACGTTTTAGCGATATCACTTATAGATTATTTCACCTGCCCTTTAGTTCAGTCGTGTTTCAAAACGTACGCGGCCTAGACTTGTTGCGTTCAAACATTGCCACTTTTCAAGCCTGGATAATGTCATTATGACCACTTGCTTCCGTAGTAGATGCCACGGAACCGAATTACTCCCGCTGCGAGTATCGATTGAATTGCACGGGTAGCCTCTTAGATATTCAACTCCCTGAGCCACTATGATCTAGCAAAAGCAGAAAGTGAGAAATATTACAGCCGCAAAACTTTTCAGAAAGTGTATTTTCAAACTCTACAACAAGTTAAGCTCTTTCGCAGCTGTGATCGACATCTGTTTTCCTCTTTAAGTATGAATACAAAGTTAAAGATGTAGGTCAAGAGAATGCCTCAGCTAATCACATCTGTACAGGGTTCGGTCTATGCGCCGCCTCTCACCTGTAGAGGCAGGGCAGTCAGGGGTCTCTTCAATTTGGGGACATGCCAAATGATAGCCTTTCGCTACTGTCACTTGTATAGCTACAGTGAAAACACTAGCCCGTTCATTTTGCGCTGCACTAGCCGTGTTGCCCCAGTTCCCTTCCATCTCTCCGCCCAATTCCCATTAGCTACAAACAGTTCGTACTGTGCAAGCAATTTCCGTGCCGTTTTGCTTGGGCATCTCACACAAAGGAATAATAATAATAAGGAATAAGAATGTCGTTCGTATGTTTTCAAATTTTTGGCTTCTATCACCTAGAAACAATACTACGATTTTTTTAAATGAAGATTCAAAGCACAGTAGTCTGAAATGTCATCCGTGACATTTCAGACTAAAAGCACAGCTACACATAATGACTGTCGCCTTGATACGTCATGGATTCCTTTGCTTGTACCATGACAAATGCGCCCAGAGGGGATTGGAGACTTTGTATATTGATATCAGGTCTTACCGTCCTTTTTGGCTTGAAGAAAGACTGTTTAAATTTCCCATGCACATAAGCGGTATACTACAGTAGGAGGAAAAATCTCGGTGTAAAAGAAACTTAATTTAACCAATATCGGATTTTTGTTCTAGATCTGGACGAATGTAAAGAAAGCCAGCACAAGTGTCACAGTGACGCTGACTGCACGAACACGGTGGGCTCGTACACATGCCAATGTAGGGAAGGTTACCTTGGAGATGGGTTCACGTGCGTGAAGGGTGAGTGATGGATATGGAAATAGGTAGATTTAAGTTGGGTTTACAATGTAGCTACCACGTTTGGCGTTTTATGAACTAGGCCTTAAGACATAAGATATCTTACAATATCGATACTTCGTCAACTGAAACGGACAGGCGACACAAATGGAGCAAAACGTTATATCGTGACATGTTTTGATTTTGAAAAACACCAAACTCCCCTTCCGTGAATAAGTGGGAAGAATTTACATTTCAAGGTCTTGACTGAAAGGATTAATTATTTTTCTGTTTCAGAAGCGGCAGGCTTGTTGTGTAGTGGTCAAAAGTGCCACTCCCAAGCACAGTGCCTTGCAAATCAGGACGGCCAGAAATGTGTCTGCAACAGCGGTTACCAAGGAGATGGTGTCACGTGCACTGGCAAGTATCAGTGAATAATTTTGGATTAGTTTTTTTCTCTTTCCTTTTTTTAATCACGTTCATTTATGAAACTGATTGCTGACAAATGTCTTCCTGCTATTTCGGTTTTGCAATGTGGTCATTAGGTTCATTTCTCCTTTCTTTCAGAAAGATAGGCTTTCACTGAAGGATTTGATGGGGACGAAATTAACAATGTCCTAGCTTCTCAACTATTCACTTTCTGGAAAACCTTCATTTCGGGGCGCACGCGTATGTTACGACAAATACAGCATAAATAACAGAGTAATTGACAGATTGTAGCCACAATGCAGATGTACTAAATTGAGCGCTGTAAACAATGTTACCACCACTTATAATTTGTAATGTAATTACTTTATTATATTTATTCTAGATACAAATGAATGTTTGGGGGATAACTTATGCGATGCGTTTGCTGACTGTACCAACACTGAAGATTCCTACACGTGTAAATGTAAAGATGGTTATACTGGAAGTGGACTAAAGTGCACGAAAGGTAGATAGATTATAGATATATTTTATGATAAGTATGGAATGACCATTTGTCGGGAGTGCATGACGAAGAGAAAATCTGAGTCCTCGACGGGAATCGAACCCGTGGCCTCCCAGATACCGCTAGGGTGGGCACCCTACCGGTATCCACCGAGCCACGAGAGACTCCCGACGAGCCAGGCCACCCACTTGGTTCATGTGTGACACGCGTCCTGCATACTGCTAGGATCAGCAATGTCGAAAGCATCGTATGCGTAATAAATGATAGAGATGGTTTATTTCAGTCCGACTCCGTGAACACAATTGATGGTGATCTAATATGGAAGTCGACTGTTAGAATCTCACAGCACATAAAGATTTCCTCTGCACTCCCAATGGTTCAATTTCGTTTCGAGGGCTTATAGTCCACAGATATTGGCTCAGTTTCTAGGAATGGCATTTGCATAAAATAATATTTCACCACGAGTGAAAAGGGAGTGTTCAAACCGTAAATTCTTAATGTTCGCCATGCACTGACGTTATGCTTATTTATTGTGTAGTTGACCCCAGTGATGGCTGTGGTGGTGAGAAGTGTCACATGTACGCCTCGTGTGAAGTAGAGCCTGATACAGGGAAAGAAGAGTGCAAGTGTCAAATCGGTTTCACTGGCAACGGGGTGGAATGCAAAGGTTCCTTGGTTCAATTATCTTTTCTTTTAATATAAATTGTTATTTTTATCGACCTGAAAGTGTTAACATTCTGAATCCGTTTTGCTAGTTTTGTTTTGTTTGTTGGTCTGCTTCTTAAATTTTAACTTTGAATAAACTTTGTTGCTGTTGCTTTTGTTAGGCTTTTTATTTATTTACTTTTTTTATTTTTTTCTTCGTCTGTCTGATCGTTGTTTCTATTTCTGTTGCTATTGATCTTCTTCCTGTATTAAGTTCAGTTGACATTTTCTTTTATACCATTCTCTTTTTGCAGACTTGAATGAGTGCCTTGAAAGTGACGGCATTTGTTCAGACAACAAAACTGAATGTCAAAACACATTCGGAAGTTATGAATGCCTATGCAAGAAGGGGTTCATGGAAGTTAACCGCAAGTGTATTTGTAAGTTGCTGTTAATTGATCAGTGCTCAAAAAGTCAGTTATTTTTTATTGATTTCCATTCAGTGCTATCTTTCTTTTTAAATTTGTGAACTCGGTGGTTCTTCAAGACAATTCCCCAAGCTGGTTGACGTCGTTATCGATTATTCTACTTTGGCTTAAAACTGGCGTTTACTTTCGTTACGCGTCGTAAATTTGTGATGAAGATAAAACTTCCAGCTCAGCTACTAACGGTGCCGATGCATGTTACTCACTTTGCCTGTTTCGTTACTTTAATGTACCCCGTTAGTTGCTCACTGTGCCCGTTTTCTCCAGCTGATGACTCCTGCATGGGTGTTGACTGTCACGCGGATGCTGTATGCGATCCCATCCGGGGATGTTTATGCAAGACTGGTTTCCAGGGCAATGGAGTTAGTTGTGAAGGTACGTATTTCATTTAATAGACGCCCTAATCTCGCCGTCCTCAGAAAATGTCTTACGACAAAATGCTCGGGATAGCAGGTTTGAAATACCTAGTTAATTTTTTCCTCGTCTTTCTTCTCGTTTGAGATAGCCTGCAGTGCAGGCGTCTTATTTGGGAGCGCGAGCGCCATCGTCCACTGAGCCGCCATGTTTGATTTACGGTTAGAGCGGACGGGGTGGATTGGGACACGCGAGAAGACGCGTATTTTTTCTTCCCCTCCCCCTCCCCCCTCCTTCTCTCGCCTACCAACCACCCCTCTTGGTAGAAATTTGTTTCTCTCCCCAACCTTCCTCTGCCTAAAAAATCCAAGATGGCGACCAAACATTTCGCAAAGAAAGTCTGAGCGTTCGCTCGCAATAAATACACCTGCTCTGCAGGCTACGTTTGAGAAGGCGTTGTGTGCTTATTATCCCTAGTTAATTTACTATGCCTTTTAAAGTGAATTTTTCATCGTTTCCTCTTGATAAGAAGACAAGCTTGTCTTGTAATTTTGTAGGAGACCTTTCGAATAAAGTGGAACGGTAGCAGTCTTGCATGAAGTATGGCGTCGTTTGACATGCTCTTTTTTTGTAACCTTTGAACGCAAATGTTAGGTCAGTTAAAGTTGTTCTAAGATTTTAGGTGTGGATGTAACCCTAGGCAGTGTGTGTCCACGCAATGGAAAGTTACCAAGCAGTACTTAAACGTGGTACTATTGATCAAGTTGCACAAGTCAGTTCTGAGTTTTGAGACTGTGCATGGAACCCTTTCTTGAGACCGTTCATGCTGCACTTTTTTTCTGATCTTCTGATCATGTTTGTATGTAAAAAATAATAAACTTTATTTGGCGGATCTCTAAAATACAATAACAATAATAATTGAAACATTCTGCTTTGAAAAAAAAAAACTTATTCACAAAATATAAAGGCTTATTTACATATATTTGTTCATTAAAATCTAATTTTCGTTTACATCATTATTATTTTAAAATCAAATTTTACTGCTATTGTACTATTGTATGTAATTTTAATTTACGCCATCACTGATTCTTTTTTTGTTTAGATGAAAATGAATGCAATGTTGCTCGAAGTCCGTGTGACCTGAACGCAAACTGCATCAACTCTGTTGGCTCGTTCCAGTGTGAGTGCAAGCCTGGATTTACCGGCGATGGATTTCGCTGTGAAATTGGTAGGTTCGGGAATGAATGGAGCACAACAATTCTCTTAACACGTTCATTCAACTTGTGGTGTTTTCATGCATTTGTCATTAAGTTATGGTATTCACTCGGCTGCGCAATCATACAGCTACTCTCCTGCTATACTTGAGCAATATTCTTCATTAGTGGAAGAGGGCCATGGTTACGACTTTTTGTCGTATGGGAGCTGGTCAATTTCCATCGCATGTAATAGTTTTCTTGTCTGAATATCGTTTTCCTTGAAGCCGAGGGAAGCTGCAATGGTGTGGTGTGCGATGCGCATGCACAGTGTGTCCAGCCCTTGGATGACAGTCCACCGCAATGTGAGTGCGAGAAAGGTTGGGAAGGCGACGGACAAGCTTGTGTAGGTAATACAAACAGTTATTTCTTTATACGCTTAATTTGATCGAGGTGACGGAACAGTTTATCCAAGTGGGGCGAACCGAAGTATGGTCATATTTATAAATTAGTAGCCGCGCTTTGTAGCTTGAGCAGATAGGAGCGTGCTCAAGTTATTCTTCCCTGACTCGAAACACGTAAGATATTCGACGAAAAAGAAACATACCGATGAGTGACATAGCTCTTCAGATGTCGTTTGGTGTCTCAGTTTGGTTACCTGCGCGCAAAAATTCAAAGGAAGGCAGCAATGCCCAACTGATTTGAGTGAGGCAGCAATTTGAGGACGGCAGCAACGCCGAAACGTCGCATAGCAACGACATTTTCTGGCGCGAAGAGGGACGTCTGGGTGTCCAGGCTAGGAATAGCTTCGTAGTTTCTTTGCATTTTCCGTTCGCATTAACTGGATGCCGTGCATGAATATTCTCTGTCATTTTACAGATGTTGACGAATGTCAGCCCTTCAAAAACTTCTGCCATCCACTTCGTGCGGAGTGTTTCAACACTATGGGCTCGTATGATTGTCGCTGCAAACCAGGTTATCAAGGAGATGGCTCTAATTGCCAATGTAGGTGACCTCTCAGAATAGAGTGTATTCCAAATACATGTATAGTGTAAAAATATTATTACTGACATGCGTGGTTATCTGTTCAAAAAACTGTCACTGTACAGTGGATGACACCTTGATACTCGACTGTCACCTATTCCTTTTAGTAATATTTTTTTTTGCTGTGGATTGTCAAAAGGAAAATGACTAGCCAAATCCAACTTTGTCATTACGCTTGGCTTTCTGGAACAAAAATTGCTAAATGTTTCTCTTGACCATGCCAAATTAAAAGCTGTGTGATAACGAAAAGGTCATTGCCAAATAGCTATTATAGAACATGATTTCACCGATAATTTTCCGTTATCTAACATCATAGGATTCAAGGGTTTTCAAGCAAACGATTAATCTGACAAAGTTATGCATTTGTGAAGGTTGCCGCAGTGGTGGGACATCAACAAGGTTAAAATGCACCTAATTTGTAACGTATTTTAGATGCTACTTTTTCTATTTAGAATATCTTTAATTTTTTATTTATTTTTTTTTTCAGCTGATGGTACCTGTGATGGGATCCAATGCCATGCTAACGCCACTTGTTTCAAACCCTCGCCAGAAAAACGTGGCCTCTGTGTGTGCAAAGATGGCTGGAAGGGCGACGGACGAACTTGCCATGGTCAGAAAATAAACATTCGTCTCCTCATTAATTAATTGGTCATGACTTTCAGGATTTCTTTTTTGGTTTCTTCCTCTTGCCTCCCCGCTATGCAGTAAATGAGTTAAAAAAAAAATACTGTTGACATCCAATTAAGAAAAATATATGTATTTATATTTCATTGTTAATGTAGCCTAACAATGAAGGTATATTCGTGAAAGAGTACTTGACAAATATCTGTGGCTCATTAGGAATTGAGAATGATCAAAGTAAGAGAGAATAGGGTGATCTCTACTTTCATCATTTCCTCATTCAGTGTAAATTATTACAATGAAATTATGGCTTTCAAACTTGGCATAGAAGCTTAACTTTCAATGCTTTTTTACTTACGAAAAAGCATCAAAGAAAGACGCCCGTGTTCCGCGTCGATTCGTGGGAACGTTTACGGATGATTGTTGCCTTCTTGTTCTTTTCCAGAATCCGGCTCATGTGATGGAGTAGTCTGCGATGCCAATGCTAATTGTTCCCAAGCTTCTCCCGATAAAAAACGGCAGTGCATCTGCTTGCCAGGGTGGACTGGAAATGGTCAATCCTGTCTTGGTATGAACACGTTTTTCTCCAGTGAACATTTCCTTATTTGGTGGTGAATCTATCTCACATATCTTCCTTCACGTAGAATCTTTATGACGTGTATCGAGTTGAAGTCCTTTTGGAGTGTTTTAGTCAGTTCAAAGGTTTTTCAGCCAGGATTGATGCCAAACTCAAGTGTTTGCTTATTAATTCCATCCACAGATGTAGACGAATGTCAGCCTTTCCTGAACAATTGCCATAAAGATGGTGAATGCGTTAATACGGATGGGTCATACTCATGCCGTTGTAGACCTGGTTTCCAAGGAGACGGATACAACTGCGTCTGTGAGTATTTGATACGTTAGAAGTCAAGTCAAGTTAAAAGCCTTGTTATAATGATTAACAATATTCGCGCGTTTGTCATAGGACAAATTTTATTTGGCGATCTTCAAATGGAACCTTCGCAGAATCGAGTCAAGTAGACCACACAACAGACTCACTACCCAACGATTTTATAAAATCATTTATCTTTCATTTTGATTTTTCAAGGAGCTGGTACACTCTATTTTAGGTCAATCAAGAGAGAGAAAATCTTACTTTATTTCACTTTATAATCCTACGCATTTAAACCAAGGATCTACAACAATTTGTGTATATGTAGGTTATTCTTTATGTTTTTAATGCTCTTGTAGTTGTCATGCTGTTGTTATACTTTACATTGTCAAACGTCCTTTTTTTCGTCCGTTCCCTTTCAGCGGATTCGCCTGATACGTGTGAAGGGGTGAAATGCGATCCAAACGCAGAGTGTATTGAGTTTGTTCCTAGCAGACGCCGGTTGTGTGTTTGTAAGGAAGGCTGGCAAGGAGACGGACGAACTTGTTATGGTATGAATATAATTAACTCCACTGCCTGCTAGCCTGCTAGCTGTTCATGAGCTTCCTCCACTTTTCCTTTTGGCCGGCCTGTGGGTCTACGCTTAGTGTCTTCCTGTCTGTAGTAATTGAAATGCATGGTTGCTGTTAGAATAGGTGTTACTGCTATTAATTGATGCCTACTGGGTTGATATGTTCAGTTAGAGGTTTCTATACCAAATGGCGCCTGACTGTAACAAACAAATAGATTGGTTATTGTCATGCAAACCTAAGAAAATAAATTACACATGTAATTCGGTGTTATTGTACAAAAAGTTGTGTTAGAATATTTTTATCACCTCTCCTTCGTACTTTTCTTTCACTAGCGGACAACACTTGTGCTGGAAAAGTTTGCGACGTGAACGCCGAATGTGTTTTTGATGAAGGTCAACAGCATTGCGTGTGTAAGAAAGGTTGGGAAGGAGATGGGCAAACCTGCTTTGGTCAGTATCGTCAAACTGTAAATTTGAGTGTAACGTTAGTTCCTTGATAAATGCGATGATCCCTAATGTTCGTTTGCAATGGATTTCGCTTCCAAGGCCTGTAGGGCTAGAAAATAGACTATGAGCAGTCTCTGTTTTGCTTTAAAGTCCGTGGAGACGAACGCGAAAGCGAGCGAGCGTGATATACGTGAGCGAGCATAAAGCAGCGTTGAGTAGCGGGGACGCCGAAGGAAAAGCAAAGGGAAATCTGCTCGCTTTCGAGTTCGTCCTTCCGGATTTTTAAAGCAAAAGAGAGACTACTTGTAGACTAGCCAGGAAGGTGTCAAAGAAAAAAATTTACAGATGAGATGTTAGTGAGAGAGTTTATAAGGAAGCGTAATATATCATTTACTCTGAAATACTTAGCTTTGTCTCCTTTTGTTTACAAGGGATCTTCACGTTTGTAAACTTACGCGAAATGTACGTCGTTTAAATGGACACTTTTTGGCGTTTAAATTAAACTGTGTAAAAACATCGACGGTCGGTAACAAACAATATGTGTTATTTTAACGCGAATGTTGAAAATTTAGCTGATTTTCCTTTCGTGAAAGGTACGTGTCAAAGAGAATCGACCTTGAAGGCAATGTATGGACGCAAACGTAAGCTACCCGCGAGAAAAAGAAAGAAAATCTATCAAGGCTTGACAATGTCTTTCTTGGTTTTATTCAGATGTGAATGAATGCCAACCATTTAAGAACAACTGTTCCTTAGAAGCTGAGTGCTTAAACACCGAGGGCTCATTCCAGTGTAGATGCAGGCCTGGTTACCAAGGAGATGGCTTTACCTGCGTCTGTGAGTAGTGTTTTCTTTTGTCTGAAATGCGAATGGTGAATGAAGCTATGCCGGGAATGTTTTGGTTCAGGGTCGACATAGGCTCGATTACCAGCCGCTGTTCGGGGAATAACGAACAGAGGCCGGACTCAAGAGACCGGCGGAAATCATACCTGGAGTTAACAAGGAGTCTTGGGCGTTGTGTAGTCGCTAAAAAACACTCAATTCGAAAAGAAAAACCTTTTTTCATTCTCGCTCTTTGAAAAATGTTAGCGAATAAACCCTTGCAGTAATATTTATACTTTCTTCAAATCCTCCCAGCGGATGGCACCTGTGAAGGAGTCTCTTGCGATGCAAATGCCGAATGTCTACGAACGATTCCCGAAGGACGCCGACAGTGCAAGTGTCGAGATGGATGGCAAGGAGACGGTCGTACTTGCTTGGGTAAATTTGATTGTATTGAAAATTCAGACGTTCATGGTTCGTTTTGCCTTTGTATTCGACTGAGTTTAGTCTATCCTATTAAATTCTGTCAAATACTTGAAATGAAACTTTAAGTTAGCCAAGAAATTATTTCTAAGGATCTAAATGGCAAAACCATAGCTTCAATACAAACAAATATGATTTAAAAGTTAAAAACTTTGAAAACTGTTCAGTCTAATAGTTTTTCAAAATCCCATATCGAAATCTGTTTTAATATTCCTCAATTTTTCTCCATCCGTACCTTCTTTTGAATTTGCGGTGTTATCGAAATGTTCCTTTACTGTTTCAGTAGCTATTTTTATATTTCACTCGATCCGCTCGACGTTTTCATGCGTCTAAACTTGGCTAAAATATTTTTCCTCTGCGTAACTTCCAAAGCTTTAGACTGGATTTGGGGGGGGGGGGGGGGGGGGGGGGGGGGAAGGGGTAGTATTTGAGATTGCGGATACTCGGTATTGCTGAATGGCATTTGGTTCGGTTCGTTATTTACACTTTTGTAACTTTTTTTTAGATATTAACGAATGCCAGCCATTTAAGAACAATTGCCACTTAGACGCTGAGTGCCTAAACACCAAAGGCTCATATCAGTGCCGCTGTAGACCTGGTTACCAAGGAGACGGCTTCAACTGTGTTTGTAAGTTGCACGTGCTTTTCTTCTTATTTGTTAGCAGTGAATAAAGCAGAACAAGCAAAGACTTTGTCGAGTTGCCTAATCAGGGGATAAATCGAATATCTCGGATGGTGTTCGAAAATTGAAATAAACTGAAACAATTAGAAACCAACATAATCGGACAGACAAAGATAGATTGCTATCGGACGATAAGCAAAAAATAACATTCAGTGATGGTCTAAGGGGCTTGTTGACGTTATTTTAGCGGGCAATTTTAGCACTGATCAACGAACTCGAACGAACTGGTCATTGAAATAACTGAAATATCACAGTAACGGCGGGAAGCCGTAAGAGAACTGAAAAGAAGTACAGAAAAACCAAGAAGGGACATGGTGGACAAAACTGGAGATGATTAAAAAGGATTGCATTTGGGTAAAGTTGATAAACTTCAGCCTGACGCTTTTCAAGTTTGTATCACATTTTGTATGAATGTGCCATTTGCAATGCTCGACAATCGTCCTTGTTTGTTATCGGCTGTAATTTTGCTAATAAAAGACTTGCTCTGCCAATTTGACGTTTAAAGCTCATAATTACAAAAATAACCAGAATTACCTAAAATACTGTAACTCAGACTAAATTACCTGCACAATTTCCCCTTATCTACTAAAACTCAAGACACCATGCTTACAATGCGGTGTTACTCTTGAGGCCGAGTGTTTGATATTTGATAAATACTTTATAATACACGACTTGTTCTACTCCAGCGGATGGCTCCTGTGAAGGTATCTTTTGCGATCCAAATGCCGAATGTCGCCGAAGTACACCCGAAGGTCGCCGACAGTGCACGTGCCGAGATGGCTGGCAGGGAGATGGAAGATCATGCTCTGGTAAGGCTGGACAACGTCTATAGACGGAAAACGTTTATGGACAGAAAAAAAACTTAAATAGGCAACTTTTCTAGACAGAAATTTTCACTATGATGTAATCACATGTTCTTTTGTGTTCCAAAGATGTCAACGAATGCCAAACATTAAACAACAACTGTCACTTGAAGGCACAGTGCACAAATACTGCAGGCTCGTACGAGTGCCGTTGCAAACCTGGATACGATGGAGATGGAGTAAACTGCACATGTAAGTGAAAATGTACTGTATTAGGTACTGTTGATCCTCAAATTTCCTCAACATAATCCTTGTCATCATATCCATCACCATGATTGTCATCTGCATCACCTTGATCACCATCTTCATCGTTACCGCAATTGTAAGGCTGTCTGTTGTACTGAAAAGCTGCCATCGAACAACGATCTTACATCTTACAACGAACTCTTGAAGTTTCAAATGATTAGCCCTTCTTCCATGATTTATGGTCATCTTCAAGTGTTTTGTCTCTAAAATAAAATGCTATTAAGGATAGTTTTAGATTTTAATTTTTTCTTGATCTGATGTACTTTAATCTAGCATACAAGAATTTTTCATTTTGGTCTACACAAGCGGCAGTCTTAGGCTCAGTTGCCTTTTTCTTTCCTTTTTTACTCTTTTCTTTTTCTTTCTTAAATTTAAACCATCAAATATCAACTGTCAAGTATCAATAATCCTGTTAACTTCCTTCTACTGAATTGTGAGGCAAGCGTCGGCTACGTCGGCCAGTTGGCTTGTCAGCGAGCCTTTTTAATACTTCCTGTACCAATACATTTGCTCTTCGTTACATTTCAGCTGATGGTTCGTGCGATGGCGTCTTTTGTGATTCCAACGCCATCTGCGAGAAAAGTGGTTCTGGTGATCAGCGTCAGTGCTCATGTAGACAAGGTTGGAGAGGGAATGGAACCTACTGTGTTGGTAAGTCGAGAGAAACTTGTAACCAGTGCAAAAAGGAACAGGAGAAACAGCCTCAACAACAAGTTAGCGTCTTTAAATCAATAAAGTAAACTTTTTGGGTCTCCGATATGAAGTTGAAAGTTAGCTTTTAGGATTGTTTTGACTAGCTGTTGGTTTAACTTTTTTTGTTTTCTGTATATTTTCTTTCCAAGGCAAATCTTTACTTTAGTAATTATACTACTGGCGTTCATTTTACACGAATGATAATCGCTCCAGCAATACCTCGTTGGGTATTTCATAGTATAAAACTGGAGCTTGTTCCGCCTTGATAAGCCATTTCTATTTTTTTTTTTTTTAATAATTCCTTTATCACAATTTTTTCTAAGACATTGACGAGTGCAACTCGCTAGCAACCAAGTGTGACCTGAATGCGGATTGCTTCAATAGCCCAGGCTCGTATCAGTGTCGTTGCCGGTTTGGCTACCAAGGAAATGGAACTCAATGCGTCTGTGAGTATTATGGAGAACAGCACAGAAGTACAGAGATGTTTTAATTCCCTTAATTCCCTCCATTTTCGAGCTGTTGAATTCATCGATTCTTTACTTTTCTTTTTCAGCTGACGGTACATGTGACGGAGTGGTATGCAGTGAACACGGCGCATGTGTGCCGAAGACCGCTGAAGGACGCTATCGACATTGCGTGTGTCTGAATGGCTGGAGAGGAGATGGACGGAGCTGTGTTGGTAATTGAATACATTCGTATCACTTTGTGTTTTTAAAGTTCATTTATGAATCAACAGCAAACATGGGTTTGTTTATAACTGGATCTCAAAATAGCAGTTTCTCTGTTGTTCCCTAGACTGCGAAAAACTCTTGTTATTTGCTAGCCATGCTAATGCAATTCTCAGCCCATTTGCCACCCTCTTCAGCCCCGTTTTGGGATGCCGCGTTCATCTAACGAGCTTTCACACAAAGCAATCACACACGCGCTAAAACACGCCTCTGATGCGGCTTTGGTAATTCTACTCCAGTTCTGACCCTCTCTCTGTCACACAATGCTCTAGCATTGTGTGACAAAGAAAAGGCCAGAACTGGACTATGGTAATTCTTCATATATTTTCCCGTACAGACGTTGACGAATGCCAAGCTGTAAATGACAGTTGTCATCAACATGCGGATTGTCTCAACAGCCCTGGGTCATTTTCTTGCCGTTGCAAGCTTGGATATCAAGGGAGTGGTTTTGAATGTGAAGGTAAGTGAATGTTGTATACGTGTTGGAACAGTTGGAAGCCATCGAAAAAGCAAATGGAACTGCAAAATGGATTGTATTTCCGAGATCTATAAAAAAAATATATTTACTCAAAGATCTACCCAGTGCGAGTTAAGTTCTTAAGCTTACTCCTTCATCCTCTAGGCTTGGTGAAGTGAAATGAAAAAAAAAAGGAGAATCACACAAAATGCTTAGTTTTTTTTTTGTTTACTGGATAAACATTTGCAGTCCTACTGCTCCACGCTAGTAATTTGAAAAGTGTTAAGTAATTTGTTTTCTACTCCTTCTAAGGAAAAGCAATTTAGAAAATTTCAACCCATGCAATTAGCCTTTCGTTCGAGTGATCACACGCGAGGATTTTGTTCACTGAAAACGCTGTTCGATAGCTTTGACTTGAATGATCGCCCACTTGGTTTGTATCAACAGACATCCCATATCTTTGATAATTTCAGCTGACGGCACCTGCGCAGGAGTGGTGTGTCACGCGAATGCTACATGTCGTAATTTGATTCAGGGGCCAAGCTGTGTGTGTAAGAGTGGTTACCAAGGATCTGGACAGGCCTGTACTGGTGAGTGTGCTGGATAAAGTAATGCCCGTCATTGTTTACGGTGAGAAGCTATAGATTAAAATTCCAATTGGCGTACCAAAATAAAACGTTTGTGGAGGGTTAAGTAAAGCTATTATAAAAGGCAACAACTATAATGAGTTAAAAGCTAAGTAAAAAAAAATAGAACATCTTTCCTTAGAGCCGGATTCGAACCAGCGACCTAAGGATGTCAACCTAGACTTCTACAGCTTTCCGCTCTACCAACTGAGCTATCGAAGGAATTCGCGTTGGGGTGTTGTCAATTTAACTGTTAATTCCCCCGGCCACCAACGGGCCACCTCAATCAAGGCGTTTGAAAAAAAACAATGACTGAGTTATAGGTCAGACTTCAGATGAAAGTGGTAGTAAAAACGGTGTGGTTTTGTAAACAAGACAATCCTATGGTGGCGGTATCCTGTATATCGCATTGTTTTCTTCAGAAAAGAAATGAAGTGCAACGCTGAAATAATTTTTTTTAAGCCGTATTCGAACCATCACCTCACTAGAGGCAGGGACAAAAGTCGGACCGGATCAACTCGGATCGCTGATTTGAATAAGAATAGCACTATTGTGCATTTCCTCGTTCTTGAATAGGTGCTATTCTTATTCAAATCAGCGATCCGAGTTGATCCGGTCCGACTTTTGTCCCTGCCTCCTCACTAGGGCAAAAGAAGAAACAATATAAAATTACCTTAGGAAGAGAAATTTGCCAAAAACGGGTGATTCCTTCGAGCCGGATTCGAACCAGCGACCTAAGGATGCCAACTTAGACTTCTACAGTCCTCCGCTCTACCAACTGAGCTATCGAAGGAACATACGTGGGGACGAGATTAAGTGTACAATTTGTCATGTGCCTAACTGATATAGTAAGAAGAAAAAGGTGCATTGATGACTTAAGGGTTTTCTTTTAAAATATGTGTTAAAGAAATGAACTGTCGAGCTGGAAAAGCGTCTTTTGAGCCGAACTAAAACCATGAAAAAAATATATACGATAAGTACGGTAAAAGCTTAAAAAAGTAATAAAAAATGATTCAATTCCTTCGAGCCGGATTCGAACCAGCGACCTAAGGATGTCAACATAGACTTCTACAGTCCTCCGCTCTACCAACTGAGCTATCGAAGGAACATACATGGAAACGAGATTAAAATTGTTTTTGTGCATCCTTACTGCGCACGTAATTCACGTCACACCACGTCATGCATCGAGCGCGCGCGCTGAGAAATCTTTTCAAACAAATATAGCGCAGATAGCCGTTGCGTTAACTTCGCTCGTAGTTTACTTTCTCAAATGGTCGGTGACCCCCAACGTTTTTTTGATAGGCAGCTTTGTTTTTTGATTCTCAACAGATTGTTGAAAAATGAACAAAGTTTAACAATTTCTTATTTTCCGCCCACACGGCATCGAATCTTGCCCATCTTTCCACTGCCAGGCGAGTGCAAAATGTGATCATTAAATGGTTAGATTTTCTTAAGGAACATCACCGGTTGAATCGATTTGCTTAATAGATCCACTTAAACAATAGACAGGAAAATTGCATTTCATGGATTTATTCGCGATGTTTTTGGACAAACAGACACTGTCGCATGGTCAGAAACGAAGGCTAATTTTTAAGATCTTAGGGTGATCTTTCGGACATCTTATCTCCGAAACGAATTTAGTGACCCCCCAATTTTTTTTTACATTTCTGACATGAGTAACCTATAAACTCACAGTGGTAAAAGTTTTAGAAAAAAGTCAATGTTAGAAGATTTAATCTCGCATGTAAAGCATTATTTACAAATATTAAAGGAGAATGCCAGAATTGGCCAGAAAGGCCTTAAGCATTGGGGGGATCTGGAACCTAATATGTTGCCATGGTAACCAAGTTGCCAAGTTCATATTGTGAGACACATCTAGCAGAGTGTTACTGCAAAGAATCAGAGACTTTCAATACAAATTGGCTGAGATATCACTTTCTTTAACAATTATTCGCCTCAGGCTCAGTGATTATTGTTGAATAATCCCCGAGACGAAGTCGAGGGGATTATTCAACAATAATCACTGAGCCTGAGGCGAATAATTGTTTTAGTATAATTTTCACAGGTGAATATCAAAAACTGAAAAATAATAATAGAAAACACGAAAACAACAAACACAAGTGCTCGCTTGCATACGTGTAAACCAGTTTAATTCTTCGATTGAAATCGTAATTTTCACTCAGGTTTTAGCAATAAAACGGAACAAAACAAACACTACGAAAAAGATAGATACATCTGGTACCTTTGTTTAATCGTTGGTGACTTCTGAACAATTGTGTGAATCCTCTCGAAATTACTAGCTCCAGTGAGAAGAGAACTAAATAATGTTTTGCCAGTCGATCTGACTGAGTACACGGCCGCGTGCAATCTCCAAAACCACCATGTTTACGATCAATTCGAATGCCTTGAAAACCATCTCTTGAAAATATTTCCGGTCCAAAAGCCTTGGTAGTTAATTTGAAAAATTCCCAATATTTTAAATATCCAGGACTTGGAGTGATTTCTTTTAAATGAGAGAAATTTTCATTCAGCAAATGCCGCCATGTTCACTGGCCTGGATGGCAAACGTGGCATGGCTTAGTAGCCAAGCCTTGAGATGCTATATTCACCGCCTAGCGCGGTGAATATAGCGTCTTATTATATGACTAGCTCCGTGAGCGGTCAAGATGAAGCGAATCTCGTGCTCTGATTGGCTACCCGAGCGGTCAAGATGGAGCCATCTTGACCGCTCGGGATCGCCCGCTGTGTTCCTGGAAGCGAAACAACTTTTTAAACCGTCACTAGTTGATCATGAAAAAGCTTTTCGTCGTAAATTTTCGCTATGAAACTATTTTCCGAAATAACACAAAGATTTCCTGTCTATTTCTAGCGAAAGGAAGTCCGACAACAAGGAAATAGGTCTTGAAGCGAATGAGAGCAAACAAATTAAATTACAAATGTTAAATAACGAGTTTCGTGAATTTTATTCGCCGCAAAAACCGGCTAATACAAAAATCAAAACGCAAAGCGACTTGAAGACATGGTATTACCTTTGTTTGGCGGAAAGGGAGAGACTGAAGTCTGTGACATACCTGAAGAATAAAGTACTCTGCAAACTTGTCGTTTGTGTAACATCTTCAAAAATGGAAGAAAGCGGACGGCACGGCGAACCTAACATCTTTTCACCGAAGCCTCTAATGTTCACGTCGAGTAAGGGTGGGTCGAGCATCTAGAATGATGTAGAAAAGTTCAAGCTTTCCCCGTGAAGTGGTAAGTCCCAAACGCTTTCAACAGTCACAATTTCAATATTCAGCTCGTATGTCACGGCAGGTTTGCACCACTAAAGCGCCAGAAGCGAGCAAATACTCTGCAAAACGTCCAATAATCAAAAGCTGGCGGCCGGATGGAATGGACAGTCTTCTTTTAAGGCTTCAAACGCAACGTTGTTTCGCAAATTTAAGCCATTTCAATATCCTTTTTAGGGCTAAAGTGAGGTGAATTTCGCTGTTGTCGCATCGTTTTACTTCGTCTCGATTCATTCAAGAATTTGACAGTCACTCATTAAACTTTTAAACCAATGAAATGATTTAGCGTGCGCCATTGATTGTGCATGCAACTGGCTCTCTTTTCAGTGCTCGAAAAAAGTCATATAATAAATCCTTTATTGACCAAGCTTGTTCGGTCAAGATGGCAGGTTATTGGCCTCGTTCTTTTTTTGCGTGTTTATGGACCTCGACTTCGTCTCGGTCCATAAACACGCAAAAAAAGAACTCGGCCAGTATCCTGCCATCTTGACCTCACGCTTGGTCAATAACCCATATATAGTGCGAGCTTCTCGACCAATCAGAATTGAATTCACCTGTGGAAATTATACTAATAGTATTTAATCAGAATTTGGTTGAGTGTATGACGTCACTACTTTGCTAATTTGCATATTTTAAAAACTTGAATATCTCTGGAAGGAAAAGAGGTATTGGAAAACAGTAAACGGCATTTTTCTTCTCACATAGAGTACTTGTTAATACTTTAAAACGGTTGCGAAAGAAAACTTGCGAATTTCATCATAGTAGCACTTTAATTTAAGTGAACAATTTGTCATATGCCTAACTTATATAGTAAGAAGAAAAAGGTGCATTGATGACTTTTACGTTTTCTTTTTAAATGTTTTTTAAAGAAATTAACTGTCGAGCTGGAATAACCTCTTTTGAATCGAAATAAAACCATGAAAAAAATATATATGATAAGTACGTTAAAAGGTTATAAAAAGTAATAAAAACTAATTGATTTCCTTCGAGCCGGATTCGAGCCAGCGACCTAAGGATGTCAACATTGACTTCTACAGTCCTCCGCTCTACCAACTGAGCTATCGAAGGAACATATATGGGAACAAGAAAAATACATAATACTACTAAGAAACTTCCTTTTCATTAAATTGGCCAGAAAACCAGGTTACAAGGTTTGAAATACAAACATTGATACCAGAAATAAAGGACGTCTATTTACTCCGTCCAACACTTGCCTACTCCTGTGACTGCACACACTGCAAACTTGGCAAGGATGAGAAATAATTGCTTTATCACTCGATACAGCTTTTATTAAGACGGAATCCACCAGGAAGCCGAGTAATATTTATTTAAGGTGTCTCTCTACAGTTTTTTCTGGACCATACAAAACATTTACATTTGGCCGTTTAGCAGACTTCCCGGACTCAGATCGATGTGAAATTTACACCAGATATTGGAATTGGATTGAAGTTTGATATAATATACTTTTTAGGAAAGTCGATATTTCCATGGCAACGACAAACAGAAAAACTAGATATCAGTTAAACTTGAATTCTACGCGAATACGATTTGACGTAAAAAAACTAACACCAGTATCTGAAACTATGGTGTACTGCACATCAAATATACAGGAATAAAAAAAAATCTGTATGTTTGGTTTCGAATAAATCGCAAATATCTTTCAAACGATGCTTTTTGCATTATAATGATAAACAGACCGATTTGAAGACACTGCTTTGATGAAATTACTTCAAAATAACTCCAAAATGTGTATTTAACTTATCTTTCGTCGAAGTGAAAGATTTGTTGATTTTCGTTATCGCGATCCCGAGAATTGGATTTTTTCATACGGTCACTACCAATGTAATTTTTGGTTAATTTTCTACTTTTAGCGCTTTTTCGAAAATCTCCTAAACGGCTCCAACGCTTTTTTTGAACCTTTCGCAACACATGCTTGATAATGCAAAGAATTTAATTCCAAAGTTTTATTAACGTTGATTTACTGGAACACGTCCAAATTTATCCTTAAAGAAGGCGTTCGACCCGACGAAAATGTTGCGTTGAAAATTCAGCTTTCGCAATTTATTCTAAAATATTCAAATCAATGTTTTTACATTCCATCGAGTGATTTCATCAAAGCAGTGTCTTCAAATCGGTTCGTTTGTCGTTATAATGCAAAAAGCATGGTTTGAAATATATTTTCGATTTATTCGAAATCAAACATACAGATTTTTTTTATTCTTGGGTATTTGATGTGCAGTACACCATAGTTTCAGATACTGGTGTTAGTTTTTCTACGTCAAATCGTATTCGCGTAGAATTAAAGTTTAACTGATATCTAGTTTTTCTGTTAATCGTTACCATGGAAATATCGATTTTCCTAAAAAGTATATTATGTCAAACTTCAATCCAATTCCAATACCTGGTGTAAATTTCACATCGATTCGAGTCCGGGAAGTTTGCTAACCGGCCAAATGAAAATGTTTGGTATGGTCCAGAAAAAACTGTAGAGAGACACCTTAAGTTGGACAAAAATCGAGTACCAGAATAATTTAAATCCTATTGCGTTATTTTCTACCCTAAATAAAAGGTAAAGATGTAAGTAATTATCACTGATAACACCAACAACAATTTCTTATCAGAGTCTCAGAAAATGAATTTCAAAGTTCACAAGCTATAGGGAAATTCTCACGTGCAGCCATTTTGTAAAATCGTCTTTAAGCGATTCAGTGGAATTCAGTGAAATTTCAAAATTTGTTTTCGGTGTTTGGTGTTGTTAGAAAAGATTTCTTTTGATAAGATATTTGAAGCAGTAACACAGAAGTTTGCAATAAGGTGTAAATAATTTTGGTACAACAATTTCTTATCAGAGCCTGAGAAAATGAAATTTAATGTTCACAAGCTATAGGCAAAAGCTCGCGTCTTTTAAGCGATTTAGTGGAATTCAGCGGAACTTCGAGATTGGTTTTCGATGTTTGGTGTTGTCAGAAAAGATTTCTTTTGATAAGATATTTGAAGCAGTAACACAAAAGCTTGCAATAAGGAGTAAATAATTTTGGTACATAATTTTGTCCAACAACTACTCGAAGTCCTGGCGGATTCCGTCTTAAACACGCAGCACCAAGATCTGGTAAAAAAAAAAACAATTTAAGATAGACATTTTCTAAATATTTCTAGGAAAGGAGTCGGAAAAGGGTTTGTTTGAAATGGTGACACTGAAAACCTATAATAATATCGAAATAGAAGAAAAGTACATGTCGTCAGACAGGAAAAACAAGTACTTCTTGCTTCGCAAGGACAGGACATACCACAGAACAATTGTTTTATGCAAAAAAAGAGTCCTTCGAGCAGGATTCGAAACAGCGACCTAAGGATTTTAACCTAGACTTCTACAGTCCTCCGCTCTACCAACTGAGCTATCGAAGGAACACACGTGAAGACGAGATATAGTGTAGCCGTTTACCATGCCGCCACCACCGCCAGCACAACAAAAATGTGAAGAAAGTAAGTCACAAAATGATTTCTTTCGAAGTGAATTCAAACCAGCTACTTTTTGATTTAAGAAAATATATATACAGCAATAAAGAAAATAATTTGGAAAAGATTTAAAAGAAAAAGTCGTTTCCTTCCAGCCGGATTCGAACCAGCGACCTAAGGATTTTAACTGAGACTTCTACAGTCCTCCGCTCTACCAACTGAGCTATCGAAGGACCACAACTGAAGACGAGATATAGTGTA
Source organism: Meandrina meandrites (assembly GCA_963693305.1). Taxonomy (NCBI): domain Eukaryota; kingdom Metazoa; phylum Cnidaria; class Anthozoa; order Scleractinia; family Meandrinidae; genus Meandrina; species Meandrina meandrites. The sequence continues at coordinate 31,274,056 of OY855909.1, forward strand.
GCCGTTTACCATGCTGCCGCCACCAGCACAACAAAAATGTGAAGAAAGTAAGTCACAAAATGATTTCTTTCGAAGTGAATTCAAACCAGATGCTTATAGATTTAAGAAAATATATGTATACAGCAAAATTACAGCAATAAAGAAAATAATTTGGAAAAGATTTTAAAGAAAAAGTCGTTTCCTTCGAGCCGGATTCGAACCAGCGACCTAAGGATGTCAACTTAGACTTCTACAGTCCTCCGCTCTACCAACTGAGCTATCGAAGTAACACATAGGGAGGAAAAAAAAATACATTATACAAGTCGGGATACACGATCAGCTCCTAAGAAACTTCCAACAATGGTTTAGCAAAACAAAACAAAAAAGAAAGAAAGATTCCTTCGAGCCGGATTCGAACCAGCGACCTAAGGATACCAACCTCGACTTCTACAGTCCTCCGCTCTACCAACTGAGCTATCGAAGGAAGACATGTGCAGTCGAGATTAAGTGTAGCCGTTTTCCATGCCGCCACCACCACAACAACAAAAATCTGAAGAAAGTAAGCCAGAAGTCGAAGTCAACTTAAACCAGTGGCTCAAAAATTTAAGAAAAAATATATATACAGCACTGAAGAAATAATTTGGAAAATATTTAAAAGAAAAAGTAATTTCCTTCGAGCCGGATTCGAACCAGCGACCTAAGGATATCAACTATACTTCTACAGTCCTCCGCTCTACCAACTGAGCTATCGAAGGAACACACACGTAGTTGTGGTATAAAATGGTAGGCATACTTTTGGCCAGCGTCTCGGATCTTCGGTCTACCTCGCGGTGAACAAAAGAGTCACTAGTGGTTTCAGTTTTCCAGTTAAACTTACGTCAGGACTACGTTTCGTAAGGCAACGTTTCCAAGAAGGAAACTTAGCAGTATAAAATATTATTGGAAAAGCTTTACAAAGTAAAAAGGATGCTGTAGAGAAAATAACATATGCTTGATTTATTTTATCACAGCTGCTAGCATGAAAAACACCACACACAAAAAAATAATAAATAAATAAACACGAAAAAAGAAAAAAGTCTATTTGCTCAATAAGTACATGAATGAGGTGTAGAACAAGTATGATATAGATTTAAAATAAAAAGTCATTTCCTTCGAGCCGGATTCGAACCAGCGACCTAAGGATATCAACTATACTTCTACAGTCCTCCGCTCTACCAACTGAGCTATCGAAGGAACATGTATATGGAAACGGGGTAACATGTAGCTGTTTTCCATGCTGCCACCAGCACAACAACAAAAATCTAAGAAAGTAAGCCAGAAAATGATTGCTTTCGAAGTGAACTCAAACCAGCGTCCTAAAGATTTAAGAAAAAGGTATACATGTATACAGCAATGACGAAAATAATTTGGCAAAGATTTAAAATAAAAAGTCATTTCCGTCAAGCCGGATTCGAACCAGCGACCTAAGGATGTCAACTATACTTCTACAGTCCTCCGCTCTACCAACTGAGCTATCGAAGGAACACGTATGGAAACGCGGTAAAGTGTAGCCGTTTTCCATGCTGCCACCATCACAACAACAAAAATCTAAGGAAGTAAGCCAGAAAATGATTGCTTTCGAAGTGAACTCAAACCAGCGTCCTAAAGATTTAAGAAAAAGGTATACATGTATACAGCAATGACGAAAATAATTTGGCAAAGATTTAAAATAAAAAGTCATTTCCTTCGAGCCGGATTCGAACCAGCGACCTAAGGATATCAACTATACTTCTACAGTCCTCCGCTCTACCAACTGAGCTATCGAAGGAATACGTATGGAAACGCGGTAAAGTGTAGCCGTTTTCCATGCTGCCACCATCACAACAACAAAAATCTAAGGAAGTAAGCCAGAAAATGATTGCTTTCGAAGTGAACTCAAACCAGCGTCCTAAAGATTTAAGAAAAAAGTATACATGTGTACGGCAATGACGAAACTAATTTGGCAAAGATTTAAAATAAAAAGTCATTTCCTTCGAGCCGGATTCGAACCAGCGACCTAAGGATATCAACTATACTTCTACAGTCCTCCGCTCTACCAACTGAGCTATGGAAGGAACGCATATGGAAACGCGGTAAAGTGTAGCCGTTTTCCATGCTACCACCACCACAACAATCAAAATCTAAGAAAGGAAGCCAGAAAATGATTGCTTTCGAAGTGAACTCAAATCAGCGTCCTAAAGATTTAAGAAAAAAGTATACATGTGTACAGCAATGACGAAAATAATTTGGCAAAGATTTAAAATAAAAAGTCATTTCCTTCGAGCCGGATTCGAACCAGCGACCTAAGGATATCAACTATACTTCTACAGTCCTCCGCTCTACCAACTGAGCTATCGAAGGAACACGTATGGAAACGCGGTAAAGTGTAGCCGTTTTCCATGTTGCCACCATCACAACAACAAAAATCTGAGAAAGTAAGCCAGAAAATGATTGCTTTCGAAGTGAACTCAAACCAGCGTCCTAAAGATTTAAGAAAAAAGTATTCATGTGTACGGCAATGACGAAACTAATTTGGCAAAGATTTAAAATAAAAAGTCATTTCCTTCGAGCCGGATTCGAACCAGCGACCTAAGGATATCAACTATACTTCTACAGTCCTCCGCTCTACCAACTGAGCTATCGAAGGAACACGTATGGAAACGCGGTAAAGTGTAGCCGTTTTCCATGCTGCCACCATCACAACAACAAAAATCTAAGGAAGTAAGCCAGAAAATGATTGCTTTCGAAGTGAACTCAAACCAGCGTCCTAAAGATTTAAGAAAAACGTATACATGTATACAGCAATGACGAAAATAATTTGGCAAAGATTTAAAATAAAAAGTCATTTCCTACGAGCCGGATTCGAACCAGCGACCTAAGGATATCAACTATACTTCTACAGTCCTCCGCTCTACCAACTGAGCTATCGAAGGAACACGTATGGAAACGCGGTAAAGTGTAGCCGTTTTCCATGTTGCCACCATCACAACAACAAAAATCTGAGAAAGTAAGCCAGAAAATGATTGCTTTCGAAGTGAACTCAAACCAGCGTCCTAAAGATTTAAGAAAAAAGTATACATGTGTACAGCAATCACGAACATAATTTGGCAAAGATTTAAAATAAAAAGTCATTTCCTTCGAGCCGGATTCGAACCAGCGACCTTAGGATATCAACTATACTTCTACAGTCCTCCGCTCTACCAACTGAGCTATCGAAGGAATACATATGGAAACACGGTAAAGTGTAGCCGTTTTCCATGCTGCCACCACCACAACAACAAAAATCTGAGAAAGTAAGCCAGAAAATGATTGCTTTCGAAGTGAACTCAAATCAGCGTCCTAAAGATTTAAGAAAAAAGTATACATGTGTACAGGAATCACGGACATAATTTGGCAAAGATTTAAAATAAAAAGTCATTTCCTTCGAGCCGGATTCGAACCAGCGACCTAAGGATATCAACCATACTTCTACAGTCCTCCGCTCTACCAACTGAGCTATCGAAGGAACGCATATGGAAACGCGGTAAAGTGTAGTCGTTTTCCATGCTACCACCACCACAACAATCAAAATCTAAGAAAGGAAGCCAGACAATGATTGCTTTCGAAGTGAACTCAAACCAGCGTCCTAAAGATTTAAGAAAAAAGTATTCATGTGTACGGCAATGACGAAACTAATTTGGCAAAGATTTAAAATAAAAAGTCATTTCCTTCGAGCCGGATTCGAACCAGCGACCTAAGGATATCAACTATACTTCTACAGTCCTCCGCTCTACCAACTGAGCTATCAAAGGAACACGTATGGAAACGCGGTAAAGTGTAGCCGTTTTCCTTGTTGCCACCATCACAACAACAAAAATCTGAGAAAGTAAGCCAGAAAATGATTCCTTTCGAAGTGAACTCAAACCAGCGTCCTAAAGATTTAAGAAAAAAGTATTCATGTGTACGGCAATGACGAAACTAATTTGGCAAAGATTTAAAATAAAAAGTCATTTCCTACGAGCCGGATTCGAACCAGCGACCTAAGGATATCAACTATACTTCTACAGTCCTCCGCTCTACCAACTGAGCTATCGAAGGAACACGTATGGAAACGCGGTAAAGTGTAGCCGTATTCCTTGTTGCCACCATCACAACAACAAAAATCTGAGAAAGTAAGCCAGAAAATGATTCCTTTCGAAGTGAACTCAAACAAGCGTCCTAAAGATTTAAGAAAAAAGTATTCATGTGTACGGCAATGACGAAACTAATTTGGCAAAGATTTAAAATAAAAAGTCATTTCCTTCGAGCCGGATTCGAACCAGCGACCTAAGGATATCAACTATACTTCTACAGTCCTCCGCTCTACCAACTGAGCTATCGAAGGAACACGTATGGAAACGCGGTAAAGTGTAGCCGTTTTCCATGCTGCCACCACCACAACAACAAAAATCTAAGGAAGTAGGCCAGAAAATGATTGCTTTCGAAGTGAACTCAAACCAGCGTCCTAAAGATTTAAGAAAAAGGTATACATGTATACAGCAATGACGAAAATAATTTGGCAAAGATTTAAAATAAAAAGTCATTTCCGTCAAGCCGGATTCGAACCAGCGACCTAAGGATGTCAACTATACTTCTACAGTCCTCCGCTCTACCAACTGAGCTATCGAAGGAACACGTATGGAAACGCGGTAAAGTGTAGCCGTTTTCCATGCTGCCACCATCACAACAACAAAAATCTAAGGAAGTAAGCCAGAAAATGATTGCTTTCGAAGTGAACTCAAACCAGCGTCCTAAAGATTTAAGAAAAAGGTATACATGTATACAGCAATGACGAAAATAATTTGGCAAAGATTTAAAATAAAAAGTCATTTCCTTCGAGCCGGATTCGAACCAGCGACCTAAGGATATCAACTATACTTCTACAGTCCTCCGCTCTACCAACTGAGCTATGGAAGGAACGCATATGGAAACGCGGTAAAGTGTAGCCGTTTTCCATGCTACCACCACCACAACAATCAAAATCTAAGAAAGGAAGCCAGAAAATGATTGCTTTCGAAGTGAACTCAAACCAGCGTCCTAAAGATTTAAGAAAAAAGTATTCATGTGTACAGCAATGACGAAACTAATTTGGCAAAGATTTAAAATAAAAAGTCATTTCCTTCGAGCCGGATTCGAACCAGCGACCTAAGGATATCAACTATACTTCTACAGTCCTCCGCTCTACCAACTGAGCTATCGAAGGAACACGTATGGAAACGCGGTAAAGTGTAGCCGTTTTCCATGTTGCCACCATCACAACAACAAAAATCTAAGGAAGTAAGCCAGAAAATGATTGCTTTCGAAGTGAACTCAAACCAGCGTCCTAAAGATTTAAGAAAAACGTATACATGTATACAGCAATGACGAAAATAATTTGGCAAAGATTTAAAATAAAAAGTCATTTCCTACGAGCCGGATTCGAACCAGCGACCTAACGATATCAACTATACTTCTACAGTCCTCCGCTCTACCAACTGAGCTATCGAAGGAACACGTATGGAAACGCGGTAAAGTGTAGCCGTTTTCCATGTTGCCACCATCACAACAACAAAAATCTGAGAAAGTAAGCCAGAAAATGATTGCTTTCGAAGTGAACTCAAACCAGCGTCCTAAAGATTTAAGAAAAAAGTATACATGTGTACAGCAATCACGAACATAATTTGGCAAAGATTTAAAATAAAAAGTCATTTCCTTCGAGCCGGATTCGAACAAGCGACCTAAGGATATCAACTATACTTCTACAGTCCTCCGCTCTACCAACTGAGCTATCGAAGGAATACATATGGAAACACGGTAAAGTGTAGCCGTTTTCCATGCTGCCACCACCACAACAACAAAAATCTGAGAAAGTAAGCCAGAAAATGATTGCTTTCGAAGTGAACTCAAATCAGCGTCCTAAAGATTTAAGAAAAAAGTATACATGTGCACAGCAATGACGAAAATAATTTGGCAAAGATTTAAAATAAAAAGTCATTTCCTTCGAGCCGGATTCGAACCAGCGACCTAAGGATATCAACTATACTTCTACAGTCCTCCGCTCTACCAACTGAGCTATCGAAGGAACACGTATGGAAACGCGGTAAAGTGTAACCGTTTTCCATGCTACCACCACCACAACAATCAAAATCTAAGGAAGTAAGCCAGAAAATGATTGCTTTCGAAGTGAACTCAAATCAGCGTCCTAAAGATTTAAGAAAAAAGTATACATGTGACGAAAATAATTTGGCAAAGATTTAAAATAAAAAGTCATTTCCTTCGAGCCGGATTCGAACCAGCGACCTAAGGATATCAACCATACTTCTACAGTCCAGGATATCAACCATACAGGATATCAGCAGGATATCAACCATATTCTACAGCAGGATATCAACCAGGATTCTACAGGATATCAACCATACTTCTACAAAGATTTAAGAAAAAAGTATACATGTGACGAAAATAATTTGGCAAAGATTTAAAATAAAAAGTCATTTCCTTCGAGCCGGATTCGAACCAGCGACCTAAGGATATCAACCATACTTCTACAGTCCTTCTACCAACTGAGCTATCGAAGGAGCGCATTTTGAAACGCGGTAAAGTGTAGCCGTTTTCCATGCTGCCACCACCACAACAACAAAAATCTAAGAAAGGAAGCCAGAAAATGATTGCTTTCGAAGTGAACTCAAACCAGCGTCCTAAAGATTTAAGAAAAAAGTATACATGTGTACAGCAATGACGAAAATAATTTGGCAAAGATTTAAAATAAAAAGTCATTTCCTTCGAGCCAGATTCGAACCAGCGACCTAAGGATATCAACTATACTTCTACAGTCCTCCGCTCTACCAACTGAGCTATCGAAGGAACACGTATGGAAACGCGGTAAAGTGTAGCCGTTTTCCATGCTACCACCACCACAACAATCAAAATCTAAGAAAGGAAGCCAGAAAATGATTGCTTTCGAAGTGAACTCAAATCAGCGTCCTAAAGATTTAAGAAAAAAGTATACATGTGCACAGCAATGACGAAAATAATTTGGCAAAGATTTAAAATAAAAAGTCATTTCCTTCGAGCCGGATTCGAACCAGCGACCTAAGGATATCAACTATACTTCTACAGTCCTCCGCTCTACCAACTGAGCTATCGAAGGAACACGTATGGAAACGCGGTAAAGTGTAACCGTTTTCCATGCTACCACCACCACAACAATGAAAATCTAAGGAAGTAAGCCAGAAAATGATTGCTTTCGAAGTGAACTCAAATCAGCGTCCTAAAGATTTAAGAAAAAAGTATACATGTGTACAGCAATGACAAAAATAATTTGGCAAAGATTTAAAATAAAAAGTCATTTCCGTCGAGCCGGATTCGAACCGGCGACCTAAGGATATCAACTATACTTCTACAGTCCTCCGCTCTACCAACTGAGCTATCGAAGGAACACGTATGGAAACGCGGTAAAGTGTAGCCGTTTTCCATGCTACCACCACCACAACAATCAAAATCTAAGAAAGGAAGCCAGAAAATGATTGCTTTCGAAGTGAACTCAAATCAGCGTCCTAAAGATTTAAGAAAAAAGTATACATGTGCACAGCAATGACGAAAATAATTTGGCAAAGATTTAAAATAAAAAGTCATTTCCTTCGAGCCGGATTCGAACCAGCGACCTAAGGATATCAACTATACTTCTACAGTCCTCCGCTCTACCAACTGAGCTATCGAAGGAACACGTATGGAAACGCGGTAAAGTGTAACCGTTTTCCATGCTACCACCACCACAACAATGAAAATCTAAGGAAGTAAGCCAGAAAATGATTGCTTTCGAAGTGAACTCAAATCAGCGTCCTAAAGATTTAAGAAAAAAGTGTACATGTGTACAGCAATGACGAAAATAATTTGGCAAAGATTTAAAATAAAAAGTCATTTCCTTCGAGCCGGATTCGAACTAGCGACCTAAGGATATCAACTATACTTCTACAGTCCTCCGCTCTACCAACTGAGCTATCGAAGGAACACGTATGGAAACGCGGTAAAGTGTAACCGTTTCCCATGCTGCCACCACCACAACAACAAAAATCTAAGAAAAGTAAGCCAGAAAATGATTGCTTTCGAAGTGAACTCAAATCAGCGTCCTAAAGATTTAAGAAAAAAGTATACATGTCTAATAAATAAATCTTTTGCGGATGGAGAATTTCCTAAAGTGTGGAAGTCAGCTAAAGTCTCTGCTTTATTTAAAGGTGGAGATAAATCACAGAAGGATAATTACTGACCGATATCAATCCTACCTACCATATGCAAGATTATAGAGAGATCAGCGCATGTTCAGCTTTGTACCTACTTAGAACAGGACAAACTGTTATCACAATCACAGTTTGGTTTCCGCCAGAAGCGCTCAACATCTACCGCCCTAGTTGAATTTACAGATCAAATCCTAGAGAGCATGGACAAGGGGCGCGTAACGGGAGCAGTGTTTTTGGATTTACGTAAGGCTTTTGATACTGTTGATCACTTGATCCTTGTTAACAAGCTCAAGAGTCTAGGAGTGGCTGGGAAAAGCTTGGCGTGGTTCCGCTCATATCTCTCTGGTCGATTCCAACAAACGATCTGTAATGATGCAATCTCCCCCCCAGCTAAAATCACTATGGGGGTACCTCAGGGCAGTATTCTTGGGCCACTGCTATTCTTAGTGTACATAAACGGTATTCAATCTGTCTTACAACACTCAAAGATGACTATGTTCGCTGATGATATGGCGTTTTATTGTCATGAGAGCTGCCCAAATGACTTGCAGTCCAAACTGAATGCGGACTTGGCAGCGAATACATCCTGGCTGAATGACAACAAGTTGACATTAAATGTTGCAAAGTCGACGTTCATGATCATTGGTAGCAACTCCAAACTAAGTCAATTTAACGATATAGATCTTATGGCTAATAACAGTCAACTGGAGAAAGTAACAAATTTCAAGTACCTTGGTGTAACTATAAACCAGCACCTAACCTGGCATGACCATATTGATCAAATTCAAAGAAAAGTCTCGAAAAGGCTGGAGGTTTTACAGAGAATTAAACATCTGCTAACTGCCTATGCCAGAAAAATTTATGTCACGACAATGGTCATCCCAATACTTGAATATGCCAGTATTGTTTGGGGCGATAAGAACAACAAAGTCCTAATGGATTCAATTCAGGTCCTCCAAAGTAAAGCTGCTAAATTGGTCCTGGATAGGTCGCCATATTCGTCTTCATCCTCAGCACTTTCAGATCTAAACTGGATGAACCTGTCTGCCAGAAGGCAAATGCAACGTTGCATCCATATTGTATAATTTAGTCAATGACAACAGTAGAAATAACATCATTGTACGAGGACAACACTATCATAGCTATAACACCCGCTCTAAGGAAATCATTCGGACTACAAAATCTGTTACCAACTGGGGACTTCTTAGATCTTTTAACAGTGTTTTGGCTGACTGGAATGATCTGTCACCAACAACAAAAAAACTATCTTTTAGAGACTTTAAGAATGTTTTGCGAAAAACTTTCATGTAAATAGGAGTTAAATGACTAATTGTATTTTTATATATTTTACGAGTTTTAATTTTTAACTTCATATATTTTTAGCTGTTTATTTTTTAGCTTTTTAGAGGTTTTAATCAATGCTGTTATTTTGTTGATACCTTCATTTTTATTTCAGGACCTCCCTGAAAACCACATTTTAGTGAGTGGAGCCTCCTGTGTAAAGATTATTATTATTATTATTATTATTATTATTATTATTATTATTATTATTATTATTATTATTATTATTATTATTATGTACAGCAATGACGAAAATAATTTGGCAAAGATTTAAAATAAAAAGTCATTTCCTTCGAGCCGGATTCGAACCAGCGACCTAAGGATATCAACTATACTTCTACAGTCCTCCGCTCTACCAACTGAGCTATCGAAGGAACACGTATGGAAACGCGGTAAAGTGTAACCGTTTCCCATGCTGCCACCACCACAACAACAAAAATCTAAGAAAAGTAAGCCAGAAAATGATTGCTTTCGAAGTGAACTCAAATCAGCGTCCTAAAGATTTAAGAAAAAAGTATACATGTCTAATAAATAAATCTTTTGCGGATGGAGAATTTCCTAAAGTGTGGAAGTCAGCTAAAGTCTCTGCTTTATTTAAAGGTGGAGATAAATCACAGAAGGATAATTACCGACCGATATCAATCCTACCTACCATATGCAAGATTATAGAGAGATCAGCGCATGTTCAGCTTTGTACCTACTTAGAACAGGACAAACTGTTATCACAATCACAGTTTGGTTTCCGCCAGAAGCGCTCAACATCTACCGCCCTAGTTGAATTTACAGATCAAATCCTAGAGAGCATGGACAAGGGGCGCGTAACGGGAGCAGTGTTTTTGGATTTACGTAAGGCTTTTGATACTGTTGATCACTTGATCCTTGTTAACAAGCTCAAGAGTCTAGGAGTGGCTGGGAAAAGCTTGGCGTGGTTCCGCTCATATCTCTCTGGTCGATTCCAACAAACGATCTGTAATGATGCAATCTCCCCCCCAGCTAAAATCACTATGGGGGTACCTCAGGGCAGTATTCTTGGGCCACTGCTATTCTTAGTGTACATAAACGGTATTCAATCTGTCTTACAACACTCAAAGATGACTATGTTCGCTGATGATATGGCGTTTTATTGTCATGAGAGCTGCCCAAATGACTTGCAGTCCAAACTGAATGCGGACTTGGCAGCGATTACATCTTGGCTGAATGACAACAAGTTGACATTAAATGTTGCAAAGTCGACGTTCATGATCATTGGTAGCAACTCCAAACTAAGTCAATTTAACGATATAGATCTTATGGCTAATAACAGTCAACTGGAGAAAGTAACAAATTTCAAGTACCTTGGTGTAACTATAAACCAGCACCTAACCTGGCATGACCATATTGATCAAATTCAAAGAAAAGTCTCGAAAAGGCTGGAGGTTTTACAGAGAATTAAACATCTGCTAACTGCCTATGCCAGAAAAATTTATGTCACGACAATGGTCATCCCAATACTTGAATATGCCAGTATTGTTTGGGGCGATAAGAACAACAAAGTCCTAATGGATTCAATTCAGGTCCTCCAAAGTAAAGCTGCTAAATTGGTCCTGGATAGGTCGCCATATTCGTCTTCATCCTCAGCACTTTCAGATCTAAACTGGATGAACCTGTCTGCCAGAAGGCAAATGCAACGTTGCATCCATATTGTATAATTTAGTCAATGACAACAGTAGAAATAACATCATTGTACGAGGACAACACTATCATAGCTATAACACCCGCTCTAAGGAAATCATTCGGACTACAAAATCTGTTACCAACTGGGGACTTCTTAGATCTTTTAACAGTGTTTTGGCTGACTGGAATGATCTGTCACCAACAACAAAAAAACTATCTTTTAGAGACTTAAAGAATGTTTTGCGAAAAACTTTCATGTAAATAGGAGTTAAATGACTAATTGTATTTTTATATATTTTACGAGTTTTAATTTTTAACTTCATATATTTTTAGCTGTTTATTTTTTAGCTTTTTAGAGGTTTTAATCAATGCTGTTATTTTGTTGATACCTTCATTTTTATTTCAGGACCTCCCTGAAAACCACATTTTAGTGAGTGGAGCCTCCTGTGTAAAGATTATTATTATTATTATTATTATTATTATTATTATTATTATTATTATTATTATTATTATTATTATTATTATTATTATTATTATTATTATTATTATTATTATTATTATTATTATGTACAGCAATGACGAAAATAATTTGGCAAAGATTTAAAATAAAAAGTCATTTCCTTCGAGCCGGATTCGAACCAGCGACCTAAGTATATCAACTATACTTCTACAGTCCTCCGCTCTACCAACTGAGCTATCGAAGGAACACGTATGGAAACGCGGTAAAGTGTAGCCGTTTTCCATGCTGCCACCACCACAACAATCAAAATCTGAGAAAGGAAGCCAGAAAATGATTGCTTTCGAAGTGAACTCAAATCAGCGTCCTAAAGATTTAAGAAAAAAGTATACATGTGTACAGCAATGACGAAAATAATTTGGCAAAGATTTAAAATAAAAAGTCATTTCCTTCGAGCCGGATTCGAACCAGCGACCTAAGGATATCAACTATACTTCTACAGTCCTCCGCTCTACCAACTGAGCTATCGAAGGAACACGTATGGAAACGCGGTAAAGTGTAGCCGTTTTCCATGCTGCCACCACCACAACAATCAAAATCTGAGAAAGGAAGCCAGAAAATGATTGCTTTCGAAGTGAACTCAAATCAGCGTCCTAAAGATTTAAGAAAAAAGTATACATGTGTACAGCAATGACGAAAATAATTTGGCAAAGATTTAAAATAAAAAGTCATTTCCGTCGAGCCGGATTCGAACCAGCGACCTAAGGATATCAACCATACTTCTACAGTCCTCCGCTCTACCAACTGAGCTATCGAAGGAACACGTATGGAAACGCGGTAAAGTGTAACCGTTTTCCATGCTGCCACCACCACAACAACAAAAATCTAAGAAAGGAAGCCAGACAATGATTGCTTTCGAAGTGAACTCAACAATGTCACACTCTTGAAGATGCTTGTATTTACGTTAGTGGGACCAAAAAGAAAAAGTAGCTATTTTAATTAATGGTATTGTCATTTTTTTTTTGTTCACCAGACATCGACGAATGTCAGAGTGGTGAAAACGAGTGTCACTCAAACGCAGACTGCCTCAATTCTATTGGTTCCTACAGCTGTCAGTGTAAGCCAGGATACACTGGAAGTGGAATCAGCTGTGAATGTAAGTACATCGAGTAACTTAGAAGCATTTGTTGTTTCCGTTTTCTCGAACTGACAATTGCGTCTTCAAATGACTGTGTCTTGTTAAATACTCCCTGAAAAGCTGTGCAATATCCGGGCCCTCACTCGTGTGGTCATGTGACCACGCGAGTGATTCACCTGTGTGTAAGCGATCGAGTGTAAGCGACTTTTTGTTGTTCGTGTTTTTGGCCTTAGTGGCCATCTAGAAATATGACACTCGCCACATCATTCAGTATTAAACTTCAGTTGATGAAATGCGTTCAGATTAATTGCATTCAATAAGCAACATCTTCAAGCGGAAAGTGAGCTTTATACTAGCCTGCGTAGCAAGCGTTCTCGTGCGAGCGAAGTGCTATGTGTCACGCGAAAATTGGGGTGAGAGCAAAAAGCAAAAGGAGGAGGAGAGGGAGTGATAATTTACAGTACGTCGATATTAAAGACACCTTCATGCAAATCGAGATAAATTGCTGTCGACTATTCCTGCCGCGTGACTGGACACCTTTGTATTTCATATTGCGTGATGAGTCGGTTGCAAACTAATTCACAATTCTTCAACGAGGTCTGCATGTTGACTAGAATTTCTTCCTCGTCTCCTGTTTGACTGTTTATTTGACGTAGTATGTGAACATTAAAGAATGCTTACTGTATTTTTTCATCAGCTATCGTTTCTGGTTTGATACAAGTCCTTAAAGATATCTTACGACGATGAATCTCTTTGTGAATCTTGCTCTCCTTTGTCTGCTGAATCGTTTAGCATACTTTGCTAGCTGGATGTTTTTTGTCGATATGATTACCTGTTTCGTTCCCTGTATTCGTATTTCTTTTTTTTTTCGATACAAAAGGTACAAAAAAGTGAGGTCAATGAGCGGAGAGGGGTGTGACGAGTCACTCTGAGGGATAACCCTCTCCTAATCCGGACCTCAATATCTGTTACTGCTTGCTTCACCTATATACAGTGGTCAAAGCTTGTGCTGCGAGTCATGTGGGACGTTTTTCAGCTACTTCCTTTACGCATGCGTTCTATGTCGTTCATTGGGCACAATGAAATAATATATATATAGCTAGAGAAAAGATTTAAAAGTACGACCTGCAACCATTGGCTCTTTTGTGCGTGTATGTTTCATTTATAGGCAACAATAACATTTTCATGAGCACTATATAGTGAAACTTCTGAGGTTTCCCTCCTCTAAGATGATTGCTTGTTTGCTGCAGCGAATTAATAATTTTGCAGTTTATTTCGGGGTTGGCGTGCATTTCGCAACCTAGCTAAAAATGCTCATAACCAAATACTAAGAATTGAAAAAAAAGAGCAGATATTTTTACAGGTATAAGGCGATATGAGTTTTCTTTTTAATTTATAAGAGCGCTTCCAAACTGTTTTTATTTCGAAAACGAAAGAAAGACAGCGGCAGTTAATCGGGGAAATCCCCTAACTTGGTAATTTATGACACTGCTATCGTTTCTAAACCAATAATGAGCGTTGGATAAGGGGGCAGGTGGCGACGAGAAAAATAATGTAAATTATCACAACACTGAGTTAAATATTTTGATCTTCAATCAAATTCTTAGAACCGACGTTACTTTCTTGCACGAGAATCGTTTTAAGGAGAATAAAGATGATTAACTGCATAACCCGCGCCTTGAAAGATTTTCCATGATATATTCATGTTTAATGCCTTTTTCAGTATGCTGCTACATAGGCTGCGTTGATATAATTCTGCATGATAAATCAGTTGTGCGCTGATATAGACTTTTCGTGGCTATTCATGCAATCATTTCCGTGTAAGAAAACATCAAAGTTTTTTTCGTCCCTTTATTCCAAAACAAGGTTTGATTTCATTTCGTGTGATTTATAAAAGTCCACTGCTCTCGATATGTATATCAGCTCACCAACGATCCGGTTATATGTGGTATGTCTATATTCCTCCACGTTTGTACTTTCCATTGAATAAGCCTTCCAGTCAACAACACGTGCATACTATCTCACGCGAAAAGAAACCTTCGATGGATATGTACTGTAAATTTCCAGTAGCTATCGATAGAATTTCAAACAACCCCTTGTATTTGCTTTTAACCGAAAGGCAAGATAGTTTTGAGTTTACAGTGTTTGATTATGAGTCCGATTTGTCTGGTAAATCGGGTACACAATTTCCTTTCCTTAACGGCTGTCATACTTCCATATAATTCTCTTCTTCGTTTCCTGTTTATTCGTGCTTACATTTTCTTTAGTTGTCTAGCGTCCTTTTGTGTTCTTTACATTTCCAGTCTGTAGAGGCAGCAATAGTAAGGTCAATGAGCGGGGAGGGGTGTGACAAGTCACATTGAGTGGTAACCCTCCCCTAATCCGGACCTCAATCTATCTTACAGATTGCTTCACCTATTTAAAATGTTCAGAGCTAGGGACGTGTCACATATGGGACAAAGTTAGATCTTATTTCTTACACGCATGCACTCTTGGGATATGACTTGAGAAAGTGATACTTTTCCGTTTAATGCTGAATAGATCGAGGTATAACCTACAGGATTTCTTAGCTTGCATCGTCGGATTCAAAGACTTTTGGAAGACAAAACGTGTCCATTTAGTGTAAGCGATGAATAACTGAATCAGCCGCCATTTTCGTGGCCGAGTTTGATATTTTCCTTAAAATAATCTTAAACGTAATTAACGCAAGTTGTTATTTATCGGATGCAAAACCAAAAAGGTACATTGTTATTTAAGCTTTCCGTCTCCATCGCCTCTGAAGACAAAATCCTTTCATTGTTTCGACGTATGTGATGCTAAAAATGGCACGGAACCAAATACACGATGATAAAATACACGATGATAATGTTCTGAAAGCATGGAAATACGGCACCATAATTAAAGAATTTAAAATTGGGGTTCCCCCTAATTTTTGAAGGGCACTCAGTATTTGCATATTTTTGTTTCCTACACAAACAACTACGTCGCAGCATTTTCGTCAAGATTTCTGTCCTGTAAACGTTTCAACTATTTTTAATATCTCATAAGTGAATGAATCTGCCCATCTAAAATGTTCCTTTGTTTTTGTATGTAGAAAATTGATAGCAAGTCATTCATTGCCAACACGTCCGCTTCAAAAATGCTTAGAATTGGAGACGAGGATTTTTTTGATTTTATACAAGGAAGAGTGGACTAATACCCCATTCACACCAAAGCTTAAACGCGTTTAAATGTTGTTTAGTTAAACACGGTTTAAAATTGTTTTCTTCTATGTAAAATTTAGTCTGTCAGTTGTCTGTTGTTGATTTTCATTTTCTTAAACCTGGTTTAACTAAACATGTTTTGTTGGTGTGAATCAGGTATAAGTGTATTAAATTTAAACGCACTTGACCAAAACAACAGTGAAGCCAAATGGTATGGCCAATACTAAAAAGCGCGCGCTTTCTGTTTTAAATACGAAAGAAGGATGGCACCAAGTAGCCCTTCACTGCCAGGCATCCTTTGTTTCAGTAAAAGAAAAAAAAGAAGAAGCACACGGCTAAAATGAGACTTAAGAAGACTGCGCTAGATTATTGCCTGATGATTCGTTCAACTGATTTCATTTCCTAATTCTAACTTGCAATTGACTTCCTTCTTTCGCTACAACTGCAGGACGCAAGCTGATAGGTTGCGCGTAACCCTTTTCGTTGTCAGGGCCACTTGCTACTTTTCAATCTTGTACCATATAGAATTACAAGCCTTTATTCGCGCAAATCCCGTTTTTCGTGCTGCTCCTCGACCAAACGACCGCCTGGAATTTTGTACCCATGCGAGTGCCCACTTTGCCTATATGGTGAATCGGTTAGCAGATTCTCTTCCTTAAGTGGCCGATTTTGTTCATAAAATTCCTTTTTCCCTTCCTTCCCTATTCGTCCTTTGGTATGCTTCACATTTCCAGTCTTTGGAGGTACAAAAAATGAGGTCAATGAGCGGGAGGGGGTGTGACGAGTCACATTGAGGGATAACCCTCCCCTAATCCGGACCTCACTTTATCGTCTATTATCTTGTGAATCAGCCAATCTGCACCTCTAAAAAAATTAGTTTGCTTTTCTGGGTAGAAAATTGATGTATTAATGTGTATTATTCCGTGTTGACACGTCCGAAAGGAAGAGCAGACCAAGTTTGTTTTTAAACGCACAGGATCAAAACAACAGTGAAGCCAAATAGTAACGCCAATAGTAAAAAGCGCGCGCTTTCTCTTTTGAATACGAAATAAGGATGGAATCATTTAGCTCTTTACTGCCTTGCATCTACAAAAACTAATAATATCTATATCAAAATGAATAAAAATGAAAGAAGCAAACGTAGGCGGCTGAAATCAGTGCAAGTAAAACTGTCAATCGTGCTTCGATTCTTTCAACAGACTTATGGCATTCGCATCTCAAACGTCACTTCCTTCTTTCGCTTACACTGTTGATTACCTTTTTTCCAGTCTAAGGGATTGGATGCACGCTTAGAAGTCGCGCGCAACCGTTTTCGCTGCATAATCACTGTAATCTTTTCGCCATTCTTCGCCCAAATCGCGGTTTTCGAGCTGCTCCTCAATTAATCGAACGCCTGGAATTCCATTGTTTTGTGCCGATGTGAACTGGGTCCACTTTGAGTGTATGGTGAATCAGTAAGCAAATTTGCTTCTCCAACTGGCTGATTTTGATCATAAAATTCTTCTTTTCGTTCCCTGCCTGTTTGTCCTTTGGTGTTCTTTACATTTCTTCTTTCTCGTGGTACGATTTTCTTTTCATTCTGTAATTTAAAGGCAAAAAAGTGAGGTCAATGAGCGGGGAGGGGTGTGACGAGTCACTAATGAGGGATAACCCTCCCCTAATCCGGACCTCACTTTATCTTACTGATCGCCTTACCTATTTATGTTGTTTAGAGCTAGAGATGTTTCCCATGTGGGACAAATTAAGTACTGCTTCCTCGCACGCATGCGCTCTTTAAATGTTATTTGACAAAAATGATACCTATTTAACAAGATACCAAAGGTATAACCCATTTAATTTACAGCAAGGTTTCATTGTCGGTTTCTAAGACTTTTGGAAGAGAAATCTTTTAAATTCTGTGTAGAGGATGAAAAGGTGAATTAGTCGCCATTTTTGTGGCCGTGTCATATTTTCTTTTAGATATTGTTATTATTTAAAACAACACAGACGTGAAATAAGCCGTCATTTTTCGGATGTACAAATTTAATACGGAGATTATTCTTTAAGCTTTCAATCTCCGTCGCTACTGAAGGCAAAATCTTTTCATTGTTTCAGTGTGTGCGATAAGAACGATGCCAGAAAACCCGAATAGAGGGTGACCCAGACACGGAAATACAACGCCATAATGAATATGAAATAAGGGGGTTCCCCTAGTTTCTAAAAGGTTACTCGATACTTGCATATTTTCGTTTCCTACAACAAACGTCGCAGTATTGTCGTCGTCTATTGTCTTGTGAATCAGCGAATCTGCACCTCTAAAAAAATTAGTTTGCTTTTCTAGGTAGAAAATTGATGTATTATTGCGTATTATTCCGTGTCGACACGTCCGAAAGGAAGAGCAGACCAAGTTTGTTTTTAAGGTGACTCGATCGAAATAAATGACGCGCTGTATGCCTGTCCAAAAACTCTAATAACTTCACCATTTCTAACTCGATTTCCTTGAAACTTTCGCATTTTATACGAAATTTATCGTGGAATAATATGTATGTCAATATGTTTATCTAATATTCGTTAGTTTTGCGCGATGTTACATTTATTGAACACTACTTTTTGGATAAAATTGCTATTTACAGATAACTCAGCGCTAAGATTTCGTTTAAAAACATAAATTTGGCGACTTCGTTACATTTTAACGCAAAAGGTGAGTTTATAACATTAGCTCAAACTTTGTCATCGTTGCAAATAGCCGAATGTGATTTGGAGCTAATAAAACTGATACATTGAACCTTCTTTTTCTTCGGTTGTTGTACTTTTAGGTGAAATTTGGAAGCGCTGGAGCGTTCCAAACTTCGAAGTTCGCCCGGAGTTAATATTTTGATGTCCAAATTGTACCGGGGTTTCTGTTCCGACGATTTTGCGGAAACTTGAACAGTCATGGCAAGATATTATTACGAGCTAACTGCAGAAGTTTAAACGAAATCTTAGCGCTCAGTTATCTGTAAATAGCAATTTTATCCAAAAAGTAGTGTTCAATAACTGTAACATCGCGCAAAACTAACGAATATTTGATAAACATATTGACATACATATTATTCCACGATAAATTTCGTATAAAATGCGAAAGTTTCAAGGAAATCGAGTCAGAAATGGTGAAGTTATTAGAATTTTTAGACAGGCATACAGCGCCGCATTTATTTCGATCGAGTCACCTTAAACGCACAGGATCAAAACAACAGTGAAGCCAAATACAGTAAGGTCAATGGTAAAAAGCGCGCGCTTTCTCTTTTGAATACGAAATAAGATGGAATCATTTAGCTCTTTACTGCCTTACATCGTTTACAAGAACTAATAATAGTTATATCAAAATGAATGAAAATAAAAGAAGCAGACGTACGCGGCTGAAATCAGTGCAAGTTTAACTATCAATCGTGCTTCATGATGATTCGTTCAACTGACTCATGGCATTCACATCTCAAATGTCATTTCCTTATTTCGCTTGCACTGTTGATTACCTTTTTGTGCTCTAAGCCGTCTAAGGGACTGGATGCACGCTTAGAAGCTGCGCGCAACCGTTTTCGCTGCATAATCAATGTAATCTTCGCCGTTCTTTGCCCAAATCGCGGTTTTCTAGCTGCTCCTCAACTAATGGAACGCCTGGAATTCCATTGTTTTGTGCCGATGTGAACTGGGTCAACTTTACGTGCATGGTGAATCATTAAGCAAATTTGCTTCTCCAACTGGCTGATTTTGACCATAAAATTCTTTTTTTCGTTCCCTGCCTGTTCGTCCTTCAGTGTTCTTTACATTTCCAGTATTTGGAGGCAGCAAAAGTGAGGTCAATGAGCGGGGAGGGGTGTGACGAGTCACTAATGAGGGATAACCCTCCCCTAAATCCGGACCTCAATATACCTTACTGCTTGCATCATGTATTTATGTTGATCAAAGCAAGCGCTGGTAACCGTGTGGGATAGTTTTATACCTAGTTCATTTACGCATGCGCTCTTTTTGATTCATGTTGGTACTTCTAAATGAAATTCATGGCATATATCCTGCGATAATGCGTTCATTTGAAGTTCAACATGTTAAAAAGCACATTCATTTCATTTAACAGTGTTTTCGATTTAAAATTGAAACAACAGTCTTTCTACGTGGCGGCATCGTCTGTCTAAATGTAGCCGAAGTTTGCCCCTTTTGTAAAGGATATTAAGACTTCGTTCTACAGCTTGTTATCTTAGAGCTTCCTACCTTCGTCGTACAGACTTTGAACATTTTTATTTGTCAATTTGTGGAAACCTTTGGAACGGACTGAACATGTTATAAATTGTCGTACAAAACCTGCTTGTTCCTCAAAACAAATGCGACGTATGTAAATTTGCTTTGTAACACGATATATTTCGGGGAAACCCCCTAATTAATATTCAGTGCATGTCGTCGTTGTAAATCACGGTTAAATAGATGTTATTTAGGTGTGAATAAAAAGTGTGCGTTCTTCGCTTGATTTTTAAAAGTGAAAAATTTCCGTCAAATCAGGCATTCAATGTGTTTTGGACGCTACGTTAAATTTATGGCGATTTCTGATGTACTGTCTTTTTCAACAGCAGTTTTGTAATCGAGCCCATCCAGACCGCTTTTGTCAAACGGATTAGCATCAAGAGGCCACAAAGCGGGTCGCCCACTACCTCTCGGAACGAGTTACTTCATTGGTTCTTAAAACAATAAGTAACAGGTCACAACATGCCCCTAGCCCTGAATAACAAAAGAGGTAGTGTTTACAGCGGGCGAATAAAAATAGAGGTTCCAAAGAGGTAGTGTCTTACTTTACAAAGCAGTCGCCCTTGACTGCTCCGAATAAATATTCGAGATGAGTCTTCAATACGGTTTTAAGACAAAGAAGTACCTGTTCCGTCACAAAATGTGTTCTGTTCAGCACATCAGTTAATGAAAGTAACTTTCTTAGCCTTGTAACCCCGCTTTATCACAACAAACCGAAGTCTGCGTAAACGACAAGTCGGGACAAGTGAAGTATAACACAAATGCGCGTGTTGATTGCTCTACGCGTCGGCTTGTTTTAGCTCAATATATGAAACTGGCTTCTTCTAGAAAGCAAAAGATGAGGTCAATGAGCGGGGAGGGGGGGTGAATCAACTGATATGAAGTAGTGGATAACCCTCCCCAAGTCCGGACCTCGAACGATGTAAGATTTGCTTCAGGTATATATAATGATCAGAGCCTGCCGTGCTTTCATTGTGGGATATATGTAAAAATTGTCATTCTACGCATGCGCTTTTCGTGTTGGCCTCTACTGTGAGATCTCATTTTGTCTGAAAATATTGGAGACTTCAGGGCTCTTTGAGCTATATTCTTCACTTCCACCTTGTGCCATTTTCGTGAAAAAGCAACAGGGTGAATCAGTTTGTTAATTTGTTACGCTGGGCATAAACACCAGCTTATTCGCTCGATTTTCGAAACATGATATCGATAAAAATAATCCCGAAATTCTGTCTGGAGGACTGCACGCTCTGATCTCTAAAGGCTAATATATTCAACAACTGCATAACACGACTTGCAAAATTTATTAAGAGAGTTTCACAAACGCAAGCGAAAAAAATTAAAATAAGAGATTTGTCAGTTGTAAGTATAGTAAAAACCTACAACTTCCCGTTATGAAAGCGAAATATAACTAAGTGATTTTATTTATCAACTCCAGCTATATTACAATCACTCTTTATCAGTCCCTGGTTCACAAGACTGGGCTATTATTCATACTGTATTCCTGAGTCATGATTTTAAGCCAATATTTGACTCGCAAACAGTTTTCAATATTCATCATTCCGCTTCATGGCAATATTTAAATTGTTGCCACGATATTTTGAAAAGAGCTAAAAGGGGGAACCCCCTAATTAAATATGCACAGATGGCGTCGCGCGCGCGAACGTGTTAGTTGTCCAAAAATATCACTGTATCGTGAAGTCGCTAAAAGAAATTTTGTCAGAAACGTGAAAAGGGTTCTTGGGGCATGAATCCATTTTTATACGAATCAGAAAAAGACGATTAGCCCTGTTATACTGTTATTGTTTCGTCGTGCGTAATATAACACTGGGAATCTGCCACCGGAAATGAACTTCAAACAGCAAGCAAGTTTGACGCGTGTGAGTGATAGGCTGATCTGTGACTGTCGCTTAAATTTTGACACAAGTTTAGAATACAACGGGTTGTCCTGAGTACACGCTTTAGAGAAAACAAGAAAAAACATTAATACAATTACGATTCATAGAGCCAGACTTGGCTTATAATTTATTCATAGCTATCTTTGCTAACCGAACCGCTTGTTAAGTCTACTCTTGAGATTCATCCTTCATCAGATGATCAACGTCGAACTGATCCCCATATCTCGTCGTATTCACGAATCACGAAGAATAGAAAGATACTGAAGGTCACGTTAATGCATAATTAGATTGACAAATCACGCATCACGGATAACAATGAACAGCCTTGATCACGCTTCACAGTCAAACAAACCACCCAGACCGTGCGTAACGATAAAAAAGCTGGTCTTACATATTCAAAGGCACAGCCAAGGCGGCGACACAAGTTTATCTGAGTCTATGTTCGCAAGCTTACTCGTGCTACGCTTTTTTAAAACCCAGCTAGCCAGCGTAGCTTGGCGTTCTAGTCAGTCAGGGAGAGCGAGAAAACGAGCACGCGAGCAAAGCTACGAAGGAGAGAAAGAACGCGTTCTTTCTGCCCCGCCGTCGCTTTGCTCGCGCGCGATTTCTCGCTCTCCGTGACTGACTAGAACGCCAAGCTACGCTGGCTAAAACCCAGCACTTCTTGGAGTGGGGAACGGTATTTTCGAGCTCCTGAAAATGTAAATTTTCTGGGGCCACTTGCACCCAGACCATAGCGGCTCGCGCCTTTGGATTTCGCTTAAATTTATCGCTCGTGCGTACTCCACGACAAATCTGAGAAATACACGCTGCGCACCTGGAAACTAACGCAAGAGGGTGAAACTCATTTCATAAACGAGCAAAAATATGTGCCAAGCTATCGAAGAGTTTGGTGAGCTGATATGCTCACAGTGTCACTACACCAGATGATTTTTGCCATACTGTGTAAATGTCGAAGAGAAAGGTGTTCCATTAACAACGAGGTTAAAGCGAGACAACCTAACGATTACCGTCTCTTCTATAATTCTCGCTTTTACGATCATTGCATGCAACAGCTTTTGTGATCATAGCAGCAGCTTCATCACTCCAGGCCAGTGATTGGTTATCAGTGGCGAAACGCATGAGTTACCGCTTGATTCAATCGAGCCAAGTCCGATTTGGGGGCAATTTACCGAGCAACCTTTCTAAGAGAACTTTGAATAATATCGATATCATGGCAATCTGCTGAACAATCCAGAATAGCATCAACGAAATAGTGGAAGAATTGCAATACTTGCCATCTTTTCTACCACCATGCGAATTCCGGTGTTTTAGCGGCTTTGAGAAACCCGTTGTGAGTCTGAGGTCACATCTGCTTAGTTTTCTTTCTAAGCTTTTGTTCTGGCTGATATTTTTCAATGTCAAGAGTTCTCTTCTTTCTCGTGGTACGATTTTCTTTTCATTCTGTAATTTAAAGGCAAAAAAGTGAGGTCAATGAGCGGGGAGGGGTGTGACGAGTCACATTGAGGGGTAACCCTCCCCTAATCGAACGCCTGGAATTCCATTGTTTTGTACTGATGTGAACTGGGTCCACTTTGAGTGTATGGTGAATCAGTAAGCAAATTTGCTTCTCCAACTGGCTGATTTTAATCATAAAATTCTTCTTTTCGTTCCCTGCCTGTTTGTCCTTTGGTGTTCTTTACATTTCCAGTATTTGATGGCAGCAAAAGTGAGGTCAATGAGCGGGGAGGGGTGTGACGAGTCACATTGAGGGGTAACCCTCCCCTAATCCGGACCTCAATTTATTTTACAATATGCTTTAGCTATTTATGTTGATCAAAGCTAGCGTTCTTGGCGATATGGGACAAACTAGACACTCCTTTCTTACAGGCATGCGCTCTTTGAATTTGATTTGATTGCAGCTACACTTTCTTGATTTATAAAGTTAGGGTATAACTTGCAAGATAGGTTAGCTTCCATCCTAGCTTGTAAGGCTTTTTGATGTATGTCTGAATTCAGTGTAGTTGGTAAATGAGTCTTTTTTTGGTCGATAACAACTTCCTTGAATATGTTTCATGACGCAGACGTAGCTCAAATTGTTATTTCACGGATAAAAATAAAACAGATATGGAGATTTTTTTTTAAGTTTTACATCTTCTTCGCTCTTAATAGCATGTTAATCTCAGTTTTAACGTTAGTTTTAATGTCTGGGACACACGAAATACCACAAACTAGACACATGTAGTAAACTGCTCTTACTAAAATTGAATTACGACACAACGAAAATGAAAGATAAGGGGGTTTCCCCATTTCATAAGATGCTTACAATATTTGCATACTTGTGCTTCCCGTGACAAACATGTTGGTGTTACAATAATTTCGTTAAGTCATATTTCCCTTCACAAACAAGTATCTAGAAAACAACATATGATTTCTTGCTTCTATTTATAAAAAAATAACAATAACAAATTATCCATTGCTAACACGACCGCTTAATTCTGTTTTTGTAATAAGAGACGAGATGTATGTAGATGGCCTGTGTGCAGACTTGCTTCAAGCAAAAAATAAGAAAATAAATAAAAAATAGGAGACATGTGCACGTAGGCTAGAAATAGATTCTGTGAGTGGAAAGAGTGGTCTTAGTTTATTCTTTAACGTACTTTTAATTAGTAGATATTACACTGAAGCAGGCTTGGCTTAAACGTTTACTGTATGAGATGCATTCGTTACATAACCAGCCAAATCGCGCCATCTGAACAGTCTATAGCACGAACGTGCCATATTTTGAAAGGCTTCCTTGGGTGGTTTAGTTAAGATTAACTTGAGTAATTTTGATGAGAGTTGCAGATAGGTTTGTTTTTGTGTTTTTTTTTTATCAAGCGTAAAAAGAAAGATTATCAATTATTTGGCGATTTTTACCTTCTATTTTTTTTTCTCTTTTTTAATCGTTACTTTTTTTCTCCCTTAGCGGATGGCACATGCGCAGGAGTAAGATGTCATCCGGATGCCACTTGCGAACAGAACTCACCACTTGGCCCAGTGTGCATTTGTAAGACCGGTTACCAAGGAGACGGACGAAAGTGCTCTGGTATAGTACACAACATCCCTCTTTTATTTATTTTTTTTTGACATGAAGAAAACGCTCTTGGATCTCTTATTTGTTTTGAGCGTTTATTTTATTTAATTCTTATATTTTTAATAAGTGTTATAATTGTGAAGGATTGGGAAGTGCAATGGCCTGCATGGTTAGCCATTACCAAGCTTTAAGACTTGGTGTTCAGTCCTTGCTTTTATCCGGACAAGTAACTTAACTTTCACAGTGCCTTTCCTCACCCACCCAGACGTAGAAATGGGTACCAAAGAATTCACCGGAGATATAAACCTACGATGGAGCACAGCCACTTGCAAAAGTAATAGTTGAGACGCTCTCCCAGAAATTGCATGTTTCTTCAAGAACTCCACCAAGAAATATAAACAAGTTATTTTTATTCCATATCCCCCACTCCACCCTCTTTAAAGTTGTTGCTTCAGACAACATTGATTACAGGGGGGAAGGCAAGGTCATTTTCAAACTAAGCCATGTTTTAACTCAGTAACGAACTTTTCTTTTACAGACATTGATGAATGCTCGACAGATGATCATCAGTGTCACCTGGACGCTGATTGTATTAACACTGCTGGATCCTACAACTGTTCCTGTAAGCTGGGTTTCGAAGGCGATGGATTTAACTGCAAGCGTGAGTAATCAGTTATAAAACGAGAACTAAAAACAAAAAACATAACATGCAACTTTGCTTGATACTCCATTTATTGTATTAGCTTCAAAGGCAATGCTGCTATTTCTCGTGGAATCTACCTGCGGCCGATGAACAGTGAAAATAGGTAAAAGATACAAATGCCCTGCTTACCACCTCAGAAATCATGTACAGTCATTGCCAATCAAATCAAATGATGCAAAAAGAGATTTTTGGGGTGCTAGGGGGTGGGAGTGGTTAACAAAAGTGCTTGTTGTGGCAAGCTTTACGCTTTCTCCAGCTACTTGTGATTTGTTTTATTCTATAAATCGCTGGCGTTTTTATTATGACCAAGGAGGTATCAGATCACAAGAGCCACTTGATGTGTAGGTTCGGCTGACCGACTGACTGAGTGACTGAGTGACTGAGTGACTGATTGACTGAGTGACTGACTGACTGACTGCCTGATTGATTGATTGATTGATTCATTCATTCATTCATTCTTCTTAGCGGATGGGACGTGCGCAGGAGTTGTGTGCGCAGCTGATGCTGAATGTGTGACGTCATCAAGCGGCGACAAAATTTGTGAATGTAAAACAGGATTTTCAGGAGATGGTCGCTTTTGTAGAGGTATGTACTGAACGCTAAAGTGTAATGAATGCTAAATCTACCCTAACGTCAATGCTGTGGCTTGATTTTGACAACAGTTTACCACAGCGGTACTACGGACTATGCGTTACTCTACTTATTTGAAGAGTTTTCGTCAAGTACTGGTGAGAGAGGTTGCTTAAAAATCAAAGCATTTTCTCTTTAGCGATTACCACCTCATCTTTCTTAATATTGTAGAGTCGGAAAGTTTATAAGCTGCCTGCTTTTTGCTCAGTCCCTATCAATCTAGAAAATAAACCAATAAATTAAAAACTGATTTCCTCTTTCTTTAGATATCGATGAATGCGCACTGGCTACCCACAAATGCCACAGGAAGTCAACATGCATCAATCGACCTGGAACCTACTTATGTCGATGTAAAAAGGGATATTTTGGCAATGGCTTCGACTGCTTGAGTAAGCTTTTCATTTGTTTTACCCCTGACCTACACCTTGTGGTCTCTCCTGTAAAGAAAAGGATTTGCACTTGCATTTTTCTACACGCGAAATCCGTAGGAATTGCAGCCCGCACTGCAGGCGTTTTTGGCGTCCGAACACTCAATAATAAACGACCGATCGATCGTGTTTTTTTTTCTTAATTAATTTTTCAAGTTCACGGTCTTGTCCTTCGCCTATCAATGTTTCTGTTCCACTATCAATCAAGAAAAGGTGCGAGTGTCTTTTCTTTCATGAATCACTGATAAATTGATGCCGTGACGCTCTGTGCAAGCGTTTATATGCGGTTTGGCAAGTGGCACTAACATTAATAAAAATACCCTTTTTGCCGTACACTACGTATATTTCGTTTGCTCTTGAAAGTTACAGCAAAGGTTGGTCAAAGCAGAGCTCATTTCTAGTTTAAGAACCGTTGCATTTACTTGTCTGGCTCTGACTTTGTCTTTATGCTACATCACGCAGCGTTTCATGTAAATTGTCACGCCGTTAATTTTCGTTTAGGTGATGGCACGTGTGAGGGAGTAGTGTGTCACTACAATGCCGATTGCGTGACGGTTAATAACAGTGTGGATCCAGAAAAGGTGTGCCGGTGTAAACCAGGGTACACTGGAAAGGGAGTGATTTGTACCGGTGAGTTGAATGAAATTGGTTTTTCGAATTGAACAAGGAAGTCTGCATACATACGTCTTCAGCATAAAGTAAATCTGTAGGTCACTGGACCAAAGGAAATCATCAAGCATACTTTAATTTCTTTATTTTCTGATGTCCCATCAATTTCTTAGAAATATGGCAAAAATAATTTTTTGCATGCAGTTACAACTGCTTTAAAGAA
Source organism: Meandrina meandrites (assembly GCA_963693305.1). NCBI lineage: Eukaryota > Metazoa > Cnidaria > Anthozoa > Scleractinia > Meandrinidae > Meandrina > Meandrina meandrites. Next base: position 31,301,870 of record OY855909.1, read on the forward strand.
GAAGGGCAGCTGGCATTGCCAGCGATGTGGTTTGCGTGTATGTAAACCATGCTAACGAAAAGAGCCAAAGTGCCCTTATTGCAAGATACAGACAACAGTTTACCAATGTCCTGATTTTCACGTGCATTTTCCTTGTCAGATATCAACGAATGTCTGGATAAATCAGTTTGCCCGGATAAAGCTGACTGTTTCAACATGGCCGGTTCGTTCATGTGCCATTGTCTCCCTGGTTACAAGATGGTCGGAAAGACATGCAGGAGTAAGTGATGTATTGTGAAAATGTATACAAAGCTGTTTTTCTGTCTGTCAGAGTGTCAGCCAGTTTATCTTCTGCTAGTGTTTCATATACACGGCTCCGCAAGCTTGGAGCTTTAAACACAACTGTGAATAAATAGAAAGGTCCCTTTACTTTTCTCTACTTGCTCGTTTATCTGCAACTCTGGTATCTGTCGATCTGTCTGTGTGCGTGCTTGTGTGCTTGCTCAATTGTACCTTTTCTTTTCTAGAGGATTGTAATCTATGTCTAAACGGTGGTTCCTGTACTGACAATAACACCTGTCTGTGTCCTCCCGGATTTTCTGGTACAAGATGCCAATGGCGTAAGTATAATACATTGCAATGGTTGCGATGTCTTCAGTTTTCGCGCTTCGTGCATTCAAAACTATCTCGAGAACGAAGAGCTGTCTATTTTCCACGTGTCGATCAAACTCGCACGTAAATTGTTGCAGTTTCAAGGCACCACAAATATGGAAATACATTTTGCAGAACAAATGAGCTTTGCTTACAAGTGTTTGTGGTATATATATAAACAAGGTTGTTTTTTGGACACCTCGTCAGATTATGTCCCGAGATAGTACAGTCTTAGTTCATTCGGTACCAAGTAATGGCCTCCCCGTACCATTTTGCTCATCTTGTTATTACTCAGTTGCGTTCTGTTAATTCCTTATTTATTTAGATGGAGTAGCGTCGCTGATCTTCAGTAAGGGTAACAGCATTCAGCGCATGTCTCTTCCGCCTCGACCCAACAACATAGGAGTCCTTTACCAGCGCGCAGGCACGGTACATGTTGGTGTCGATTATGATTGTGTTGAGCAGAGAGTGTACTGGACCGAGGTCACCAAAGGCGTTATCGTGCGTTCAAAATACGACGGGAGCGACATGGAAGTCATTGTTAACAGCGGAAAAATCACAAGTCCAGAAGGTGAGAACTTGTTACTTACTAGTTCGATCTATCCATCGGTAGTTAAAGACGTTTTGATTGCTATCAACTAATCTACCCAACGTGAGCTAGCAGTAAGTGACTTTCCGGTCGGCAGACTAAAATACTGTGCGTGAGTGACCTAGAGACAAAGTTAAATTAATGCCTTTGGCTGGCAGTTAGTAACGTAACGAGCTTTGGAAATCATCAGAATGCAATACGTAACACTCGTGCGTCTTTATTGTTGTTTTCCTGTCGTTACCTGGTCAATGAAGGCATCGTCTGGAAAGGAGGCTTGGGATATTAAACGAACGGACGACGAAAGATTAGCAAGTCAAGGGAATGTCTGAACCTGACATTCTTTTGTCTTGACATTTCTTCTTCTGCGTTGTATCCATGATACATTTTACTATAAGATTGTACATGATCTCAAATTTCATCACACCTAATAATCCAAAAATCAGTCTTCTGTGCTTTCTATGACACAACTGGCCTATGTACCTTTGACAGGAGTTGCGGTGGACTGGTTGGGCAGGAACATTTACTGGACAGACTCATGGCTCGACACAATTGAGGTAGCCAAGCTGAATGGGAGCCATAGAAGAACTCTCATTTCTGCAGACCTGGTAGATCCGAGGGCCATTATAGTTGATCCACCTAATGGGTGAGTCGAGGAGAACATCACCAAGACTACCTCAGTGCTCTTGAATTTGATGCATACAAAGCAAATATTACATTGTATCACTGGTTCAACAAGCTTTCCGCATTAAAGTAAAGATGACTGAATTTTTAATGAAATGATACTGGATTGGTCAATCCGCGCACTCACAGCTCAATTATGAATATATTGATAACTGAGGTGGCCTCCCCTATTAGTCTGGTGGTTTGCTGGATATCTTCTCGCCCTACATAAACCGTGCAAATTGTAAATAATTATTCTTGTTGTGTGGCAAATAAAATAAGGATGTTCTTGAATCAATCAACTAATGCGATAAACAGAAAATCAAGACGGCAATCTTCAAACAAATGCATTATCAAGACGATTTCTGTTTTGTAAGAATTTCCGTTCTTTTCACGACCTGAATGCTTAACTGCCGATCAATCTCTGATAGCTTGCAACTGAAAAGGCACATGTGATAAACATATGCGGCTTTGATGGAAAACCAGGATGTAGAAGCATATAAAAATTCTTCCATTGTTCATTTCAACTTTCAGAAAAATGTACTGGGCCGATTGGAGCCGAAACCGTCCAAAGATCGAAGTAGCAAACATGGACGGAACCGATCGGCGTGTGCTCGTTAAATCTCCTCTCAGTCTTCCGAATGGTTTAACACTCGTCCATTCAACAAATGAACTATGCTACTCTGATGCCGGCATGTGGGCCATTTCCTGTGTGAATCTAGGAGATCTGACCATGCGTAAGGCTTACAATCCCGCTCCTTATCCGTTCGGCATAACCAATTTCAACCGGACGCTGTTTTGGACAGACTGGACCATGGGAAGAATCCAAAGAATGGGGATGAATTCCAAGATTCCTGACAAGCCTCTCAGGTCATTTGTTGGAAGCAGTGGCAAGATCTTTGATATAAAAGCTGTGCAACCGTGTGGAAGGACAGGTGAGACAAAGAGATCAATGCAACTACAATATGACGTTTCGAGCGTCGGCAGCAAATTCTCATTTCACACCAAGTCAAAGGAGAGAAAAAACTCAATGTATCTACTTTACAAACGCAACACAACGGATTCTGAATTGTCACAAACCCGCAAAACAGTCATATTGGTTTCCTTTTACAGTTTTGATATCGTACGTCTGCATCTAAATGTTATTCACAAACGTTGTATTAAATTTCGAAAACCTTGTAAGAACTAGGTAAGTATTCCGTTACGATCAGAATTTAAAGTTTCTTATTTCCTTTTCTTTTACGGGCCCCAAATGCGCCAAAGTCATGTCATGGTTGATGTTTTTGTTTCTTTTATAGCCGCTGCAGTCAAGAACCCCTGTGCTATTGAAAACGGCGGCTGCTTGGGTTTGTGTTTATTGAAGCCTAAAAGCCATTCGTGTCTATGTCCCAATGGACTTCATCTTGTAAGGACAGGAAACGTAACACGATGTCAGGGTATGGACAATATTTGTAATAATTTATAAGATTGCTTTAAGGTAACTTCTCTGTGATTCAGGATTTCTTAGAACGTCTTCCATTTTAATTGAGTTCCTGCAAACAGATGCATCTGACTTTTTCTTCTCACCTTTCGCTATCATTCATCACAGAGAAATGCAACGGTGCCTTGGGAATGGAAAGCGGTTTTATCGCAAATCAGCAGCTATCGGCCCACTCTGCCTGGAACGACAACCATGCCCGTTATGGCGCATCCCGTGCGCGTCTTTACCTAAACGACTGGCCTCAGGGGTGGAGTGCGCAGAAAAATGACCCGTCACCATGGTTACAAGTCGACTTGCAACTGGTGCGAACCGTGACTGCAGTGGCAACTCAGGGATATGGTAACGAGAAAGAGAAAGAATGGGTTAAAACGTACGTGCTAATGACATCGCGTGATGGAGAGAGGTGGAACGCGTACAAGGAGGGAGGAAGAAAGCGGGTAAGGAGAAGACAGCTGAAATGGAAAATGTTTTTTTGTTGTTGTTGATATGTGAGTGTTTGTCATGTTTGTGCAAAAGACCAATGCCAAAACAATTAAGAAACAACTTGCGTATTTTTGTCACCTTCACAAGTAGCATTCTTTTCATTCAGGTTTAGAAATGTAGATCTAATTTTGCAGATGAATACTTTAATTTGGTTTGCTAATTGTTCAGAATATCAGTTCACAAGACATTTGAGACCATTTAGCCATGCAGATATTTGCCAACGATCGAGACGAAAAGTTTAGGTGTTATCATTCCGGATCTGTTGCAAGCCGAAAAGATTAAGAAAATGCACGAAACATGCCTTAAAGAAGTCTCTTTCGCGAAAAACGGCTGAGAAGGAGATAAATTTAAGGTGGCTCAGAACAGTTTCCTGCATTTTTCAACACCTCAATTTTGACGGATCAATGCCAAAATTCTTTTTCAGTTGACCCAACAATTATGGTATCAAACAGATGCCCAATGGCCGGTAAACAAGTTATGGCTATTTTTTGGACATTGCAAGTTACCATAGCAACAGTATAACCTGTTAAAAACAGCCTTAATTCTAGCTTTAAGTGCTTATAACTCGAAAACAAGTCCGGTGACCCCCATTTTTTATTATCGAATTGTAATTAACAGTACAAGATGCAACTTTCTGCAAAGTTTTAAAAAATTCTGCACATGGCGTTCAGAGCCACCTTAAATTTACGAAAATTTAAGGTGGCTCTGAACCCCATGTGCAGATTTTTTAAAAACTTTGCCAAAAGTTGCATCTTGTCTTGCTGATCAAAATTTCGTAATAAAAAATGGGGGTCACCGGGCTCGTTTTTGAGTTAGAAGCACTTAAAGCTAAAATTAAGGGTGTTTTTAAAAGGTTGTAGTGTTGCTATGGTAACATATTGTATAATGAAAAAGACAACAACGTGTTCACCAATCACTAATCATTTGTTTGACACCATGATTGTAGCATGAACTGATTAAGAGTGGTTATAATGACCAATCGAAATCTAAGTCTTGGAAAGTGTTGGAAACGGTAGCCAGCCACCTTAAGGCATGTTTCTTGATTTTCTTACTCTTTTCGGCTAAAATACGCTGATCATCAAATCCCAAGTTAACGCTTGAAGGCCATAACGTTTTGGTCTTCACTTGCCCTGGTTTAAATTTCTCCATCCTGAGTCTGTTTCTCGTTTCAACAGATTTTTATCGGAAATGTTGACACGAATTCCGTGGTACGAAACGAGCTAAAGATGCCGCTGAGAACTCGCTGGCTCAGAATCGTCCCTCGTTCATGGAACAACCACATTGGTATACGTGTCGAATTTTACGGCTGTTGAGCTGACATGAGGTAGGTGTTAAGGTGTTGTCGAAAAAAAGCTATTGTCAAAGCTTAATAGGTGTTCTAACGAGCTTCTTTGACAACACTAACAACCAATAGCAACGTGTAACGTCATGGTCTACTGACTAAGGAGGCAGCGTGGCCTTGTGGTTAGGGCACTGGACTTTCCTCTGCCACTAGATGGATTTGTGTACAGTGGTCCCGAATTCAACTCCTCGACGCTTTTTAAATAGTCAACTGATCAGCCTTCTACAAGTTGGGGATTTTAACAAAGTTCTGTTCTATTTGTAATATTTGTTTGCTTATTTAGTGTGTCCAGAATTATTACAACAGTGCTAAATAATCTGACAATGAAATATAGTGATTTATATATTTCATGTTATTTAACTGTGTTAACGTGTAATGAAGAATAAACAAAAAAGGCAGACATCCCTAAGTACGCTAACGAAACGAACGGAATTAATATGGTTCTTGTTCCAAAACACTTGAAAACAAACATGACAACAAGTTGCATTGGAGGAATCCGAGAATTCACTACACAATCTCAACTATTCAAAGCACATTGCCTTGTCAAAATTGCAAAAGACTGTTTCGTGATTTATCTGTTTCAGACTCCATTTCAAAGTTGCTTGATTTATACTATTTTAATAAAAGTCTCAGGAAGCACTTAATTTACTTAATTTACTGATATGTTGATGACTTGGTTTTCTTCCTCGCATAGGAACGGCTTAGATTCGTGGGGTGCACAGCAAAGGGCGTTCACTTTGACCACGTTATTAAACTCTGACGACGTCCTACCAGTTTGAAGAATCTTCGGCATCTGCTAAGATGAGAACAATCCAAACCCTATGGGATTTTGCCATGCAGCTTTTATAATATTAACTTTAATAAATATTTTTAAATTGACATTTTTAATATTAACTTTATAAACACTATTTAGTTTTATACGTAGATGGGCACTGTCACCTTTTTCTAGCGTGGTAATGAAATATTGTTAATGACACCAACACGAAAGGGAACCAGGTAATAATGATGTGATTTTGTACAACAGTACTCGGAAAAGATGAGAATTCATCAGGAAGTTAAAATGGCTAAAAATACCGAGGATGGATTTGAATTCCAATACGGACAAACGTTTTGTTTGCGCACGTTTGGTTTGTTATTCCTTGAAATTTTCCAAAATTATTGATACAACATAGGATTCCGAAATTTAGTTATTGCATATAATTGTGGAAATTTCTGCAACATATTTCAGCGCCCTTTAATAGTTTACCATAACGTTGGACATCTCAGTTGTCCAGAAAACGTTAAGTTCGCCGTTTAGACTAAAAGGCCCCTTTTAATATATCAATATTTTGAACTGGTTCTGCGAGTATAACAGGAAAAAAGAATTGCAGGTCTTCCGTTCTCTTTTCAGAGTTGGATACATAGAATCAGCCTCGGTGTCATGTTTGAATTTTTTAGATAACTTTGACTAAACCTAATGTCATGTTAATATAAAGGTACTTTAATACAGACCTGTTAACCAAACTGCCAAATTATCATTTTAGGCAATTCCAAGATTTATTTAAATTGCACGATTCGTATTATTACATTGTGCGGAACGCTTAAGCTTGGATAGCTCTAGTCGTGTAGCGTTTGCTCCTTTAAGAATGCAAACAATCTTTATTTTAGCAGAAATGGAAACTTATCATACCAGTTATTTTATCAGCTCGATAGGAAGTATTTTCCAGTTTTTTATCCTGAACAACATCAATTGGTAATGACAACTTGAGGATTCGTATTGTTCTTGTTAAATAAAGGAACGGGAAAATTTGTCTTGTAAGAAGTCGAGAGAAACAAGGTTGTTGACACTTTTCAGCTAAAATTCGACGCTCGTTGCGTCCGGGTGTATTTACAATAAATTTTGATCGTGATAATAGAATCTGGCCTTCAAACTTCAGTTAAAATCTTTATTGAAAAATAATCTGCCACAAGATTTTTATGTGACTGTAAAACAACAATTATTTGCGTTTGTTATATCGGGTTGTACTGTACCACACTTAATGCTGTTAAATAATTTATAATAAGAACTCCTTCACTTTGATTCCTTATAAGCTTCATTGTATTGTAACGTTAAGCTATTTAAACTTATGTTTTTCTGTTAAGAAATAAACAAAGGTCATGCTAATATATTCGTCCTTCACTAATGCTACCCAGTGATCTTTGTTATTGACAGTCGTTACGATACTTAAATGAAGTCGTGTTTTCTAAGCTTCCCTGATGATGTTTTAGCGACAGTTATCTATTTAAGCATTAAACAAAGGCCTTGACTAGTAAATTCCGAGCTCAATGTTATTCCGATGAAGGAATATGCCGCGTGCTTCCGTGCCGATGGTGGTCCTATCAGTAGCAGTTTCAGTTACCCATCATGGCAAGATAACAATGGCTTGCTAAATAAAATTAGATTGTTATTCAGATGAAGGTGTATTTCTTATTCTTCCCTGGTGATCCATTTTATCGAGAACCTGTCTGTCCCATCGCCCCTACAAACCCTTTTTGTTCGTCACATATCCAATTTTACTTAAGATGGATAGTCTGTGATAAAAACATATAAATTCGGAGGAGTTTGTCTATTTTGTTTCTTGTTTTGGGGATCTACACTACCTTTCATAGACCGCCTTACAACGTTTAACAGCTTATCATCTTTTTTTATTTTTTAAAAAAGTTCTTTTAAATCGTGCATTACTTGCTGTATTTTTCACGCTACAAGTTATAAAGACAGAAACGCCTTTGTTAGAAACTATGATTTGTAAACTAAAAGGAAAACAATACATTTAGTGAAGAATAAAATAAAAAACGCATAACAAAAATCGAAAAAAAAAATCTGACCAAGCTTTCCCAATATGCTATATAGTTTTGGATTTGTTTTATAATTTATTATCTCTCTAAATTTTAAAGGTCGTTTCAACATTTTTTTTTTAAAGTTTTCGTGACAATTTCGTACCCCTTTGGTGTATGCTCTAACTGATCTCGTTAGTCATTTCCCCACGATATCAATTGACCTATTTTGGTAACGGAAAAGTTGTTCAAACAATTCTTAGTTTTAATAGCGTGAGAATTATTCAGCTGTTTAAACAAAACAGTTCTTAGAAAAGGATATAAATATACGTTCGCAGCAATATAAACTGCAGGCTGTAATTACAGTACAAGACAAAGTCCTTAGGGATCCAACAATGAAAGTATTTCTTCCTGTGTGGTATAGAAGCCGAATTTTGAATTTAAAAAAAGGCATTCCCTCATTGCACAAGGAAATAACGCCCAACCCCAACAAAGCCACTTAGCTATGAATAGCAATGACATTTAGTTGACCCAGTGCTAATCATAAACTTTTTGTACACATCAAAAACACAGTAATACATTATTGATGAAATTTAGCAGTAACAAACTCAAAACAAACTTGAAAATTGCATAGTAGCGTGTGATCACAAAATAAAAAATATTGATCCAAATAACTTTTTTCTCTAAGTCCTTTTCTGCAGCCCATGCCGTATTGCTTTTATTTTTTCTATTGAACGGTGCTTGTGGGGGATAATTGGAAGCAGGCAACATAAAGCATACGATGAGTTATTTAGCAAATAACTGCATAGTGAAATAAACTGCTTGAAACTAAACTCACACAGACACTGCCTGCTACCCGTCGCTAACTTAAATTGGAAGATTTGTTTTCGACACTTTCATCGACTAACAACTGTTATGACAAACTGATGTGGCAAGGGAAAGATGTCTAAACTCGGCCTGAAGAGAAGAAAGCACATGATGACCTTCTTTCTTCAAGTGTCTACGGTAAGTGCAGATTTAATATGTGCTGTAAAGTTAGTTTACTCCATTCTTTGCTATTTTGTCATCCAAACCTTTGCTGTAAGTGTTCTGTTGTGGTTTAGGAGATTTGAATCCTCTTTTACGAAAAATCGTTTTTTTAGTCTATTGTGATCCGTAAGAAAGAATTGAAAGAATTTCTCAAAGGTTAAATTGCAATTGGAGTGTCAACAAATTGCCTGATCCTCTATTAAAATCACACTGAAACGATAATAAAATATTTTGTAACTAATCGCAGTATGCATGAACACGGCATCAGGAGCGGACATCTCGTTTACTGATACATCATCGCAAAGAAAGTACAGCCGTAAGTAACCAAAAAATAAAAGCAAGGTTGACAGAGATGCCTTCGTGAGGCTTTTGCATAACCTACAAAAGCTTAAATAGTCTACTAACCCCAATATACATACTCTTGAGTAATTAACAAAACCTTACAAAATATATTTATTTTACTGTTAAAATTAATCAAATCTGGATTCTTGCGAAAAAGAAATGTAGTGTTTCTTAATCTGTTTATTTTAAGTGAAAGTGCATTTTTGATCTCTCCTTTGCCATTGGGAATCAATGAACCAACCGAAAAGTTAAAACAATCGAAATTCTGATACATGCAAACTGGTGTTAGACTAATTGTACAAAACAATGGTAAACACAAAAGACTTACACAACTACGAAAGGTTAGCTTATAATAGCGTGTATCCGCCATGATTTTGTGAAAAGTGCCTAAAGAGACTTATTACATACAAAACTATAGAAGTCATAAATTATTCTATGATAAGAGCTTTATAGTTCAAGTAGATAATACATTAGAGTCTAAAATCGGGGGTAAAATAACAAAGAAGTACTATCCAAAAGAAACGAAAATTGACTCGAGAAATCGAGAGTTCGCGAAGTCGAGATTTTACCATTTATGTAGGCCGCGTAAAGACCATTGTAATGGAATGAATCGGAAGACTCAGTGAGGCGGCTAACTCTACTTTCTTTAGCCTGAAGCTATTTCCTCTGGATGGGATGGTAGTCAATCACAGCCAAACTTCACTGAGTAAAAGAAAAATCAGTGATTCAGACTTTTAAGATTTTTGTTTGCCTTTTCTTCTGCAGGTTTCAGTTGTCATGTTGATTCTGTTGAGTTCAGCATCGGCGAGAAGCGGTAAGCAAACTGGCACCAGGTTAAGATTGACAAGGAGATTTACTCTTCGGTCCTAACACTTTCAGCAGCTGTTCATTCATCCCTCGCGAAAATTTTGATATGTTAACTATATTTCTATGATTTTTTGACGTTGCCATGGCAATCGCAATTTCTGATATCATTCTTTAAATTTCCAGTGTTTTTAACAATTGTACGACTCGCATATTTTAAGATTTCATTAGCATTCTGTTATGTTTCGTTTTCATCACAGCCGATTAACCCATAAATAGAGTGAGCTGACGCCTTTTGCCTCAATGCAAAATAATTTCGCTGTACATTAACAGAACAAAAACCTTAAAAAACCGCCATTGAACAACGGCAATTAGCTTAATACGTCCGAGGGTTTGTTACCGCTTATTTGTAGTCACCGATTTCTCTCCTCCGCGGGGGCTCCTTCTGTGGAGGGGAGAAAGGCGAAAATGAATGACAGAAATGAAAAATGGGGAGCGCAGGGGACAACTCTACGAAAAAAAAATAAAAAATAAAAGAGGCGTCTGCAGTATTTCACATCCGGCCGAACCTTGCGCAACTGGGAGAATCCAGTGAGTGTCTCAATGGCCGTGCTGTTCAAATATAAAGAAAGACTTTTTTTTCTAACCAATTTGACACAAGTGAAAAAGTGCAATTTGAACCATAGTGACTAAGTTATGTATTTGTTGTGGAAAGAAATCTAACATTAAATCTTTTGAAAAAAAATCTGAGCCTGCGACCTACCAGATTTAAAACTGACGACCTTTGACAAGCCGGTGCGCCAGGCCAGGACTTTTGATATTACGCGATGGTGCGATTTTGCAAAATCGACCCAAAATCATATCCGATCGCATAACTCACCAAAAATCGCATACTTCATAGAAAATAGCACAATGTAAGCAAAGTACACAATGAACTATCATTTCATCTAAAGACCATACACATTTGAATGTGATTTATTTGTCAAAAAAAAATTAGAAAACCTCGGATGCGGTTTAAAAGGCGAAAAGGCTAAATTCAGAATGTTGAAATCCATCTGTGAAGGCAGAATCTATCGCAATGTTTGATGCCTACGTTAACACGTGCGCCTACATCAATACGGTCAGTGATTTCTTGTCTCATGTACTGTCACCAAAACTCCTTAAAGGTCTTGTTCTTTATGCAGTGCATATGAGGGATTTTCCTCCCCTGAAAGCTGCTAAAAATAATGTTAAATTAGCTTCAGTAATAAATTTGCCATCCAGTAGCCCCTTTTCGCCGTACTATTTATTCACACTACCAGCAGGCCACAGGATGACTTTGACGTCACTTCGGGAACAGGAAATTGCCTTGTTTATATAAAATTTATGACTTCTATAGTTATAAAAATAGTTCCTGGACAGATACTCGGGATCCCGGGGGGGGGGGGGGGGACTACAAACTGAAAAAGGGCGGAGACCCTCGTCGGAAATTTTGAAAAGAATCCCTTAAGAAGACTAACCTGGGCGTGGCTCAAGCTTTTTTGACCCCTCAATTAACACCCCTAAGCGAGATGACGAGCATCACCCCCCCCCCCCCCCCCCTCCCTTTGTTTTCATAGAGGAGACCCCTCTCCCGGGGGACGGGATCGACAGTTGCACTGGAGTACGTCATCTATGACTATTCATGAATTTTAGCTGTCGTTCTATGACGTGCTTTGTATCCTTTTTAGATCAATGTGATGCTGTGAAATGTGGTGAACATGCCACCTGCTATCAGGGAGTTTGCTCATGTTCGCCTGGTTACTCCTCAGACGATTCTGGAAGTTGTACTGAAGGTAACGAATTAAACATTCAGATAACTCGATAACAACAACAACAAAAAGCTATCTCACAGGCCCCTTGCAGGACACGGTCACATGACCTTTGCCGATCATAAAAATGGGTGGTAGTACAAAAAGTTGACAGAAATGGAAAGAGCATAAAGAAGTTAGTAAGGCTAACAATATTGAGACTGCCGGTGCTTAAAGGGGCAGTATCACGAGAGGTCTTCTAAGTTTTTGTGGGAGGCGCGGTGACCTAATGGTTAGTGCGCTGGACTCCGGATCGGGCGGTCCGGGTTCGAGCCCTGGCCGGGGCACTGCGTTGTGTTCTTGGGCAAGATACTTTATTCTCATAGTGCCTCTCTCCACCCAGGTGTATAAATGGGTACCGGGGAATTTACTGCTGGGGGTAACCCTGCGATGGACTAGCTTCCCGTCCAGGGGGGAGTAGCAATACTCCTAGTCGCTTCATGCTACGGAAACCGGGATAAGCTCTCCGGCCTGGTGGGCCACTAGGCTCATATGGACACTTTACCTTTACCTTATCCTAAAATGTGAAGGTGCTGTCACAGACACTGATTTACAAAATAACCTATAAACGACAAAAAGGCATAAATTCACTCTCTAACATTTGAACAAACCATAACCATTTTACTGATTTCCCCCCAATTAACACTGAACTTGAAAAGTCCGACGTTTTCGAGCTTTAGCCGACTCATTTCCTACCCGTCCGTAGCCACACCGGTTTTAACAAGGTTAGGTAACTATTTGTGGATTTCCAATAAATGCCAACACCATAACTGGATCTTCAAGTAGCCCAAAAATTTTGGAGAGACTGCTCCTTTTAGCGTGAGATTTTATAATGATTTGAAAGTCAAAATGTTAGTTGATTTGTATGGAAAACGTTGCTGTAGCCCTCCAGCATACAAATCCTCAAAATTGCTTTAAAAAAACTTTCAAACAACTAAAAATCTCACGCTTTAAGGCATTAGCGGTCCCCAAATTGACCACCCATCAGGCTCTTTTTATTTCTGGCAACCATTTTGCAACGTTTTTTTTATGATTGACTTGACGTGGTCCTGCAGAGGCTCTATTTATATGTTATCGCCGATGGTAATCAACTACATTATAACCTGAGAAAAACACGGCAACCTGTTCGCGTATAGAAATCAAGTAAAAGACAAGACAAATCATTCAGCCAAAATGTGTTGTTTCACTGGTATCCAAATAGTAGCTTGATTCCAGATGATACAGATGCTGGTTTTTGACAAAATGATTGTGTTGAAAGGAAGCTAGCTCAGACGCTTTCAAGTTTGCTGCATGAAATAAAGGACAAGGCTCATTAAATATATAAGAAGAAATGCTAATGAGGTATTGAGCCTTATTTAATGAAAAAATGTTTTAACTTCCTGAACGAAATTGTGACGGCCGGTTTTCGGTTCTTCTCGTAAATGCTTTCCTGCTTTTCGCTTTCATACAGTGGCTTATGGTTCCACTTCAGTTTTGAGTGTGCTGTATACTTATACACTACCAGTACAGAATATCAGCTGTTAATACACGATTAGAACTACCCATGTAGTTGTCGTCATGGTATTAGGGACTTTAAGATACACTACGGCGAGGCGCTACTACGGCTACCATGACCGGAAAGGTCTGGGGGAGAGTACGTCTCGGCAGTCTGCCAAATTTAGTGTAAGAAGCAAAACAAACTAAAAGAAGCACAGTCTAAGGAATAGAAGGTCACTTTTATTTAGTTTCTTACAGCCGAATGGCTTCGCTTAAAGAGAGATTGTTATTGTTTGCTTTGGTAGGTCCAACAGATTAGTTCTGAACGAAAGCTTATGCTATTCACTTTCTAAAATGATAAAAATTTCAGAATTTGATTAATGAAGAGACGAATATCTCAAAGAATATCTTGTTAAAAGCTGAAAGATACCAGCACTCACAGAAGCAAAATGTTATCGGATACTTATCCAGATAAAGTGCCTCTTCCCTGAACTCTCAAAGCAAGCTTTTAACTTTAAACAACTCGCGCTGAAGAAGAATGTTTATCTTCGCCATGCCGACACTTTCATCAAACGAATTCAATTGAAAATTTACAAGCGTATGAGCGACAAACTCAACAAATATTCGACTGAAGTTGACTTCAAAGGATACATTTTGCGTTGGAACTCTGAAACTGCTGAGAAATTCGTAGAAAAAGGACAGAGCAGCGAATTAAACCCACGTACTAGCCACTACGGTAAAACCTCCTAGCTCAGGTAGTCAGATTTCGCGCTACGGCCGGACTCGACCGACTGACATGCGCAGTGTCTTATCTTGTGTGAAATTTTACTTCCTGTAGCCGTAGTAGCGCCTCGCCGTAGTGTATCTTAAAGTCCCTATTAAGGTTCAAGGGGAGAGGAGTTCACCTAGGATGCAGGGCTGAGCAGGATTACGTTTTCTGTTATTAATTTTCAGAATTACTAGCCAGTTATTCAGGAGTATTAATGCGAAACTGATCTAATGATCTCAGAAACCTTGATGAGAAAGTTTTAGGCTGTTGTTCAATGATTCAATTTCAAAATTTATGTAATGTACTTTTTAGAAGCTGAAGGTGATTTATGTGACGGAAGATGTGTTTCCCATGCCATCTGCGAAGGTAGAGTTTGCAGGTGCATGTCTGGTTACCAAGGAGATGGTTATAGTAGCTGCACTCCAGGTAACGTATTACACATTCACATTAGTTACTTGGTTAGCAACAAGTGATAGCACTCGACCAAATGAACTAAATCATGTATCTGATGTTAATAACTGGTCGAAGAAAAAAAATTGAGATAATCTGTATACGACCTATTTCAACCATGGCCTTTGCAAAGAGAGTATGCTCGATAAGCATACACTACCAGTGTGACTTTGACGTCGCTATGGGAACAGGCCATTGCCTAGGACATGAGCCTGCGAGCAGACTCACCTTTGGGTGGCAAGCACGAGTGACGAAGCCGCGATAACGAGTTGGCGAGCGACCCCGCCGGCTCGCCGACTTGTTATTGCACGGACCCAGAGGTAAGCCTGCTCGCAGGCTTCTAGTTCATTTATTCTTGATACGATAAGAGTCGTTTCCGCAGCTGACATAATTTAATATGTTTTGGAGGGCTGGGGGGTCTTCTGAAAAATTTAGGAATACGAGAAGGGCGGGGGGGGTGGGGGGTAGGGTAAAAATTCTGATTAAGAACTCTAAGCACAGCGTTTTTCTTTGCGAGCACCAGCATTGACAATAGCGTCTGCGACCATGGAGCTCTTTTCAAAAATCCTCTTCCACTGAAACCCGAGCATGCGAGCACGAGCAAAGGAGCACCCACTAAAATTTTGCGAACATTTCGAGCAGAATCCTAATTTTGCGAGCACTGCAAAATTTTCTTGTTATGAGTCTCTTGTTACTGGACCGACAACACCACAAGGTTATTATATATTCTGAAATCTACAAGTTATCTCGCAGTTTTCATTAGTTATAACGAGTCTGTCGTTACCTTTCTTTGTATGATTCAGATTCAAATATATGTTGACTATAAAAATGAGCGAAATTAGATTACGACGTTTCGGAATCATCTTGACTCCATTATCAAGTAGAAATAGAGATAACGGTCGAGTTTCGAATTTAAATACAAATAAAAGTGACAGAGTATGTTAGCATATTTAAAAGAACTGTTTCGCGGTAATTAGCGTTCACAGTGTCGGGGCGTGCTGCATTAAGATTAAATAAATACTTTCGCACGTATTGAGTCTGACTGCGTGTTAAGTGTAGGTTTTCTTTCACGAATTAGCAGCATTTCGTTAACTAAACAATCCAGTTTTCCTTGGCATTTCTTTAACACGGAAAACATCTTTGTTAGGTCGGGACTCGCGACACAGTGGACTTCTTTAATGTGCTTGCCAATAACAGAGGTTTTGTGCTCCTCTATGCGTTGATGAAGATGTCGTGTTGTATAACCAATATAATCAGCATCACACTGATCACACTTAAAGGAATAAACTACGCACTGATTGTTCACCAAAGCGGGCTTCTTCTCTTGTAACTTCAACTTGTCGCCGATCTTAGCACTTGTGTAAACTGGTTGAATCTCAGTTCCAATTTTCTTTCCAAGATCTTTTAGCTGTTTGCGTACGGCGTCAGCAGATTTCTGATCTTTAAAAGGTAGAGTAATCCGTACGGGTTTTTGTGTTTCTCTGCCAGCCTCAGAGATTTCACCATGGGGTTGGGCCACAGATCTAGAATCGACAAACGTAGCAATTGTTGAGTTGATGAGGTTCAGTGGATACTTCAGTTTGATAAACATCTGCTTGAGGTGTTCACATTCAATCGCAAATAAATCCTTTGATGATGAGAGGCGGTATGCCCGGTTCAGCATGGTTTTCAGAAGGGATCTTTTGTAACGTTGATCAACGTGGCTCTGGTAATGAAGGAGTAAACCAGTATTTGTTGGTTTCCGATAGACGCTCGTTGTAAGGTGGCAGTCTATTTTCTCAATCATCATACCGAGGAACGGTAGCTTGTTGCTCTCGGCAATCTCCATTGTAAACTGTATAGATGGATGGCATTCATTTAAAGTAGAAAGAAAGGCTTTTGCGGCTGGTACATTGGGCATTGTAGCTAGGGTATCGTCGACGTATCGTTTGTAAAACCCTAGCTACAATGCCCAATGTACCAGCCGCAAAAGCCTTTCTTTCTACTTTAAATGAATGCCATTATTTAATCTTTATTTATTTGCGATTGAATGTGAACACCTCAAGCAGATGTTTATCAAACTGAAGTATCCACTGAACCTCATCAACTCAACAATTGCTACGTTTGTCGATTCTGTGGCCCAACCCCATGGTGAAATCTCTGAGGCTGGCAGAGAAACACAAAAACCCGTACGGATTACTCTACCTTTTAAAGATCAGAAATCTGCTGACGCCGTACGCAAACAGCTAAAAGATCTTGGAAAGAAAATTGGAACTGAGATTCAACCAGTTTACACAAGTGCTAAGATCGGCGACAAGTTGAAGTTACAAGAGAAGAAGCCCGCTTTGGTGAACAATCAGTGCGTAGTTTATTCCTTTAAGTGTGATCAGTGTGATGCTGATTATATTGGTTATACAACACGACATCTTCATCAACGCATAGAGGAGCACAAAACCTCTGTTATTGGCAAGCACATTAAAGAAGTCCACTGTGTCGCGAGTCCCGACCTAACAAAGATGTTTTCCGTGTTAAAGAAATGCCAAGGAAAACTGGATTGTTTAGTTAACGAAATGCTGCTAATTCGTGAAAGAAAACCTACACTTAACACGCAGTCAGACTCAATACGTGCGAAAGTATTTATTTAATCTTAATGCAGCACGCCCCGACACTGTGAACGCTAATTACCGCGAAACAGTTCTTTTAAATATGCTAACATACTCTGTCACTTTTATTTGTATTTAAATTCGAAACTCGACCGTTATCTCTATTTCTACTTGATAATGGAGTCAAGATGATTCCGAAACGTCGTAATCTAATTTCGCTCATTTTTATAGTCAATTGTATTTCGAAATGTTCTCTTATTCAAATATATGTAATGTGTTTTATGTCCATCCGGTTAAGACGCATGTAGTGCTGCGTGTGCTCCATTTGCAACCTGTGATGCGTACGGTTGCTCGTGCTCCCCTGGCTACAGTGGAGATGGCCATGTTAGTTGCACTAAATGTGATGTACTGCGTCTTCTATAATACGTCAGTTAGAGCGAAGAGAAGTTTTCTGAGTTATATTTTGTCACCGTTGTTTAGTGACAATAAAAAACACTGTTAACTTAGAAAACGAGACAATTTTCAAAATTATAAATTAGTTTAAATGTAATCGTAAAGAAAGCCTATAAAATATAAATATTATAAAACCCAATCAATAATCCAAGAAGAATGCATCGTGTTGTGTTGTGGCAAAGACATCTACGCAATGGCTTACTCACGTCAATCCGAACCCGTGAACGTCGTGACTGCCTTCCTTTCAGATCTCAGT
Organism: Meandrina meandrites; assembly: GCA_963693305.1. Classification (NCBI taxonomy): domain Eukaryota; kingdom Metazoa; phylum Cnidaria; class Anthozoa; order Scleractinia; family Meandrinidae; genus Meandrina; species Meandrina meandrites. The sequence continues at coordinate 31,319,837 of OY855909.1, forward strand.
ATATATCGATTATTTCTTTTTTCCTCAGAGTCTGTAGATGGATGTGCTAATTGCCATTCATTGGCTTTCTGTAAGGAATCTAAATCTCTAATCTCTAGATGCACTCGACAGTAATAAAATTCACACATTGTCAACATGTCAGTGTAATTCTGGACTTGTTGGAGATGGTTCTTCTTGTTCAAGTAATAGAGCCCTACAATCGGCTAATTCGTTTCTTTATCATTACATTCCAAATTATCTTGAACAATGTAATGATATTACCAAGTAGGAAAATGTCAAATATCTATATTGTTCATTTTCATTTTTTTTAGCGTTTTTGTTGTTTTCTTTTTTTTTTCCTTCGTTTTCGTGTACAATTAGACACTCTTAGTCATCCCAAATTTCAATCCATTAGGTGCACTCATAAGTCTTCTTTTATGTTCAGTGCGCCTGAAAAAGGCGCCTCGGGAAGGTGTGATATAATCGCCTCTCTGTTCGCCAATCGATGCCATGTAAACATTTTGGCTTTTATTCCTTACTACACTATAAGGGGCATCCATGCTCATTGCCCCGCAAGGTTAATGTTGGATCAATCTCACGAAATGTCTCACGCCCACTCTCATTTTGTCCCTTGTTCAGTCCTGGATGGAAACCATAGCATGCACTCAGAATGCAACTTGTTGAGGAATACCATTGAATGAATAAAAACAACTGCCATACTTAGGTTATTACCGTTCATTACCATCAATTTCTATCCACAAGAGCCCTATTTCCTTGTCTCTGATTATCATTGCTTAATAATTCTCAATGGTTGTTTCATAGCTTCATCCCAGTCCGCAACCAGCTATCTGCTGACGACATCATCTGCTAAAATAAGCAGCAGTGTGATACACAGTCCAGGGCCTTTTCCAATTTTTCCATCTTCAACTTTATCCATGACGTCCAAAACGGCCTCTGTTCTGATCCCAGTGTATTTAAATTATTTCTTTTCTTCTCAGAGTTTGCAGTTGGATGTACTAATTGCCATTCATTGGCTTCCTGTGCAAAATCTTTTTCTCAAGATGCACACGAAAACAAGATAACTCACACATTGAAAACATGCCAGTGTAATTCTGGACTTGTTGGAGATGGTACCTTTTGTTCAGGTAATAGAACCGTACAATCGGCCAATTTGTTTATTTAAAAATCGTCTAATTGTAGTCAGGTGATAACATAGTTTCTTTGTAGTTTGTCAGTGACTCTTTTTTGATGTTACTTTCACAAGACGTTTCGGCTTATGCTTAAGCCTTCTTCAGTTGAAATAATGAAAACACGTGTAAATCGCGTGTAACAGTTTTCAATATTTCAACTGAAGAAGGCTTAAGCAAAAAACAGTCAATGACAAACCACAAAGTCTAAACTAGGCTAATTCGTTTCTTTATTATTACATTGCCAATTAATTAAAATATGATTTAATTCTACCCTGTAGAAAAATAATTTCTTTTAATATGCCTAGTAGGAAAATGAGAAAACATCTAAAATTGTTCATTATTTCTTACTATACTTAAGTTATAACTGTTAATTACCATCAATTTCTATAAATACGAGCCCGATATCCTTGTCTCTGATTATCATTGCTTAATGATGCCATGTCTTTTGGTCATAGCTTCACCCCAGTCCGCAACCAGTTATCTACTGATGACATCATCGGCTAAAATTAGACGCAGTGTGATACACAGTCCAGCGACTTCTCCTATTTTTCTATCTTCAACTTTACCCATGACGTCCAAAACGGCCTCAGGTTAGAAACAAAACAGTAACTCTTGATCTAACGTCGATATTCAAATTGTGCTTATTTAGAACGGGTTGTCAATTTCAGCTCTGCTAAAATATTAAACACGACAAAATTCACCTGTAGTCCACTTATGTCTATTATTACATTTTTTCTCTGAGAGTGGAGACCTCTTGTGCCACAACATCACAAGTCATAGGCTAATTAGTATTGTTGTCACGCAAACCCATAATTATATCGATCCCTTTTTTCATAGGGGGAGTAGGGATAGCCCAGTGTCGACAGCACTCGCTCCCCCACCAATGTGGCCCGGGTTTAATTCCCGTACCCAGCTTCATATGTGGGTTGAGTTTGTTGTTGGTTCCGATGGGTTTTTTGCGGGTTTCCGGGTTTTCCTCCGTCCAGCAAAAACCAACACTTCTAAATTCTAATTCAAGCGCGAATTCGATCGAGGGCCACAGGTTTGTCAGTCACAAGACGGTTACGTGCAACCCTCGTTCAGCAAACAAAGTCGATTTATTTTATTTATTTCACATATTCACTTCAAATCAAATGGCAATTTCCCCTTTCCATTAAACATAAACACCGTACTTAAAGATGTTATATGTATTTAGACGACGGGCCAGCAGGGTGGATTCTGTTGAGGGGGGTTCTTTTATTTTTTCGGGAGTTATTTTGTTAGCGCCAGAGCTAACACGAGCGCCGAGGGCGCGATCTTTCAGGGGTGTCTGGGGGCATGCCTCCCCCCGCCAGGAAATTTTGTAAAATTTGGGTTCTCCCAAGTGCCATTTCCTGCATTTTGACATCATTTCTGAGGTGGGATGTATTTTCCTTCAATATTAGCTCTTCGGAAGGTAATTTTCATTCTAAAAAAAACTCTGAAATGTTCAGAAATGAGTGTGTGCATTTAGACAGTTTTCAAAACACAAACATTAAAATTACATGCAGGGTGGATGTCGTTTATGAGTGGACAAGAAATTGAAAGAATGATTAATTATAATGAATTATCTGTCATCAATTAACCAATCCAAAATATTAGAACGTTTCATTAAAGTGCCAAAATGGAAAGGAAGGTAGACCGGTCACAGTCTTTTGATTGTTTTGTGTAATTTTTTTTTATCTTTTCAACTTCCCAAAAATGCCGACTTCAAAAATTTTAGGGGGTTCGTTCGAACCCCTCGAGCCCCCCGGAACCCCCCCCCCCCCCCCCCCCCCACCCTACGGGCCTGGACGAATAAAATAAAGCGACCTGTTAGTTAATACCCTTGGCCTTCCCCTCTGCAAATGCATGCATGTGCTGACTGCCATTCACTGGCTTCATGCTGGACATTTTATCCTGAAAACACACTTACGTCGTCAACATGTCAGTGCAGCGAGGGACTCACTGGAGATGGTTCTTATTGTTCAGGTAACAAAACTCGAAAATCAATTGTTTCTTCTTTATAGGAGCGTTTCTCGCTTTGCTTAACACGTGGTTACAATGTGATTGTCGTACAATCGTTATTAAAGGGAACCTCGGCTCTTGAGGCAAGCTGACGTTGAGTTGTTTAAAATAATGCCCAAATAACAAATGTTACGACAGCACAGTGACGTCATAAAATCCAAAAATGGCGGCGCGCGGGGAGTTTAAAAGCGATAATCTTCTCCGTTTATTATTATAATTAAATGTTATACGTCCTTTTCCAGTAAAATTTGTAATTTAGACATCATTTCTAACAACTTAGCATTAACTTACCTCAAGAGGCGAGGTTCCCTTTAATCAAATGCGAATTCTCGCTGTACATTAAAGGGGCACTGTCACGGACATTTTTTGACTTTTTTAGTAAAACTGCACCAAAATTACGACTAAGTACTTTCAACCATGCAGGAAATGCTCCTAGAACGTAAAGGGAAGGATATCTAGCAAATTGTTTTAAGAAGAGGGTGACCGTTAACAGTTTTCATCAATTTTTCCAAACCACAAGGACAGAACTTGAAAAAGTCAGGCTGACTTTTTCAAGTTGAGATCAAAAGCTCCCGATGGTATCACAGTGATATCACTCTATATTTAGCTTCAGTACACTGGTAAAGTAATTTTAAGAAAACTTGATCACAGTTAATAGGTTTCCAGTGGTGTAAACATGTTTTTGGGCAGTTGAATTTTTGAAGTTATGCTCATGACAGTGCCCCTTTAACTGCGAAACCTGAAAAATAGATCAGAGCGAGTGCATGACAAATTCTTTAGTACCTGGAAACTGAATTTGACGACAAGTTCCTTGGCATTTTTCTCTTAGAATCGCTACAGAGTTCATCGCAGCACTCGACAAGTAACTTGCGGATGACGCCATCGGCTTCAGTTGGTAGCAAAACAGGTAAAAAGCCGGGGGGAGAGGGGGTACTCTTGTAGATCTCATATTGGTGTATGCCACGAAGGCTCCTAAATCCTGACCCTATTTAAGGATAAAGAAAACGAAAATTGATACCCCTTTTGAGGACCAATCCCAAAAAATGACACCCTATTCAAGGGGTGGAGAAGCGTTGCGTGAGGACCCATGTAACTGCTAACGACGCACAAATCTTTATAAAATCGCTTTGCTATACTTGATCGAATAGTTCAGTTTTAATAGACCATTTCTTTTTCGTTAAGGTGGGCGTTTACGCACTGTAGTTTTTGCTGACAGAATTTAGGTACCCTATCTAAGGATCACACAGGAAACAAAATGTCAAAAGGAGCAAAAAAACTATACCCTATTTAAGGACCGAGAACCTCAAAAATCATACCCTATCCCGCGACACATACATATATAGCGCATGTATGGGAGTACCCCCGGGGTATAAAGTCACTTTCTTTCTTATTTATTGGCCTGGCGGTTTCAGTAACAACGCCACAACACCACAAGTTTATGTTATATTCTGAAATCTAAAAGTTACCTAATAGATGAAATTGTCTTCACTAGATTATATGTTGTTTTACATCATCTTCACCACGCATAGATATATTATCTGTAACAATTCCGACATGTTTTTTTCAGGACAGCAGACATCTTCCAGCACTTTGTTACTTTCATCAGTGAATTCACCGCCGAAGTTCCCGTCCTTGACGAGTGTAACAGCATCACCCATCGGATCAGGTAGTTTTAATTGAAAAGAGCAGCTTTTGTTGTTGTTGTCTTGTTTTTGTTAATACCTTTAAACTGATGGACGTAGTTGCTTCCGAAAGCAGACAATTTTTTTTTTTTTTTTGTCAAAAGGAACATCTTGCCAGATCAGTCTCGTTTCCAAATGCCTGGATCCCTTTTTGGGAAGCGGGCGCGGGCTCTGGAAACGAGATTGCCCATCAGATAATCTGTAGTGCCATGATGCGCATGTGCGCGACGCTTAACTGACAAGCCACGCTCACAACAACATCAGCGATCAAGCTGAAACTTTTAATATAAGCTTTGGGCTTTGGCTAAAAGCATAGACTATTAAATTATCCATAGCGGATGTCACAGATCTGGTTCCGACTTATAAAAAAATACAAATAGATAAATAAAATTGTAATTCTAACGAACGCACCAGAGAAAGCCTCCAGGTGCACAAATTACCTGGTATGCATAAGTCTCATCTACATTGATAGAGATATATATTTAATATCATATATGTGTCTTAGGTACATCTAGGTCTGCTAGCGTCGCCAGGACTGACGAAGAAACAGGCTGCTCGTCTTATCATGCTCACTGCATAAAGCTGGAGAATAGTTCCTGTGTGTGTTACTGTATGTACGTGGCAAAATATTCTCCAGGGTTTGAAGAATGTTTCGGTAAGTACTTTACGTCCAAAATAATCCCATCAGAAAAAAACTCACCGTTTTCTTGAAGACATAAGGGCTAAAAACAAAACAAAAAAAAACAGAAACAGAAAAGGCAATGCTCGCTTGATTTCTTTTCGCGGCGCGGATTTTTTGGTGAAAAATTGCTTCTGTTGTTTCTTTTCTCGTCAACACTATAATATCACCAATTTTTACATCTTTTGGCGAGACGCATTTGAGCCAAAATGCCACTGGCGGCATTAAACGAGCTTTGTTTGTCGCCGAAGCGTATCTAAAAAGTATGACTATGGTACCCAAATGACCGTATTCAAATTTTGGCCAAAACCTCTGGCGATATCCGGTCAGTAAAATGATATCGCAGGAAATCAGGGCAGTAAATAGTCTTCTGATTAGCTTATTCTGAAGCTGGGTACGGTGAAAGTAAAGATTGTTATGAACTCATTCCCATTTTTGTTTTGTTTCACACCAATGACGTAAAGACAATAGTTCCTTAACATTGCCCGAAGTTACGATGCTGAACTTGTACAAAGAACCATTCATGGACGCGGTAAGACGAGACGAGGAGAGGATGTTCCAGGCGTCCATAAAAATGGAAAACGTCAACTCAACGGCCCAGCCTTCCTTTGCTTGGTTTATAAGGAATGTGACACTAATGCCATTTGCAGTTTCCAAGGATCGAACTCTTGTGAAACAAAATTCTCTGACATGGCATCTACCATCTGGATCGCTAACAACAGGTCTTAAATTAATTGAACTCGAAGTTCGACTAGCGAACTTAGTTGCAGTAAGAAGAGATTTTGGCTTAATTAAAGTAGAGGAACCCAGTCTGGTTGCCTTGATTAATGGTGGAGCCGAAACGCTTGTGTCTTCAAAGCGGCAACTGATTTTCAATGGATCAGACTCCTTTGACCCAGGTATTGGTACAAACCAGTTTATTGGAATGTCTTTCACGTGGTCTTGTTTCAAAGGAAGAAAATTACTTTCCCAAGTCTACCGTGGTGGCAAAATAGTGGTGATTCCTTCAGAAGAAGCTATAAAGAATGCACGTTACTGCAGTTCCAATAGAATATCCATCAAAGATGAAATGGCTGTTGCTGTTGAACCCACACATAACCACGTTTACCACATCAGGCTCGTCGTGTCAAAAGATAAGCGGCAATCTGAGTTTCTTCGGACTCTGTATGCAGTAGATCAGGATGTTATACGCGTCTCCATCAGGTGCTTGAAAGTTTTTCCATTTTGATTATTTCACCAGACTGGGTCATGTGCACTACATGTAAATTTAAGATTCCGTCACGTAATTTACCTACCTGGGCAACATATCTAACAGAATCCCTGCCCACCTTGCCAATATCAAAACCTGCTGTAATGTAACTCAGCTTGTCTAATTACTCCAGTGTTTTTGCTCTTTGTGAAGGCAGTTTTAATAAGTTAATTAAGTTATATATATTAACTGCATTCCCTATATGTTTTGCAGGTGTAACACAAACTGCGAACAGCTGGTGATACCCAGCCACAGATTCTCTTTGAAAGTCAGATGTACCGTTTGTCGTTTCAAAAACGTCACTTTGAGCTGGAAATTGTATACAAAGGCAGATGAAAGCAATGAGTCAGTTACGGTTTGGCATCTCAACGAAACACTGAAATCTCTAATCTCTACTAAGATAAACTCCAAGAACATTGTTTTCAAAGAAGACAAACTGCAAGCAGGTTCGACTTATCGCCTGACGGTTAGTGTTCAACTACCGGATGGGATGTTCGGCTGGGCAGCGTACCGGTTTAAAACGGTGGCCAATCCGTCTGGAGGGTTTTGTAACGGAACACAGGTGAAAAAACGAGCGTTAGGAATTTCACTTAACGTTTACTGCAGAGGGTGGAAAGACGACAACGAGCCTCTTGTATACGAGTTTCTTCAGCGCATGGAGGACGGAAGTTTACACATGCTGCTGTATAGCGTGATGCCCTTTGGTGAAGTTCAGATTCCCCAGTTTGATAGTGGCGAGATTGAAATAAAGGTCGTCATAATAAACTCTTTAGCAGCGAGGACTGAAACCCACTTCACAGTTCAGGTAACAGTTCAGAAACACTTGGTAGAATAGTCTTGACTAATGGAAAGAGCACTGGACTGCATGTATATCGAGAGGTAGAGGTTTCGGAAAGGCCCTTATCTCGTGTCATATTTGTGCAACACCTCACCTTCCAACTGCATTCCTCGCATTACCAGATAACTGCTTAATCGGGTGCTGACAGTGTTGGCAAAATACGAAAAAGCACACAGCACACAGCACACAGCACACAGCTACAACGCCAGTAGCAGAAGCAACAGTAACTATTTCATACATTCCTCTCTCTACAGGTTGACAAGCCGCTCTGGCTGAATGACCCTAACAAAACATTTTCGGTTTATGAAGAAACCTTAGCACAGTTTGACAAATATATCATTGAAGGAACAATGTACGACGCTTGGCAGCTGGGACTTGTTCTGGCGCAGGCTGTGAATATGGACATCATCTGGATAACACAACGTGAGGCCAAAGATGTAGGATATGTATACTCCTTTTTTGCTATTTTCTAACTGCTTACAAGAAAATCGGTTTTTTTCTATAATTGCAGAGTTGCACCTATTAGACAGAATTGTACTGCGTATTAGTGCAAAACACTTGAGCCACACCTTTGCGTTTAACCTTGCAGTTGAAGTATCACATCATTCAAGAGATGACAGAATCAAATGTAGGAGACATACAGAGCATTCTCCTTCTGTCAGCGGTCTCAAACGTGGCAACTTCGATTCCAGAACATCTGACACCCAACAGTAAGGTGATTAAATATCTATATTTTTTTATATGTTTTTATTTCTATGTTGTTTTAGTTTATAATACAACCTGCTTGCATTTTCTACCTGGATAGTTTCTGTTAACATTCAGTTGAAGTTTTCAGTCATGCATAAGACGAATATCGTCAATTTCCTTGCTCAATCTACAATTCTGTGTCTGTAATTTTGAGCCATTAGGGTTGTCTAAACCCCAAAAAAGAAAAAGTATGAAAAAAGCCAAATGAAATGACGTTTTTTGTGCCTAATAGACCATATTACATTTGTCTGTTGAGTGACCTGGCCTTTGAATGGTAGCGAGGCTGAAGGTGGCCTTGTTTTGATACAGACCTCACTGCTTTTGTTTTGTAAATCAAGTCGTTCTGATGCTAATTAGTTTGCATTAACAGGAGAAAAGCACAGAGGCTTGTATCAATGCAAGGTCATCTTCAGCCTCGTTAGCATTCAAAGGCCAGGTCACTGAGCGGACAACTGTCTCACATTTTTTGTGCCAACGTTATTAGGACTTAGATGTGCAAGTTCAAAAGTTTTTTAAAAAAAAAAGTCTTGCAAAGCCAAGTAACCACATACATGGCGAGCAAGGAGTCTTTGTATCCTTCTCGTTAAAGATATGAATAATATATCAATCAGCGGTATTTTATAAGATATCTTATAAATATTGAAATATAACCGAAGTATAGCACGCAATCATGATGTATGCCGGCATCGACAAAATGATTTGTTAACACGAGTTTATGTTATAGGTGAGTGAACTATAATCCAGAAATAATATTAGAGAAGATTTGGGAATTCCCGTGATTCAGGAATTTTCTATCAATTATGTAGAATCGAGTCGAATATTTCTGAAATATAGGTATTTTGTACTTAGGATTTTTTACGTGTTAATTATAGGAAGCTGCACTACGAGTTCTTCACGAATGGGTGCGGATAATAATTGACAGAATTCGCAGTGGACCTGGAAAAGACCGTTCCCTTGAAAGACATGCATGGCACGTGTTGCTGCACTGCTCAGGAAACATTCTGCACGCCATCACACAGAGGGTTACCGACGGTGAATCTGAGCAATTAATGGTAAATCGAAATAGTCTTGATGGATGTTACATTTCCAAGGTGTTGTTTGTATCGCTTGGTAAGCAAGTGGTCGAGATTTTGAGCCTCGGAAGGGGTCTTGCTTTGTCTTTCTATAGACAGGTGTGTATAGAGCATACAGTTGGAAATCCTACAAGGAAGTAAACTGTAATTGACCACTGCTATTTCAACGCTTCATCTATGTTAAGTTTTGAATACTTCATACTACTGTCATGTTAGCCGCTTGCTGCCGTTTTGAATTCGGATCACGCGGATGACCTACTCATTCAATAAATGCGCGTGCCACAGAAGCATACTTCTATAACATTTTTGAATCTTTATTTTTCCATTGCAGATGAAAAGGTTGCAGAACGATACTCTTAAACTAAATGACTTCATATCGGATGCTGCACTCTCGTCGAAAATGACGGGAGAGGAATACAGCTCAATAAAAACAATACATCACTCCTTATTATTGGGAAAGCACGAAGTACATGAAATGAATAGCCTGCAAGTGACAGCCGAAGATGCTAGTTTCATTTTCCCTGAGCTTAGTAAAGACATGAGCCAAACAGTGTTCGGTAAAGCTACTAATGTGCATTTTCAGGTAAAACGTGAACTTTATTACCAAACGTTATTACTTACGAGCTATTTTCGATGGTTATACTTTTGTCAGGCAATTAGAAATTTAGTCCGAATTGAAACATACGCATTAGGTAACTCGTGGATTATGCGCGACATGCCCAGCTTGTTTTACCGCAAAGAATAGATGCCACTTTTGGCCACATAACTATCCCTGAAGTCGCTCTTCTATCTACCACGAGAAACTAAAGCGAACTCTTATGTAAAACATAGTCTGCGATGTGCACTTTTATTGAAACGCTGTTATACAAGGAAAACGTCGAAATCAGTTTCGTTTTGTTAGAGGAACAGTGGCCTTATGGTTGGTGCGTTGGACGTTGATGGCGTTTCCAGGTCGAACAGTTGATAGCCTCCTGCGCAGACGTCATAGCCCAAAGACGTCTGCGCAGGAGGCCAGGTGTGGTAAAGGAAATTACCTTGCCTCTCTCCGCCCTTCCAAGAGCTCACATGGATGTATCAGCGAATTGTTTCGGTAATTCAAAATGCTGACGGGTATCTTGCAATAGAATAGAATAGCATCCTATTCAGTGTGAAGAGAAATCTCAATGTGTGTTGAGTCATGAGGTGGTAGATAGTCAACGAGGCAAGTAGTGCCGAGTTGGCCACCAAATTTAACAAGCGCGAGTAAAATAATTGTTGTACTACAAATCAACCACGGTATATCAGTTAATCTTCCTAATTGATCTTTGTCGGGCGTAGAAAAATGGCTAATATTCAACGGCCGCTAAGCCAATCAAAACTCTGGAAATGCATTATCGAATGCTCCAGTTTTTAGTAACATAAATATCAACATACTCAGAAACCGCAATTGAGCTGTGAAGCCACCTGGCTCCTACTAGTCCTATATTGAGCGGGGCGTAAGGGTTTTCAGTGATGCGGTTTTGCATTATTTTTTTGTGCGGTTTTGCGTTAATTGTATTTTTAACCCGCGGTATTACGGTTTTACAACACTTTGCGGTTTGCGGTTATTACAAATTTGGGTCGCGGTAATCGGTGAGAACTGCAGTGATATGAATCGCCAAAGTATATGATTAAGGGCAGTGATAAATACAGTAAAATAGGAATGCAGCACTGTTAATATAATGTTATATATAGCGTGATAATGCTTTGTTAAACAACGAAACTGTTGTGTGAATGCGTAACGTAACATTTCGATTGTAATGCATCCTGTGCTGTTCTCATTTGAACCTGCGGTTTCGGTATTTGTGGTAAACGTGGATGCGGTTTGCGGTTTTGGGGCGTATTTCTGTGCGATTTTGAGGTTTTTGAACCCCCCTTAAGCCCCCCCCCCCCCCTCCTCTATATTTGAAACAGTGTAAATTACGTAGTAATAAAAAGCGGGTCCGCCAAAGTGGTGAGTTACACTGCGTAAGTTATCATGGTGAGTTAACGATTTGGCAGCAGAAATCTTGAAAATTCAAGATTTGGCAACTCACCACTGTTTAACTGACTGACGTAACTCACCCAACATCGGTCCCTCAGCATCCTTATGTTTCGTTCCACTGTGTTCTTTATTTTGTAGATGATCAGCTACAATGTGAACCCACACTCTGTTGGTGGTCAGACCTACGATGGGATCGATACGAAAGTGGTTAGCCTTACGCTCAAGGATGAAAGCGGGAACGTGATCAATATCGCAAATCTGCACTCAGCTATCTCGCTGACAGTTCCAATCAAGAATACTGGAAACAAAACACCACCTGTTGAGGAGTACTCCGTCCCTGATATCATGTTTTATCGAGTGTTTACTGAAAACCGTGGAAATAGCTCAGTCAAGCTGTCATTCAATCTGGAAAGGCCTGCTCCATTTGAAGTTTATGTAAAGTACGGTGCCAGACCAACAAAACAGGATTATGATTATTTTACCACTCTTGACGTAGGAACCTGTCAAAATGAAACACTGAGTTGCAATGTAAGCACTCATGTATGGTTTGATGCTGAACGTCAAGGAAAATATTTCATTGGGCTACTTCAACAGTCAAAAAGCAGAGAACGAAGATCTGCCTCTAAAATAAATTATCGCGACAGAGACTTGCAATGGAAGGTTCCAAAGAAACGGATGCCGAGATCTCTTTCTTCGTTAAATAATCCTGATGAAAAACTGTGTGTGAAGTTCAAGGACCCCCCAACAGCACAACCGATGGTTAACGTGACAGTTAAAATGCCTCCATATGACACAGAAACGTCCGTGAATTTTACCTTGGAAGTCGACTCAACTGGATGTCTTTACTGGTCTGAGACTAAAGAACAGTGGCTGAGTGAAGGATGCAAAGTACGTACGATTTATAAAATTAAAAAAACGATAACCAATACACCACTCCGTGTTTGGGAGGTAATGGCTTTGTTTCCCGCGGGGGATCTCAGATTTTTTTTTTCGTTGTCCCAGGCACGTGGCAAATGAACATTACATCTTTGCTATTTCACTACCATACTTAGAATTTACCATCTTCGATAACATACCAAAACGGTTAGGGCTCAGATAATTTTACGGCGGTAAATTGTTGCAGCTGGACAGTACAAAGTGAGGGAAAAGATTAAGGCAATGGAAAAGCATGCAGTAGAATTCATTATGTTACCAGGATATTTAAATTTCTTGTCAATGTCTGGGGCAGTAAGGTGAGTTGCGCTGATCGTCTCCTCATGGCTTAATAACATGTTGCCTGCAAAAGAAGGCAAAGGAATTGTAAGCACGAGTTTCCATTTGATCATGCCCCAAAAATGATAAAGGTTAATGATTTTTTTTGTGTGTTTCAGTAGAAGTGAAGATTTTGTTTTTCATATGTGCTAACAATATCATTATGTGCTGTCTCCGAAATCTGTAATGCTGCAGTTATGAGGCTGTTTTGCATTAGCGACAGAGTCGGAGTCGGAGTCGCAATCAGAAGCGTAGTGTGTTACGATCTTGTAAAATCAAACTGATGGAGTCGTAAGCAAAGTTCCGATCTTCAGTTTTTGTGACTCCGTCGCTTATCACCTAGTGAAAACTAGATTGTTGAAGTCGCAAACAGAAAATATGCACTTGGAGGGCGCGAGAACTAGCATTATGATTTTTTTTGTCCTCCCGCTTCTGCTTGCGATTCCGACAATCTAGTTTTCACTGGATCATAAGCGACGGAGTCATAAGCGGAATTGGAAGAAAATGGAAACGTTCTGATTCCTCACGATTAAGATAATCGTGACAATGGCGACGATTGCACATTGGGTTTGAATCGTTTAAGGTACGGCTACTAACAAGGTCTTAAAATTACTGTTCTTTCCTACTTCTCAGGCTGGTACCAATTCCTCCTCGACGTCCCTGCAGTGTCTTTGTAACCATCTAACATCGTTTGCTGGTTATTTTCAAGTGAAGCCTAACACAATAGACTTCGATCAAGTACGAGTGGGATTTCAAAACATCGATAATCCAGCTAGTGTTCTTGTTCTTGTGGTGGTCTTGCTTTTGCTTCTTCTATATTTAATCGCGGTAATCTTTGCACGGAGGGCCGACAAGAGGGATCTTGACAAGGTAAGGCAACTAAAACTAGTTTGAAAATAGGTGAAAATATGTACAAAATGCAGTCTTATAACCAATAACATCACAGTAAACCGACCAATCAGCTTCAACGGACCAGACTTATAACATCATTGACTGACAATAACTTTTTACTTGACTCTGAAGATAACTTCCGCTCAGCTTGTCAGAAAGGTCTGTCACCAACAACAGTTCTTTTCAGAACTACTCTCACAAGGACGATCACGCTATACGAACTACAGTACCATATGCCGCATCCCTTTTCTCTAAATGCTCGTGGCGATTGTCAAGTTCAGGCAGATCGGGTTGACCTTCTTCTAAGGTTTCTTTAGTATGGACGTTCTCACGCTCTCTTACTCTCGATCTTTACTCACATTACTACCTTTTTTGCGTTTCAGGCAAGTCTCATCATTCCTGTACCATCGTCAGAAGGCTCCGTCTACCAGTACAAAGTTTCTATTGCTACTGGAACATGGCGAAACGCGGGTTCTTCTGCCAAAGTGTGCATGATTCTTTACGGGACTGAAACTTCCAGTGGCGTCATCGAGTTATCGTGTAACCATGATGAAAGCAGGAAACCATTCAGTCGAGGAAATACTGACAACTTCCTTTTTGCTGTTGATCAGCCAATTGGTTCTCTAGTTAAGATTCGGGTTGGTCATGACAATTCCGGCGAAGACCCATCGTGGTTTCTCAACCAGATCTCTATCACAGATATTCAGGCAAATTCCAGGTGGAAATTCCCCTGTTACCGTTGGTTGGGTTTAGAGCTAGAAGATGGAAGCACGACATTGGACCTTTACCCCTCAAACGTCAAGGGGTTCTATAACTTTAAAACCGAGTTCAGTAATGCGCGGACAAACGGGCTTGCAAACGACCATATGTGGTTGTCAATCGCTACCAAAGAGCCGAGGGATCCATTTACTCGTGTACAGCGTCTAACGTGCTGCTGTTTCTTCCTGCTTTGGGGAATGATCGTATCCGCTTTGTTCTACAGGGACGATCTTGATACAACGCGACCTATCCATTTTGGGCCTTTTAAAATGACAGTCCGAGAACTATCGGTATCTATTGCCACTGCATTTATCGCCTTCCCACCAACATTTTTCGTTACATTCTTATTCTGTAAGAGTCGACGCCCAGGAATGACCATTGCCGAGGACAGTCACTACAACAGTGACGGCAGGAAACGCTTCCAGCTTCCCCACTTTTGCATCTTTATCGCTTGGTTCCTATGCGTGGTTGGTTCATTGCTGTCGTCGGTTTTCACAATTCTCTATTCTATGCAATGGGGAGGAGAGAAGTCGCTAAGATGGTTCTCATCTATTTTTTTGAGTACGACTGGAGATGTGTTTGTTTCTCAGCCCGTCAAAATCGTGGTGCTTTCCGTGATTCTGGCCCTGCGATGTACACGCAAGAGAAACCAAGTCGACGACTTCGTGGACGGCACTGAAACAGTCTTCTCTGATAAGTCCGAGACACTGTTTAACATGGCTAAGGATGATATCGAACAACAAAGAAAATACAGAGTTACAGAAAGGAAAACGAACATGTTCGTGAGAGACATAATATTTTCGTGCTTCTTCCTATTTCTACTCATGATTGTCTGCTATGGAGATAAGAGTCACCACCGGTATCACGTAGCTACAACTACACGAAGTGCTTTTACTAAATTCAGTAAGGTAAGAGAGCAATAAAAAGAAATGAGGACAGCATCTTACTAAGTGCCTCAACGCAATATGTTATAAAGGTTAGATTAGATCTCTCAAATAATTAGAGCTCATTAATAGATACATTAATTTGGACTGGTCCGTCAAAAACGCGTACAATATTATTCATAGCCTCAAAAATTAGGTGGCGAAATTAAAATGATAAGCGCTAATTACTAGAATGATTCTTTATAAGTTCTTGTAATCCAGCTGATTGACTGAGCGGTTGGGCCGTATAGGAATAATACTGTGATACTGAAGTACATAGTTAAACTGACAACTTAGAAGTGTGATATGAACACTGGTAAAACTTCCACTTCTGGCCTTGTATCAGCAAGCTGTGTAATCTAGATTTACCCGTCATAAATATACTATAACACTGGTTTATGTGAATCAGTCATCGAGACGATTTCTGAAAAAGTATAATCGCATAATTTGAAAAGATAAATTTCACATCAAGTCCCACGTATATGTTACAGGTCAAATTTAAATTCAGGTTAAATTATTTTTAACCCATGTTATTTTTTTCAACCTAGGTAAAATTGAGGATTATTATTAGGGTTAGGTAGGAAAGGGTAAGTAAAATGGTGGAGGGGGCTCAGAGACATCAAGGGAGGGGAGGTATTTTAATTTAATTTTCTACTTATTAACCTAGTAACAAAAAAAAACTAAACTAGGGTAAAACAAAAATAACCTATGTTGAAAAAAATGACCTTAAGCTAATTTTGACCTGTAACATATATTTGAGGCCGAGCACTTTTACGAAAGAAAACTTACCTCTTTGACCACAAAATTTTACAGATCAGGAACACTGCGCAGCTCTGGAAGTGGCTTGATGACGTTTTCATCCCTGCGGTCTATGCTGGCGAATGGTACAATGGGCAACAAGAAACACAGACCGAGTACACTGGGAACAAGCGATCTATTTTAGTCGGCATGCCGCGTTTGAGGCAGCTCAGGGTTTTAAAAGGTACTAGCAATCACTGCAGGGTTCAAATCCCGGCTCGCATTCTTTTCTGCTTTTGAAATCCATGACTTTCCATGACCTAAATTCCACCATTTTCTTGGAAATCATCTTTCATTTTGAGTACGTTTTTACTATTTTCTTCGCAATCGAGAAAAACTAATTTCATTCGTACAATTTTTTTTTTTAAATAAACATACGTTTCCATGACCCAAACACTTACATTACTTAAATGACTTTCCAGGCATGAAAAATGAAATTCTGAAATTCCATGACTTTCCAGGTTTTCCATGACCCTTACGAACCCTGCACTAAAATTGCTTTGCACTTCTATACTAGACGTTTTACAATTGTCCTGTTTAAACCTTGTTCTTATGAGATCACTAGATTTGGTAACTGGAACTTTAAAGCACTCGGATCGTTATATATAATGCTCTGGACATCTTACCTATCCTACGAATACAACTGCCTCACAACCCCAAACCGGCCGGGAGCGATGAGAGGCGGTTGTATTCGCAGGCTACATCTTACCATGCTTGATGCCAATGCCGTTTATTTTATTTTGTTGTACTGATTAAGGCATCTTGTTTCGAATATTAATCGAATAACGCTCAATCTTACATCGAATATTTTGCACATCAGTTGATGATAAAACTGTTGTACGCACGTTTTAAAGGGACTGTGTCAGCTGGTGATTCTGCGCACTGGGGTTATTAGTTGGCGTTACATCTGTCAAAATTCTATTGTTTCGCGCCGTAATACGATAAGAAACAGGACGCGAGAGCACGTACAAGCTCTACGGGATATGATAATTACGATAACATGCCGATAAACTCTGGTCGCATAAAATCAAACTCGGCAAACTGAATTCAGCCTTGCAAATAACAGAAATAAAGCTAATGTAAGATAATGTTATTTGTTCGCTTCAGTAAAGATGTTAGAAGCGAAGTCTTTTGCACAGATGTGTAGTGTTTGAGCTTAGCGTGTCGCTTTCAGCGAACGCAGACAACATACAGAACATACACAAACAAAATAAATCAAAATTTAATGTTATAGTTATACCGCTCTACAAACAGGAAAAGAGATTCCAAACGCTAAAGATTTAAAACGTCATGTACCACTATTCTCATGTTCAAAATAGCAAATGCGACCCAAACGATCCGTGACCGCATAGAAGCATGTTTTCCATAAATTGTTTGATCATCGCGAATCACTGCGACCCCAAGTAAAACAAAACAAAACAATGTCCTTGGTATTGAACTCTTTGCTAAATAGGCTATAAAGAGCGAGCGAAATAAATTCTGCAAAGTAGAACGAGCGGATATGTTTCGACCGACAAAGCCTACCGTTAAAAGGCGTTGATTTTACGGCAAACACAACACTGCGAAGTGTTGCGTCTCTCGCTGTGTTCGGTGAAACATCACTTGCAAACGGCTGATCTTTTCTCCACAATTTAGGTATCTTTTCAGCGACCCACACAGCCAATGACCAGAATATGCTATCTAGCAAAATCACCAGATGGCGCCTTTACAAAACCTCGAGTTTCGTGGCGTTGTTGTCGCAAAACATTTCAAGGCCGCTGCCACTTCAATGGCTGTCATGCAAAGGCATAATACATCCACGTAGCTGTGCACAAAACTTGCTCTGAAAGCGAAAAGCCTGAAAAATAACTAGGCAAAAAGGTTCTGTGAACGATGAGGAAAGTTCGACAATAAATTTCTACACAAACTTCACAAGGATGGCTGAGATATAACTCGATGGAAACAGAAAACGATTCTCCCGACAAACTTGAAATAGTTTACCCTACGCTTTCAAGAGAGCTCGCTCCGTCGCGCGCATGCGCCACAGATGATACAGTCCCTTTAAAGTACCATCTAGTATTCGAGAACTGTGTACTCTGTTAAATCCGGCCTCAGTTTAGCAAATAAAGACGTGCCACCGTTGTCCAGATACCTATGTTTCACCATTGCAGTTGAACCGGCCGACAATTTTGCTCTATTTTAGATTCTTGTGATGTACCTGATATATTTAAGAACTCTTCAACTTGCTACGACTTTTACCGTGAAGATATAGAGGACACATTGGGTTGGAGAGCATTGTTGAATGAGACTTCCCTGAAATGGTCGAGCATTGTGTGTCCTGAAAACTGGAAACACAGGACAGGAGATGAGATAGGTAGCTTTGAAAGCCGAGGCGTACATTCTCTCTACAGTGGTGGTGGTTATGTAGCTAATCTTGGATACGACGGCTCCACGGGTCGTCGAATTTTGAAAGATCTGGTCAATAATGGCTGGATAGATCGTCAAACTAGAGCTGTCTTGGTCGAGCTTTCCGTGTTCAATGCAAACACTAACCTACTTGTTGATATAACGTTATATTTTGAGATGCATCCTTCCGGATTTTTGGGAACGTCTATGGGTATCCAAGTGTTTCCAATGAACAGATTAGGGTCAGCGTCTTCTGAAGCATACTTGGTAGTCATACTGATATTTGTCTTTGTTCTTGGCTATTATTTAGTGACGGAGTGCATCAGAGTTTTCCGTCTGAAATGGGCATACTTCAAATCAATATGGAACTGGCTTGAAATGCTTCAGATTATAAGCGCATTCCTGGTCTTGGCCTTTTCCATTGAAAGAGAGAGAAGGACACTACAGGTTCTAAAAAAACTCAAGGTAAATCCGTTCGTGACCGTCAGCTTTCATGACGCATATTTCTGGTTCGAGATCGAACACTGCATGATCTGCATCACAAGTGTCATTGCCATGCTGCGACTTCTAAGACTGATCAAATTCAACAACCATATCTTAGTACTTTTCCTGGCACTTAGAAATTCGTTGAAACCAACCACGAGTTATGCAGTCGTGTTCTCCATCATCTTCGTCGCATATGGACATGCAGGTTTTCTCGTGTTTGGCAAAAATGTTTACATGTTTTCTTCATTCCAGAGAATTATTTCCTCGCAATTTCTCATGTGTCTTGGAGCTTCCGTGCCACATTCTAAGCTGGAGAACGTGCACGCCACACTTGCCAGGCTATATACCCAAAGTTTACTGTTTATTACAATGATGATTCTCATAAACATGTTTGTGGCAATCTTAAACGACGCCCACTCGGATTCGCTCAGTTCTGGCAAAGACAGTGAAGACATGGAAGTAGCAAATTTATTGCTTTCCAAGTTTCTTAAATTCGTTGGCATAACTAAACAAGAAAAGGAAGATTCTCCTTTTGTAAACGGGGAAAACGAAACATCCAAAGCCAAAAACATAACAAGAAAAACGTCAGGTCCATCAACACATCCAAGACCTGATGAGGAAGCTAAAGAACTGGAAAGTTCAATTAAAGTCGATATGGGAATAAAAGAGACTAAATTAAAATGGCAAAACGAGCCTTCAGAACAATTTAGAAGTTCGCTTTTACCAGTTGGTCTAAATGGGCACGCAATGCCATCAACTTCACGGAATTCATTCGACGAGAACAGTACGCATGGTAATTTGCTTTCAACAGATAGGAAGGACCTGCCATCATTATCATGGAGTTCTTTTCATTCCAAGTCGTTCAGGGAACAGTGTACCTCAACAGTTAACAGAGATGCACAGCCTTCCTTGGAGAGGGCCGGTTATGTCCGTGATGTACATTTTGGCAGTGATGTCATACATTTCAGCATTACCCCAAACAATTTGCCCAGTGTTTCAATCCACAATTCTAGCCTCTTAGACGCTCAAGGCACGAGGGCTCTACAAAGAGAGGACAAAGCCTTCAAACCAGAGAAAACGCCTTTGGGTGGTGAATCAGAAGAGCTCGCTACTGAACGACCAACCTGCCAGACAACTCACCAAGGAAGTGAGACACGAAAAGGGAAAATAGTCGACTTTGACGAGGTTAGCGAATGGTTGAAAAGGGTTAACTTATCTCGAAACGTGTCCTTCACCACGTCTGACCTTTCTGAAGAAATGAGAGCAACCAAATCAAGTAGTCTTCAAGTCAGAAAGCGCTGTGTTGTTGATTTTGATGCTCTAAGTAAACTGATAAAGATCAAAAGGAAAGCAAAGAAGTGGAAAGAGCGCGCAAGTGAATCTAAAACAAAACAGCTGAAA
Organism: Meandrina meandrites; assembly: GCA_963693305.1. NCBI lineage: Eukaryota > Metazoa > Cnidaria > Anthozoa > Scleractinia > Meandrinidae > Meandrina > Meandrina meandrites. Next base: position 31,340,195 of record OY855909.1, read on the forward strand.
AATAAAATTAAAAGGCTCGATAAGCTCCTCTACGTTTTGGATTAGCTGGTGTTAAAGGGGCACTGTCACGGAGATTTTTACGTTTTGGGGCGAGTATGCGCTAAAAATGAAATGAAATGCTTTTTCACGTACACGGGGACACTCCCAGAAAGTCAAGAGGAAATCTTTTGATTTTCTCAACCATAGTCAGTTACGGGCGATGTTTCCACAAAATAAAGGAAAAACTTGAAAAAAATCAGCCTGATGTTTTCAAGTTGCAGCCATTCACATCCTGGCGATCCGCAGCCAAACATATTAAATTAATGTCTCAGAGAACTGGTTGGGTAGTTTTAAGCGAAACTGAACCAGTATTAATGGGTCTCCTGTGATAAGAATGTCACCGTTTTCACGTGATACATATGGACGGAAAGACAATTCGCATATAAAAAGTTGCATTTTTAACCAAAACGGATACCCTCTTGACAGGACCTGTACTGAACAACCACCTGAACACAACAATTCACTGATAGATATCTCAATTTATTTCTACATAAAAGTTATCTCTTTACAACGATTAAAAAATATATATCTTTAACTATCCTACTACATGTATGATACCTACAACACGGTAGTTAAAAAACTCAATAAATTAGATATATTTGGCACTTACTCACGGCATCAGAATGTCAAAGTATTTCAGTCTTGTAATTGGTTAATGGTCACGTGTTAAAGAAATTTGAGCATGGCATTTGATGTTCAAGTTGGCCAACTTTTCAGATCGCTTAACTTTTCACAAGTCAGTACTCGCGGTCTACGTTTATAAGCAAAAATCTTTTACAGTATTTGAGAGATCAAGCATGACGTTTCTTTCAGTTTCCCGCGAACGGCAAGAATTCCACTTCTGCCTTCTGACGCTTGGCGTTTGTAGGCGGAAATAAGTACGTTTGTGTCTGTCGTGAATGAGTCATTTTTCCCTGTTTTTCTCAGGTCTTTATTTAAGAATAAGAGAAAAAGGTAACAAAATGAAAGGCAAGCTCGCGTTTGCCGTATAACGTGATGCCTAATCTCTCTATTAGTGTAGTGAAAGATTCTTAAAGCAAAATTTCCCTAAGTACTATTTAAGGGAATTTTATAAATCAGCTTTTGACCAACAAATATGTTATTAGAATTAGAACATTTGTGCATTTTTGAAGCAGCTCTCTGTGCTTTATTTTATAACTGTAATTCGTTTTTATAACAATTATCACTGTAAATGTCAGTCGAAAAGCCCCTCGGGGAAACTGTTTACTGTATATTAAAGTATATTAAAGAGCGCCTGGTTCTATCGAGTGAACGTCATAATTATAAAAAAAAATAAGCCGCTTCTAAGTTAAGAGGAGTGAAAATGGTGTAACCTACCCACCCCGCAAAGCCTGCTGGAAGCAAATGCGGGGTGGCGGCTAAAAAATGGCAAATATCAATCAGCAACACATAAACTACAGGCTACGACACACTCAAAGGGCCAAGAAAGGATACTGGAGTACAGTCGACTCTCTCTTAACCGGCAGACACCTCTTTAACCCTTTCACTGCTGAATTTCCCCCCAAAAAACGCGTTTTTTAACCGTGTAACCAAATTTTTGTTGTTACGATGCTAATTGTGGCCAAAGTTTGCTATAAAAGCACTTTTTTACATTGCAGCAACATTTTTGATAGAGATTCCGTGTAACAATGTACGATTTTTCACTTTGGTGCATGCGCATAAGCCAAAATTTGGACATAGTCCTATGGGAAGATCAATCCACGCTGTGTCAGTTGCTTATCTGAAAAGTTGACTGACGTGTAAACTGATGACGTCACAAGTGGTTCAATGACCACTCCTCCAAATGTCCACAAAAGTCGACTTTGGCACTGAAAGGGTTAAGACGGACACCTGGTGTTGGTCCCGTCCCTGCCTTTCTTCAGTCATTTTACTGCGACTGAACTCCCTATAAGACGGACACCTCTCTAAGACGGACAGTTGGAGCCGGTCCCCACGGTGTCCATTTTAGAGAGAGTTGATTGACAGACTGACATATGTACTATATTCTATCACAACACCTCCAGTGCTGCTCTATGAATTGGACTGGGTGATATCAATTAAATATTTTGAAATTAATTCCCACCCTTTCCTTACTTATCAATTGAACAGTGTTCGATCACGTCTTTTGGTTGCAATTCGGTTATGAACAATTTCAATTTAAGCTTTCCACAGACTGGAAAGCAATCCTCGATCCTCACACCATCCTAGAAACCCCCAAGAGAAGATAATTAGGGCGAGGCGAAGTTAAAACGAGCGAAATGGCGAGTCGAAGGGCTCTGTTCTTGTGCCTTTTCGATGAGCCGATTTCACCCGTTCTAATTTTGTCTCGTGGCGATTACCTGTGCCGCGTTCTCCGAGAATATCCCCACACTTGCATGAGGCCAACTCTCGCTAAGATTTTCAGAGAGAAAATTGAAGACTCTTTGAAGTCTGTTTCCCACAATGGGATGCAGGAGCAGACACAAACTGTTTGTACGCCTCAATTTCAATGAGCGATGTTAACTAAGATGCTAACTGAAGCACACTTAAATAGCTGAAATAACAGCTCTTAATGGCGCCAATGTTAATGAAAGCCAATATTAATGAAATGGTATGAATATCGTGCACTTATCACTAGAAAAGTTCTAAAAAAAATAGAACGGATATAAAATTCTAAACAAAATTTTCAGTAAGGACTTGCCCACCGGTTACTCAGACGTGAACAAGTTCCACCTTCAGGCAGATTATTGTCTATACTAAACATAATGTCTCACAGAAGAAATCGACACGGCGCCGTACATTCCCATTTACTGTTATCTGATATTTTCAAACTTCATCACTTTTCTCTAAACAAGACCAACGTTTACTAAATTCAACTCGTCCAAGGCAGGCGCCTATCTTCACGTGCCCAATTTTTCACACACTACAGACATGACTTAAAGACGACTTGAGAAATTCCATGACACTGATAACGTACCGTGTGTTGTCTCTGATTGGCTGTAAAAAGCGTACGAAAATTCGAAACCGAGCAACAACCAATCAGAGATACTACACAAATCTCTGTAGAGTGACGTCATCAGTATGGAATGCTTGAGATTGGGTCAAGTTTCGGCCGTATCTCGAGAGCGGGAAGAATCCACCGTACTGAAAGATGGCGGCTGTACATTTTGCCGCAACATCTTGCGAACCTAATACAGTCATTAGGGCATAGAGACAGCAACGTTTCTATGAAATTCGTGCTTGAGCTAACGCTTTGAAGTTTTTTTAGCTTTTCTGTGTGTTTTTATAAGCGTTTGAAGGCTAGGAATCACAGTCGCCACTTTTTTCGGTACGGCGGATCGGACCCACGAAACGAGACGTTCTTATATTATTTTACTCGGGCTAAAAATCAACCAGCTTCATTTCGTTCAATTATTCCCTATAGCTAATATGTACCTCCTTGGGAGATCTAGCGCTGTTGTTTACAGGGCTCCAGCTATTGTTATAATCACTGTCCCTCATTTTGCTCAACTAAGGCACTCGACTGGTACCCAGACCCTGCAGAAAACAGTTGAGGAGGAGTGGTCCCCGGGATATATGCGCTCGAATAACTGTTACTTCTCTGGATACTACCACTGCGCATGCCCGAGATGGAGCCATAAGACCGTGCTCTGTTCACGTCCACACTGGATGTAGAGGGACTAAGCACTCCTGGAATACTGTAATTGCTGCTGCAAAAAGAGAGAGAGAGAGAGAGAGAGAGAGAGAACAAATTTAGGTATCAGACGATGTAAATCGTTTGACAGTCTGCGCGTGGAGGCCGCTCTATTGAGCGTTTGCTTGTTTTTGTCAGTATTGTTTTCCTTTTTATATAAAAGCCCTATTTAATATCATGTAATTTTTAAGGGCGTTAATTGTAGATTGGTTTCAGATTACAAATGCATCTCCTCCGCGGTAAGTATATGTATTATTCAAAACTAGGGAATGCATGTTTTCAAAGGATCAAAAAAAAAAAATTCAAAGGATAACATTCCACATAATTTGGAGGAAGCGTCACCTACAGGGAAGGACATGAAGGCAAGTACTTTTCCCATTTGGCCTTCCCTTGGTCAACAATGCGGTAACTAGAGGGCAAATAAAGGCAACACAATGATATTCTTTCTAACAAGTAAACACGCATAAATTTAAATCATTACAACGGAATTGGGGATGGCAATAAAATTCCCAGGACTTCCTGTTCCTATACGCTATGCATGGTTGAGGTCTGATGAGTTTGGCTTTACCTCCGACAAGCCAAATTTTCTTGCAAGATCAGGAACTTAAAAATATAATTAAAGAGTGGTCAGAACACATTACCCTCTTGCTTGTCCTTGTGGATTTGTCAGATCCTCATCCGAGTCATATCTTCGTGGATTGTCGAAAAAATACGACTTCTTGTCACAACTCTGTGACGCTATAGCAGATGGACCCTAGTAAAAATACATGAGAAAAAAAATACAATTTTTTAAGCTTTCATAAAACATGTAACTTCCTTTGCTTCTTGCTAAATCTCTTTAAAAGAATCCAAACTACATGAAGCAAGATTTGCTATGCAGACGTACAATAGGCAATTTTCGAGTTACCGTTTGCCCCTGTTTCAAAACGAGTCTACGTGCGAAACCATTCATATGAAAATGTGTTCCACCTTCATGCTCATTTTCATGCAAATCAAAGTCATTTTCATTTCAATGGTTTCGCATGTAGACTCGTTTTGAAACTGAGGCAAAGGGCAACTCGAAAATGGCCTATTGTCACAGGTTAAATATGATTGGTCATGCGTTCGTACACTGTAGATGAGGAAGAGCATGGAGCTAGTCTAGATCAATTTGGAGAGGGGAGGGGGAAGACAAGAAAGGAAAGGATCAGGACCTGCTTAATAAAAGGTGACCAGAATGGGGCTTTTTCGTGTAGTACTGTGTGAATTTACTGTAGATTAATTTGTTTTAGATTTTACTCTTACAGTTACACTGTAACGTTAAGTCTGTATACGAGTCTAGGGGCCCATCAGGCCGGAGCTTATCCCGGTTTCCATAGCATGAAGCGACTAGGAGTATTGCTACTCCCCCCCTGGATGGGATGCTAGTTCATCGCAGCGTTACCCCCAGCAGTAAATTCGCCGGTACCCATTTATACACCTGGGTGGAGAGAGGCACTATGAGAGTGAAGTATCTTGCCCAAGAACACAACGAAGTGCCCCGGCCAGGGCTCGAATCTGGACTGCCTGATCCGGAGTCCAGCGCACTAACCATCAGGCCACCGCACCTCCCACAGTTACACTGTACGTGGACTAAAACGTTACTGTAGCTGCATAGCTCTACACATTAGAATTTGGGGTATAGAGAGTTGGCAACAGTCTTATTCTCATTTTATCACCAATTCAATTTGGTAATGTTGAGGTTGACCTCTCTTGCTTACCATGTCTCCAACATTTGGCCTTCTGACTCGGAAAAACCATACAACCATAAAGGTAGGGAGAACTTCCCACACGATCAGCACAACACCAAACGTAATAAATTCCATGTTATGGATATCTTCATGAAGGCTTTCACTTTTCGAGTATCGGATTTCACCCTAAACAATACCAACAACAGAATAAATGAGATACAACTTCAGTAATCTAAACCTTGTGATAGAAAAAAAATAATAAATAGAAAAGACAAATGAGAATTATTAAGGCATAGACACTACATTCTTGGATTGTAATAATTCTTACTGAAAGCACTATAGTATTAATAATAATGATAATAATGATGATTAAGCTAATTAATCCCGATTTGGCTTCTTTATATGACAACGTTATAATAGACAGATTCAGCTAACGTGTTTACATCTTGTTGCCATTCAATTCAGATCTCGGCAATTACGACTGTATTGTGCATAAAACGGTTGTAAAAATATTCAGTTGTAACCTTCCAAATGAATCATCATGTGAACTGAATTGGATGGCGCCAAGGATGTAAACATGTTATTGCGTATCTGTCTATTGTAATCAGGTGAAGAACATTAGAACATTATTGTCAAAACGTTCTCGTATGTAGCCGGGGTGGGCCGGGGTGGGAAGGGGGGGAGGGGAGGAGGATTCTCCCACATGAAAGGGACGGGGATGTTCATTGTCTCACTTAGGGGTGTAAATCACTTAGGGGTGTAAATCATGGATTTTGTTCTCAGCTCTGTGTGCTCAGGACAGAACACCAATTGACATTTTTGTCTGTCAGGTTCTCATTTAAGGGTTGCATATGGAAGAAAGAAACCTATTGTGTTGGCAGTCTAAACCAATCAGGTAAGAAAACTTGATTAGCTTAAGAGCTAGCTGTTGGTAACAACACTCTTTAAGTGAGTGCCACTATTTGGATGCTTTTACTTAAAGTTGTAATATTAGGGGGGTTACAGCTCTGACAAATGCTGTTTGAGCAGAACCACGTGTACTAACATCATCCCGAAAATCTGGAATATCGTCCCGAATTTTTGGGAGACATTCACAAAAAATCTCAAACTTGCAGAAATTTTAACTCATTAATTCGTGTCTAACGGAAAATTTCCCAAGTCTACCGGTTCCCGGCAAAATCCTCAGATTCCTGGAAGAATTTTGTTTTTCTCCCGAAACAGCCATTCATAGAGTTGACACCCCTCGTTAATATTTATCCACTAGCATGCATTGATAGGCTTGTAATGCATGCATGCAGATCGATGTATCCATTTACCACACTCAGTACAAATGTATCTATCTTTTTATACAGCCGCAGGCAGGGCTCGACATTAACACTTTCCCGATTTCCACTGGAAAGTAAATTTACTACTTGGAAAGTTAAAAAACGAAAATGAACCAATTAATACTTACCCGATCTGGAAAATAAATTTTGGGCTTCAATGGAAAGCAAATTTTATAAAAGACAAAATAATTTACATTATTCTCACATTCTCTGCCATATTGGATCAAGAGAACTCCCGAGGAGGTCTGGGTACTATAAACGCATGTGGTATGGTGCAATAGGCGCAATGTTGAATACGTATAACGCCATTTTGGATTCCTCTTCTGACACATATGTGATACGAACAAGTGTACCAGAAATGAGACTATTTCAGTTTGGTTTTTCTCAACGTAGTGGTGATGTTGGAGAAAAAGAGGTTGAAGGAGAAAAAGAAGTTGACGAAAGACAAACCAACACGGCAGAAGCACTTCAGACGTTGGAAGAAACAGCATGCTGTGAGCAAGGTTTCTCAGTAATGGGGAAAACAAAGTCAGACTGGAGATCATGCTTGTCTGTTGTATTAGACTGCCTCATGAGGATTCGTATTGAAGGGCGTACCATTGCAGAGTTTGATCCTCAACCTGGACTGGATTTTTGGTGGTCAAGTGGATCTAGGATGAGGCATCCCCTTTTTAACGACTAAAGTAAAACATTATGCTGAGACACACAGTAAGATTTTTTCTTATTAATTAAACATGGTAAGCAACTATGAAACTGTAATCCATTTTGGGTAGTAAAATTTTGAGATGGAAAGTAAAATTTGAAGTCTACTTTACAAAGAGGAAAGTGGTGTAAAAAGTTAGTGTCGAGTGCTGGCAGGGTTCCAGATAAGTTTTTAAGGGAAGTTGTTGATGAGGAATTGCAACAGGTCCAACTTCCACTCTTGCACCAAATTGTTAAAAGATTTCTATTTTTTACATTGCATAAGGCAATTTGCAGACATGATATCATTTCAACCAATGTTCGGGATAACGGTCACCGTGGTTAATTTTATTAGCCAGGTTTAAAGCAGCCGGGAGCAGCACACATGCTGAGCCACTTTTGCAGCGAGTTCAACCTCTGATGTTGTTTACCATGAGGTGAAATCGCTCATGCTTTTCTGCTCTTTTTCCTTACATTTGTACATTTTACATTATTTTACATTTTACCTTATAGTCTCATATAAACCCTCTCCACCACTCTGTGGTGTGACTGTGCTGGCCTGTGGTCTGGTGCTGGCCTAGCACGACCTACCAATACTGCAAGTTGCTGTTTTAAAGTGCACTAACCTGATCAGAAACGTTTATCCAGCCATATCCAAATGAAGAAACATGCGGCACAACGACAGCGATTAGGTTGTATACCACTCGTGAGACATACAAGAGGACAACTAACACACACAGCAATATGCCTTGCCTTGTTGTAGCTCCCTAATAAGTAAAAGGTTACAAATCGGCACTGTGAACTTCCAAACTGTTCCATACCCCCTGTGGCGCTTTTTATGCTTTCCAGGCCATTGAGGCTACATGCTATTGTTTTTATTATGCGTGAGTACATGCACATGAACATGCTATGTCTTGCAGTCAGGTAGACAGTACTTCATGTACACACAAGCAGAGTATCATAAGTTGCTGAATGATTATACATGGTATAGTAAATGCACAAATGTGTATAGTACATGTAACAGTTAGTGCACTGAACTTCAGATCGAGCTATTCTGGGGTGAGCTGCATTGTGTTCTTTGGCAACAAACTTTACTCCCATAGTGCCTCTTTTCACCTGGGCAAATAAATGGGTACCAGCAAATTTAATGCTGGGGTTGACCCTGCAGTGGACAAGCATCCCATCCACGTGAGAGTAGAAATACTCCTAGGTGCTTCATGCTACAGAAAACATGGATAACCTCCAGCCTGATGGAGTAATCTGGGTTTAACTGGAATTTCCAGAGGGGTGGGGATTCAAATCAAAAACCCTCTGTGGGAGGGGTATGGATATTTTCTGGAACAACACAATGATAAGCCAATGTACCTGCCCCTCTAGTAGAACATTAACAGACGGAGGTCTTGTGATCTGCAAGAAGAATATCAAAACATTAGACTACATCAGTATTATCAAGCAGTCAAGGGTAGGGCAGGGTAGGGTAGGGTAGGGTAGGCTTGGCTAGGGGAGGGGAGGGGAGGGGAGAGGAGAGGAGGGGAGGGGAGGGGAGCAGAAGGGGGCAGAGTGAAAAAAGAGAACATACCAAGGCTCAAAGAAATTTACTAATTAAATTAATAATAAAACGGACAACATACCTTGATGATACAGAAACAGAGAACAATGCCAACTACGACAAACAGAAGTCCATTTACAACAACCCTCAATATGACCAATTTCTCATGAGCATCTTGTTCAGGACAAACAAAAGAGCTTGTAATGTTGATTGCAAAGAAAACTATGTTGACTGTGGCAAATGATCCAAAAACATATTTCCTGACAATGGCAACATAATACATAAATAAAAAATTTGTCAATCTTTAGTGATCTCTGACTATAGAAATCAAACATTGCAAACAACATTTTAGTATAAACTGTAAAACACAAGTGAATAGTGCTTTCCACGCGTGGCAATTGGTTATTCACCCACAAGCAGCCGAAGAGAAACAAAATGGCTTTGCATGCTGCTTTGGGTACATTCTCGTCCCCAGAGCCCGCTTTTCTTTTGGTCAGCACCAAGAATGTAAACTCTGGCCAGGTCGGATTTTTGAGCATGCGCAGAGTGCTCGTTTTGAATTTTCAGCCAATCAGATTTGAGCATAAAAGACCGGAAGTCCGCGAATCACTGGCTTTCTCATTGGACTTGGCAAGAGTCCGCATTCTTCACCAAAAGAAAAGCGGGCTCTTGGGACAAGATTGCTTTGACTACCGAAGTAATGTTTGGGTCCACTAATTATTCAGTTGTGTGGTATATTCTAAGAAACTAAGTCGCCTCAGTGGCAGTGAAAGCAGTGGATATTTACCTCGCAGCTCTGTAAAAATTCACCACTATTCACCTCCACTTTGGTGAATAAGTGTCAAATATTACATGTACATGTATTTGTATAACCTGCTGCTGACTGCACACAACACAAAGTATTTACATCACGCACTGTACAATATTATAACTTCAAAGGTTGCATTTGAGGTTAAATTAATATATTTTGATTTACTAAACTCAGCGGAATATAATTATAATTACAGGAACTGTTACTTGCCAGTGTGTATTTTTCTTTCTCACCTAATTGTAATAGCCCCATTTTGAGGTCATCTGACCTATGTTGGTTTTGGACCATTATATATTGTTTCTTTTTGTTCTGTTCTGTTTGTTTGTTTGTTTTAAGGGGGAGGTTTTTACTCATGCAGATATTACACAACTTCCCGTTGTGTATCAACCACTAACTGCATGTACTTATTAGGCCTAGCAAAACGAGGAAACATGTTTCCAGAAACATCTGTAGTGCGCGCAGTTTCCCAAATGTTTCCCAGTTTTGTAACACAGGAAGTTATTGGAAACATATGTTTCCTTGTTTTTAAGGAAAATAATTTATTGGAATAATTTGTATAATAAAGTTTTTTAGCAGTCTTCATACCTAAATGTTACTGGATCAAGGGAAGTTCTCCTGGTTTTTAACACAACCTGGGAATTGAAAATAACCAAGTGAACAAAATTAAAGTTTTGCAAATGGCAAAATAAACAAATATACATCTGTCTAAATAATATACATGTACTTTATTACATAATTTATTTGAACGGAGGTGTTACAACCTTCCTGAAGCATGCGTCTTCCCCTCAACCACCTACCAATATCAAATAACCAAAAAGAATTATCAAAAATAATTTTTAATTTATTTATAATAATTTTTATCCACACCACTACAAACCCAACAGATAAGTGAAAGATTTTTAAAAATCGGGACTAGTACATGGTTATATTAGGGACAGACCATTATGTTTTGGAGCTGAAAAGAGGAGGAAATGACAAAATTGCATAGCCTCAAAAGTCATAATTGTTTGCAAACATGATGAGTATAAAATAAAGTGGACAGCTAGAAAATTTGCATAGCTGCATAAGTTAAAAAAAAAAATGTTTTTCTAGAATTTATGAACCCCCTCCAATAATTAAAAATAATGGTTAATAATTATGTGTCAGATCGCATTTTGCTTTATGAAACAATCATTTGAGAGTTTTCACAGGACGTTTTGCAAAAATTGAACTGATAAATCAACAAGTTCGCTGCAAGCTTCCCACACTGATCTGCGTTATTCTATATTACAGTATATCCAAAAAGAAAAAAGTTGGGGGCGTGAAAGGTTGTAGCGCATGTATACATGTACATATAACCCTCTGCAGACCAATACAGTAGTCTGCAGTATTTGCTCAGTAAAATCTTTTGCTGGGTACCTGTAATTTAAACATTGAAATCATTCAGTTCCTGTGCACTTCATGTCATGCCTGTGCATGTCCTGATATATAAGTAAACTTTAAATGATGTCATTATTTTGTTACGTAACTGGCAGATGATTCTAATTTGCATTTTGAAATGGCTTTCAATATAAACTTATACAGTGTATACACAGTCAAGTTATCAATAAATCCTCAGCTCTCTGATATTTTACAACTTCTCTGAGTGGGGTGGAGCTCTGTATATGCCCTAACTTGGTAACTGAACTCTAACTTCTTCCATGTGAAAATAGTTTTGTTTTCACATGACCAGCGAAAGGCGGAAGTGTACCTAATTTGCATTGAATGAAAAAACTGTCTACAGAGGGCTACGCACCCTAAACAATACATAAAGTAGTACAAGAAAATCCTTGCAATAATGCAATTTTTTTACAAAAAATCGTCAATTCGAAATCTAAGCTAAGCTTGTAATTTCGCTTGTGTATGATCAGAAAGAGATAAGCTAAAAACAAAAACTCTTACCTTCGCCAAGTATAAAGTTAACAGGGTCAAAGTGAGGAACTGAAGGTAGATCGGCAGTGCATACAGAAGCCATCGTGCAAATGAATGAAAACTGTTCGCTTTAGCAGAATCGTTGAAATAAAACGAAAACAGTGTAGTTCTAAGCGCGGCCCAAAACAGGTAGATAAACAAGAATACACTTTGATACGACAACCGACGATGTTTGAAGTACAAAATCAGACAAAGTTGCACTAAAATCATCAGAAAAAGGAGAGCGTACAGTGCTGTGAACACACTCGTTAAACTAAGTTGGACTATGTGTGAAATCGCTGGTGCAATTTTCGCCGGAGGTGTACTGTTGATGGCATTAATGGTGATTGATTTGCCATAGTTCGGCTGATCGAGGAAAGGTGCAGATGATGTTGCAATGAAGTACTTTCGATTTCCTTCCATCATAACACATCCAGAGAAGTTTCGACAGCATCCAAAGGTAGAGAAGGATGGCTTAAGTGTGCAGAGATCATGATATTGGCGTTTCCTTCTACCGAAGTGACATGAAATCCTTTCGAAGCAATGTACGTATTTTCCTGGAATTGAGCTCTGTCAAAATGATGTTGTCACTTTCGTTTCCACTTTGGACCTCGGATCGAGTAGCCCGCGATGAAATGTCCAGCGGTAACTCTCTAAGTTCTACGTCACCATTTCTATCAGCTTTCTGTTTCCTTTCGAAGAAGTGTCGAAATTTTTCTCACGAATTTGCTTCCTTTTTCGTGATTCTACGTCCCTCTAACACATACAGTACTCTCAATTGAAGTAGAGACTTTTATTTGATATAAGAATCACAATATGGGAAGGTGTAAGAAGTGAAATAAGGGATAAAAACTCGCCAATGTAGTGCCCCCATGATCACTAGACGCCGCCGAACTCGGTCAGGCGGTGAAGACGGTGATCAAACTCGAGTGGAATTTTCAAGCGAAAACAACTTCAGCACAGCAGCAGTGGATATGACAACATGTAGAGACAGGACCTCGGAGTTTATCTCCGCCGTAAAATCACTCCAGTCTCGGCAGGTAATGTTAAAATTGTCCTTGTTCAATACAGGAATTCAAGCTTGTACGTACGGAGTAATGAACTATAAGCTTACTGACCGGTACGTGTGAAGTTGGTTCTTTCTCTAGACGGGTTTGTGGATTTGGACTTAGACGTTGGATGTATTTCCCCAGTTTTATTGCAGCTCTGTTGAGTGATTCATAACTCTTGTATGATTCGATTATTTTCCACACTGTTACGTTATTTTTAATTGATTTATTCAGATGAACTAATATTTTGGTTATAAAAGTTTTACGTTGTACACTTTAACTGCTTAGACTGGCTTGTTTATCTAATGAGGTTGTTTAGAACAAATTAAGGTTGGGCTTAGTGCATCATTTCATATAATTTCAAGAAGGTGAAAATTGTGTATTTTATGATAATTACATTTGGATGATTTTATTAAAATTTGGTACCACTCGTAACTAATACCCCATTCAACATTCAAACCAGCAAAAACATCTTTAGTTAAACCAGGTTTAACAAATCAGCAACAGAAAACTGAGAGACTGAATTCTACATACATGTAGGGTTGAAACTTATAAGCTCTAGCTTGTGCTTTCATTGTGCTAAAATTAAGTCGACAATCATCTTGCAGATGATAAAAAATGCTACAAACACGATATTTTCTTCAGAAATACATACAGTATCCTTCAATAAAACGCTTACGGGTGACAACAGAAACTGTAACTGCATCTTAATACCAGATGATGATTGATGTGATGTTCACTGTTGTCTGTTTAGCGTATTCACACATGTAAAAAAATGCCTCTACATTCACAAAACAAAAGCATCCTATGCAGACATTCTTTTGGCTCGTCACACGTGGCAAACCAAAAGAACATCTGTGAAGGAGGCTAACAAAGTAGCAGAACAGGACCGTCTCATCTTCATCCTCCTTTTTTGTGGCTTCAAGCTGCTAAGATATTTTATGATTTATTTTATTTGAAAGCCTTGTACGTGACCGGTCAAAATGGCCGGCAAACCAAAATTTTGTCCGGACAAATAGTCATCTTGCCTGGACATGGTCCATTGACTGGCCCGTTATTTTAAGCCTAGAAATGTATTTTCATTGATTGTTGATCATTCTGCAGGGGAATAATTTTACTGGTAAAAGGTTAGACCATCAAAGGCCAAATGGACTTCAGAAAAGTCAATTTTTTGTCATTGCCAAGTAAGTACAGTGAAACTTCCTATATGTACATGTACCAGCTGTATCTACTGTATCTCTGCCTGTAAGAGGTGCTGCAAGTGTCTTAATCAATAGTTCAATGCAATGTCCCAGCAAGACAGACCTGAACCTCCAGGTCTGGAGTTTAGCTACCTAACCAAAACAAAACATTTATGACTTTGTTACAGTGCTTGGAATTGAGGTGGTTAGCATACAGTGTATCATCCAGGTCACAGTGCTGGCTAACACTATGCTGTAGCACCATTTTGATTTTAAAATAAATACATTGGAAGTGTCCTATTATCAGAGTTTCACTTTTAATGCACAATTATATGCCCTGTCTGCTCTCCTAGCCTACATTATTTTTGTTCAGCAACTTTGTCTGGTTGCTTGTGCACCATATTTAAATTGATTTGTTTCTATTTCAGGCACATTGGTAAGGACATCAGCAACACTTTTGCAAAACTGGAAAAGCTTGCTATCTGTAAGTTTTAAAATTTTATTTTAATTTTACTGTACAAAATGTGCAAACTGTAAACATATTCTCTAAGTTGATAATTTTTCTTAAAGACCCTTTTGACCCTAATTGCCATACAAATTTATGAGTAAAAAAGTCCTGATAATATTTCCGTATTACATATATTTTGATATCAATACATGTAGTTTATTATTTACTGATTAGAAAATAGAGTGCTACACAAGTACGTTACTTACATTACATGTATGAACTGTACATAGCAACACAAGGCATGTACTAAAACCCGAAACAGCAAAACCACCAAAACGAAATGAAAAGAAAGGAAATAAAATGAAATAAAACAAAACAACACAACTATGTAGAGTACTGCCCTAAACAACAAGTAAAAGCTAACTCCAAACAAAATGGTATGAAAGTTAACCGTAAGCAAAAGCTAACAGCAAGCAAATCTCAGTAAAAGCTTACTGCAAGCATGTTACATTTTGTTTCATTTCGGCTGGTTTCTTTTAGTTGTTTCGGGTTTTTAGAACAAGCCAGTAACACAGAGACTCAAAATCTTATACCTGATTCACACCAACAAAACATGTTTAGTTAAACCAGGTTTAAGAAAATGAAAATCAGCAACAGACAACTGACCGCAGACTAAATTTTAAAGTGCTACTATGATGAAATTCTCATGTTTTCTTTGGCAACCGTTTTAAAATATTAACAAGTACTCTATATGAGAAGAAAAATGCCGTTTACTGTTTTCCAATACCTCTTTTCTTTCCAGAGATATTCAAGTTTTTAAAATATGCAAATTATCTTGAAAGTAGTGACATCATACACTCAACCAAATTCTGATTAATTTTTTATCTCGGCCAATTTGTATTGAAAGTCTCTGATTCTTTGCAGTAACACTCTACTAGTTGTGTTTCACAATATGAACTTGGCAACTTGGTTACCATGGCAACATACTAGGTTCCAGATCCCCCCAATGCTTAAGGCCTTTCTGGCCAATTCTGGCATTCTCCGTAAATATTTGTAAATAATGCTTTACATGTGAGATCTAGCAAGCATATCAATGGATTTGGCAGACGTCTTGCCTGGGTTTAATTTTTCCGAACTGAAAAATTCTGAAATATTAAAAACAAATTGATGGGGACTGGAAAAGAGTGAGTTTCCATGGTAATATAATTTTACTACAGCTGTAGGTGTGTCACCTGTGGAACTATTTGTCTGCCAAGTTTTATTGGTCTCTGCAGAAAAATGGCCGAGATAACTTAATTTTTGTACTTGACAAAAAACTGGGTTGAGTAGATGACGTCATCAGTTCCCTAATTTGCATATTTTACGATATTTTTAAGCTTAAATATCTCTGGAACTAAAATAGATATTTGAAAACGGTAAACGGCATTTTAAATCTTTCATTAAATACTCTTTGAAACGCCTAAAATTGCAAGGGGTGAAAATTTGATCATAGTACCACTTTAAATAGGGTTCAAGTATGCTCTAACTTGTGCTTTCATTGTGCT
Source organism: Meandrina meandrites (assembly GCA_963693305.1). Classification (NCBI taxonomy): domain Eukaryota; kingdom Metazoa; phylum Cnidaria; class Anthozoa; order Scleractinia; family Meandrinidae; genus Meandrina; species Meandrina meandrites. The sequence goes on from OY855909.1 coordinate 31,356,133, forward strand.
AAATTTGAAGTCGATAAACATCAGTCAGCAACTTCCATGAAGGAAACAATTTTAAACCGTGTTTACTTAACATTTAAACATGTGCTTTGGTGTGAATGGGGTATTACATGTAGATGTACATGTACAATAATATAATTATAATAATATTTAATGATATTTACTGTACAATACAAATTAACTGCTTTTTTAATTTGTGCTAGTGGCCAAGAAGAAATCATTGTTTGATGACAGACCCATGGAAATTCAAGAACTGACTTATATAATAAAGCAGGTAAATTGTCAGTTATTGTATTGCTACCAGAACAATAACTTGTTAGTTTTACAGTGTACATGTATGTGTTATATATGATTTTCTTTGAGTAAGTAAAAGATTATTCTTTTTAACCAAGAAATGCATTAACGTTTAAGAAAAAGATTGACGTTTAATGCAAGAATCATGAAATGTTCCCAATATATATATACATGTAAGTAGACTTTTTCAACGTAAATAATGGTTAGTGTGCTGGACTCCGGATCTGGCGGTCCGGGTTCGAGCCCTGGCCGGGGCACTGCGTTGTGTTCTTGGGCAAGATACTTTACTCTCATTATGATAGTGCCTCTCTCCACCCAGGTGTATAAATGGGTACCGGCGAATTTACTGCTGGGGGTAACCCTGCGATGGACTAGCATCCCATCCAGGGGGGAGTAGCAATACTCCTAGTCGCTTCATGCTACGGGAAACCGGGATAAGCTCCGGCCTGATGGGCCCCTAGGCTCGTATACAGACTTTACCTTTACCTTCAAACAAGATTTGATTTAAGCTTAAATGTAATTTAAATGTTAATAATTTTGTCTGGTGTTGCAGGACATTAATAGTCTCAACCAACAAATAGCTCAATTGCAAGAGGTATGTGTGATGTAGTGTTTTGTCTCCATGACAAAGGGGTCACTGCATATAGTAAATGTTTGTGTATACACATTGAGTGCTTTGAAATGTATGCAAGGCAGTCATGTTTCTTCACAATAACATAAAAATGATTGCACAACTTTAAAAATGTAAAATGTACAAGTGTGTATTTTCTTCCTTAATACAAGCTAAGTACCTTGTTACATGACATTTTCTGGATAATATAATTTTCCAGTTTTATTTTTTGTGAATTTGGAGAATTTGCTAAACTGTTTCACAACTGTCGTGATCTATTTGTTTTAGCTCGTGAGGTCCAAGGCCAGCACACAAGGAAAGCATTTACAGACCCACTCCAGCACAGTGGTGCTCTCACTTCAGGTGTGTAACAATACAGTGGTATGCAGTTGTCATAATCTCTTGTGCAAATGGAGGTTACCTATCAAGTAATCAAAATAAAGGCTAATAATAGTGTTCTCCATAAGCCCCGGTGACTGGCGAAAATCGCTGTCTGGTAGTCTTTGGTGTGCTGGCTACCCTTAAGATAAATAACATTTTTTCAAGATAAAAAAATGTAATATTAAACAATGTTAAAGTTTTGTAGAAATCGTGTTATTGCCGTGAACCAGCTCGCGAACGCGAACTACTCTCGGCTCATTAATGGTCAGTGGTTGGGACTTCATGTGAGGTTACATGATGTGTATAATATATTGCTTCATTGCTCAGTGCCACCTACTACAAAAGAAACTCCTTCTACAGTACTTCAAATTTTCGTGAGAACCCTGTAATAATTATTAAGTTCTGAAAGTGTTACTTTGCTTTGTTGTAGTCCAAATTAGCAAGAATGTCAAAGGACTTTAAAGGTGTCCTAGAAGTAAGGACAGAGGTGAGGACATGCCTATCTGTGATTCATTTAGTTTTCAATAATAATAGCAGGGTTCTCCAAATCAGGCGGTAACCGGTAAAATTTACCGCTTGCAGCACCACTCTTTACCGCCTAAAACCGCTTAGTAATGTTGAAAATTCAACAGGTTAATAACAAAGTAACGCCACTCGTTGCACCAATGCAGTTGTGATAAAAAATAACTGATAGAATCGGTAGAAAATAAAGAGAGAAAAATGCAATATTCATTTACGACTTTGTGCCAGTATTCTAATTCAGTATTCTTTATTTCTCTTCACCTTCCAAATCTTTGATTGCTGTTATCTTTCGAAAAAAAGCACGTTTTGGAGAACTTTCTTCACAATGAATCGGCAGCAATAGCTGCTCTCCTTTCATTTTGTCCGTTCTGTCCATTGACAATGAAAGAATTCACAAGGCAAATAGGTAAAAAAGAATTTATTTTAAGTGAGAAATATTACAGAGAAAATAAGCTTACGTGTAGTTGATTGCTAAGTTTACCGTAGCTCACGTGTGGTGAGGGGAAAGTCAGCTTTTGTTGTGAACTTCTCTCATTAAGTTCGTACGTGTTTAAAACGAAACCCAAACAGCAGCTTAAAAGAAACCTTGAGAATACGACCCTTCAGCGATGCCATTGTAAATGCCGAGTATTCGAAGCAAAGAGAAAAGTAGCTGTAGCGATTCATAGTAGAGATGAAACGACAGCGCCGTTTTTTCAAGTACTTCTTCATGTAAGCGACAGCAAGTATATCTCCTTTAAACACTGGAAGAAAATTTTATACAATTTTTTCTTAGGATGTATCAAAAGACGGAAGTACGGCCAGAAAAAGTTCTTGTAAAATAAAATTTGACCAGCATAGGGCAACACTAGAAAACAGCTGAGATTCACCAGTAGTTCTTTACCGGTTTGAAAAGTTCTTTTACCTGCTGTGCTGAAAACTAGGGAGAACCCTGAATAGTAGTTAATAGTTAGTAATAATAAGGATCACATATATTGTTATTATTAGTAGTGCACTGTTTATCAACGGTCATTGGTTTATCAAGGGTCTTCCCAAATTGTCTCAAAAAAATCGGGGATTTTTTTTTAGGGGAGCAGGATAGCTGTACACTGGCTATCATTTCATGACAAGAATAAAAGAAGGAAATTCCTGTTACAAGAGCTCAAAAGGTCAAAATTACTGAATTCTACTAGAGCAATTAGTTCATTCACTCTTGATTACTATGAGGTGGGTTGATTTGGCCTTTGGCTTCATCACTATAACTTCATAGAAATCTCGAGCTCATAATCATTATTAAATAATAATTATTTCCAATGAGGTTTATTGGCAATTTAATAACTTGGCACTTGGCAATGTGTAGTTTTCGGTCACAGTCACCACTGTCTACCAAGCTTCATTTTCGTTTTATAGTATTGTTAGGATGACTTATTAGAGGGATCATCCTTACACAATGCCCGTTTCGGCTGATGGTGTTCTGAATACTTGTCACCTCAGTTGCCTGATACTGTTCTGATATTATCGGGGCGAATTTGATGTTGAAAATTTAATTGTTCTCGACAGAATCTCAAACAGCAGAAGGAAAGAAGAGAGCAGTTCTCTCAGGGAAGCGCAGTGGACAGCCTACACCCTGCCTCGATACCTGGCTCTGTCCTGCAAAGATCCAATGCAGCGAGGAACATGGGGCAAGGAGGTGACGCTGCAGTGGCAATAGACATGGATCACTTGGATTCAAGACCGCCAGTGTCCAATGACATGAGCCAAATGCAGCTAGTTGAACAACAGGTTAGGAATTAGTCCCAATCTCAACAGTGTTCTCGACTTCAGCCTTCCCTCCTACCCGAGAAGAGTTCATAGAATGGGTTTGGGCTCATTTTCACAAAGAGCACCTTTTAATAAAAAAATCTTTACTAGTAAAAACAAACTTCAAAGTTCCATCATGAACAAAGTGTTCGCTTTTGTTTGTTTTTATGTTTTGTTGAAGGCAGCTTTTGCAAGATGTATTTTAATTATGTACTTTGATACATGTTTGTTTAATGATGTATTTTGTGATGGACGATAATTATTATCTTTACGAAAGCCTAAAAAAATAGTTTACCAAGGTATTAAAACACTTAGGAAGTAGTACATTGTTTGTGTAAAGAAAGGTGGTTTAACTTTGGGATAAAAATAACTGAGACAGTTTATATGGCACACAGTGCAGTGAAGTTCAAACACAATTATAGACAAATCAGTCTTGTTCCCCGACATTTCCTTTTTCCACCCTCTAATAGGATTAGTTGCACAAATGTATTTTAGTCAGTACAATAATAACCTATTTATTTTGTGTTGCCGCTAGGATGAGTATATACAAAGCCGGGCCTCTGCAATGGAAAACATTGAGTCAACAATTGTCGAGCTTGGCAGCATATTTCAAGAGCTCGCTCACATGGTTAAGGAGCAGGAGGAGCAGATTGAAAGGTTTGGAGATCTATTATATGTATCTTCATTTTCTCTACATTGTGCATAAGCACGCACAAAATTAGAGCTGTTTTTAGTTTCTGGACACTGTTGTAAAACCAAACCAAGTCGTCTAGCCAATCACAATGTCCGAAAGTACTACACTTAGCCAATCAAAACTCGAAGTAAAAGCGTGCAGCTGCTGCCAAGCGCGGGAAAACTGACAACTAGCGCTAAGCGCGGGAAATCAGACAACGTGGTGCTAAGCGCGGGAGAACAGTTTCGCCAAGCACGGGAAGAACAGGCAGCTAGTGCCGAGCGCTGGAAAACGGATAACCAGTGTCGAACGCGAGAAAACATGCAACCCGTGGCTCAGTTACGCGAGAAGACAAGCAACCAGTACCAGCGCGGGAAACTGCCAATTTCAGCACCCAGCAAACGCAAAGCAAAGCAAATGCCATTGTAGCTTACAACTATTTCTGCTTTGAAAACCACCTGAAATATCGATACTTCTAATGCGCCATTATTATTATGTCGTTCTGTGTTTAGGATCGACGCCAACGTGGAAGCAACTGAACTGAATGTGGAAGCAGCACACGGTGAACTGTTGAAGTATTTCCAATCAGTCACGTCCAACAGATGGTTAATTATCAAAATATTCTGTGTTCTCATTGTCTTTTTTATCATCTTCGTGGTCTTCATGGCTTAAATCAGTAGCAGAAGAGTCGTACGCGTATCTGGTAATAAACCTCTCCCGTTACAAGCCGTGCTTTTACGAAGTGTTTGATTTATTTTTTCACAACTCTGTTTAATGGGTTCTGTTTGATGTAACCAATCAGTAACATGCAATTAAGGGTGGAGCTGACACGGCCACATGCACTGGCGGGAAATTTGAGATTTACCATGGAAACTCCACTCCCACATTTTCATTGGTCAAAACAAACGGAACCCAACCAAAAAATCGAAAATTAATCAAAAACTTCTTCGCGTAGCAACAGCACGAAGTGCACCACTCTGGGGAACTCTGCTACAGCAACTCGGATAGTAGAAATATTGTATGATCACTGTAAATTGTGTTTTTTTAGTATTATAGAAGGAGGTTAGCGAGTAGGAAATTGTTAACGTAGTCTTAAGACAAAAACACTTTTAGCCACGGTTATCGCGATGTTTTGAAGTCAGAGGTACCAACTCCTCCAGGTAGACTGAAAAACCCGATATTTTATGATTATCCTGAAGAGAAAGGATACCTAAACAACACAACACATCGCATGATACATCTGCCTGCAATACGTGATCAACTTTTTTGTGTGAAAATGTTTTGTTCACGTGGAACAGATCAGTGTACCACGTGATGCAAGCAGTTATGCGACGTTGAGTTGCTGTCATGTGAGCACTGTTTTTAGTCTAGAGTATACGGAAAACAATGATCTTCTTTTGCTTATCTTCCCAAGTTAGCTCTCTGTAGAAAATATGTCGCTGTAGAGTTTGTTTCCAAACAGAAGCGATCAAATCGTTCAATATGACCTTCATTGAGAGGCATTCCGTCGTCTTTGTGCAAACCTTATAATATCAAGAATCGTTGTGCATGCATTGAGCATTGTGCATACATTAATTGTGCATTATTGTTTAAACATACTGTAACTAGTAGTTTTCTTCTCTGGTAACATATACAGGAGGGATGTTATTTAACTTACATGTGGCTCGTTTATTTTAAAGTTTACGGAAGGAAAGCTCAAAGGATTGGACAAAGCTCCAACTGATTGACCAGATTGCTCATTGATGAAAAAAGCCCGAATTTTAGCACGAGATTACCAACCTGGTAGGAGTTACCGGGTTGGGTGTATTAGTTTGATTTTGTATTACCGCATAAACCAAACTATTGTTTCCATGAAAAATGTAACCATAGTTAATAGATTTCAGATTCAGATTCAGATTTTTATTATTTCACACTATTTACAGATAATACAGGGGAATGGTTATGAAGCTTGACAAAGTTCTTTGTTCTATGTTTTTGTTCGCTTTTTTCCCTTGAGTGTGTACAAAATGGGGCGAAAAACGCATTTCCAGGGTCTTCCTCTCCCCCCCCCCCCCCCCCCCCCCCCCGCCAAGAGGGCAGGAGAGAGAGACCCTGGGAACGAGGTTAAATAGCTGCCTAATTGTTCAATAGAAAAGTTTTGGTTATGGAATACATGCATAGTTTATTGTGCACGGTCGTGGACCTTCCAACATCAGCTTGTTTGAAGTTTGCCGGGATTCACAACCAATCCCCTTTATTAGCCATGGTGTAACAATACTTCCGAAGCTTGAGATATTAATTGACATAAATGTAGTACTGTTGTCATAGCACATTGAGAGCATCCGAAGAAGTGCCGTCAATGCCAGAGAGAGAAAGAGAGAAATATTCAAGGGTCGGGTGGGATATGAAAACCTTGTTACGAGGGAGGAGGGGGGAGGGGTGTACGATTAGACATGGCATGATCATCAATTTATTTTCTCACTGCAACAGCTAGGGCTGTAATTGTAATGGTTTGACATGTCTTGGAATAAATCGTGTTCACATCTCAAAGTGTGTTGCTTTGGACTAACTGAGTAACAAACTACTTTGTTAGAGGAAATTTGAGAACGATCCTTATTTTTATGCACATGAAAAAGTCCCAAAATGTTCCTTATTTCCATCAAAATTGCATAAATTGCCCCAGCTACTGGTACAGATCATTGTCGATCGGCAACTTTACGACCTAATTTGATATTCTAGCGAGTTTTAAAAGAACAATCCGCGAACTGATCTGACTCAAATTAGGCCAGATTATAGTACAAGGACTGTTCTTTCGAGGACCGGGAGCTCTTACTAAAGCGAGTCGGGGAAATATATATCTCTAGGCTACATTCCAGAGGCGGTAATAGCCTGCGTAGCTTGCGGGGTTTCGCGAGCGAGTGCTCTTTTAGCGGGCTCATGTCTTGGTCTTGGACGCCAAGCAGCGAGTTCCGCCGCACGCTGACGCAGGCTTCGCCCGCGCGAGAGAAAAATTCACTCGCGCCCGCTAATACCGCCAGCTGCGCGGGCTAACGCGGTAACCGACTCTTGGATGTGGAAGTTGCACGCCTTGTGTAAATATCCGTATTCTTTTCACGAGTCAAAAACTTAACTCATAGAACTGCTCTCGCACGCTTCAAATCGTCCAAAAAACTACATAACAACAAACTTAAACATTGCGAAAATATTTCTTTATTCACTTTTTTGCAAATGCACAGCAGCAAAAGCCGATTTTAGGAAGCTTAAATATTTGTAATAGCGATCAGTGAGAAAATTTGAATATTTATATGGAGCATGCTGTGACCTCAGCAACATAGGATGGTAAGCTTGTCATCAGTGTAATGGAACTATGCATAGAAGAAAAAACTATACGCTTCAAATAATTGCACCTCAAAACTGATTCAAAATATTCTTGGGACTGACCACAAACAGTAGGCTTGAATCGACATTCAAGCTTTCGCTTGTTTGTAAGATGAAAATACCGTATTTTCTCAATTAAACGCCGGACCCCAATTAAACGCCGGCCTCGTATAAACGCCGGGTAAAAGTGGTTGCTTTTTAAATAAACGCCGGCGGGTCGTTTAATGGCGGCCCCGGCGTTTATTTGCCTTCAAACCAACAAGTTGATTTTTCCCATATTAAATAGTACTACTTCGACATACGAGTACGCTATGGTATTTTGACAATCTTAATAAACGCTTATACGGAACTTAAAACTTTGTACCCATAATTGCCCATATTTTTTTCGACATTCTTTGCGTTCTGTTTACCGCATATCCTGATTGCAACATTCATATGCTGTATATAATGCTGTAGTTTTTGGTAATAATCATCCTGAAAGCTTCAGGGACAGTTTGCCAGGTGCGGTAGGAAGGGAAAACTCGTTTCGCGTTGACATAATGCCTACGTCTTGGAGGATGGGTGATAATAAATCAATCTGAAAAAAAGGACAGAAAATTGCACTTCATAAATAAACGCCGGGCCCCGATTAAACGCCGGCTTCAAATAAACGCCGGGTCACAAGACCAATTTTGAAATAAACGCCGGGGGCGTATAATTGAGAAAATACGGTATTCGCATTCCGAATTATTTTTCTTTTGCGCCGAGCGTGAAAACTGAAGTCATTTAAGAAAAAAAAAACACAAGTTGGCCATAAAAAATTGGCCCTTTTATTGGCTTTGATCGTGAAAGACAATTTTTTCCAGTGAAGTGAGCTACGTGTCTAGAATAAAATTAAGTCCTAACCCAGAAGCAGATGTCCTTTCCTCGTATTGTCTTAAAAAGCGTTCCATTGTCTTTGAGGAAACAACTTCGTTTTTGAAACGACATGCAATTTGTCGTGTTTGGCGGAAGACGTACTTATTTATGAGATTAAATTATCGTCCTTGTTGTGATGTTCATTTTTAAAATCCTTGTCGCGCTGTTGTTTGGTGATATAGACTGCTGTCGAACCATATTCGTTTGAACATGTTTCGTTGGTAGAAGACTATGTCCTCGCCGTTCCAAAAAGCTTAAGTTTTCGGGCAGCTTGTTTCCTTTACTTATATTTTAGAAAAAGAGGGGGGGGGGGGGGGGGGGAGGGGGAGTAGTGGCTTTATTAAGGGTTTGTTCTGTGTTACATTATACGTTATAAACTGTACTACGATCAGGCGTTCTGTCTTCCAAAAAAAGTCACAAAATCGCGAATTTCAATCCCCTACAGAAATCCTTCACACGTTCCATCGACAATACATCTGCCCACTACCCCCCCCCCCCCCCCCCCCCCCCCCCCCCAGCGCCGCACTTGAGGGCAAGCGCTTGGTATTCAAACATGCAGTATTTGTCTTCATTCTTACAATAGCCATGGTGTCAAGTCGAATTCGTATAAAGTTCCGCTTAGCTCTTTGTTGACCCATTTATTGTCTGGTCACCTGAATGATTATTGTACGAATCACCATTGTTTTTTTTTTCCTATTGTCGGCTGGTATATCTTAAACGGAAGAAATATCAAATGTTCCGCTTTTACTTAAGCCTGCGATAACTTTCTCAGACTTAAGTTTACTTGGAAGATTGCTGTTTCTTTGACAAGGGCGTTTATCGAGACTGGACAGGAAAAAATCTTTCTGCCATCGATTAGACAAGAACGAAGCTTTCTGAAAATCCGCAATTGAACTCTACATATTGATCACTGCAAGAGGCTGTCAATTCAACCACGATAAAAGGTAAATTAAATGTTTCGTTTTTTCACTAAGCCTTCAGTTGCGTATAATACTTGCACACGAACCAATTTTTCTAAATGATACTTTTATTAACTACATATCTCTATCTAGTGGCTTTTAAATTAAGTAAGTCGACCTCACTGCGAATTATAACGAAAACGATTAATGGATTATTAAGTACAGTATATAATTTAAATGGTCAAAGTGCTCGGCAATATTTTAGCGCATTCGAGTTTCATTTTTTCATTAGAGGTGTTAATTTCGACACAAAATGTATTTTACTGACAAGGTAAATTTACACGTGAAGTATAAACGCTGAACTTTCACCAAAACAAACTCACTAATTAACATTACGCTAATCAATGGCCTTTTTTTCATTTTTTTTTCCTGCCACAGGAACATATCACAAAGGAATCTCTGGGAGAGCCGTTTACTTTTTCGTCTCAAATAAGAAGATCGAAAACTCCTTCAAGGTACCAATTAGTCAGAAAATATTTACCTAACAAGTCTGGCGAAAGAAAAAAACTGATTATCATTTTCACTTGGGCTCACACTAGTTTTTAATGGCTTTAAATAAAGACAAATTGATGAAAATGCATTTTTTTAATTTTCAACGGACGCCGTCTTTTGTGCGCCACAAAATTTTCAGAAGTAAATGCGTTAAAAATACGACGATCATTACGGAGAACTGGATAAAAATTATAAAAATATTTCGAAATCGGTGATATGTAGTATCTTGTCCTATTCATTTTAATTTGCCATTCCCGTTCTGCAAGGTTATATTTTCGTGCACATGCTCCACTAGATTCTTCCTTATCATTGTCAACCAAGTTGTATTGTTTTTAAAAAGGTAGTATTGTTGTTGTTGTTGTTGTTTTTTTAAATCTTGCAATGTACTTTCCTCGCATTTTCTTTCTTCAAAAACTTAAAGATGCCCTGGCAACCGAGTTAATAATTGGTGGGTTTTCTTTTTCAGTTTCCTGGACAAATTTGCCATGATAAGCGAAGGCAAGACCTTCGCTGAAATGTTGCTTAACACGACATAAATCTTAAGTGCCCCCGACAGTGAAATAAAAAAAACAGTCATTGAAGTGGCAAAACATTTTCATTGGGCTAACCTAAAACAAAGATGTACTTAATAGAACAGCTAGCTGGCTAGCTTTTACTTTAAGGACAATTTTTAATTAGTCAATTTATGCTTTATCTTTCTTTATTGCGGCAGTCCTGAAAGGCGATAAACTCCTTTATCTAAACTATATGGTTGTGTGTGAGGTGCCGGCAAAGGGTACGGTGTTTGAGCCGTTTGGTCTGAAATAAGGTATAGACTTTGACCACTTTGGTCGTTTTAAAGCTCGGCCTTCTCAAATATAATGTTTACGCAAAGTAGGGCAGTTGATGGCCTATAACTGGGCAAGCCACAGGCGCACCACACACCCAACCCAAATAATCGGGGGGGGGGGGGGGGGGGGTGGGGGGGGAGGTACCCTCTCCCGCCTTCCAAACAGATGCTTGAATGAATGCACAATGGTTACGACTGAATTACGTGTTACTTCTCTTGACAGCAAAACTCTTGAATTGAAGTGCAACCTACACAGTGAACATGGAATCTACACCCTTTGAATCGACGCCACTTGATGCCGAGCCCACGCAGCATTCGGCGGACATTGAGAGTTTTAATGTGTCCATCCAGATGATTGTCAACGTCGTTTTTATCATTCTCGGTGTCCCAGGGAACATCCTGGCAATATTTTTCGTCTGGAAGAAAAGCGACGGCTCTCTGTCACCGATCTTGCCGTTCCTAATCAATCTAGCAGCAGCAGACTTGCTGGTCCTTACCGTTTACATCCCATTTTACATCGCCTATGAGGCTACTGATTTTGAATGGCCGTTTGGCACCTTCCTCTGCAAGGCCGTCTTCTCTCTAACGCATATTTGCATGTACGCATCGCTAGCGACGTTGACAGCCATAGCCGTAGAGAGATACTTAATAATGTTTCGTTACGGGATCAGGAAAAAAACTGTTAAGTATGTAATCGTTATCATTTGGGTTGTAGCTATTTTTCTCTGCATTCCTCAACTGATCTATCTCAAGACGGTTAAAATTGATTTCTTGGAAGATTTTGAAGAAGAAGAGTTTTCCCAAGGGGAGGTGATGGATCAAGGGGACGCCAGATACATCTGCATAATCGAATGGCCACACCCAAATTTGGAGAAAATCCTTCAGCCTGTCGACGCGGTCATTTTGTACCTCATTCCTTTATCTTTTGCTTTTATAATTTATGCCAAAATCATCAACAAACTGCGCGCAATCGATCAGAAACGTCTACCCCCCGCGCGTTTAGTTTTCGTGCAGAAGCGTAGGAGCGCCGTTCGCAAGATGGTCACCGTTATCGTGATCTTCGCGTTGTGTCACCTTCTAATTCATGTATTTCACCTCCTTCGAGTGTTCTTCGTCGAATCCTGGATAGTTCTCGTGACGGAGTACCCGTGGTTTTTCTCGCTAGCTGTCAATCTAGTGCTCGCGACGCACGTACTGAACCCACTGGTGTACGGTTCGCTTCATCATTGCTTCGCGTGTGGCGCACAATTTCTAGATTACGTGTCTATGGATTGCCGATGCCGTTTCAAGTCTGCCGAGGGCCGCTCTCTTCTTATTCGTAGAAGCAACACTCAACAAACGCCTCTTAAAAACAGGCAAAGCTCTGTGTAAAGTAAACAGCATTTTATTACAGAGATCTGTAAGAGATTTTACTTCGAACTGTAAGGAATAATCGTTCTAGGGCAACTATCGGCAAAAGAATTCCGAGAATGTATAACTTATAACTGTGACAAATATGAAAGCAATAATTTGAATATTGATCGAGATATTTTCTTTTTATAAAAGTGTCGGTCAGTGTTACAACTATTAAATCTCCGGCATCGTTTGAAATAGATTTCGGCACATTTCTTTTTAAAAGATGACTAATTCTCATTTTCTTGAAGGGGCTTTGTCACGGATTTTACTAGTAACAGATTTATGAACAGCCAAAATTCATATTTTTGGCGCAGGAAACCTAAAAATAATGGGCCATTTTTATTACCAGTTGCTAAATCAGAGCACTGAAACTGTTAACAAGCGTCTTTGGCTTCGGATGGCTTGGATGGAAATGAATTGCAACTTGAAAAATTAAAGCTAATCTTTTCAAGTTGTTTCCGAGCGTCTTCAAAAAATCAATATTTATAGCCTTTGTTCGATTTCTACCCACAATTTAACGTAATATCTTCCTTTAGATGTTGAAAGGTTATGCTTTTCATGGGTTTAGTTGCCTACCACTAATTTCAGAACAGTTTAGGTCAAAAATCAGCCAAATCCCTGTGACGTACTCCTTTAATGATATTCATTTTCGATTCCGAGACGTAAACATCTACGTCAACGCAAACATCTCCGGCTTTTTGGGAACAAGTTTTCGTGCAAACTCAATCTCTCTCGAACGATTGACGCACGTCAGTATTTACAACAGCGTATCGCATGGAATTTTTACTTAACTTCAGTCAATCCTCGAACTCAGATTCCACTTAACTCCATAAGGAGTAACAAAGCTGTCTTGAAACTTGGCATCTGAGCTTGCGTTTACGAAGTGTTTTTAGATTGCACGCAGGAGTATTTCAACCACTAAATGAGCGTACTACAGCTGCGTTTTGAGAATAAAGTACCGAAGATACTGAATCAAATAAAGTTAGTGAAAAAAAAAATGATAAGAAAGCTGATAACTAAGAGCCTAACTTATTTCAATCGAAAGTACGATCTCGCACGGAATACTGAGTATTGTATCTGCATACACGAGCGAAAATGAAACAATGTCGTGTACTATTTTTTGATATTGTACGCTTGAGGGTTTTTTTTATTTAATGATAATTTCTCCGGAGTAGGTAGCTCGCGTCGAAAAAATAAGTCAATTACGAAAATGCTGATATTCCAATGAGGTAGACTCGGCATTTATACGAATATTTTCGGCAATTTTCGTCGAATGTTCGGCGTGCGAGTTTCAAGGTCAAATTAAAAAAAAAACTGGAGAAATTTCTAAGCATCGCTGTCGATCGAAAAGAAAGAAACCTCTAATACAAGAACAAATAAAAGAAAAACTAATAAATTATTTAATCAAGGCTTTTATATGATGTGGCTAAAAATTACGTTTACTTATTTGATAACAACGAATCTTATAGCGCGAAATATTCCTTATATGTAAGCTGATATTAAATCTGAAAAATTTCATTTCAATTTGTTATAAGGAGCCATAAATTATGGAAATAACTTTATTGTAGGCTTACAGTAAAAGCCTGTTTTGAAGCAACTGTAAAAATAATTATTTAGTGTAAAATAATAGTCTTTCATTAAGTATTATTGTCAAACGTATTTGGTAATTTCAAGGCGGAAACAACTCTAAGTATATACATAAGCATAAGGGGACAGACATTCCTGGAAACGTAACGGAAATGTGCTGAAACAAAAGTAGCTGGAAAATAAAAATAAAAGGGGAATACAAGTATAGTAAAAATTTAAAAGTATTGAAAAGCATTGTAAAATCAGAATTGTAACTGTAATGGGTGACCTTAATACTTTTTAAGCATACTAAAAGAAATAATACCAGCAGGTATAGCAGACTTTATGGGTGTGGTCGAAATTCCTGCAGGAGAATACTTGCGGGACCGTCTGCGGGACGATCTGCTGTATGTACATAATGTAAATAGACTAAAAGTAATTTTAAATTCAGAAATACGGTAGCTAAAGAAAACTGATGTTGTCTGATTTAGAAGGTTTCAGTAAAGGCATGAAGGTCCTTTATAAACGACTAGTTTGTGTAACAGTCCTTGTCAGGCGTTGTATGTAGGCTCCATACTGTAAAATTCCAGAAATAAATCCTGAGCTTCTATTTGCTCGACGTCCTTTTTTAGTGGGCTTATTTTCGGGTAGGGTTTACATACTGTGATGTGAGGGGAGGGTCGGATCCAGGGGGAAGAGAGCAGGATCTAGGGGGCGGTTGCAGGGGTGCGCACCCCCCCTCCCCCCCACCACCACCCCGAGATGACCGGGTTGCTTTCTAATACAACTACAATTCAAAAAAATCTATGTGCACCCCCTCCTAAGAAATTTCCTTGATCCGGGAGGCGGGGGAGGGGGACTCTTTTGGAAATTTGTGTTTCATAATTCTTTGGGTTTCTATTTGGACGGAATATACTGTATCTGAAAGTTGCTGGTGCATACAACAATCCTACATGGTAAGAGTCTCTAAAAATATAACGATGTGAAATCCAAACGAGACCTACGGCCGTGAAACAAACATTACAAGTCTCTGAGCAAGTTCTATAATTGGGGTTTATATCCGGAAAAGGTCTAATTTTTTAGAGGTATAACTGAAGATAAACCGATGAGCCGAGTATATTTGGGAAGGCTTATTCAGAACGATTTTTTGGACTGAAGCGGTGGGGCTGGGTGGGGGAACTGAATTTTGCAGTATTTCCATATTGAGCAGTCCAGTTATGTTCAAAGCCGGCCGCGGTACAGCCTCGTCCCCAGGCTTCGCTCCCTTTTCGCGCGTGGTGCACTTTGCGTTATGGAATTGGTAATTCGCGGATCGCTTGGTGTTGTGGGACTGTTTCCTAACCACCTACCCCCGCGCCCCCTGTTTTCCCGCCTTACCGCGTCAACTGAAAACCGACCGGCGCCTGGGGACGAGGCAGGGGCGCGTTATTTGTGGTGAGGAGTTCTTGGGAAAGGCATTATGCATTTTGCTCATACATTACCTCTCTCTACTCAGGAGTAAAAGATAGTACCCACAAATTATTTAGGGCAACCGTACCGAATGTTTGGGGCGAGGTGGAAGGTGGCGTTAGGGGTATTAGCATCGTGTCCAGCGGGTGAAGCAAAATCCCTTGACACTAATCCCTAATCGCTAATTGCAGGTATCGATGAACTTTCAAGGCCAAGATATTCAAAGACTTGCATGATACTGCAAACAACACAAACTATGCTATCCACTGGATTGCGATTTATCCAATGGATGGCGTTATCCATCCATTGAGCAACCGGATGCTGATTCCTTCGATTAATAGGATTGGAACGGACTATACCCGCATGTTTTACGTTCTTTTGTGAAAACCTTACCTTCCCTAAGGAATCGCACAAAAAATCGCCTTTGAAAAACTGGTCAAATCAAAGACAGAGGCCAAGACCCCGTTCATTTTTATAGCCCACCTCTGTAACCTTTGAACGAGAATTTGTTTTCAATGTGACTAAGGTAGCTGTTGGAGTGTCTGGATGAAGCATGAAATTCTCCGTGCTAAGGTTGAAGACATGTATGTAAAACAATGAGTAGAACAAGAACCAGACGCTATTGTGAAGACGTTTCCCTTTGAGAGAAGACTGAATTCGCTCGTGCCAGGCTAGGTCAAATAAATGCTCTAATGTCTTGCATGAACAAAAATTGAAAACAAAAATATGGTAATTTTTTTCTCCTCTTTCGTATTGCGCTCCTTCTCTCTCTCTCTAGGGAGGACGACAGACGACCCTGGAAACGAGTTAGTTTCATGTCTTGTTCCTCTTTGAACCCATATTGATGACGTGTTAGGTGTGTCTTGAGCACTTTGCTTGCACCAATCAGAATACTGTTTATATTGCTCTTAGAATATAAATATATACTTTGTTTACCAAAAAGAAACATCAAATATTAATAAATTTATACCTTGCCCAAAGTTACAGGCATATTTCTCATGATCGTAGCGAATTTTATGTTGAAACCTTTTCAGTCACTAAAGATTGTTCTTAGTTTTTGGAATAAAATAATAAAATTTGTCGTCATCAAAAGCCAGTCACGAGAATTCATAATTACGCTGTCATGCTTCATAAGTTTTCAACTTGACGCTCGACGACCACGCGGCCTTCCGTTGTGCAACAGTTTAAAAGTTAGCAAAACAACTTTGCAAACATTTCACTAACCGTTAGTTTAATCATTTGAAACTTGAAATGGGTTCCAAAATATAAGTTAGACTAAAACGTCTGTCGTGTCGACGTCAAAGACGCTTACTCATGCGGGAAATGATCATTCAAACCAGCAGTGCTGAATCATTTTCAATGAATAATTTATTATCTTCTTCAATATTCTTTTCCCACGCATAATGATATAAAACAGCGAGGCAAATGTCATGGAAAGCATTCAAACGCACTTGAAGCCAAACTGGTTTGTGGCCGTCATATCATTGAACTGGCTTTTTTGACAAAGCATTTAACAAAAGGGTTCAGAAACAATTTATACCGCTAGCTTTAATAACAAGGCTGTTTTGTTTCATCTAATGACGAATTGACAAGGCTGTTGTAAACAGGGTTTGTAAACAGGTGCACCCGGCAAGTTAAACAGCCACCGAGGGCAGTCCGCCCGCTGAGTTTCATCAATTGGGGACCTGTTATCGTTTAAGAACAGGTGTATTCCAAGAGATGTGAAGCTTTAGACTCGCGGTGGGCTTCTATTTTTGAGTTTATTACGACAACTGTTTGCAGGCAACAAATATTCGCATTGTGACTTTGCGAGATATTTGGTTTTCTAATTACTTAATTACGACGTTGGCTTGATCATCGCAATGGAGCTAAAGAACGAAACTTCATCAACGGTTCCTTTCACAGCCAGCATTGACAACTCTATGACAGAAATCATTGTAGACAAGCTTCCTCACTCGGTTCACATCTTCGCGTTTGGATCATATGTGACGCTCCTTGTGCTCGCTTTCGTCGTCGACACAGTCATTTTGTTTGTATTCTTTCGAGTGAAAGAACTGCGAAATGTGACTAACAATTTACTTTGCAACATGGTTGCGGCGGACTTGCTGTTTGCGTTGCAAACTCCTTTGGAAGGGTTAGCAATCAAGGAAGATACCTGGACGGCGGGAGATGGCTTCTGCAAGATTCACAGGTTTCTACTGCATACATTTTATGGCGTTGTCATAATAAGCCTCACGATTGTTAGTATTGAAAGGTACTTTGCAATATGCTTACCCATGCGGTTCAAGAGTCTTGAAATCAAGATCAAGTCCTGGATACTGATTCTCGCGTCCTGGATTGCAGCCTGCATTTTGGCTCTACCGCAAATTTTCGTGAGCTCAACTGTCACGTCGTACCATCGACAAATCTGTGTGGAAGAACGCCCCGATGACTACCTAGTAGTTTTTCTCTGTTATCATGTGCCAATGTTTATTTTCTTATACGTTATACCGCTTGTAATTCTGACCGTTACGTATGCACGGGTTTCGAGGAAACTGTACAACGTTGTGCAGAGATTTCGCTCGCGATCACGATTTGACATTTGCGGTGCCATCCGGATGCGAAGAAACATCATACGAATGCTTTTAGTCGTTGTCGTAGTATTTGTGGTGTGTTTAACTCCTCTTACAGTTCTGGAACTGCTACATGTGACACCTGTAATGAACCAATACGACCCTTTTGGCATACTCGTTGTTTCTGTGGAAATGTTAGCCTTTTCGCATGCGCTGTTCAATCCTCTAGTGTGTTCGTTTATGAGCAAAGAATTCAGGAAGGCTGCGAAACAAGCTTTTCGCTGTTCTCGTAGCCTCAAGGGACGTTATTGCATGTTCAACCGCAAGGAAAAGGACAATAAATGCAAGCTGGAGCAAGTGAGGCAGAACCAAGCCATTGGCGCAGGAAATGAGAAGAAATTGTGGTTGAAAAATCAAAGCCGCGACGAACCTGGTGATGACTTGAAAAAAGACGGAATCCTGAACAAAGGATTTGTACTTACGCTACGTCATGTAGAACGGGCAGACAGTTCTGTAACTGAAATGACTGAGGTACCTAAGGAGGACGAACAAAACGCTAGCTAGAAAGATAGAGACAATCCATTGAAGAATATATGCTAGTTCTGGTTCCTGCCGCAGAAAGCGGTAGTTTGTCTTGCTATTTGCCGGAAATTTATACGCGTTCAAGTAAATGGCGTCACAGAATGATTTTTAACTTTAACGTTCATTTTTTGGCTCTTATGTTTGTATATTTTTCCTTTTTAATAACAATAATCATAGGTCTACGAGAGGTCCTACCCATTATGTTGACGGTAAAAATAAAACATGAAAATGTAATTTGTATTGATATACGAGGCTTACGTATTTGTTAGTTACACGTCGAGTTGTAGCTCCGTAGCTTACTTATCAGGGCACTTGCAATTGGGTTTTAGTTTCATGTTATAGAAACAAGAGGTAAGCTACCAGCGGATGGTAAACACATCTCAACCGAGCTCGAGGGCCGTACTCGGAAAACAGTACTGATCGGCCCCGGAGATCTTGGCGGTACGGACCTCGCTCCGTACCGCCAAGACGGGGTTGATACGGGATTTGTTTCACGACTGAAAAAGATTCTTATACTGTAGATATAAGAGGAAAGCGGAATTATTCTGGCCAGACCCCACCCGCTGTCTCGGTCGGAAAAGAATTTCCTAACGTTGTTTTACATAAAAATAAGAGTACAAAAGGGGTTTTTTGTGCGAATCAAGTGAATTTTTTTTTTTTTTTTTTTTACTTTTGTGACCCACACATACGTTGCGTAGGTTCGCGCGGGATCATTCGGGACAATACCTGGTTTTTCCAATACTAGAAAATATTGGACCGACAAATGGAGCAATCCGATTGCTTGATTTTTATTAGTCCTCAGGCTACCTCCGTGGTGTAATAAGGGATAAAAAAAATTCCAAAAAAACACTAAACTGTTGACGTGTTTACGATTTGTTAACCTCGTTTATTTCAACCATCTTAACATGAAACAGGTTCTGTGTTTTTCTGTGTCGTATGTTACTTTAACGGTTTTATATAGCTTTGTATCTTCGCCTCTGGTTCATTCCTTTAGTCTTTTAATTCATCACATGGAATCTGCCTGACTGCTCGGCACACATCTCGTTGGATCTTCTCGAACTAAAATAAGACAAATAAAATATCAGCATGTTACTGAAATAAAGGGTTCTGGATTTGAAATCTGGAGGTCCTCGGTTTAAATCCTTTACCTTCCACTATCAAGAAGTGTTCTCGGAAGTCCCGAGTTTAACTGTGAATAGCCAACCAGTCAAGCTTCCACAACTGGGAGGCGTGTTGGCCTAACGGTTAGCGCGCTGGACTCCGGATCGAACGGTCCAGGTTCGAGCCTTGACCAGGGTCATAGGGTTGCGTTCTTTGGCAAGACACTTTGCTCTCATAGTGCCTCTCTCACCTCAGGTGTAAAGGAAGTACTGGCGAAATAATGTTGGGGAAACCCCAGCGATGGGCTAACATCCCATCCAGGGGGAGTAGAAACACTCCTAGTCGCCGCAGAAGCGGGTGAAAGCTCAAACACAGACTTTACATAAGTCAAGCTCCCCCAGTGGAGGTTCCAAAAAAGGTTTCTTTTAATTTATATTTATAATATTTGTTTGTTTGTATAAATAATTGTTTTTATTATCCAACTCTGCTTCATGGAGTACAAATAACGCGCGAAAAACGAGACTCTACGTGACCGGTTTAACAGGTTCAGTGTAGTCCTCTTATTCCTCCTGACCGCGTGGAAGATTAGAAAAGAAAACGTTGGATAAAAATTTACTTATGAGACATTTTAGTGTGTAGTATCGCTGTATATTCTCAGTACTCGTCATTGGTATTTTGACTTGCCCTTCGGGCTCGCCAAAATGCTACAAGACTACGTGAATTCAAACTTAGACGAGTATTACCGTACCTCTCGCTTCCTTCCTATTGGAGCTTGCAGAATGGGTCCACGGGCAATGGCTGAAGTCTACGGATGGAGGAAGATATACAGCTATTTCAATTAACGTTGTCGGATTAAAGCTTCAAGCCTACGAGTCAACACCGAATGGTGCCATGGGTATTTACTGGAATTTGCAAATCAGCGTAAAGGAAATCTACAAGTTTGTCTTTTTGCACGTGGAGTATTTGTTATCCTTTCCGTGAAACCTTTCTTGTATCTTTTCTTTCGCTGTTATGTGGTTCGGATCATTCTTTTTAAATGGAAATGCGGCGAAAAAGGGTCTTTTCTTCACATGTCTGAAGAGAAAGGAAAAGCAAAACGTCTCGTTTCCTATATCGCTATATCTCATTAGTATTCAGCACGCGTGGAACACTCTACCTTCGCCCATACCACCTTTCGGTCTTGTCTTTAAGCTTTAAGCTTCAATCCGACAATGTTAATTGAAATAGCTGTATGTAGGTATGTAACCACTGAGCAGTACTTTAATTTCCTTTGTTTTCTTTTCTTTTTTAGTATTCCGTAAAATGAAGCTTACAGGACAATCTTAAAAAAAGGCTACTGAACCTCTGCATTAGGACAAAACCTTGTGAAACTTTAATAACTATTTAACAAATGGTGAACGGCTCAGCGTGTACTATTGAGTGATAGTTGCACTTGGGAGGTTGCTAAGCACGAAAGAAGCGTAAGAGTCTCACGAGGTGATAGCCGAGTGCGACTCTTACGCTTCTTGAGTGCTTAGCAATCCCCCCAAGTGCAACTATAACTCAATAGTACATGCTGAGCCGTTTACCATTTGTTTTTTAGCATAATCAAAAGAGAACAGCTCTTAATTTTGCTCAGAAATAGCAGGGGGATGACGTGTGTGCTGTCATCTGATCACGCTATGGCGTGTACAAGTCTGATTATTTGCAAGTTATTTTCTTTCAAAACAAAATTGTTTTGCTGAATAAGTGTTTCTTCCTCTCAATGTGAATTGTAAAACCTTTTACGTTATCTTCAGCTGTCTTTATTTGTACCTTAATTTCTTTCAGTATTAAGACAAAAACCTTCGCAAACTATGAGGTCAAAAAATATAGTAGCGTACAAAGTGATGCTTCCGCCTTTGAGCGCGAGCTAGCTTTCGTCACCATTCACCTATGGGCAATGTTGTGGAAACCCCCTGCGATGGGTTAGCATCCCATCCAGGGGAGGGGTGGAGTAGAAATACTCCTAGTCGCTGCGGAAAGGGGCGAAAGCTCCGGCCTGATGGGCCACTAGGCTCAAACACAGACTTTACATAAGTCAAGCTCTCCCCAGTTGAGGTTCTTTTGCTATCATCCAACTCTACTTCATGGAGTACAGATAACGCTCGAAAAACGAGACTCCACGTGGCCGGTTTAACAGGTTCCGTGTAGTCCTCCTGACCGCGTGGAAAATTAGAAAACGGCGCAAAGTCAGAATTTTGAGAAAAGAAAACGTCGGATAAAAAATCACTTATTAGACATTTTAGTGTGTAGTATCGCTGTACATTTTTACTCGTCATTGGCTTTTTGACTCGCCCTTCGGGCTCGCCAAAATGCTAAAAGACTCGTAAAATATACAGCGATACTATACACCAACATTTCTGATAAGGCATATCTGTTATCATATATCATTTAAGTAAATAGAGTTGCATAGTATTGAAATACGCATACAATATTTTTTTGTTCTAAAAAGTACAAGCGGCATTTTACAAATACTAGGGTAAAAATAAAATGAAAAATACGTGAATTCAAACTTAGACGAGTATTACCCTACCTCTCGCTTCCTTCCTATTGGAGCTTGCAGAATGGGTCCACGGGCAATGGCTGAAGTCTACGGATGGAGGAAGGTATATGTATGTGACCACTAAGCAGTAGTTTCCTTTGCTTTCTTTCTTTTTCAGTATTCCGTAAAATGAAACTTTCAGGACAATTTTTAAGAAAAGGCCACTGAACCTCTGCATTACGTCAAAGCCCTGAAACTTAACTATGTTCTGTTTTACATTTACTCTTAGTGCGTCTTCTAATAATGCATGTACTAGATAAGACTTAAACCAACAACATTTTCCATTTTTTTGTTTGTAGGATTCCTTAGGTTCACTAAGTGTCATAGGTTGGAATGTTGGTTATTACTTTTTTTCTGCCAATGCGCCATACCATTTCTCTTTGTACTATATAACTTGTGTCTATAATGGTCAATTTATATAATGGGCGAACTGATGAAGTAGTTCTTAATCTATTTAACCAAAAACGTGTTCTTTTTTTTGTAGGATTCTCCAGTTAAATCCAGTAAGTGTCGTGAAGAAGCTGGATGCAGTATACTTGTAAAATAAAACTACGTTAAAAATTAGCTCTAATACCTAATTATTTACTATACCTCTCTTTTCCGTCCAATGGGATACATGGGCGGTCTGTATTCACCTTCTGTAAAAGATAAAATTGAGCCAATGACAAGCCCGAGGAGAAAAATTATTTTCGCCTGCATGTTTAACTCCCGTTTCTCAGCAAGATTCTTTCTCGTCGCAAGCCATTATATAGTTTTTGGAAACCTTGTCTTTGCCGTCCTTTTAACCAATAGAAGATTATTCTGTCGAACTGTCAATCTTAAAAACGCGGCAATAGTAACTTTATCTTTTGTGTCTGGTTTGCGCGGCCTTACCGAAAGGGAGAACATTACCCTCCCGCTCAACTTGCGTGTGAGAAAGCTGTTTTTAAAACACTGGATAATTGGATCGTTTAAATTCTTTCTATATTAGTCACAACGAAAGCCCCCGTGTTTACATAAATTGATTGAGCTGGGAATTTGTAGACTGCTAATCCAGGCCGGTGTCTCGATCACACGCCGTAGGGACAGCCACAATGGCGACTCCAAGACCGAAATTCAAGAAGATAAAAGCCACGGTGATTCAATTACTGTCAGGTGATTGAGGTTAAATTCTAACAAGGCGCAGTCCATATTTTCCAGCAAAGTTATACAGAACAATGTGGTGAATTCCGGTTTCTTTTTTGAGCTTACCACCTTTTAAATGATCAGGTAACCTTGGAAATTGAATAAGGACATATACCTATTTTGTCAGTTGCTAATAATGTTGATGTCTAAAGCGAACGGGCTAAAAGAAGGGGCGCATTAAAATAGGATAATGGTGGGGGTTTATGGTGGAGCTATTTTCTTGGCCCATCATAGATATGGCGACCAAAATAAGATAAATAATCGTCTCAAGTTAAGTTGTACAACTCCTGTCTTGAAGGAGAAATATTGGGAAGAGAAAAGTTTCTTCGAAAGTTGGAAGTAGACTTTAAAGTGTTCCTTTCAGGGCACAAAGGGAAATTGAGAATTTGAACTGAAACGCTTACTTGTGTTGCAAAGAAAAGTGTCGAAATTGAGATGTCGTAAAGAATCGTTTTACCTTATCGACACTAATTTTCGCGAGTCTTAGTTTTCGAGGTTAAAAGCAAAAGTACTGCGAACTTTTATTACACGAAATTTGATACTCGCTGCTATACACTCCTGTTACTCACGCTATACTCACGTTACTCCATAGTTTTTGTAACTATATAATGTCAATAAAATCGTAGGACCTTAATATTTTTTTCTTAAATTTTAGCCTTTTATGAGTTAACTCCGCGGCGGTCGAGACAATGACCTTCAAATTCAAGGAATTTTGTCTCTGGTAGAAGACAGTTCGACTCCTGTTTTGTTATTAATTTATTATTTATGAACGCTCTCAAAAAATTCTGACCGAAGAAAATGTAATCAGAATCGGAGTAAGAAGTTGGACTTTTCCGCGTTCAAAGTTTTTCCAACATTGACGGTAAAATCTCAAAGCACTATATAGCTCTATAGCTTTCTTAACACTGATGAGGTCTTTCTTACAAACAACAAAAACATGGCTATATGATGCTGGGGAAGAACAGTTGCAATTAAGCACAGTCAAGAAACCCGATAAACTTGACACCTTTGAGTAATTTTTTTTTAATCTAACCTCACCAAGGGCCCTTTTTAACCGTTTTTGCAATGCTCTAGCTAAAACTATCAGAGTAACAAATCCAATAGCGTAAACTTATATACGTGAAGTTTGCTTGGTTTACTGTGAGGCACACCTTTATCGGCCTAAATTAAAAATGAGCAATTTTAGCCATTGGCTCCTCTTCACCAACAGCTTTTAAATGTTCACCGCTAACGAATTCCTGACATGATCACTAATACATTTAAATATTGTCACTTGAGTAAAGCAACACCTGCTCCAAATGGTGTACCACTCAGCAATTTAGTGAAATTTAGTATTTTTAGTTGTAATTATATCAAACGTGTGGGTAAAAAGCTTAAAAACAGATGGATGTCCCTTGTTTTATAATGGATTTGCTGTTCAGTACAACAATTACCGCTAGTATCAGATTACGACAAAACTTAATGAAAGGTGAAGAATGGTATGCTTGCGATTTATAATGTGTTTTTATTCTGTTTTTGTGGTTGTTCAATTTTTTATTTCAGGAATTTAGAATCTAAATGTATAGGTATAAAATAGTATAATATATTTATTCTCACAAATAAACGAGCTTTTAACTTCTTCAAATGCCCGGAAAGTGAACTAAATGGCAAATGCTTTGCTGAAAAGTCCGCATTTCCCAATTTTCAACTTACATTTTTTTATTCTCAAATAATTTACTACACGCAAAGTGTCGAACCTTTAACAGCAACTTGGAAAGTGTGCGTTTGGCTGCAGTCTACTTCAAATGTATGGTACATAGATAAGAGTATAGTATTACATATAGGCAAAGTCACGCTTGCATACATCTTACTTTATTTGAGTTTTTTAAAGGAGGTTACACAATATCTTCAAGTTATTTTCGCGGTTTGCCGAGACCTGAGGATTTTTAGAGGAGGTTACACATCATCTTCAAGTTATTATTTCTCGAACTGCTGAGATCCTGGACCCGAGTCTTCGTCTCGCAGTATCCGCTCACAGTCCAATCGTCGAGCAGCGGCACAGAGTCGTCTCTTGTATCTACCGTGTTTACATTG
Source organism: Meandrina meandrites (assembly GCA_963693305.1). Taxonomy (NCBI): domain Eukaryota; kingdom Metazoa; phylum Cnidaria; class Anthozoa; order Scleractinia; family Meandrinidae; genus Meandrina; species Meandrina meandrites. Next base: position 31,381,368 of record OY855909.1, read on the forward strand.
CTGCAATGAGACAAGGGGTGAGTTGTTAAAGGGGTTATGTCATGATATTTTAAAACTATTGCTTTCAAACTGAAGACAACCTAAAAAAAAAAGAAGAGCCAAAGAACATGGCAAATCGCGGACGCACTCTCAAATAAACAGAAAATTCAAGACTTCATAGCGGTTAATAGAACAGATAAAAGCATTAAATTAAGTTCACTCGATATAGACGGCGAATCTTTTTGATTCCGATCTTCTCCAACCGCGCCTGATGACATCTGTTTCGCTCTCTGCAAGCGATATTCATAGTGTCCTAACTCAGCTAGAGTGTTTCTCCCCAACGCTAATTCCTACGTAATAGAATGTTATTCAAAACTTACCGGCCTGCCAGAATTGGAGCAACCCATCCCGGCAATACCAAGGCTTTCTTGTATCATGAGGAAGGTAATGGAAAAGAGAAGGAGAAAACCAAAGGCCATTGCTTTGTTCATCTTGTGGAACTTCAGTAGGCTGAACGAGCGAGTTTGGTGCTTAGTTGAAGCGCCACCCGCCCTTTATACTCTTGCAACCGTTCTATGACGTATGTCTTTCCCTCAGAATATCGACCAATAAAACGCCAAATGCACAGATAATGAGGAGATTGATAAATAATTAAATTCTAATAACTCGTATAATGTATGAAGATAGGTAAAGGGAATTGATAAATCAATAGTACAGAGGCGGATCCAGGGGAGGGGTTGAGGGGGTTGTAACCACCCCACCCCCCCCCCCCCCCTCCCTTTGAGCAGCATTTTTTTTGGGTTATTTTGTTTGATTTTTCCTAAAAATAATTAACAATTATTCCATGAGCCCGCGTTGGATATGAGGTGGTAAATAGCCAACGAGGCGCGAAGCGCCGAGTTGGCTATAACCACTCGTATCCAACAAGGGCGAATGGAATAATTGTTTTATTAAATTCTTCTTTAGTATAAATCAACTGGACATTTCATTTTGATGTAAACGAAGTGATAGTATGAGGAGGCGGGAAAATTTGTGGCGCGGTGTTCACTTTTTGAGTTGAATGAAACACGCGAGGAAAGCGAGCGAGACAGTTTTCTTCTGAAGATTTTCCTCGAAAAATCTCCTCGTAAATCGTCTTTTCATCCTGGAAAATTGTGACAACAATTAAGGTTTACGGGAAGATCCGAAGCAATAGCTTTTCTGGAAATTATACGCCTTGTGCAAGACGAGCGAAGCAAGTGTTTACATATTGTACTTGTTTACGGCTCCACGGCTGTCATCAAGACTACTACATTATGCTGAAACGAAATTGCATTCAGATTCGATGAAGTTTATTGAAGTATATTAAAGGACAAGATCAAGATTGAAAGGTAACAAACTTCACTGAAGTGCTGAGCCACATTTACGTCTAACACTGAATGAAATTGTGTCAGTTTTCTGGTCTTCCCGTAATTATTTTCTGCTTTTCTTCTTCGTTTAGTCGCTCTTGTTGTACATTTACAAGTATTTTTAATTAAACATTTCGCATCAATCCTTTCAGTTTTACGTAGTTGAGTCAACTATGGCATTTTGTGGTATTTGTGTGGTTTTAGGGAAGGCACTGTCGATTATTTCTTGTATAAGCTTATAAACCTCGTCAAATTTGCCATTTTTCTGATGGAACTTTCACTTCCCGCAGGAAAATTTTTAAACTGAGCGGCACTTGCCGCACTCGTTTCCCATATAAGGTCAAACGCAGGTATAATGGCTGATAACCGAGATCTAGTGAACCAATCAGAAAGCTAGCATTGCATTATCCGAGGTTGAGAATTTAATAAGCAATAATATAAATAAGATAAATTTTAAATTTTATATCATGCCTTCACAACTCTTTTGAAGTCTCGGGATTGCTGCAAAAGGCGTTTTAGAGGGAAAAATCGGAAACATTATTTTTGGGGGGAGGGGCATGGCTCTGGACACCTTAAGAGCTCGTGCCAGAGGCACGGGGCCGTAACTCGCATTGGCGTTTAAGTCTACTACAATAGTGTACAACCCCCTTGTTGAAGACCTAAATGTAATAACTGACCTTAAATGTAATAAACTCCTAAATGTAATAACATTTGGCCTTAAATGTAATAACACCTTAGGGTGACAACATTTGGACTTAAATGAGATGGTTTATACTGACGTCATCATTGACGTCATCAAAGGCGTCATTAATCAACTCACTGTTATTGCATAAACCACGTGATCTGTTGCACCATCTGTCATCTCATTAAAAGGGTTCTTTTATCGCAACGAGTAACATGTGTTTTCGGGTTTGTCACCTGACTGATGATGTCATTGCACTCAGTTATAGCGGAGCTCTGCAGCGGCCCGAATCTAAGGGCTACAGAGCGGAACTTGGCGGCCATACTCCAGAAATATGTCAACGTTAAGATTATCGTCAGCTTATATCCTATTTGATATTTGGCATCCATGTTATGGCCAATTGACAGTTGTCAAAAAGGTATTCGCTGACCAGTATCACATGACTATTTCACGGGCTTACGTATTTTTTATTTTGACCGCTGATTAGGTAATTGTTCTCCACTGGATCGCGGGCTCAAGTCCTATTTTTAATCTGTCTATGGTCTCTAAGTTCAGATTTAAATTAAAAATAAAACGGGAAGCACTGCTTTTAGGCTTGGCTAAATCTATCAAGCATTGGAGTGATATTTTATGGTTTCATTTTCGAATGATGAGATATCCTGGGTCTCAACTGGACAAAGTTCTTATTGTAATTATGTATGAATTTATTAATTTTAGTTTATTAATTTTGAACTCAAGGCTATCAAGGATATAAAATTTATAACAGCTAACATGCATCAACGGAGGTAATTTTTTAAACAAATTATGTATTGAAACAACATCAACATTTAAACATTAACAGTTCTGTCCATTTCTTTGCAGTGAATGGTTACTCTTTTGTCTCTTTTCCTCTTCAGCTTTGTCAAAAAGTCAGTATTTGTTACTTTTCTCTAGACACAACTAACACTAACAAAAAAAGTAAAAAGTTTGTAACGATACAACATCAGTGTTTAAACATTAACAGTTCTGTTGACTTCTTTTCATTGAAGCTTGTTTTTTTAGCCGGTTTTTTTGCTTCATCGAAAGATCACCATGAGTTACTTTTTTTTCCAAAAAATTCTTTTGATGACACACCAATCGTATCCGTCTTTCCTAATCTCCAACCAGGCATTGGCCCATTTTGGATCGGAAATGATGCTTTTTAATTCCATGATCAGACCGCTTGAGGTACCATATTTCTTGATAAGGCTACGGACACTTATAACAAAAGATTTCACTCCGCCGGAGATATAAACCCTCGGCAACATTCGAGTTAGCCTTTGCGTCACCGCCCTAAACCGTGTACTGACTCCACATAACGATTGGTATGAATGGCACGCGTTACCGGCAAATAGAGCGGCCGATGATATCAATACCATTTGGAAGATTTTTTCTAAAAGTTCATTGGGCAGGTTTTCGATGCAACAATCTCTATTGGATCCAGACGCCAATGAGCCAACATCCTCATCAGGAACAAACTGAAGCGCTATTTGTTCCTCTCCACCCTCAATTATCTACAAGGCTGTCTCGTTTGGCTGATCACTCTCCTCAACTTCAACCACAACATCTCCCAAGTCATCCGCACCCTCTTGTTGTTCAATTTCTTCATCACAGTCATCATCATTAACCGTATCACCCATGTCAATGTTTCCTTCAGTTCTACTCGCATATTCCTCCGTGATGTCTTCTAGTACCTCCTCACCATTGTCGTGGTCGCTCACAACTGGTTCCAAGGCCACAAAATGTTCCCCTTGATTTTCTGCAAAATGTCCAAGGTACACAGTGGCCGTTGCAATACTTGCTGAAGGGCTGAACACATGTTGCTCACCAGCTCCCAGGGAAGATACTATTTGAACGTCAATGTTATATAAGTTCGCGGCCGCATACAGTGTTAGCTGATCCCCATAGGCCCCATCTTGTGACATATGATTTGTATAGTTGCTCCAGGAAGCAAACTCATTATCTGCCAAATGCTCCAAAAGAGGAAAACCTTCGTTATCGTAGGGGTTGCTTTCTAAGTAATCAACTATTTCTTCCCTCATAGTTTCGGCAGATCTGAAAATCCCTAGCTTCTGAAGCTGGTGTGAAAGTGAACTGAATTGGCAGTTACCATCTCCTGGTGGGTTATATGCTATTTTATAGCCTTGATCTTCAATAGCCTCGACGTAGTCGTCTTTTCCCATAGCTATGTGATACTTTTTATAGTGCTGATTTTTTTTTTCCTTTTTGACAGCTTTGCTACTTTTTGTTTTTGTTTTTCGCGCTGTAGGGTAAGGCTAGTGACGTCATCTACAGGGACCCATTTCTTTTCTTTCTTTCCCGTTAGTGGTGAAGTATATGAAACCTTATAGGTATGTAACTGAATGTTTCTTTCTTCTACACGAGCCTCAGTTATATGTCGCTTATTATATGATCTTCCTCTTAGACGTAAATAAACTGTTTCTCCAACGCTGTAAACAGAGGGCGGATTCAGGCGAAGCTGCGTTCGCTGCGCACGCTTATCACACCTCTTGGTCGCTTTTTGTGCCTGCTTTCGCACTTTAGAAGCTTGCCGGGAACGTAGTTTCCGGTCATTTTCTGTTGGGCGAATTTTTCCAGGGCTAGGGAGACATTCCTCTTCTAAGCCGCTTTCTCGGAGATTATTACATTTCCGTGCAAAATAAATTTCAAATGGTGTTTTGTGAGCAATTACTTCTTTGGGGTCGTTATTTAGAATCCTTTGGTAAAGAGGAATTTGTTTTGCCCAGTTGACACCGTCCTGACCCATTTTACTAAGGTCGTACTCTATCTTAGATCTCAATGACCTGTGACAACGTTCAACCTTGCCTTGCGACTGGGGGTGCCGAGGGCGACTGTAAATCAATTTAATATCCATGCGCTCACAAAGCTTTTTCACGGCTTTTTTGAACTCTCCTCCTTGATCGCTTTGAACTATACGTGGTGCTCCATGCTCCATATAGATACTTTCCAGTTCTTTTGCAACGTCCTTGCTTGATTTGTTTGTTAGAGGACGAAGCCAAACGAAACGACTAAAAACGTCAATCACTGTGAGCACGTATCTATACAACTTCCCATTCAACTTGACAGATCCTTTGCTTCCCATATCCATTAGATCTATTTTGTGTCTCATGTGAACATCTCTAGCTCTAACTGGTTTCAGTGTTGGCTTATTCATAAACTTGGCATTCCGACGATAGTGACTTTTGTCGGTGTTTAGAATATTTTGCATTTTATCATTTGTGATCTTTGAAGATAACCGGCGAGCGGCCTGCGATTGGCGAGTTGGTGTTCTTTTTTAAATTATGAAAGTAATTTTCTTTAATAATATTTTCACAATGTTATTTTATGTTAATTATAATTGCAACTGTGGAACATTTGTTGAGTATGTTAGTGTTTGATCAAACTCAATTTGCTGTATTATCCGACTTGTTCATTTTAGCAAAACAAGGATTACTGATAAGTGGTGATAAGGATAACAAGGATAACATCTTATCTCCTGATATCGGAAACTAATTAACTCGCACTTTTGGTCCTTGGATAGCGCTCTTCATTTTGCATTTCAAGACAGGCAAAATGTTTGTCGAGTTTGGATGCAGTGTCCAATTATGGTAATCAAACGCAATCATTAAAGCAGGAATTCTTTGTTAAACAGTTTTTCAAACCTACAGTTTGGAAATGCTTCGTCATTTGCGAAATATTAACCCATGGGGCATTATACAATTGATACTTTTAAAGAAAAAGCAGATTCACATCATCCTACTGGGAAAATTGTAAACGACCAAAATATCGGACTCTGAGACCTTTTTATCCAGACACAGTTACGTATATAAAAAAAAGGAGACAGATTGAAGGATCGAACTATCCAGACTCGCTGTGTGTGGTCTCACAAGAGAGCCAAATCGAGATGTAAAAGGCATTTAAACCATGAAACGACAACAGCTATTTCAAATGCACCTTGCGTCGCGTCCTGGTGACGTTGTCATCACGGCATCCGGTACCACTGTGATAGTTTTGTCTGGAATTGTTGTTTGGACTGATCAGGTTATGATTCAAGAACGGACTGATAAATCGCTGGCGTCTTGAAAATATTTTCTGCGGAACTATATTGGTTAACAAGTAGATTTAGAAACAAAAACGTCACGCTATTACCAACCTATCGAAATTTGTTTGTATGAGAAGGAATTTAAAGGCTGGAATAAGGATTCCCGCTTACAGGGATTGTGTGTAGTGCCACGTGATTATTTTACTAAACAACGAGGTGGTTACGTCAATGATGACGTTTGTGTAACGTTGTTTCATTTAAGTCCAAATGTTGTCACACTTTGGAGTTTATTACATTTAAGGCCAAATGTTATTACATTTAGGAGTTTATTACATTTAAGGCCAAATGTTATTACATTTAGGAGTTTATTACATTTAAGGTCAGTTATTACATTTAGGTCTTCAACAGTTGTGATGTTAAAGTGCATATGAAGTAAAAAATAATTACTGCTTATTTTTAAGGCTTTTCGAAATAAAGACGAATGGCGTTTTCCTTTTTGAAATATCTTCTTTCGTTATGGAGATATTTAGGTTTTTGCAATATGCAAATGAGGAAAGCGATGACGTCATTAATCGTTCCAGAAAAGGATAAATCACTTAATCAAGCATATCTCTTGGAGTATTAAAGCGGTGTCCTTCAAACTTGGCACCATCAATGTTCATCATAAAAGGCACAAGATGGCACCCGTTGCACCGTTGCCATGGCAACAGTCTTGGATCCAGTCTCCTTCTGTTGTAAACAAAATATCTCCATTTGCAGCACTTTAAAAATGAACTGTGGGTCTGGCGTGGGACACACGTGGTACCCATCTTAGCTTAACTATCTTCGTTAGCTTGTTGGGAGTGCATCACCTTTGGTTAAGAATAAACTGGGAATGTCAGTGTTAATAGAAATAAATCTTTGCGGCAAAACTGTTGCCACGGCAACGGCGCAACGGGTGCCGTCTTGTGCCTTTTGTGATGAACATTGATGGTGCCAAGTTTGAAGGACACCGCTTTAATACTCCAAGAGATATGCTTGATTAAGTGATTTATCTTTTTGTGGAACGATTAATGACGTCATCACTTTCCTCATTTGCATAATACAAAAACCTAAATATCTTTAAAACAAAAAAAGATATTTCAAAAAGGAAAACGCCATTCGTCTTTATTTTGAAAAGCCTTAAAAATAAGCAATAAATATTTTTTACTTCATAGGCACTTTAATTAATTTTTTATGGCTCGGTGTTTTAATATGACAGGTTTAAAAATTATAGTTGGTTAACAAAATAAAGATATGCCTGTAAGTCAAGTTGTTTGGCTTTCTTCTATGAGTTCACTATACTTGATATCTGTTATAAATAAATTAGGGTAAAAAGGGTATCTTGAGGTAGGTTTGATCAAATACAAAAGAGTGTACTAGACGCTGAAAAAAGTGCATTAGAGGCCGAAAAACGAAAAGTTGCCTGATAAACGAATTCTCGTGATGAATTTGAGAACAATCGCGAAATCGGGGGCTAATATCACGGTGTTATATTGATGCTAAAATCTTCCTTTTTTCCTCTAGTCATAACAGAAGCAATACATGCTCCAAATGTTGAACCACTCAGCAATTTACTAAAATTCGGTATTTTTAGTTGTAATATCATGGGTGACAAATTACTCCTTAATTTTGGCGCAAAATTTTAGCGTTCATTTACCAAACCAAACCAAACCAACTATGTTTAACGAGGGTAGCACATAACAGTCCCGCGACTGACAAACCTGTGGCCCTCGAATTCCCGATCGAATTGGAATTTGGAAGTGTTGGTTTTTGTGGAGGGAGGAAAACCGGAGAACCCGGAGAAAAACCCTCGGAGCAGGGACGAGAACCAACAACAAACTCAACCCACATATGGTACCGGGCCGGAATCGAACCCGGGCCACATTGGTGGGAAGCGAGCGCTCTCACCACTGCGCCATCCCTGCTCCCCTTTAATTACAAAATTGCCATGGCAACGTTTCCCACGTCTCAGTGCCAAGATGGCGTACTGGATCTGGATCTGGATCTTAAAGCTTAGACTTTGCACATTTTCGCTTGAATTTCACCTTGGCCAGCTTCTTTGGTCGTCTTATAATCTTTTAGCGATAACATTAATGGCATTGAACATATTTTTGAGCGCGGTTTTTGCACTGGAGTCGTTTCCAACCAGTTCGTTCATGAAGACACAATAAAAGGTACGATTGTAAGCGTAATTTGTCACCCATGGTATTAAAAGGTAACCAAATGGTATACTCGTGAAATTAGGGAAAAAAATAATTTCACTTGTGTTTTGTCAAAATTCTAATAATTTCCCTCGCCTGAAGGCGCAGGAAATTATTAGAATTGTGACAAAACGTGCGTAAAATTATTTCCTAATTTCACTCATCACCATTTGATTACCCATACTAATTATATCAGTCATAAATACCGAAGGAGCAAGAGGGAGAGAAAATGTGCGGGTAAAAGGCTTAAAAACAGATGGATGTCCCTTTTTTGACAATGGATTTGCTGTAGAGTACAACGATAATCACTATAGTATCTTATTACGACAAAACTTACCTGAAAACTTACTGAAAGATGAAGAATAGTATATGCTTGCGATAAATAATGTGTTTTTATTCTGTTTTAATGGTTAAATTATTTCAGGAATTTATAATCTAAATAAAGCAAAATATAAAATAGTTTTTAAATTTTTAAATGCTCCAAAACTGAATGAAATGACAAATGCTTTGCTGGAAAGTCCGCATTTCTCAATTTTCAACTTTATATTTTTTTTAGTCCCAAAAGAATTAGTACTGGCAAAGTGTCAAACTTTCAACAACAACTTGCAAAATCTGCGTTTGACTGCAGTCTACTTCAAATGTATGGTAGATAGGTCACATGGTATGGTATGGTATGGTTGGTATGGTATGGTAGATAGGGTATCAAGGATGAAGAAAATCTTCCATCTTCCTCGGCTGACGTAACACCAATGGTCTATCTTTTGTGGCTCAACTCCAAACCGTTTGGAACGCACCAGCTAGGCTAGCTGGTGCGTTCCTGCAGATTCTATATGCTGGTCATATCTGCAGGACGCACCGAAACCATAGCTAAGCGTAATGACCACATTAAATTTTTAAAAACATACCATTTAAAAGAAATATTTGTAATCAAAAAACGAGTTAATACACTTTATTCGTGGAGTAAGAACCTGTCTTATATTTTATATTTGTCAAAAAGTCAAACGTTTGCAATCGCATCGATCCGTTTACGAAAATCAATTGACCGAAAACGAAAGATGCTTCAATTTGTTAGCAACAGAAACTTTTATGAAAATTGTTCTGTATTTATTGACCTTGAACGGCTTTGCGAACGTCATATTAATATCTCTTTTGTTCCTACCGATTCAACAGTTTTGAATAACAAAGGGTGTTTAGAACGAGTCAAATAATCAATTAAAAAATAGTTTTGTTTTTCTTTTTAAAAAAGGGACACATTGACACGTGACGAAGAGATTTAAGTACTACTTGACAAAACTGTCACAGATATGCAATAGGGTCGGCTTAAATTTGCTTACATTTATCTTTTGGAAACGTCTCGAACGTTTGCCAACGTCTTAAAACGCTATAACAAAGAGAAAAGAATTTACCTTCTTCACTGCTTAGTCTTCTGGAGGCGAGTGGTCCACATGCTTTGACAGTTTTGTCCGAACAGGACAAAGAGTGCTTCACATCGATCCAACACAAACAACTAGAGCATTTACTAATTAGTACTCGTGGGAAATGCGAAGTAGCCATGGACGGCAGTGACAGGTAACTTCTGGACATGAAGAATTTATTTTCAAAATGTGGAAAACTTCGCCGAAGGCTCAGAAAACACAGTCTTACAACGAAGGCTGCAAGCAATTATGGCGCCTTCCACACGGATGATTCGGTATCGTGTGAATCATACAAAAGAACAAAATCCAGCGATGGATGCAGTGAGTCCACAGAGCGAGATATTACGTCAAAACGAGATATCTTATCAACCACAGCAGCTTACGAAACGGGCTTTAATCCAGGAAAAGGTATTGATCTCGATCCAGACGATACTATGTCTGAAACAGCGAAAGAACTCACCAATGAATTGAAGGAAAATATTATTTCCCTCTTAAATTTCCTTTACGCTGAGGAATTTGCAGAAGATGTTCTTCTTCTCGAGATCACAATAATCTTGTTTGCAAGAAAGGGAAGCTTTGAATTGCAAGAGAAGAAGGAAGGTGTCAGTGACCAAGACGAGAACGCCAATGAACTTCAGGCATGGATAGATATTATGTCAAAGAAGATATATGGCGGCGAAACAAGAAAAGTTATTGCCTGGCAAAGTAGAATACCGGGTCCTGTGGGAAAGCCCGTCATTGGTGGTTGTACAATGCAAAAAATGGCTTCGAAATTAACCATAAAGAGCGCTTATAGAAGTTAGACCACGTTTGCCTTTCGTTCAGTACCAGAGAACTGGCCGTATCGAAAGTTTATATTTCAGTCTCTATATTCTTAATCCATGAACTTACAATGGCTAAGGATACACAATATTTATATTTCATAAACTGATAACCCTGCAATTATGGAGGTGCGCAACAAATGCAAACTGCAGACCTGCAGACTTTTATTAAATTCTTGAGTGTATATCGTGTTTCATTACCATAATTGAGAGCTGACCGTAAACAGGCTGACCGAAGCGGTTTTTTTTTTGGCTAACTGGAGGACTGCTCAGGCTAACCAGAGTGTTATTAAGGCTTTAACTAAAAGTGATGGTCTACAAGGCTGTAGGACGTGTTTGTCTCACATCAGTAATTCTGGTCCATTTCTGGTCCATGGATGTTTTCGTCGAATTTCGTTTTATTACTCATTATTGAATGGACTCTGGTTTGTAAAGTGTGTCGAGATTTTATTAATTTCCCCCTAAATTGATTGTTATGTAAATTGGCAAGCAAAAATGTCATTTTAGAAATTGGCAAGTACAATAACAGATAATCAATTGGAAGTGCTTGTTGTTTCCTGTTAATTCCAAACATTTGAGCAATTGTTGTTTTAGATGTCACAGTGAAACGATGTAAGATCGATGCGATGATGAATGCATGCTTGACACTGCAAAGGTCTCCATGCAGATAAGTCAGAATGAACCTCAATTCAAGTCCTAGTTTCTTGGTCCAAAATACCGAGGATAAACACAAAACAAGTCTCAGATTCTTTTGAAATATTTATTGTGCACCAAAAAAAATTTCTCCTATGCTATAGCTTTATAATTCTAAAAGCACTTTTTTATCGAGGAGAACATGTTTTTTAAAAAAACAGACAAATACCAACTGCGAGTGACAACAGCAAGACTTCACGGGCGGCACTTGTTAAGAGATTTAACAAGTTCGTTCGTTCGTTCGTTCGTTCGTTCGTTCGTTCGTTCGTTCGTTCGTTCGTTCGTTCGTTCGTTCGTTCGTTCGTTCGTTCGTTCGTTCGTTCATAACATCCGTCTCAATATTTCCCAATATTAATCATCCCCGTTCTTTTTTGGATTATTGTCAAATATTTAGTGTTTTCTACCAAGTGGATAAATTTTTTTCCTTCAATTCGAAGGTAATTTTGTACATCACCGTTTCAATTCAAGATGTGAAAGAAGTTTCTACGATAAATTAATGTTCATTAAGGTGAAAAAAGTTAATTAACTAAGCACTGTCTGATAAATCTTTGTGTACTTATGGTGTTGATGCAGTTGTTCCGCTAAAATGCGTTATTTATTGTTTTATACCGTTGAACAAATTTGTGTAAAATTTCAATTAAAAAAGGATTAAATTTGAATTTTTTCTCTCGTGCAATTTGCTGTTCCAGTCGAGTTCCAGTTCATTCTAAATTACCTTTTTATTTTTATTTTCGTTTTGGTGAGGGTTGGCTAGGGATTTGGAGTATTAACAGTCTACATGGATTTAAAATCAGGTTTAACAATTTTTTGGAAAATTGTATTGTTAAAATATTACTAATGTCGCTAATTTAGTGAACGTATTGAAATCAGTAGTCAGTCAGAGCAGCAACATGGATATTTGAAATTTTCAATATGACAAGTTGCTTCGATGAAAAGCTAATACTCAGGGCCTCAGCTATGATAATGACTTGACTTTAATTTCACTTGGCTAATTGTGGTACCCAAGTTTTATTAATGTAACACAGTCACTGAATTAAGCACTACCGTTACATTTTCTAACAAAATGCTGCACGAACGGGAAATAAAGCTGTTCCTGTTTTATTGAAGAGTAAAAACACTGACGCAAAAACATGATCTGCGCAAACTTTTATTTTCAACTAATATTAGGCAACTACATTCCCATGTCTCATCCAATCTAATCTAATCTAATCTAATCTTACACCTCAAGGGGAAAGTCGTCAATTCCAGTGCGGGTCGTCTTAGACAGTTTATCCGTTAAGAGGCCAAGGGAATCCCCTCTTTCGGGTATCCTGTAGGTCAATCCAGGGGAATCCCCTCTTTCGGGTATCCTGTAGATCAATCCAGGGGAATCCCCTTTTTCGGGTATCCTGTAGGTCAATCCAGGGGAATCCCCTCTTTCGGGTATCCTGTAGGGCAATCCAGGGGAATCTGCGCTTTTTGGAAGTAACTGAAGCGCCCATTAAGGGGAATCCTCTCTTCACTGCTTTATGCAGATGCACAGAATGAATCAGGCCTGGAAAAGATCGTCGAGATATTTCATGACAGTTTTCTGGTATCTTCATCTTCGAGTCGTCAGAGGTAAGCTTCACATCCAGAATACTGAAAGCCATAAAAGAAATAAATAAGCCGATAGCCAATTAGAGCACGTATTTAATATTTAGTTGGAAAGGAAGGTTGGCAATTTCAGTTGCTTGTAGGGAGAGCTGACGCTTCAAGCTTTACCTATAACACTATATCACTGTGAAAAATCTCTACCTTTTGTTTTCTCGTTAGCCAGGAATTGGTCATGCAGGAATTTTTAACATTTGAAGAAACTTTTTGGGGAGATAGTCCAGTTGGATTTTCTCACTTAGTCGTGATCCGGCCAAAAAGTACTCCTTTTATAGGCGAGTAAACACTTATTTTGGGAAAAAAGTTTAGTAGTAGTAGTAGTAGTAGTAGTAGTAGTAGTAGTAGTAGTAGTAGTAGTAGTAGTAGTAGTAGTAGTAGTAGTAGTAGTAGTAAAAGACAACAAAACAAAACAAAAAACAGTTATCAATTAAAAAGAAAAAAGAGTATGTTAACATTAAGCTAAAAATGGATTGTTGTTCACTAAAAATTAAATTCCAATGACTGTTTCGAAAACGTTTTAGTGATTCGTTTTGCCTTTATGCAAAAACAAACGTTTCTTTAATAAAAAAAAATTCTGGTAGGTGTAGTCTAGTTAGATTTACTAACACTTGACGTACGGAAAAAATATTCCACTTATAGATAAGTAAACATACTTTCGCAAAGTCAAACTCATCAGTATTCATTTAAAAGCTACCGATGATCTGAATGCTGTTAAAAAAAACCTTGCCGTGAACTAGCTAGCGTCCCATCTAGAGGGTAAAAGCATTACTCAATTAACTGAGATTTAGCGACAACCGACAAAGGTTGAGAATTTTAACCAACAACCGCCATGTGGACCGTAGACTCCCCCCCCCCCCCCCCCCCCCATTCAAACCCCCTTGTAAATCACGAGCCGTCAGGCAATTTGAGATAGGTTTTTTCTGTTTCTTTAATCTTGTTCAACTTCAACTTTATTACTTCCATCACTTTCATAAATAATTTTTAAATAATTTTTTAAAAAATCAAAAGTGATGAGTTCAAATGAGGTTTCCGAGTAAATGCATGTTGAATGAAAAGATTTCCATGTCATTTAATATTATTCCAGACCGGTGAAAGCGAACCTGTTTATTGTTCTCCTTTTCATGTAATTGTTTTTGCGCTTTGTTTTTCTTTTCCTTTAGCTATAAACTTAAGCTTTATATTTCTTTCGCTTCAACTGCGGTAGGCGGCAAAATTCACTCTAGTGAACCACCCTCACTAAATATTCATTATGATCATTTATAAGAGAGACCAAATAAACTAACGTTTTTGAATTACTCATCCTTAAACGTAGTCGAGCGTGGGAGTTTACAGGTACAATAGAACATAGGTTTTTGACCTTTTTGAACAATCAGAGTGCGCGCAGTATCTGAGTTAGTTCATAAAAATGTATAAACAACACCAATTTACAGTTAAAATTGAGTTACCTTCCAACTGTAGCGCCATCTTTGTCCTTTACAGCAAAACTTACTGGAAAACACTCGTTACCAGCAACTGACTCAAGTGTAAACTGGCCTCGGGCTGCAAAAAGAATAATCAAAACATCAAACGTTGTTGTTGCTGTTGTGTACAATAGTTTTTCTTGTATAAATCCAGTTAAAAGTCTCCTTTTGAGTAGTCTCCTTCGCAGCCTTTGTTTTGTTCTCCTCACGCAACGCAAAGGCGGGAGCGTTGCGTGACGAGCCCAAACAACGGCTGCGAAGGAGACTACCTTTTAAACAGTGTCTTGTTTACTTACCTTCATTCATTTTGAACGAGTACAAGTGCACCACACCTCCGTTCAATCCAAGTTTACCAGAGGTCTCATACATTAATTCCTTATATAATTCCTCAGGGCTAAACATTTTTTGGTCGGCTTTCAGTGGCACGGAGATACAATTTCCTTGTGAAATAATATACGTCTTTCCCTATTGGAAAACAATTATCAACGTTATTAATCATATCTGCTTTAGAAAAAATATTAATTTTAGAACAATAACAGTATAAGTGACATGGTGACTTGGATAAAGTGTTCGACTTGAGAACATTTTCTCCATTTAATTTAATAATTAGTGCGTAATACTTTCTCGAGTGCTATCCAAACTTCCCAAGTCCACCATATCTCGCCGGATAGTACAGCGGGAGAAACAATGAGATTCGCTAAAAGCCCATTTTACACAGGTGGCCCACTAGAGGTCATTGGATAAAAGCGCAACGCTTACCCCTTTGAAGTCCATCAACATGTTGATCGGGTTGTCCACGCCAGCAACAGTAGCCTCTGCCTGCATCATCTGCAGATTCAAGTCCATGTTGAATTGCATATCAACATGAGTCGAAGATCCCGATCCATCTGCAGTCACCTACATTGAATGACAACACTTAAAACACTTAACATAGTCCTGGTTTTGACAACGTTTAGGGAGGGATCAAAATATATTTTGCATAAATATATATATAAAAAAATGAAATATTCAGATAGTGTGTTGAGGGGTTATGCATGACGCGTGGCTTGAGCAAAAAATAGCGCGTGATACGTGAAATCTTGTCTCCTCCGCAGCCGTTTTGGGATCCCCAAAAACGGCCAACGTGAAATCATGCAGCCCAAATTCGACTGCTATCCGGAAACTGCTGGCTCTAAGTACATGCTCTCCTCAGTTTGAGTACGGTAGATCTTTATTCCGATTGAATAAAAAATGTCTTAAATCCAAAATCTTTTTTTGGATATTAAGTCAATCAATTTTGCAACGCACAATTCCTTCCAATAATCTCTCTCTCTCTCTCTCTCTTTTTAAAAAAAGAAAAAAAATAGCCAAACAAAAACGTTTTGAACTAGCACAAGCCTGTGACCTTTAATTTCAATTTCATTTGGTATGTTGGTGTCCTTCATAAAGGTTTTGAAATATCATAAAATCCTTAAAAAGCTTTTGTAGAACCCTACACGACACACTTATGAACGCATTTATATATAGATTATATGAAATCTCAGAGACAATGGAGAACGCTGTTAAAAGGCATTAAATGTATTATCCTTTAGTTCAACACAAATCTTGCGATTAAAGAAAGGGCAGTTATTAAATGAGACGCGATGAATCAATACTGCAATCACTCTTATGTCGGTGCGACAATTGCAATCTGGAAGTGCAGGCTACAGGCATTCAACTGGACTCTTAATTTATCTTTATCACAATTCCCAAATTAGAATTTATGGTGCCAAAGGGACTTAGAGATCAAGAGCTCCCGGCTCAGAAAGGACCCTGAGAATTATTCAGTCACATTTCCACACTAAAAGAGTTTAAACTCACCACGTACTCCCTACCGGATATCTGCTTTGGAAAAGCTGAAAACAAAAAAAGATTCAAACCCGTATAAGATGAAACAGAAAACACACACATCTACATCAAAAATACTGAGTTTGTATATAAACAGCGGTGCTTCGTTTTCTTCATTCAGTCTTACCAGAACACGCTGGAGTGGATCGCTTTGCTGGATACGGTTTGGCGTTGGAACAGCCAATTAGCACGACAACCAAAAACAAAAAGGTCTTCATCTTAAAACGTCGCGGTTTTCCTCAAATGCACAGTGGCCTCTCTGTGTGTCTTTTATATCAGTCCAAGCATAAGTACAGCTGTTCAAAGGTCAACAATTCACAAAGCAACTAGTGTGGCTGGCTTAAAAGTAAATTAAAATAAAGTGCTTGGTGAAGCAGATAAAATAACACTTCCTTTGATCAGGTTAACAAATAAACTTACACAAAAAGGGCCTCTGCAAACGCGACTAAGGTTGCAATTATGAGGCCTGATGAAATAATCATTCGCCAAAATTCGAATTGGTTTATTTAACTCTAATAACTAGCCATGTCTTTATTTATGTCTTTTTTTTTTCTTTTAGGGTAATGACCTTTCTTTACTAATTGTTACTTAGTGCGGACGTGAGGTGGTTAGTGAAATTTGTTCCCACTACCAGAATTAGAACGTTATTGTGGACTGCTATTAATTGATGGACCCACATTCAACTTTAAACGCAATTAACAGGCAGATTAAAATTCAGCTGACTGTATCCTTGAAATCAATTTTGGAAATATCAATTTACACCTCAACAGGTGCCCAAAATTTAATTCTGTTTTATTTGAACATTTCAGCGATGTGTTTATTGTTGATTTGCTTTTCCATTAAGTACTTTTATCGCTTAAAACAACATAAAATAAAGTTGACAAGCAAACAGGTGGAATGGCACTCATTTTTACGAGGTTAACAAACTAATTTAAAAACTAATGAGTCTCCTGACTCCAGTTGTAACACGTTCGAGGATTTTAAAAATTCTAGTAGTGTCTTCACCATTGACATTTTAAGGCTTGCTAGATTTTTTAGTGAGTTAGACTGTGGTTGTTGTCCTCGCTAGTAGTAATCATAAACATAACTGCCTGAGCACGAGGAAATCAAATTGCCCGTTCGTCTTGTGTTTATGCTTATGCTGGCATGATGCCACGTAATGTAACATGAAAAGAATAGGTTTGGTCGTTCTTTTTCTAATGCTGTGATACTTGTTCTCATGCTTTGCCAGATGAAAACAGCCACAAAGCATCGCCAAAAGAATTAAGAGCATCTCACTTTAGGCGTATTTATTTGTAACATACGCGTATATAGCCGTCGCATTTGCTCGATGGAATTGTTCATTGTTTTATAGCTGGAAAACATAACAGTCCTTTATCGAGACTCCCGAGACTGCAAGAGCGAGAATTCGATTTTTATTATAATATACGTACAAAGATTTATCCACTGAAAAGCTGCAGAGTAAATTCTCGTTCGCAAACCGAAGCAAAACTATTAGAAAATGGTGTTTCTTTATTGAGGTTCAAACTCTCAAAACATTTCGATTTAAAACCACAGAGTTAGATAGATGCTCTAAAACACCAAACTGATGCGA
Source organism: Meandrina meandrites (assembly GCA_963693305.1). Taxonomy (NCBI): domain Eukaryota; kingdom Metazoa; phylum Cnidaria; class Anthozoa; order Scleractinia; family Meandrinidae; genus Meandrina; species Meandrina meandrites. Next base: position 31,399,180 of record OY855909.1, read on the forward strand.
CATCAGTCTTAACTTATATTAGAGGAACTTTTAGCCAAATTTAAGCTTAACAACATGACAAACAAACTGGGTAAAGTAAAAAGGTAACCACAAAAACCTCAGATAATAACAGAGAAGGAGCACAGAAAATACAACATAGTACGGAAGGAGAAATGAACACAAAAATCGATTTTGACATTGGCTTTTGAAAGACTGTTAGGTTAAACAGTTTTCAAAGTTAAGCAATCTGTAGGTTTTGAAGGTTTTAATTATAACGTCCTAGAAACAAGTTTCTTTGTAATAAAGCTATGGTTTTTTCGCTTAGATCCAAGAAATAATTCTTCTGGAACATCAAGTTTTATATTTTTTCTAACCAAACTCAGCCTTGGCACACTGAGTGCCTAAGTTAATATATTTTATACTGCTATGGTGGACAATTTTACTTGTCGTAAACAAAGTGTAAACTTTCACACGTCAGAACACACTCTGTAATTAAATACCTTTCATTAGAAACAATTTAAAGTACCTATCACCTTTACCAAGTAGTATTAAATTTTAAAAATCTATGTATGTTTAAGACGTTTACTGCGAAAATCAAACTTCTCCTGCCTTTTGTCGTCTTTAAAGTGGAGGACAAAATCGTCACATTCAAGCTCATTGTCCGCCATGTTGAATACAAAAACGAGCAATTGAGAGACTGGGAACTTGCTAGCTTGTGACGTCGACCCGGTATCTCGGCCACGAAGCATTATGAGCTATTTTCTCTCTCGATTCCCTGTAACCCGTGAGAAATATGCCGGGAAGATGTGTGGCGGGTGGTTGTTCTGCCTTCTGTTCTGCGTATAGAATGGGTTGGTTTTACATGCCATACCTTAACTCAATCCTTCAAGAGAAACAATTTTTTTTCGAGGAACGAAAATTCGTAGAATCGGGTGTCAATTTGCAGATGAGTGAAAAAATTACACGCAAGGGAAATGACCTTTCGTTCGAGTTAGCAGGATTTTCGACAAATCGGGATTCCATTGTACGTTGCGACGTTAAGTTCTGTTGTACTTTTTGAATCTTCCTATGGTTTTACTATTAATAATATTGCTCCCATAAATGCTTGCATCAGATTGGGTGACAGCAGAAAATTTATCCCAAATTGTGTCGCTCGCTGAACAATTAAATTTACTAAAAAGTCCAATCTGCTCACTCGTGATTAATCCCTATTGAAGTGTTTCTAGAAGAGACCGTATTCCAAAACTAAAGCGTTGATTTGTTGAAATTTAAAATATGCAATAAATGTTAGCAAATATTTTACAGTGTAGCTAGTGTCATTGTCATTACTTTCTATTTTAAAATATTTAGTTTTACCTTTTTCCTGTTGGATCTGAGGGAAGGGGATGCCAGCCCAGTACCCACCCTCCTCCCTGGATTTACCCCTGTGACTATCGGTGCTCCACAAGAGCTCATCTCAACAAAAAACCTTTTTATTTTTCATACGCCGTGTTATTTAAAAAACATCTTTGCATGTGTATGCATGGGAAGAATTTAATTGAACTATTTAGTGTCGCTTAATTATTTAGTGAAAGTATTGAAATCAGTCGCCAGTCAAAGCAGAAACATGGATATTTGATGATAAGCTCAATGCTCGAGGCATCGGCTATGAAAGCGGCTTGGCGTTAATTCTACCTCGTTACTATACTGAGAGATTCCAGGAAATAACATGGGCATGCGCCAATAGGTGCACCGCTTTTCGCCGGTCAGGTTGGCTGTGTGACAATTTTACTCTTCATATCACAGCTTTTTCTGACTGATAAGCACGGCTGAAATCCCTCAGCACTCCGTAACTCGGTAGAATTACAATTAAACTTCGACTTTCAGGTTAATCTTGTCTTATTTTTAAATTAAACTTGACCAACTTTCCTTTCAATTTCACGTGATACCCACGTTTTATTTATGTTAGACAGTCACTCAATTAAGAACTACCGTTGGATTTTCTAACACAGTTGCTGTACTGCAAGAAAGTGTTCCTTTTATCAACGAGTAAACACACTGACGCAAAAACTTCATAGCCAGACCAAATTTTATTTTTTGAGTGAAACGAGGCAACTACTAAAATCTTATATCGCATCCAAGTTAATCTTATCCAACAGCTCTAGTGGAAAGTCGTCACGTCCAGTGTGGGTGGGTCATCCCATGCGGATTATCCGTTAAGAGGCCAAGGAAATCTCCTCTTTCGGATATCCTGTAAGTCAATCCAGGGAATCCTCTCTTTTTGGAAGTACCTGGAGCGTCGATCCAGGGGAATCCTCTCTTCACTGCTTTATTCAGATGCACAGAATGAATCAGGGCTGGAATAGATCGTCGAGATATGCCCTGACAGTATTCTGGTATCTTGAACTTCTCAGTGTCAGCTGTAGTCTTCAAATCAAAGTAACTAAAATCAATAAAAGCAATAAGTCAGTGGCATATCAAAGCATGAGCATGGATATTTTTTATTTTAAATTTGATTGACAAAGAAGGTTGACAATAAACTTACTTCTACGACTGAGGAGCTAATGCTTAAAGCCTTTATTATAACACTATAATAAATCAAAAGTGGTACCCAGAGTTTGTTGACGCAAGAATGAAAGAATGAATGAAAGAAAAATATTATATTTTTAGCATTGTAGAAACCTTTTGTGGAGGCAGTTTAGTTGGATTTCCTCACCCAGTGGCGGTACGGCAAAGAAATGGTAAGCACCGACCTTTTGGAATTAATATTGTCTAAATTTCCGAACAGGATGTCTTTTGAAAGTGTTAGCGAATTTAAGACGAAATCGTTATGGAAATTACTGATGGACGAGTGTCTTCTGTGTTAGCATAATTAACTTGTATATAACATATCACAAATTATAATTATACCCTTTTTAAGAAACGACTACAAACAAGCTTTTGTCATCGTGGATTCAAGAAGTTTAAAGTTTTGAGCTTGTTAGAAGGATTTTACTTAGTCTGTGAAATAATTAGTATTAATATACAATTACGTTCTGTTAGACACTAATTCTATTGTTTTCTTTTGTTTAGTTTTAATTTTGTAGCACAAATTGTTAGATGTTGTTTGACGGGTTAAAATCACTCTAATCACCATCAGAGATTCCAACCTTCCCGTTTTGGCCTGCAACCTCCGGGCCTCTCGTTTTCGCTTAAAATTCTCGCGGTTTTTGAAACTCTCCCTAGCCAAAGAAAGATAATGTTTCCTCTGTTAAGCCAGTCTTTTTAGCATGATTCTTTGTCGTTTTTCTGTGGTTTCTCAGCATTCTTTTACCCGTTGGGCATCCTAGCATGAGCCTGCGGTCATTTTGGGCGCAGTGATGCACTAGATTGCCTCGACCTTGTGTAAGGCTTGCGTTCATTCAGGCCTCAGCTTTCACTTCCTGTTAAAAACTGTACTATTTTCCATTGACTGCGATCTCAAAATGCAGGAAATGATATCTTAGAGGCAAGCGCCTGCGGCGCTCGTGGGATATAAGCAACAGTTAAATTGAGTTACCTTCCAACTAAAGTAGTTGTATTCTCCTTAATAGCAAAACTCACTGGAATACACTGGCTACCAGCCTCAAGTGTAACCATGCCACTAGCTGCGAACATAATGATCAAAACATCAGAATCTGCTGTTGTTGTGGAAAAAGTACACCACATGCAACAACAAAATACACTACTTACAAGCATTGTAATTACAATGCTTGCACATATCGCACACTGCTTACAATACCAATACACTTATACTACTCAGTTACAAGTTAACACTTGGCTTATGGCCAGCTGGAAAATTTGGACTGGACTCTGGACTGGACCCTGGACTGGACTCTGGACTGGACTCTGGACTGAACTATGAACTTTTTTTAATAAGGTTAATAAAAAAGTTAATATTAACTAAAAAAATTATTACAAAGGATGGATATCGTGAATTTTGAAATTTCACAAAAATGTCACGAAATCTCAAAATTCTTGCAAAACGCTGAACGATTCTCACCATATTTCGGTAAAACACACTTTTAAACAATACCCGGTAATTTTACGCAAATCCAGGACGTTTGGCTACTATTGTGCGAGGTTTGAATTGTACACGTTAACATGTCGTGCTGACTGTGGACAGTGCATGTGGTACATTGTACAATTGCACCTCTTAATAGAATTGATCGCTAAATATGCTATTAAACATCGCTATGGTTTCCGTTCATTTTCAAGCAGAACGACAAACGTACATATCCTAGTCCACATATTGTGACGTGACACGTTTGTTCAATGCCTGCCATTGTTTGATTGATTTTTTAGATAGGGAAAGTACATCTGTTATTCTGATACATTCTACAATTGCACCATTTTATACTTTTCAATTAATGTTAAATACGCCGATGAATGCCATTATATTGTTAGAATGATTTTTCGTCCTGGATTTGCCTAAAATTACCGGGTATTGTTTAAAAGTGTGTTTTACCGAAATATGGTGAAAATCGTTCAGGGTTATGCAAGAATTTTGAGATTTCGTGACATTTTTGTGAAATTTCAAAACTCACGATATCCATCCTTTGTAATAATTTTTTAGTTAATTACTAACTTTATTAAAAAAAGTTCATAGTCCAGTCCAGAGTCCAGTCCAGGGTCCAGTCCAGAGTCCAGTCCACAGTCCAGTCCATACTTTCCAGCTGGCCCTTGGCTTATTACATACAGTTTATACTTGCGGTACAATCAATCAATCAATCAATCAATCAATTAATCAATTTATTAACGTCATGACGTTGGATGAGGTTGACCTCCATATCCGAGCCAGAGGCTCATATATAAGGCGCATGACAGAAAAAAAGCGCACGTTAAGTACGATACTTGCTACACTGCTTACATATTCAGATATTTTGTAAAACAATGGCTAACAATAGGCAATTGCTAACACTTCGCAAGAGCGTAGTGCATTCTGGTTAAAAGCCAGGATGGCAGACGAAATTTCGATTTTGCACAGATTTACATCAAATTCTGCTTATTATTATTGTATAATTATATGCTTTTCTCTCACTGCACGTACCAATAGCAGGCGGCCGTGTCCTTTTACGTACTTACCTCCATCCTTCTTCAACAAATTTAAATCAACTGAAGCTCCCTTTGATCCAAGTTTACCAGAGGTCTCATACAATAAGTCCTTTGATTCTTGAATGATAATTATGTCTTGATCTGTAAGCCGCACAGTGACACAATACCCTTGGTAGTAATCAAGGTACATCTTTCTCTATTGGAAAACAACAATCAATGCGCTTTCGATCGAATACTAATTTTAAAACAATTGACCAATTTCGATATTTAAAACTTCAGCCTGAAACAATAGACATCACTTTGAGGCTCGCAAAGATAAAACCCACAAACTCTACAGAATGCTCGTACTGAGGTCTTTTGTTTTAGGTTAAGTTTGAATATATCGAAATTGGGCTATTATATTTGCGCATAATCACGGTCGAGTTGACGGCATTGCTCGTCTGAGAAAAGTAAACGACAAATTCTTTACAATTTTATATATTTTAAGCCAAACCCAAGAATAATTTTCTCTTTTGAAAGAGCAAGGCACTCGTGGTGGTGTTCTATCAGTAAATGGACAACAGTGCGAGAACCAATCAGATTCGTGGATTTCCAAATTGTTAAACGAAGTACTAAAAGCCCATTTACTTGGATTGGCATTAAATAAAAACAAATTTTACCTTTTTTAAGTCCATCAACGTGTTGAATGTTCCAGCTACGTCAACATCAGTTACCTCTGTGTGCATCATCTGCAGATTGATATCCAAGTTGAACGTCATGTCAAGACGATATGAAGATCCTGAATCTTCCTCCGTCACCTACAGTGAAGGATAGCACAAAATTTAGGGAGGGATCCTTGACAAGCGAAAACGAATTTTGAATGTAATGTAGACTGGTGCTCGCAGCTTTTTTTTTTTTTTTTTAAAGGTTATCTTAGATAGTATTTCATGCAATTTGAAGACAGTTTGCTGGGCTAAATCGCGCATAAAATTTTATTTGCGGCAAATAATGTATTTATTTTGATATAATTTTTTCACAATAAGCGGCATACTGATTAGGCTCCAGGCGCCATAGCAAAAAATTCTGCCATCGCCGTTTGGGACCCTTAGAATTAATTAGTCGCATTTCCATACTAATTAAACAGCATTTGTGGCTGCGTAATATCGACGGGTTTAAACTCACCATGTACAACCTTCCGGATAACTGCTTTGGAAGATCTAAAGGAAAACGTTGAAACCCGCATGAGATGAAAGAGAAATCAAGGACACTCATTGGTCGAGATGCACTTTACATACTGAGTTTAACATCTGATTTAAAAAAAAAAACATCAACCACGTGTAAAGCTAAACCATGTACGATATGACCCAGCGACATGGGATTCTGGGTAGGCAGCATCGGCAAAATTTATTTATTTAATTTTGATTATTGACAATCAATACATCTCCTGTCATGCTTTTTATGTCACAGACGACGATTATTTTTCCCGATTTCCTAGTAAGCGTTTGGGTCGGATCGGTCATGGTCTATGCCTTTCATGGGTCAACGATTCTTCAATCAGGTGTATACAACACAGCGGTGTTTAATTTGTTTTGCTGTTAGTCTTACCAGGGCATGTTGGACTGGATCGCGCTGCTGAATACAGTTTGGCGTTGGAACAGCCAATTAGCACGACAACCAAAAACAATAAAAAGGCTTTCATCCTTAAACGTCGTGCCTCTCCTCAAATGCACAGTGACTTCTCTCTGTGTCTTTTATATCAGTCCAAGCATTAGTACAGCTGCTCAAAGGTCAACAATTTAAAAAGCAACTAAAGTGGCTGGCTTAAAAGCAAATTAAAATAAAGTGCTCGGTGAAACAGATAAAAAAAACTTCCTTTAATAAAGCTAAGACATAAACTCTCACTACAGGGCCTCTGCAAACACGACTAACGTTGCAACTGTAGAGTGCGACGAAACGACGATTCACCATGTTTTTCAATTGTTGTTTGATTTAACGCTCACTAGCTCTGTCTTTTTGGCGGGAGGGGGTAGGTAGGGGGAGGGAAGGAAGGAAGATTTGATTGGACCTTTCTTTCTGAAACTAGTGTGGGCGTGAGATGGCACGTTATTGACATGTTTCCTTAGTGATACACTGCGAGATCTAGAACGTAATCATGATCTACAGTTAATTTATGCTCCCGCAATCAACTTAAACGCAAAAACCGACAGATCAAAATACAACTGACCCTGTGCTTGAAATCTTTTTTTGGAAATATAAATTAGTACCTCAACAGGTGCCCAAAAGTAAATTGCATTTTATTATTTCAGTGATGTGTTTGTTGTTATGTTTCTTTTTCATTAACTGCTTTTATGACTAAAAGCAGCCTATAATAAAGTTGAAAAACAAACAGGTAGAATGACTTTCATTTTTTACGAGGTTAACAAATTACTTTAAAAACTGAACATGTGCTGAAGGGTCTCTACAGTTGTAACAAGTTCGATGATTTTGAAAAGTTCTGGTAATACTTTGATGTGTTCAAAGATGAGTGTCTTTCCAATTGAAAAGGCTTGTTTTTGGCTCGCTAGATTTTTTCCTGTGTTAGATTGAGGTTAATGGTTTAGAAAGTGGCAATTTTAAGCAAATCGTTTTGTTGATAAAAAAGATGCGTCTTCTCTTGAGAGAAAAACATTCAGCCTCTAGCAGTAGTCCTCTAGACCCAAAGGCACTAACTCCTCACAGCGCACGAACATCATTTTGATGGTAGAGCAAACATCAGCGAACTTCAGCAAACCACGAGGGCAACGTTAACCTCTGGGCATAAGCACAAGCATACGTAAGCATAGAGCTCTAAGCCCATAAGAAGAATGAACGCACTTATTCCTGTACTTGTGCTTATAACCTTAAAAGCCTGGTTCCCACTTGTAAGATAAGCACAATCTAAACTTTTCTCAGTCCCCTATCTTTCCGTACTGATTCGTAAAGACCGCGTTGAGTCGAGGGGCCGCTATCTTGGTTACTTAACGCGAGCGAAAACTGGGTAGAGTACGAAATGCCCGTTAGTAGGGGCGCTGGGGTGGACGTCCCCAGTAATAAACATCAGGATGTTCTGCCTAATTCCTAGGCCTCAAAAATTACCCAGCGCGGTCAATTCGTTTCGGCTCGGTCACGTCCCGGTTAAGTCACCGAAATAAATTGACCGTGCGAGCCTGGGGAGAGCCCTACAGGAACTAGGCAAACACAAGACGACATGCGCAAGCGCAGAGCTTGAGAAATTCTGAGAACCGTTGCATGATAGAAGCCATTCAAGGGAGTGCGAAGACAGTGTTATTAGTTAACCAAGACACACGGGCAGAGTTTGAAAATATTGACTGTATCACTGTTAACAATACCTTCGTTGTTACTTCAGTTGACTTTTAATAAAAAAAAGTCATTGTAGGGCCGCGCGCCTAATTGCATAACAAGCGCATAACAAGCACCCGGCGTTAACAAAAAGAAATTAAAAAATAAATATGAAGTTTGGTGTGTTTTAGAAGTGTTTAATCACAGAGGCCTTTACGTTAGTTCAGTTCTAAACAAGATCCTTAAATGGCTCAGACACTTTATTCCAGAAAAACGTTAAAAATGATGTTTTAATGCTGTTCATGTTTTCACCACGATAGCATCACGATAGCATTTGTTGTTTTGAAGAAGAGCCGCTCTCCTGGGAAAAATAAACATCCCGTTAAACACTCGGCCCTTGGCTTATAAATAATGATATAATTCTTTAAATTTTGTTAGCTTCTCTTCATTGACATTTTAGCAGATCTACAAATAATTGCCATTACATGAGTATGAGGGTCTCAATGGGGTGGTGGCTTTTACGGTTAACGCCTAATATTTTGGCTTTTTTACGGCTAACGGTTAATCTTTATCCGTTACGGTTAACGGAAGTGTTAAAAATTAATTTCCATTGGTTTAGGTAGTTAAAAATTAATTTTTGTTGTTGTAAACATATCTAAGGTATTACGATCAATCTGGGATAAAAAGTAGATTTTATAATAGTTATTATTGTACATATAGTAGACTGCTATAATAAACTACACCCTTTGCGGTAGAGAAATCTACATCTACAAAATAACTCTTGAGCGCGCGTAACTATTGCCAGTCCCAAACCGCGAATTAGAATCTGAAAGGTAGATTTCCTATTTTTGTAAAGAAATGGAAATAACATAGCCTTGATTATGATTTATTTCGGCTGTGACTTACACTGACTACACTGTCGCACAGTGATTTTAACATAAAACGAATATCTGCTTAAAAATCGAAGATTTGCAAAAGAAGTGCGACGAAAACGAAGTCTTGAGGTACCTATAGAGAGGCTACCTTTATGGTCGCTTTTAATACGACGAGTTAAAACGGCGCCAAAATTCTCGCTATTTGATGATTCTAGATTTTAAGAACTTTTAATCTTTAGCAATATGGCTGCCTTGTGTGGTCAAAGTCAAAGTAATTTTTTAAAATTCTCTCGCCTTGGTGAAGAAGGAACAGTTGAAGGACATATCACATGGAATCGCTCTGAACCGTCTCCAAACGCCATAAAACACAACAGGGTTATACACACAACAGGACAAGTACTAATATTTTTCCCTTATTTTGAACTGGTTTGTACGATCGTTATATTCCCACGTACGTCACGTGGTTTCAAACACAGAGGATTAACGGTTAACGTTTAGAGCGCCTGCAAAACCAAGCAATGCGAATAATATTGCATGCTGACCGTAAGACATTTACTCAGGAGATGCGCGCTAAATTACAGCTATTATCATTTCACAGTAGACGCCTTTTTCATCAAGCTACAATATGTTTACAAGATAATTAACAACATTAACTTCCCTAAGCAGTTGACAGGTTCCTTAATGAAACGATCACAGAGACATTGTCGATCCTTTAGAGATCCAACATTATTAGATCTACCACAAGTTAAGACCAAATGTGAACAGACCTCGTTTAAGTTTTCGGCTGCGAGTGCCTGGAACAAACTGCCAAGAGAGATTCGCGAGCTCACAACACTTGCAAAATTTAAAGGCAAAACATTCACTTACCTAAAAAACATGGATAGTGCAAATCACCCTTGTACAATGTAATTTTAATTTTTTTGTATATAATTTATACATTTTAGATTTGTAATTTGTAAATTATATTCCTGTAATTCTTTATCGACTTTTTTGATGCTTTTTTATACTGGTCACCGATTAATACCAGTCAATCTATATTTTGATCGACTGACCAGTTTTTTACCAGGATAAATAAAGTTATTATTATTATTTGTATCTATATATTTTTGATATAAGTTTGTATGAAAAGTGCTCAATAAAGTTTTGTATTCATTATTATTATTATTATTATTATTATTATTATTATTATTATTATTATTATTATTATTATTATTTATTTATTTATTTATTTTTGTCTGCTTCTGGTGAAATCTCCAAAACAGTTCAGAGTTACTGGAAAGCAAGTTTGCTGGAAAGTGAACGGAAATCATCGGATGCTACTCGACATTGTTCGGCTAATGAGATGGACAACGTTGCTAGGATACAATACACAAAAAGCAAATGAGAATTGAAAGTTAACTGAGATCTTTCAAAATTAACTGATAGCTGAGAAATGGCCTAAATTTTAACTGATAACTGAGAATCGAGCACCCCTATGCACACCCTCTATTTCGGTCGAGGAAGGGGCGCATGGGTAGCTATTTCGTAGCTAGACATTTCTTACGGTTAACAATTTTTACGGCTAACGGTTAAAATTTTCTAATTTTTACGCCTAACAGGTAAGGTTTTGGCCGGTTTTACGGCTAACGGTTAACCCCATTGAGACCCTCGAGTATGGACGAAGTAGGACTTAGGGCCTCTTCGTATGAGCCCGGTTGACCGGGCTGGAAGGGGTTTCCGAGATCTCGCCTCACTTCTATCGGCAACCAGGATGAAAATTTTCCCATATGAACACTCCAGCCCGGCTACCGGGACGAAAATGTTTTTGACAAATTAGCTTCGCTTTCGAAACTGGGCGGCCAAAATTTTGCCGTGTATGCATTTCCACTTCAAATTATATGAAGAGGCCCTTAATGGAATGCTAAGGAGAAATCGACCTCAAAGTGTTTTGATGTTTTGCCTTCGAACTAAACCAGGGAACCTTTACTAAGGTGGTTTGTGCTTTTGAGAGGGAACAAACAAAGACACACCTTTATTTTCCATCCAAAATCTTATCAGCGAAAGACATAGCACAAAAAATGAATTTTTTCCGAGGTTGTGAAATCATTGTTTAATTTTATCATTTTCTAAAGAATTACCGACTGTGAATGTCAGAGTTCGTGCCAGGAGTTATATAGATACAAATATATATTTGGAGTCACGTTTACATCTCACTTTATTTGACGCTATTTAAGGAGGTTACACAATATCTTCAAGCTATCATTGCGCGGCTTGTCGAGACCTGGGGATTTTAAGACGAGGTTACACATCATCTTCAAGTTACTATTTCTCGAACTGCTGAGATCCTGGGCCCGTATCTTCGTCTCGCAGTATCCGCTCACAGTCCAGTCGTCGAGCAGTGGCACAGAATCGTCTCTTGTATCCACCTGAGTTACACTGCTGCAAAGAGACAAGGGGTGAGTTGTTAAAGGGGCTATGTCGTGATATTATAAAATTATTGCTTTCAAACTGAAGACAACCTAAAAAAAATAGCCAAAAAACATGGCGAATGGAATTAACGCAAATCGTGGAGGCACTCTTAGACAAAAAGAAAAAAAAAGTATAGCGGTTAATGCAGAAGACGCTTCTTTCTAAATTACAAGAAGCAGATGAAGGTATTAAAATTAATTATTCCATTCGATATAAAAAAAACCTAGCATCACGAGGCTTAGTGGCGGGTAGCTAGAGATGACTGAGAACGTGGAGGTTACTAGACGGCGACGTTTTTCGCCAAGCGCGCCTGAGGACATACGCTTCGCTCTCTGCAAGCCATATTCATAGCGTCCCGAGAATGGTTCACCCAGATGCGTAATATTCCTATGTAATAGAATATTTATCAGAGTTTTTTTAATTTAATGAGGAAACTTACTTTCCTTGTATCTTTCTTGGCACAATGCATGAAGACAATACCAAGGCTTTCTTGTATCAAGAGGACTGTAATGGAAAAGAGAAGGAGAAAACCAAACGCCATTGCTTTGTTCATCTTGTGGAACTTCAGAAAGCTAAACGACTGAGTTTAATGCTTAGTGGAAGTGCAACTCGCTCTTTATACTCTTGCAACTGGTCTATGACGTATGTCGTTCCCTTAAAATATCGACCAATACAAAGTCAAATGAGCAGGTAATGCATGAGGAGATTGATAAATAATTAAATTCTTCTATCTAATAAAAAATGTATGGAGATGGGTAGAGGAAACTGACAAATCGATACTAGGGTCTGAACAAACACGTCGCAAAACACCTTCCTCGTTGTGATGAAAATTTTTTTTTTTTGCCTTGATGTATTAATATGACAGGCTTAAAAAGTATATTTGGTTAATTAAATACATCAACGCCTGTAAGTCAAGTTGTTTGGGCTTTCTTCAATGAGTTCACTTTTCATGATATCTGTAATAAATAAATTATAGTAAAAACGTTAACTTGAGGTAGGTTTGATCAAATAAAACAGAGTGTATTAGAGGATAAGTTATTGACCAATATTGGCCAATTACAGGCTGAAAATGTTTCCAAAAAACGAAAACCTGCCTGATAAAGGTGAAGAATTTGAGAAAAATCTTGAAATTGGGGGCTAATGTCACGAATCAGTCGGAGTTTTATTGATGCTAAAATCTTCCTTTTTTCCTCTAGTCATAACAGAAGACTTCTGTTTACAAGAAGTCGGCGGCATGCGACTGGCGTTGCCCTTCAACTTGACTCTTTCAAATTCTACTAACTTATCGGCCAAAAAACGTTTTTGATGAATTTTCTTGCCCCAGAACGAGTGAACAGCAAATTTGCACGATTTTATTTTACCTGCGTAAACTAATTCAAATCGGAGATTGTCGTGCGATAACTGTTTAATAGCGACATTCCGCATGACCAGTTTTGACAAATAACACAACAGCTGCACAGTTTTTTCCTTTTTAATAATAATTATTATTACCACTATAACAATACATTTTCGAACTGCTGCCGAGTTGCTAAGCTTTATTCACTTGTTGGCTGTCCCTGTTCAGTATGACATGCTTGAAATACATACTCGTTTTATTAAAATCATCAGCGCCTATAAGGTCCGCTTTCACGCCCTCTCCAGTTGTCGCCCCACCAGTCTTCTAACGAAAAATAACAATTTCTTTTTTTTTTTTTTTTAATTTAATTCACCTCGATGCTTCAACAGCTACAACATGTTCTTAAGCAGAAGCAAGTACCATGAACCTCATATGGTTTAGAGAGGAAAAAAACTGGGTAGACACTGTAGTTCCATATTTTTGAATGTTCATTTTTCCGTATTTATTTAAAGCACATCCTAAGTTTGCCAAACAAATTGCTCTTATTTATTTTTCAGACTTTAATTGGCCGACATTTTTTAATTTGATCGAGTTTTGGTCAAAATTGTTTTCTCGTTCAGACACTGATGAAAATAATTGTTTGGTCCATCGGACGGGGAGTCTTAATGCAAAATTATCTAATTAACTGCTCAGAACCGTCATAGTTCTAAAGTTAAAACTTTCCTGTTAGACGCAATAGAACCTTTCATGGTTGCTAGTGACATATCATCTTGGTTATCCATAAACACTATTTTAGTGCCACACGCCCAATTGTGATAACAAGTACCCGGCCTGAAGCAACAAAAATTAAACAATATGAAGTTTGACGTGTTTTGGAAGTCTTTAAGAGCGTTCTTAAGTTCAGTTCTTAACAAGATCCTTAATTATCGTGTGATATTTGTACTCGTTTCGCGCATTATTTGTACTCTACGGAGCAGTGTTGGATAACACGGTGTCGGTGTTTCATTGATGCTAAAATCTTCCTGTTTTCCTCTAGTCAAAACAGAAGACCTCTGTTTACTAAACGTCGGCCGCAAGCGACATGTGGTTGCCCTTTCAAGTCCTTTCTAGTTCTTTTCCCTTTCGCCAAATTTGTGTTCCCCAGTATATGTGGGCAGTAAAAGTGAGCACGATATTTCTTTCACCGGCGAGGGCGAGGATATTAGTGAAATGTCTATTTTGCTTCGTTTTGCCTGCGGTGTTGTATACCGTCTCAGCTGTAGTCTGTCTTGAAGGGAATACAAACAATAAATTTACAAATGTAGTCGAATTTTCGCTACCAGCAACCTCCCCTTATCTAACGGACTCTTCTTTAAAGCAACCTGATAAAGCCCCCCCCCCCCCCCCCCCCTCCTGACATACATGCCAATAGCCAAGCCCCATATTGATATCTTCATAATGACCATGATAGCAAAGTTATATGAATTAACATCTTTTGGTCGATTTAAGGCAAAATTAACTGTTCAAATATGTCAATGTTTTCAATTTTTAGAATTTCCCTGTAGACACAGAAGGTCCTGTCACGTTCGGTTCTGGTGCCGTCCTTGTTAATGGCAAACACCAGCAAGGGGTCGCGCGCCTAATTGTCATTACAGGCACTCTAAATAAAATGAAATTAGGTGTGTTTTAGAAGCGTTGCAGAGCGATTTATGTCATCGATCGCTGCGCCCGTTGCCTTAACCAGATCGTTTAAGTGTATTGGAACTGGATTCCAGAATAACGCCACTTGTTCTATCTATCTCTTGTTCTATATGTTAATTTCCAAAACATAATGACAGCTTGTGTTTCAGAAAGGGAGTGCAAGAGATAAAAGTCCCGTTAATCTGCACTCGGATTTTAAATAGGAATGTAGCATTTAGGATTTAGGATTTAGTTTTACTTTATCGGTGTTTTGGCAGATCGAAAAGACCCTAAAATCATTGGAAAATTGCATGAGCATGGACGAAGAAGCTAGGACTGATTGGAAAGCTATTGAGAACTCGACCTCGAACAGCGCCGGGTTACCCCTGCTAAGGCGTCTCTGTATATGGGGCTGAAAATATAGGTTTTTTTTTTTTGTGCTTCCAACGTCATCACTGATTCGTTTTCTTTCTTTTTTTCGTTTGGCTGGGAGGAAGGGGGAACTTGAAGATTTCATTTCAGAGGGAACGTACCAAGATGAAAAACACTTAGAATATTGCAGATTTTCCATCAAAAAACTTATCAGCGAAAGGCTTATCACAAACATGCATTTTTGCCGTGGTTGCAGTTGCATGCCTTTTCTCCGATGTTGTGGTATATATCAAATCATTGTTGCCATGCATTTTCTGAAGAAATACCGACTGTGACTTAGGAAGTGGGCGAGACCATGAAAGAAATCGAAGCATAACACTTGATTGTTTGGGATACACATGAAAAGGCCATTTCAATCTGGCGGCTTTGAAGGTTGAGTTAATAATTTCTTGTACATCAGCTTTGAAGGTCATTGTGTAGGAGAAAAGAAAATTACATAACTGCCAATTTCACTCAGCAAAGCGACAAACATTCTCACAGTGAAAAGGCAAAACTAATTTCGGGCACATAAACTGTGTACAAGTAGTAATTCGAGTTCGAACCGGGACTTACATAGATGCAAATTCAGATTGGGATGGGAGTCACGCTTGCATCTTACTTTATTTGAGTTTGATTAAGTAGGTTACACAATATCTCCCAGTTATTTTTCACGGTTTGCCGATACCTAAGGATTTTTAAAGGAGGTTACGCATCATCTTCAAGCTATTATTTCTCGATCTGCTAAGATCGTGGGAGGGGTCTTCGTCTCGCAGTATCCACAGCATGAAATTTTAAATTTACGATTCCGTAAAGATGCCGTAAAGAAAGCGCTTAGATCCACTTTACGCGTCTTTACGAACTTCTTTACACTTTCGTAAAGAACGTCTTTACGCACTGAAAACGATAGTGCGTAAAGACTCCGTAGATAGACTTTAAACGCATCTTTACGTACATTGTAAAAAATCGTAAAGAGAACGTTTACGATATATTACGGCAATTTCAGACCTCAGATAGGCGATCTTTACGCGTTATGAAATAATCGTAAATGGGCAGTATTGCCATTTTAATTTGTGGTGTTATGTATTTTTGGCAATATCTCCTTTTTGTTCATTCAATGCGCGTTTTCGTCGACATCAACGGCATTAACGTGCCTCGTAAAAAGGCTATTCAGAACTTTCACGATATTTTACGCTTCCGTAAAACGATCAGTAGAAAGCGACCTTGACGCGTTATTAAAGCATTTGTAAACTGGGTCATAATCCAAATGCCTCCCAAGGACTTTCCCAACCCCAACAAGAACAACACGTTTAATA
Source organism: Meandrina meandrites (assembly GCA_963693305.1). NCBI lineage: Eukaryota > Metazoa > Cnidaria > Anthozoa > Scleractinia > Meandrinidae > Meandrina > Meandrina meandrites. Next base: position 31,415,550 of record OY855909.1, read on the forward strand.
CATTGCAATTTATTTTATAATCTTATCTCTAACGAAACGTTCATTATTTACAGGTTTAGCAATGAAATATTAGAAATATATACAGATTATATTACATAGTTGAGTGGTGCTTCGGGCACAATTATATTGTAGAAATTATTTACATGTATAGAGTCATTTTCCTTAAGTTAAAACACTTGGCCTTGCTTGGCTTATCCCCCTTGTAAATTTACCGACTTTTATACCTAGGAAAAGAAAGAGGGGGTGCAACTGAAACAATAAATATGTAAAAAAATCGGTGTTTTCCGAATAGAAAAACGATATGCAATTAGCGTTGAGTCACTCAAGTCAAATTAAAAGACTCAAATAACAATAATACACATAGAAATACAATGTCATGGGCACGTGCATGCATGTAAGTCACTTACAAGAATAATAATGTTAAGCCACAGTTGTACAGGAATACTCTTTTGTGTACTGCGCATGTGCATGTGGCGAGACTTACCAAAAATTTGAAAACAATTTTTTGGATATTCAGTCCATCAATAAACATGTGGCACCGTAAACAAGTTGCCATTATCTCATCACTGATTGTAAATACATGTGAACTCATAATATAAATACTTAGAAACAATAACAGCAGGGTTTTGACAATTCACATTTAAAAAATCATTTTTAGCCTCATTCCTTTTGGATCATTTTAAATAAGAGAACCAGTGGCAATAACCTGTCCCATCTCATTGATACTGCAACTACTGTGTGCCAGTTGATTGAGCATGAGGATTTGCTCCTAAATTCCTGTTTCTCAATATTGACAGCTACAACATACATGTATTAAGTTTAGCCATTGTCAATACAATAATGATTTTTCCTTATTGCCTCTGGTTCCCTTAAATTAACAGGTCAGTGCAGCAGAAGACACTTAACAAGAAGATCTCGTATGAAAAGAGTTGGCCATTCTCATCCAAAGCTGCCAATGATCCATAAAAGCATAAACAAAGGACTAATGACATGTGCCTTTCTATCATTTGATTTCTATAAGAAAGTTTGTTTAAAAACAATAGAAACCTACATGTACATGCAACATAATGAAATTTTAAGGCACAATATTTCATAGAATATGCCTGAAATTGCAGTTGTGAAATATAGATGCCAGTCCTTTCATTGAGACACTTCCTGATTAGTGTCTTCCCCGTGCAGGTGTGCTTGTGGCCAATGGAGTGGAAATACTTTTTAAGGTCCATTTAGGGGCGAATGGAGGGGGGCCTCTTGTAGAAAGCCTCTCAGCAACAACTCTTTCAGTTTGAAAATTTCTGACATGTGGCTTTAATGACTTCTTGTAGGAGAGATCAAGGAGGTCCTTAAGCTCTCTCAACTGTGGTCCCTCCCAGGCCAACCTCGTCGTGACGAATCTCTTCACATCTACCCCATTGTCATCCTCTGAAAGCTAACTTTCATCAGAGCTGGTGTATTCATCACTTCAAGAATGTGAACAGGTCAATGGTTTCCGTTTATAGGTTTTTTTATTCATTGTGTGATGTAAGTAAGTAATATATACACATTGCGTGACAGCCAACTTCATAAGATCAGGAAATGCTGTTAAAAGGTTTCTCTGTGTAGGTTGCTTTTCACTCTTTATGAAATGCCCATTTCGATTAAGATAAATTTGTTACATCTGCTGAGTTAGTTCAATAAAAATACCATGTGTACTTAGAGAATTGGCTTTTCTTTTTTTGCCGACCGTAAAAACGTCTGTTTCCTACATTTTATTACGACGTGTGTGTATATGTTCAAGTTAAATTTTATCCTTGGTTCAAATTTATTTTCCTTTGTTTTAAACTCATTATTAACAATCACCATATCCAAAAACAAAGGAAAATAAAATTTGAACCAAGGATAAAATTGAACCACAAATGTTGATTTTAGCTGCTATTTCACCAGCAGATGATTTGTATATGTAATATCATGGGTGACAAATTACTCCTTAATTTTGGCGCGAAATTTCAGCCGTAATTTATAATTTCACATGTGAAATTATAAAATTGCTATGGCAACGCTTCCGTGACCTTAGTGCAAAGATGGCGTCGAGGTTCAAGCAAGTTACCGACGAAGAAGTTGCGGCGTTAAAAGACGCTTCAGAAAATTTAAACACGAGAAAAAGCACAGTTAACTGGGTGAGGGTTTTTGAGAAGTGGTGTGACGAAAATGGGCTTGAGAAAAATCCTGAGAAGGTTGCTCCTGAGCAGTTGGATAAAGTCCTCGAGCGGTTTTTTGCCTCCGTGCGTAAACAGAACGGAACCGACTACGAACCCGGCTCCTTAAAAGTGATGCAAGCAGTACTTGACCGTCATTTGAAAGAGAAAGGTTATTCTTTTTCAATTATAAAGGACAGAGAATTTTTCAACTCCCGAAAAGTTCTTGAAGGAAAGGCGCGCAAGTTAAGAAACGAGGGTGAAGGAAAATTGCCAAATAAATCAAGAAGCCTTACGAGAGAGGAAGAAGAAGCTTTATGGGAGAGCGGACAGCTGGGAAATTCATCTCCAAGGTCACTCCTTAACACCATGTGGTGGCTCCTGTCACAGCATCTTGGTCTGCGTGGCTGCCAAGAGCATTACACAATGAATGTGGAGGATTTCACGCTGAACAAAGACGACAGCGGCAACGAGTTTGTAACCTTTGCAGAAGGCCCGACAAAAACACGGCAAGGAGGTTTGCTAGTTCAGCCTAGATCTGTGTTGCCAAAAATGTTCGCCACTGGGGATTCGAGATGCCCTGTAGCGCATTTTAAGAATTGCCTGTCCAAGAGGCCCGAAAATTTAAAGTTAGCTGGTCCTTTCTACTTAGCGTGCATCGAGAATCCAACCAAAACAGACGTATGGTACAAGAAAAGCCGAATGGGTAAAAACACGATCAGCAAAATCATGCAAAGCATGAAAGAAAACTCACCTCAACAAGAAATGTGTCCTGACAAACGATTATCCAACCACTCAGTCCGGAAAACGGTGGTGAGGAAGCTAAAAGCCAAGGGAGTTCCAAAATCCGAAATAATAACAATAACTGGCCATCGACAAGAACAAAGCGTTGAAGCATACGACTCCGGGAACGAAGACGAGCAGCGACAACTATCTAACATCATTGATGGCAAAGAAATCCAGTTTAACCAGACAACCAGTCGAGCTCCCCTTCGGCCGCTTATTCAGTCAAGTGCAGCGGTGAGCAGTGGCCATGTCTATCATTTCCATAGCTGCAATGTGGTTTTCAATCAAGGACAGGCTAACGCTTCATCTTCACTGCCATCCTTGTAATATTGCCCGAAACCATGTGTTTGTCAGCCGTTTAAGTGCAAACTTTGTACACTTTCGCTTCCATATAATCTAGGCCCGTTTGCTTTGGCCATATATTAAACTTTTAGCGACAGTTTGTCGTTTAAAACGTTAAAGCGACTTCAGAACAGAGTAAACTTCTTAAATGGCGGTGGCCTCGAGCCAATTTTTGAACGCAATTTACACGGGCGCCGTTTTTAAGTTCATTCACGAATTATAGCCAATCATAAAAGGAAGATTTGACAGTTGACTCAACTTTGAAACATTTGAAAACAACAGGAAGAATTTTAAAGGGCTTTTTATCGAAAAGTTCAAAAAATTGTGAACTTTTGCCAGAATGTATCCTTTACATTATAAATTTTCAATGCTTGGAGTCCTCTATAAACAAGTCATAAACCCAGGATTGTGAGCGTAATTTGTCACCCATGATATTAAAAGGTAACCAAATGGTCTACTCGTGAAATTAGGAAATAATTTCACGCGCGTTTTGTCAAAATTCTAATAATTTCCCTCGCCTTAAAGGCTCGGGAAATTATTAGAATTTTGACAAAACGCGCGTGAAATTATTTCCTAATTTCACTCGTCACCATTTGATTACCCATACTAATCGCATGGGCCCGAGGGCAATTAAGGATTAATTTCACGCGCATTTTCAAACTTTTCACAAAATTGCCCGAGTCGCGAAGCGACGAGGGCAATTTGGAAAACTTTGAAAATGCAAGTGAAATTAATCCTTAATTGCACGAGGGCACATTGCGATTACGTGTTTATCACATAAAGGGCAAAATTGTGTACAAAAGAAAACTTAAACGAGGTCCGCCATGGCGTAAACCGGTTGGCAAGAATATTTGCTCGTAGCAAAATGACCACATCAATAATCAATTTATGTCGAGAAACAGTAAAAGTAAGCATAACACAGCATGTGCAATTCACTCATAATAGTTTCTTCACAGATAAAACTGAATGCAGTTTAAATTTTAGTTACCTTTGTTTACGAGGCGTCCGACCGCGCAGAAATGCTGCATCGATGAAAGTCATAAACAAAGTGTCCGAACGAGCTTTAATAACTTCTTGAACCTGACATTCTCCTTTCCACAGCGAAAACTGTAAGTACCAACAAAATTTATGCCCTTTCCAGGCTCTGTTTCTAATAAGGCGAAGCAAGCAAAACAAAGAAATATTATCTTTCAGTGTCGATTCAGTGGTCTCAGCCGCCATGAATTTCTTTTCTCCGTGCAACGCCAATCGTCCAGAAGTTTTTTCGGGCTGTGACAAACGAATTTGGATTGAAAAGTCCTCTCTCTATTCCACCAAGGCACTACTCATTTCTGCCTACCGATTTTCTTTCACATTTGATGAAATAACCGCATTTATATCAAACTCAGATGCACTGCGTTTCTGAACTTTTTTCAAACTGGTTTCAAGCGGGAAACCAACTCAGTGCAGACGACGCGCGCTCAGCCAATCAGGGTCAAGTAATCATGCCCTCTTGATTACCAAAAAGTGCCCTCGTGATTAAGAAAAAATGCCCTCTGTCTCAACCAATCAGCGTTCAGTAATTTTGCCACGTATGTGATAACTGCAGCTAAAAGTATGTTCTAACCCTCAGATGAGGTGTTTAATTCAGCATAATTTCAACAGTAGCGATGAATGCTAGGGGTGGGTAGTAGGATAAAACACGGGGGGCCAATGCAATAACAGTATGACCTTAAAGTTCGAAAAGCTAACTGTTTTTAAAGCATCACCCTTGCACACATCATTGCAGGGCTATATCAATTGCAAAAAAAAACATAAACGGGCAAGGTAGTTAAATTCGTTAACATAGAAAGTTTGCATAGTAAATGGTTTGAACCCAGGAGTATCAGTAGCTCGTATAGTGTGATCGTCCGGGTGAGAGTAGTTCTGAGAAGAACTGTTGTTGGTGACTGACGTATCGACAACCTGTGCGGAAGTCATCTTCAAGTCTCTGAAGATGACTTCCGCACAGGTTGTCGAAACGTCAGTCACCAACAACAGTTCTTCTCAGAACTACTCTCACCCGGACGATCACACTATACGAGCTATAGAAAGTTTGGCCGTGAATAAAAAAACTTACAGATTCAGAAACAGTTCGGGGGATATCCATTTCTGGATATATGATGACGTCACTAAAAATGGCGTCTTGGACCTCAGTGGGAAAATCAGCATTCGCATCACTTTTTCGCCCCTATTGTTTTAGTCCCTTTTTTCTATCCCATGAGACCAAGCGTCATTGCTAAAGGACCATCACAGGAACTCGTGAATGTGCGACAGGATGGCTACCTTCTCTGCGTCGCCGAGAAAAATGTGACGAAAGTGAAGTCGACGGTTGTGTTTTGGATGCGTCCCGAGTGGAGTTGTCTTTGATTTTTTGCAAATTTCAGGTTTGTAATAATTTTTTTGGTTTTCGAAAAAATTACTTTTAAAAACTAGAGTAAATTTGCTTGTTGTTTATTCAAACAAAATGCATATGCACGATACTTTAGTTCATATGCACGGCCTTTGAAAATGTGTCACGGTGTAATTTCGGCACCATTACTTGCTCACTGTGCGAGCTTTTTGTTTATCCTTGGTTTGCATCTCTGAATTTTCTTGTAGACCCGATTTCAAGTTGTGTATATATTTGTTGTTTCTTAACAGGCAATGAAAAATCACCTTGATTTTGTAAGATTATGTTGGAAAAGTCTCGAAACGAATCGTTGAAATATCTGTTGGAAGGCAGTATCAATTAACGAAGGTTCTGTGCGAAAAGCGTCAGGTTAACCTGGTCAACATAGCAACTGGCATGAGAATAAGGGTAAGTAAATTCAATTTTTTAGGACCTAGATACAACAATACTTGTCCAGAAAATTAAAAAAGTACCTATTCATCTTCTTCTTCAAAAGCACAGGCACAAATAAAACTTGTTTGGTCAATCGGGCTGTGTTTATATATAATTAATGGGTCTTCACATTCTGATCAGACTGCAGCATACTGTGGTCCCCTGTTCTATGAGTCAAATGAGTCCATGACTCAAAGTGATTTTCACACAGAGAAGGTTATTATCTCTCGAGCCACAGTTTGCCTGTATACAAATTAGAAGCACTCCACTTTTGTTGTGGCTAGTTCCAGTCCAATTTGCTTGTGTTAATTCTACTCCAGTTTGCTTTTGGTTAGTTCCACTCTGGTTGGTTTGGGTTTAGTTCCACTCTGTTTTGGTTGCAGGTAGCTTTTACTTGCTAGCAATGGCTGCACTATTTTCAAATTAACAACTGTACATAAAAATTTAACATTTGAATCATAGACTCATGACTCATTTGACCTGCATAAACTTTGATCTCATTTCTAGTATTTTTGTATGATTTCCTTAATTGCTTATGGATAATTATCTTGCTTGGTTACTTGAGGGTGACTGAAACCTCTGTCATTTGTAAATAAGAATTTCAAACTCCCTCCCTCCCCCCTGCATCTCGTGGGTCTTGGCAAAGTGAGAGTCAGCGCGTCATGCGAGTCATTACGGTTAGCCCAAATAACACATCCATTAGCCTGAATAGCACTCCTGTTAACCTACAGTTAGCTTCAGTAGCTTCCGGCTAGCTTTGATATTGGGATAAGGGATTTCTTGCTCGCAGGGCTCGCATGGCTCACAAGTCATGCAAGCCATTCCGGTTAGCCAAACTGGTTAACCTAAAAAGAACTCAGTTAACCTAAATAGCACTCCAGTTAGCCTACAATTAGTCTAGTAGCTCGTGGTTAGCCTTTTTATTGGGATAAGGGATTTCTGGTTTGCATGGCTCACTGGCTCACATATTGTACAAACTCGCACCTCCCTTGTTTCCGGAGCCTCTATGATATATGACCAGTAATAACCTTATATCCAGAGCTTCTGTTTATGCTGTTCCCTCCTAAATTTAACTACCAAGCTATCAACCATAATTAGGGTATGGGGAGGATCTGGGCTGCCCTAGTACATAATTTACTACTTCGAAAAATGGATTTTTCTGCTATCTTCTTCCATGGTATGCCAATAAACCTTTTCCACCAAGTTTTACTATTTGTAGTTCACATGGTAAAGTATTATGTAGCAGTGTGAAAGCTTAGTTCACGAAATGCAGCTATAGCTTTTCAATTCAGACCTTTAAGTCTCATATCCTGAAATTTTAGTAGGGTAGCATATATCTATTTACTATTTGGGAGACTTGGTCCAGCAGAAATCCACAGATTTGACAGTATGGAAATGCTAACAGAATCAATATCAATACACAGTGATGGATAATATTTGTTATATTAAAGGAAAGGAATAATTATATTAGTTAAGGTGCTCTCACTGCCTTAGCAATACAATTTGCTAATTAATATTTTTTTCTTGCAGGTTATAGCAAGAAAGCTATAGAGAAGAGGAAAAGGAAGTTATGGAATGATTAGAAGGACATAATAAAATTGCTTTTGAATGAGTGTTGTTGAATGCTTTAGACAAGTTACCATAAATGTTAGTTTCATCCCATCTTGCACACAAAATACAGACACTGCAAAATTTTGATTGTAAACAGAAAAGGGATTGCAGTGTCTGAGACAACAGGAAAGAATGGTATCTGAAATTAGGTAGTTAAAAGATTTTTGGGGACTAAAAGCTGTAGTGGCAGAAGATTTTTGGGACTGAATAATACTTAAAATTTACTTTATTGCCTGAATTTTTCCCAAAATGCAAGAGAATTTATATACACAATCAGGGTAATCCTGAACAAAATATTACAACTTTCCATAAGCATACCTGGAACATTTTCAGAGACTAAATCTCATGATTTTTTAATCATCGAAAGCATTTTATGCGACACGTGGGAACGATAGAATAAACTTCCCATATTAAAATAATTCTAACCTGTGCCAAATTCTATAATTATAACAAAGAGTTGAGTTTGAGTTCGTTCCCTCAGTACACGATAAAACAGGAGAAGATTCAAACTGCTGGGAAACGAAAATTCGCAATACTTCAACTGTCAAGTAATATTATAGCCCGATGAAAGAGTTATTATAGTTAAATGTAATAGATTTCTTCATATTGGAACAGCAAACAGCCACGCTCTAAACTCATTTTTAGCCGAAGTATCTATTCTGATGGCATGCATATCGGCTATCATGATGCTTCAGCTGTCTTAGCCTTGAGAACGGGACATCGTGGAAAATAATCGTTAATATTGCTAAGTACAGTGCGGTGGAATCCCGATTTATCGAACGGAGGAAACGAAAATTGATTTGAGAAAGCGCGGAAATAATTGAAGCGTTCAAATGAGTGAAAAAAAAAAAACAAACAAAGCAGCTTGTTATACTCTTTCTTCTATCAGACTCGAGGGCCGACGACATATTTATTTTTGCTCACCGCTCTATACTGGAGCTTAGTCCTTCCGCAATCTAAGCAATGTTTTGGTTTTGTGTGAGCCAATCAAATTACAGGAAATCGTATATCCAGAAATGGATATCCCCCGAACTGAGAAAGGCAATTTGAAGCACGTTTAGACTAATTGTCCGCACATAAAGTCGAACGACCGTGAAAAAAAAACACTTAAAATTCCCAAAGAGAGTTTAGACGCATGAAGACTAATTCTGCGTGAAGAAAGTTAAAAGGTCCGTAATAACGGTGCGTAAAGAAGCGTAAAGAATGTTATATGCGCGTAAAGTGTTAACAGCGAAGCTCATTAAAATAACTATAATTCTACTAAAGACGGATAAGACATAACTATTTCGCTTGTTTTAATATTGCTCTAAGTACGTAGAAAGTGGTGAACTGTATCCATCTTGATCTTAATCCTTTACGTAAAGAAGCGTAAAGAATGTTAAAGACGCGTAAAGTGTAAACAGCGAAGCTGATCAAAATACCTTTAATTCAACTAAAGACGGATAAGACATAACTATTTCGCTCTTTTAAGTATTGCTCTAAATAAAAAATGATGAACTGTATCCATCTTGATCTTTATCCTTTACGGACATGTAATATCCTTTACGCAGTCTTTACGCGTTCCCTGCATTTACGCGTCATTACGGACCGCGGAAATCCTCCGTAAAGAAGAGGCCTTATATTTACGGTTCTTTACGCAACAGTTAAAGATGCGTAAATTCATGATTTCATGCTGTAATCCGCTCACAGTCTAGTCGTCGAGCAGTGGCACAGAGTCGTTGTCCTTTGTTTTGTTACAGACAATTCCTGTTTTTGCTGCCATTTACGGATAGGCCCTTAGACTCAGCTGCATTCGGCAGTTAGCAAATATTTTCTTTCATGTATTGACCTGCCGTCAATATAGACATGTAGATGAAGAACTTGAAAAAATTGTTTTGAAATCGGGCTGGGCTAATATCACGCATCAGTCGGTGTTTCATTGATGCTAAAATATTCCTTCTTTTCTCTAGTCAAAACGGAAGACCTCTGTTTACAAAACGTCGGGCGCATGCGACATACGGTTGCCCTTTCAAGTTCTTTTCCCTTTCGCTGAATTTGTGTTCCCCAGTATATATGGGGAGTTAATGTAAGCACGATTTCCCTTTTACCGGCGAGTTCGTGGATATTAATGAAATTGTCTATTTTGACTAAGGTCCTTAGTCTCAGCTGCATTCGGCAGTTAGCAAATGTTTTCTTTCATGTATTGACCTGCCGTCTCCTTTTGTGAGACAAGCAATGCATATTATTCAATATCACAAATGGTCGAAGAGGAGGTAGAGGTATCTCAATATATTTTACCAAACATGTACATCCTGTTAGCATACTCTTGCGATAATTCTGTTGTTGTTTTTTTGTTTTTTTTTTCAGCCGATTCATTCCCGAAGAAGTGTTTGTGAGGCAGCGCGTGCTCTGAACTGCGAAAGGGCGGCAGATGATTAGCAGCGAAGACACCTGAAAACTGACGGAATACAAGGAAAACGTCTTTTAACGAACAAATATTAAATTAACTTGACTTAAATTAAGTAAATGTAAATAAATGAACTTGTCTATATTATCCTGCGTTTTGCCTTCAGTGTTGTATACCATCTGCTTTTTACTGGTATTGCCTGTCCTACGAAATGCAGTCAAAAGAAGAGCCGCTCTCCTGGGAAAGATAAACATCCCGTTAAACAATCAGCCCTTGGCTTTTAAATAATAATATAGTTCTTAAAATTTTGTTAGCCTCTTGGGAGATCCAAAATCATTGTCATTACATGAGTATGGGCAAAGTAGGAGAAATCAACCTCAAGGTGTTTTGATGTTTTCCCTTCGAACTAAACCAGGGAACCTTTGCTAACGTGGTTTGTGCTTTTGAGAGGGAACTAACAAATTAAAGACACATCTTTATTTTCCATCCAAAATCTTATCAGCGAAATACATAGTACAAAAATGAATTTTTTTCCGAGGTTGTGAAATCATTGTTTAATTTTATGCATTTTCTAAAGAATTACCGACTGTGAATATCAGAGTTCGTGCCATGAGTTATATAGATACAAATATATATTTAGAGTCACGTTTACATCTCACTTTATTTGAGCCAAATTTATATGCAATATAAATTAAAGTTAATGTGATAACCATGAAAGGGAGATCAGATAACCTACTAGCCCTTTACTTCAAAACAGATCTGTCACGCAATACTCTGGCAAGAATAACACTCTTGCATTACATTCAAAGGTCAAAGTTACTTCTCGTACAGGCATGACGTGCTATTCGGGTCCGGCCAATCACATATCTGCTTTCTTAATGTCAATCAAGACCATGCGGTCTTATCTATACATCAGTGGTTTCACATCTAAGTTCTGTGAACCCTCAAAATGGTTGTCACAAAAATTCCCACCCTCCCAACCCCTTTGTTTGTTTTTCTTTAAGCATAGTACTTGTACTTGTAAACATTTAGGTAGAGAAAATAAGAATCGTTTAGGTTATAGTTCTTCACACAGTTACACTGTTATGTTCATGTAAAGGGTTTCTTTTCCAAATGTTGAACATGTAGCTGCCCAGCTAAGAGCTGATGGACTTAAGCAGCCTGTCTGCTTATTGATCATGAGACATTGTCATAATTGTATCCCTTAGTGCAAAGCTAGCATTATGCTAACTCAAGTATTTGTTACTGTATCTCTTCTAAGTCTCATTTTCCAGAACTAAATAAACAACGGGAGGGGATGAAGTGCTCCGTACAGGTCGCCCTTTTGCCCCATAGACTCACATGGTCAGCTTTCCTGGGAGAGTGGGACCCCCAGTGTTGTAGTTGTTGTTGTGATTGTTCCCAAAGGCCAGCATAGCCTGGGAACCAGGGCACATTGTTGTGTTTGTTCCCAAAGGCCCTGGGGATTAGGACCCCAGCACAGCCTCGGAACCAAGGGATGTTGTTTTGTTTGTTCCCAAAGGCCCTGGGGATTAGGACCCCAGCATAGCCTCGGAACCAAGGAATGTTGATTTGTTTGTTCCCAAAGGCCCTGGGGATTAGGACCCCAGCATAGCCTCGGAACCAAGGGATGTTGTTTTGTTTGTTCCCAAAGGCCCTGGGGATTAGGACCCCAGCATAGCCTCGGAACCAAGAGATGTTGATTTGTTTGTTCCCAAAGGCCCTGGGCATTAGGACCCCAGTATAGGGCATGTTGTTGTGTTTGTTCCCAAGGGCCCTGAGGGAGAGGACTTAAACCTCTCGTTGCCAACCAACTGACCCGTGTGTTATCCTGCATGATGCCTATTGGCAACTCGAGCACTTCATCCCCTACCCCTTTTCTCCCATTGAACTTGTGTCCTGTTGTTTTGCTTTCATGGGTTGGGGGCATTAAACGCTTTTTAAGGAGGTTACACAATATCTTCAAGCTATTATTGCGCGGCTTGTCGAGACCTGAGGATTTTAAGAAGAGGTTACACATCATCTTCAAGTTATTATTTCTCGAACTGCTGAGATCCTGGGCCCGTATCTTCGTCTCGCAGTATCCGCTCACAGTCCAGTCGTCGAGCAGTGGCACAGAATCGTCTCTTGTATCCACCTGAGTTACACTGCTGCAATTAAGAGACAAGGAATATGTTGTTAAAGGGGCTCTGTCATGATATATTTAACTCAGTTTTCGTTAACAAAACTACTTTCAAATTGAATAAAACTCAAAATAATAGTTTTTTTTTCCTTGAGCAGAAAAAATACCAAGTAATAGTTTTAAAATGACAAATGGAACTCAAAGCGTGGAGGCGCTCTCAGATACATAAAAACGTTAGATTATTACAACTGTTATCGCTGAAGACTGCTTCATTCTAAATTTTAAACCAAAAATAATTACATTATTCAATTAAAGTAGTTCACTCATATATAGCCTTAGTTGGAACGGCTGCATTCGCAGTTAAGTAGATGGTAGAGTTTTTTTCCATTCTTTTCACCCGTCGCGTTATAACTAATGCTCAGCTCTCTACAAGCGATATTCCTAATGTCCCAACTGTACAAAGGTCCTTCTTCCAAAGGTTAACTCAGTAGGTAATTCAATGACGAAACTTACAGGCCTGGACTCAGAAGTAGAGGTGGGGTGGCAAAACGGCGGAAAATAGGCAAGGCTTTCTTGTATCATGAGGAATGCAGTCGAAAACAGAAGGAGAGACCCAAACGCCAGTGCTTTGTTCATCTTGTGGAACTTGAGGAAGCCAAACGAGTCAGTCAATTGGTGCTTAGTCGAAGTGCCTCCCACTCTTATTACTTTTTCAGTTAAGTCAAAGTCAATACAAAGTCAAATAGGCAGTTAATAAGACTAAAAAGAAGACTGATATACAATAAGATGGGTAAAGAGAATGGACAAATCGATACAAGGGACTCAATAAACACCTCACGGAACAGCTGCCACGTTGTTGGGTTTATTAATTTGTTGGGGCTCGATGTTTTAATATGAAAGGCTTCGAAATTATATTTGCTAAATAAAACACAGGAACACAACGATGTCAAGTTGTTTGGCTAATCTTGAGTAAAAACTGAAGTTCCTTTGACGTAAATCTGAACACATAAAACAAAGTGGAGAAGAGGATAAGTTATATTGATTAATATTAGTTAATTACAGGCTAAAAAATTGTCCGAAAAAGCGAATGCTTGCCTGATAAAAGACGGCTCGGTATAGCTGAAGAACTTGAAGAAATTGTTTTGAAATCGGGCTGGGCTAATATCACGCATCAGTCGGTGTTTCATTGATGCTAAAATATTCCTTCTTTTCTCTAGTCAAAAGGGAAGACCTCTGTTTACAAAACGTCGGGCGCATGCGACATACGGTTGCCCTTTCAAGTTCTTTTCCCTTTCGCTGAATTTGTGTTCGCCAGTATATATGGGGAGTTAATGTAAGCACGATTTTCCTTTTACCGGCGAGTTCGAGGATATTAATGAAATTGTCTATTTTGCTTCGTTTTGCTTGCGGTTTCGTATACCGTCTCAGCTGTAGTCTCCGATATTGCCTGTCTTGAAGGGAATATAAACGATAAATTTACAAATGGAGTCGAATTTTTGCAAACAGCAACCTTCCCCTTTCTAACGGACTCTTCTTTAAAGCGACTTGATAAAGGCCACTTCAATCTGTCAGCTTTGAAGGTTAAGTTAATAAATTTCTTGTACATCAGCTTAAACTCATTGTAAAGCTTGGGAGAAGAACATCAAAACTACCAGTTTTACTCAGCAAAGCGGCAAACATTCTCACAGTGCATAGGCAAAACTAATTTCAGGCATATAAACTTCGTACAAGTACAGTGAATATTAGAGTTCGCACCGGGACTTACATAGATGCAAATTCAGATCAGGAGTCACGCTTGCATCTTACTTTATTTGACTTAAGTAGGTTACACAATATCTTCAAGTTAGTTTTGGCGGTTTGCCGAGACCTGAGGGTCTTTAAAGGAGGTTACATATCATCTATTATCATCAGTTATTAGAGAGGTTAAGCATGACGTTTACGGCAAACGGCAAACGGCAAAAATAATTCTGATTTTGCTCACTTTTTCTTTAGCACTTAAATAAAGCCAGTCGAAAAATAGGAAAAAAATCCCTTAATCACAGTAAATGCAAACAATTTTACTAAATTGTACAAACGGCTAAAATCAGACACAAAAAGTTCGATTTTTGCCGTTTGCCGTTTGCCGTAAACGTCATGCTTAACCTCTCTATTATTTCGCGAACTGCTGAGATCCTGGACCCGTGTCTTCGTCTCGCAGTATCCGCTCACAGTCCAGCCGTCGAGCAGTGGCACAGAGTCGTCTCTTGTATCTACATGATTTATTACAATGCTGCAAAGAGACAAGGGGTGAGTTCTTAAAGGGGCTATGTCATGATATTTTAAAATTATTGCTTTCAAACTGAAGACAACCTAAAAAAAAAATAGCCAAAGAACATGGCGAATGGAATTAACGCAAATCGTGGAGGCACTCTCAGATAAAAAGAAACTTAAAGACGTAATAACAGGTACACTCGATATAAATAACCTAACGTCACGAGGCTTTTTGTGGTAGCTAGATATGAGAACACGCCAGCGGCTGTATATATTTGCAAGTTACAAGGCGGCGAATTTTTTTGATTCCTTCCTTCTCCAAGCGCACGTGATTACATATGCTTCGCTATTTCCAAGCGATTTTCATAACGTCCTAACTCTGCAAGAGTGCTTCTCTCAAATGTTAATTCCAACGTCATAGAATATTGATCAGGTTCCCAATATAATGACAAAACTTACAGGCCTGTTATCAGGGTAGTTACAAAACGGCGGAAAAGGGGCAAGGCTTTCTTGTATCATGAGGAATGCAGTGGAAAACAGAAGGAGAAAACCAAACGCCAATGCTTTGTTCATCTTGCGGAACTTCAGGAAGCCGAACAAGTCAGTCAATTGGTGCTTAGTCGAAGTGCCACCCGCTCTTTATACTCTTGCAACTTTTGTATGACGTATTGTCTTTCCCTCTCCCTTGTCTTTCTTCTAACTATTTTCTCGTAAAATGTATGGAGATAGGTAGAGGGAATTGATAAATCGATACTAGGGTGCGAACAAACACGTCGCAAATTACCTTTCTCGTTGTGATGTTAATTAATTTTTTAGGGCTCGATGTTTTAAAAAGGACAGGCCATAAAATTATATTAGGTTAATAAAATATATCAGCCACTGCCAAGTGTTTGGCTTTCTTATATGAGTTAAATATACCTGATCTCTGTTATAAATAAATTAGAGTAAAAAGGTCATCTTGAGGTAAGTATGATCAAATACAACAGAGTGTATTAGAGGATAAGTTATTCATCAATATTGGCCGATAAGAGGCTGAAATGTTTCCGAAGAACGGAAACTTGCTTGATAAACGGATTCTCGATAAAGCTGAAGAATATGACAAAAATCTTGAAATCGGGGGCTAATATCACGGATAAGTCGGAGTTTTATTGACGCTAAAATCTTCCTTTTTTTCCACTATTCATAAGAGAACACTTATGTTTACAAGAAGTCGGCGACAGTACATGCGACTAACGTTGCCCTTCAACTTGACTCTTTCAAATTCTATTAACTTATTGGCCAGGCAGCGTTTTTGGTGAACTTTCTTGCCCCAGAACAAGTGAACAGCAAAGTTGCACGATTTTATTTTACCGGCGAAAACTTTATTGCTCTAAATTGGAGATTGTCGTGCGATAACTGTTTAATAGGGGCATTGCATATGACAGTCAAGTTTTGACAAATAACATAACATCTGCCGAGTTGTTCAGCTTTATTCACTTGTTGGCAGTCGCTGTTCACTGTGACATGCTTGAAAAACATACCTGTTTAATTAAAATCATCAGCGCCTATAAGATTCGCTTGGAAGCCCTCCCCAGTTATCGCCCCAGCAGTCCTCTAACGAAAAAAAAAAATTCCCGATCATTTAATTCAACTCGATGCTTCAACAGCTATAACTCGTTCATAAGCAGAAGAAAGCACCGTGAACCTCATATGGTGACGAGAGGAAAAAAAACTGGATAGACACTGTAGTTGTGTCTATATTTTTGAATGTTCTTTTTTCCGTATTTATTTATTGCACGTGTCACCTCCTAATTAAACATTAATATATTTAAATGTTTGACACCAAATATTTTTTGACTTATTCCCTTAAGGAACAGAATAGCTTAACCTTTCCAGGCTGTGGCTCTTTAAGAATTCTTTCTCTGGGTGTTTCATTTGGAACTTAAATAAATTGAGGCTTAAATAATAATACAAATGATTACGATAAAGTGCTGTCAAAAAACACATGGAGTCATAAAGCTGTCTGTTAAAACAATTTTATTGGCAGATGAAAAATACCAATCCAAAATAGATAAAAAAAAAATAGGTTTGGATCTGTTTCAAGTGAATACTGCAGTGAAATATTGTCTATTTGAAATAATTAATATAACATTTTCCTCTTTTGTGCTCTTTATTATTTGCCAAATTAGTTCACACACCAACTCTCTACCACGCCCTGCACCGGTGATTAGCTTAGACTGAAGAGAGGCTTCCTTTGCAGATTTCTTTTCCATTGCAGCTTCCAGGGCAAAAACCAGGGTACTGCTTGTTGTGCCACTGAAGACCTTAGACACAGGTTTACCATCTTGAGGCGAAAACAATTTTACAACGTGTAGACCAGTTTTTGTTTTACTAGCATGTGTCGGAAGAAGACGAGCCTAATTAACATTTGTAAGTGACACTAAAAAAGTGACAATTGACTACTCTGACGTCTTTCACAAGGCCAAATTTTAAGTGAACAGTTGTAAATCAATCCCTGGTATAATTCCTGAAATTGGGAAAGAAATACTTTTTCTTCTGACCAGAAGGGGTTAATACCCAAATTGGTGCCTTTTATTAAATTTCTACTTAAAATTGTAATACAGGATTAAAAGAATGTTTTTTTTTTCCTCGGTGTTAGTTACTTCTGAGCTGTGGTGTGTTTCATTTTCCGGTTGCGTAGCAGGCTCTAAAGTAATGTTGAACCGAGCACGCGAGGAAAGAAAAGCGCGCGAGGGCAGAGACACGCGAGCGGTTTTCTCGCTCACTTTCATGACAGAAACCGGCAACGGCTGAACCATGTTAGTGATGAAATTTGTCGGAATTCAGGCACTCTGTGCGGCTTGTTTGTTGTACTATCTTGCTAGAGCGCAAGTCGATTCAGATTCATACCCGCAAGTCGCGTTTTCTCTATTTTTTTTCTCTGATTTCTGAGCCGAAAAAACACGACCGACTACAATTAAAGCAAGGGCGATCAAGCATGCGGATTGGATAGGTTTTTAACGCGCATTTTAGATCTTTTAGTAGTTTGGGTGCCAACACAAATTGTCCTACAAAAACTGTTGGGACAAAATTTGTCCTTTGTATTTTTACGGACAACTCCTGTTTTTTGCTGCCATTTTCGGATAGGCCTTTAGTCTCAGCTGCATTCGGCAGTTAGCAAACATTTTCTTTCAAATATTGACCTGCCGCCTCCTTCTATGAGACAAGCAATGCACATTATTCAATATGACAAAATGGTTGAAGAGGAGGTAGAGGAATCTGAATATATATTACAAACATGTTCATGCTGTGAATATATATTCTCTCTTTTTTTTTAATGTGATTCATTTTACCTTCGGTGTTGTATACCATCTGCTTTTACCGGTATTGCCTGTCCTACAAAATGCGGTCAAATTTTCGTTAACAGCCTCTTCTAGTTATAACGGCCTCCTCTCTAAAGTGATCTGATAACGGCCACCCCTCAGACATGCCAACAGCCAACCCCATATTGACCTCTTCATAATGGCCATAATATCAAAATTATTTGATATATCCGTTCTTTCTGTCGCTGAAACGCGAATTTAATGCAAAATTAACTGCTCAGAAATGTCATAGTTTTCAAGTTAAAACTTCCTTGTCAGACGCAATAGACCCTTTCATGGTTCCTTGTGATATATCATTTTGGATATCGGTAAATACACGTTCAACAAAGTTAGGCCATTATTATATAAGCAAGAAGTCGAAAAATTAAAGAACAGTACTTTACAGTATTGGTAAGAAGTATGGGTAAGTTTGGGCTTTACTAGCTAGTCAATAAGGCCTTGTGTGTTGCATAACGCAATTGCAATGAGTAAGTCAGTCAATTCCAGACGAGTTGGAGATCTGTTTCATTCAGAATCTTTCGTTAGAAAGGGAAAAAAATGTTTATGTGACGAGAGAGAAAAGATCAAGTGTGGCATATGATTCTTTTGTTCAAGTGTGGACGGAAAAAAGAGATCTTGACAGATCTTCTTCCTGAATTGGTTTCTATATCCTAATGCTTGCTTCTCAGATGCCTCCGGAATGTCGGCAAAGTGTATCTACTGGCAATTGCCCCAGCTACATGTCAGACGGTATTCACGTCTACATGCCCTCGAAGATGAAATCAAATCGCGTTCCCGGGTGTGCCGGAAGTAAAGAACTTTATGATCCCTGTACGTGTTCATCATATATATTTTCAAAGGACCGTAGGCATTGCCCAGGTGACATCGCAGGCATCCGCTGAGGCATATAATAACTAGATTTAACTCTTGCAAGCAGGAGAACCAGGCCAATTTCGTACTAACAGGCAAAGCACCTGCCGTACCCTTGGCACCCAGTCGGTTGGAGGTGACTTTGAATCATCACAGCACGAAAATGGAGATTTACGGAAAATTAAAGGTGGCTTAAATCTCCTTAAAGTTGGTCATCCAACTTTATGCCATCAATTAAAGGTTGTTAAAGGTCGTTAAACCTGACATTCACGCTACCGTGCGTAAACCTGGCGTAAATGTGGCTTAAATGTTTCAATGCCTTTAAGCAAGCTTTAAACATGAGTGTAAAGCTGATTTAAAGGTCAGGTTAAAAAAATGTAAAGGTAGCGTAAAGCTGATGAAATTCCAAATTTGCGCCAGCTGTACTTCAGCTTTACACCACAGTAAAGTTCTGTTTTCATGCTGTGAATGGCAATGTTTTATCTTTCCAATATTAACCAACCAACCGAAAGAGATGGTGCTCTGATCACCTAGGCTTACTGTCAACAAAGCCCGCACGTTTGTGGATACGGAAATCTCGGTGTTGCCTTCCAACAGGGAAAAGTGCAGTGCCTCTGAAAATAGTTCAGAATTTCGGAAAATACCTCAGGAAAAGTTTTTACACCATTTAGCCTAAATGCTTATCGGATAAGCAATAATCCGGAAAGAGGCCCTGGACAATAATGCGCCCTAGTTTTCTCAGTTAATTTGGTGCTTTTACACGGATCTACAACTACACTATAAATGAGGCCTTTTACATTATTTATTTTCTAGACCTGTTATTTTATATGCATATTCTTTATTTCCTCTTTATCATGTGCACTTAATGTTTTACAATGAACTTAATGTATCGCAGTGATACTAAGTTTTAAAAGGGGCTTTGTCGCAGATTTTAACAGATTTTTGCCAGCCAAAACTTATATTTGTGGCGTAGGAAACCTAAAATAATGGTCCATTTTTTATTAACAATTGCTATATTTAGCTCTTACTAACCGAGCAGGAGGTCTGTATGGGAGAATCTTGACCGAGGTCGTGAGTACAGACCTCACTGCGTTCGGTCTGTACTCACGACCTCGGTCAAGATTCTCCCATACAGACCAACTAAGCTCGGTTAATAAAATGTTTATTTATATGGCCAAACTAGAAAACCTTTCAGCTGTTAACAAGCGTCCTTGGCTGCGGATGGCTAGGATGGAAATGGTTTGATTTCTATCCGCAAATTAACGTCATATCTTCCTTTAGATGTTGAAGGATAATGTTTTTCATGGGTTAAGTTGCCTACCACTAATTTCAGAACATTTTAGACCAAAAGTCTGCGAAATCCCCGTGACGAAGCGCCTTTAACTTTAAAAATCACTCACAATGCGGTTACTGTAATATATACATAAGCACCCTTTGCGTTGTTAAATAAATAACAAGCGAAAAAAAAATATGAATAACAAAGAGCGAACGCCTCGTATTATTATCCAACTTCACTCAATGCAGTATTCGCTTGACATGTGTAGAAATAAAACAAGCAGTCAGTTTTGGTTGAGCCATGATCCTTTAATTAGTTCTCCTCAACGGCAGTAAAGCAGAACAAAGTCTGGTTTTCTGGAAAAGAAAAACATATTTTCATTAATTCTCTTTTCAGTTTTATTAGACATTTATGTCTGTCATCGTTGTATTATATTGCACTCCTTTTTTCGGAATGTTGTTTTTCCGGCCAAGGCTGAATATTCCTATTTTTCTGCTGATTTCAGGTTAAAAATATTCTTGTGAATATTCTTAGATTATAGCTTATGACATCTCCGTTTTAGAATATATTGTAGTGTTAATCACAAGTGTTTGGTGTCTAGATCTGTATACCATCTCAAAATCTTACAAATGTATTGCATGTACCGTTCATCAAACTGTCATTAGTATCGAACAGTTGGCTAGTGCAGGTTTTTATCGTTTTATATCCTTTTAAAATCTCAGCCTCGAGTTTTTTCTTAAAATATTCTTAAAATTTCGCAAATTGCAGCCTCCAAATTCGTATAAACTATATTCTTATAAAAAAGAGTGTATATTTACTTGTGATTTATATTTTGACTCGCCATACGGGCTCGCCAACATACCGTGCAAGACTCGTACGGAAATTATAAAGCTATACTAGGCACTGAAAAAGGCATATGCATCTTGATGTTATAAAAAAGGATATATGGGAGTGACAAAGTGTCTCAAAAACTTACTTAGAGAATGAATATTTAAGTAATGATAATTAAAGAGAAATTTAGCTTTAAAAATTTAACAGCAGGGTGTGAGGACCATATATTGTCACTCTAATTGTTGTACCATGCTAAACCAGCTAGAAATAGAAATATTAGTTGTCAAAAATGGTTCCAAGTTCTTCAAAAAAATTGTAAGTTGTGACAAAAGTCTAAAATCACATGGATGAGAAACAAAATTTGTTGCATGCGAAATCTTCTCTATCTTAATAACTCGTTAGCTTATAGTACAAACTGAAATAAAGTACACCGACAAGCAATTGACAATTAATATTCATCAAGGCGAAAATTTAAAATAAATTGTTGCTAGTGAACAGACACGATACTAGAAAATTTGTTGTAAAATACTCTCTACCAAAGTTTAAAAATCAGTTAGTAAAATTAAAGGAAAAGACTGAAATCACATCGATGGGAATGCTGTGAAGAATTCTCTATCGTAATAAATCGTTATCTTAGTAGAAATAAAGGCACTAACGAACAACTGGCAATTAATATTCACTTTTATTTCACGGCGAAAAACAAAATAAGTTCTTGTTAGTGTACAGCGACGGTAAATAATAACTCGTAAAACCTTGCTTGATGTCAATTAAAATATTCATATTATCTTCATACACGCCATGCGTGTTTAAAAAATATTCTAGCGCCATCTCTATCTTGACGATACTGTTCATTAAACAGCCATCTGATTTCTATAAAAGCGTTATTTACGACGGAAAATTCTTGACGCTGCGACTTTAATTTCCTGACGAATTTCTTGAATTCGCCAACAGTACAGAAACGGGTTGAGGGAGGCGTTGGCGAACAAAATTGTTATTGAAAAACTCAACACGGCAATCTTTGTTGAATCTCTACCCATGACTTCTACAATAATAAACATTGCTAAATATGGAGCATAGCAGAGAATTAACAAAATATAGATATAAAACATGGTTGTTACAGATCTTCGATAGAGCTGTAGATGTGGAGTGTATACGTTGACTTGTAAACTAATTTGCGGTTCGTTGTCTTGCTTCTGTAACCGAGAGGCGATCACAGTCTGAAGCTTGCGAAGGCGAATCTGGAGCGTTATGTAAGCCGATGCACACGTAATAAGACAAACGCAAACACTTGTGATGTTAAAAATTTGATAAATCTTAATATCCTTGAGCCATGTGACAATCCATAGGCTTGAAGACGACCACAGAAGAAACAACACGATTTTGATTCGTCTTAGTGAAACCTTGGCGTTGTAAGTCTTCTGCAAGTGCAGCGCCAGCAGCCTATCCAGGGCTATGGCAGTTACAGTCAGGAAGGACACGGCCGAGAACACATTAGCAGACAAGTGAAATCCAATCCCAGCGATACAGAACAGGCGAAAGTTATCGTTGATCTCGGCTGCTTTGTATAGGACATAACACGGTTGTACGAGAGCCCCAACGGCGAGATCTGACAATGCTAGGCTGAATAGTAAAGCTTTCGACGGAGAACGAAGCGTAGAAGAGCTGCATCTTGTTAACGCCCAGAGGATCGATGTATTGCCAGCGATAGCTATGACAGACAAAATGGCATTCAACGTACAATTGATGATGAAAGTAATTCTCATCGAATCTTGAGAATAAACAAGAAATCGAGTGAGGTAGAAGCACGAGAGATTTGTCTGATCACTCCATTCGGTGTTGTTTCCTAAACTTGTGGTAATCATCTCGAAAAAGTTTTTGTTAATCCGATTCGTGAACTCTAAACGGCTATATATCAATTCGGCTAAAACGGTTTTAACGCATTCGATCGACTGACATCACAGATAAACAATATTTTAGGCAGGTGTAGCTCTTGTCGTATTATGACATGTTCTTCTTTCTCATGGAAATTGACTCCGGATCTCGTGGGAAATCTCTTATCATGTCATAATGAGTGATGCGGTTTAAAACAATTGGTTGTGCACAAAACGCAGCGGAGTAAGAACTGAATTGTTTGGTCATCAAGTGAGCTATTTTTCAATAAACAGCGACAGATATCACATTAATAAAAGCAAATTAAATGAGGAAATATTAAAATCCACCTTCGCGAAACGCCACAATCTCAAAGGAAGCTATAAAGGGAATAATATCTAACAGCCTCGGGGCATGGCAATAATCATATTACGGGCATGCGACAAAGCACGCTAATAAGCATGTTTAATTTACCTGATAAAGTCCGCGGTTGTTGTTGGCTATGCAAAAGTACTGAGTTAAACACAAAGCAGGGGTTTTAACCTTGAAAATAATTTCCCGTAAAATTCCGGAAACGTTTTGGCGAGGATCAAACATTAATTGCCTTTTCATATCAGAAGGCCATGCAGAGACACTATATTTCATTCAAACGGGAATCGATGACGTCACTTTTTGTGTCTTTGACAACACAGCACGCTAAATTGAAAAATTCAAGCAGTAAGAAGTAATATATATTTGTATGGACAACTTTGTATACATGTGCCTGATATACAGTTGGAGAGACACGCCACATGCTGCTACGACACCTTGGAGTCCATCTGAATACATACAACTGTCAAATCTGAAATACGTGAGAGACCTATCAATAGCTGCGCCTCTGCACATTATCACATCCTCTGTAAAACTCAATAAGGCTTTAACATTAAATATATGCGATAGAATATTGACTTTGATACCGTAATTTTTAGCAGTGTTTCCAAGTTTACGGAGTTTAATAGGCCTTAGCGAACAAAATACTCCATCAAGTAGGCTCGTTTTTAACGATTAAATTTAATAAACGGCAGTGTGTGGGCTACTTTATTGAGGACCAAACTCAAGTTTGCTCACGTTACTATTTGTTTTCGGTGACAAATAGATTATTGCTATGGCTTCGATTTTCAATGACACTATTTTTTAACAGCTGAAGACGGTGTGCTGCCAAAACGTACGATACTTAGAATTGGCTTAACATTTGATGCTCGTTGTAAATTAGTGTAAATTAGTGTGTTTTTTAATCCATCTCCAGGTTTAAATGACAAAAGTTCTAAATAATTTATACAGTCTCAGCTGACCTGACAGCCCCAACAGATCTGCCACGACACTCACAATTGCTAGCTTTATTCAGGCTGTTTTCATAGTTCCCTGATATTATTTTTACGTTAACACGTACAGACAATGAGTAAAGAACTCGACGCACACTGAAAAAAGCCCTGATGATAGGTCTCGTTTACCCTAATCTCGCTATCCTTCAGTCAGTATCTCGTCCCTTTATCTAATTAAAAAGTAAAGAAAATAACAATTAATGAACGAGTTCAAACTAAAGGTAAATACAGTATGAGATTGGAAAGGCATACATTTCTTTCCTTTTTGTTTCTATGTAGGTCAGAGATCTGTGACAATGATGAGCTGTTATCATTCTCGTCACCAGAACGAGGCCGTGATCCTTTTGGGACCAATCGAATTGCGGCCTCTGCATATCTGGGAAAGAAAATGAACTTGTATCATTTAAGGTCGCCACACACGAGAGGACTAGTCGCAGGGACCGGTCGCAGGGACCAATTCCCATCGTGTGAACAGGCCAATTTTCGTCAAAAATCCGGTCGCAGGGACTGAATTTTGGTCCCCGAAATCGGTCCCACGAATTCAAACTGGTTTGAATTCGTGGGACCAGTCGCAGGGACTAGTCCCCGCAATATTTTGCTTGGTCCCTCGTGTGAACAGGTTCGTGGGACTGGTCCCTGCGACCAATTAAAAATGAGCCAATCGCTCATCAGCATTTTAAGCTCCCACAATTCTGCACGTTCGTGTTTGAAGATGGCGATGTAGTGAACAGATTGAACAGAATACTAGTGAACAGACTGTTGGCATTAATATTGAAGATTGGAGCGTCACCATTACACAAATGGTAAATGATTCTTCGTTCATTAGAAACCGGCAATTCTTCGTCTTGCATCATCATCAGGAGCAACAGTCTTTTTCTTCGCAACTCTTGAAGCCATTTTTACTCGATGAAAACAAAGTTCCCGCCAAATTTTCTCGCTAGCTGTGGTTAGCATGTTTTCGCGCCATTTCATGAAGAGAATGCGTGACATCCGGTTTATGTTATGCAAATTTGATCGGATATTTTTTTTCAGCTAGCCTGGAGATTACTTTACTTTTGCAGTTTTTGATGAAATGGTGCAATTTTTTTTTTCAGTCATAAAAACACCGAAAGGAAACCTGATATCAAAATTATAAAATAGGAACGGATTTCGAACAATGTCAACATTCCATGTTTTTAAAACGATTGTTGAACACAGTCCAGTAAGCACGCTCAGATATGAACAATAATAGGAATAATAATAACAATAATTTTCCATCTTCACAAGGTGATAATCTTGTTTTATATATTGAAAACGTCATAAATACTGCTGTCTTGCTGTGAAACAGGTCCCAGCGTGTGAACCCTTCAAGGGACCGGTCCCCGCGACTCATTCCATCGTGTAAACTATACAGGGGACCAGTCCCTGCGACCGGTCCCTGCGACCGGTCCCCTCGTGTGTAGCGACCTTTAAAGTATTAGTAATATTTTCAGATCTTTATCGTATGTTCACTCGGGGAATCGAAAGCCTCGTTGAAGCACTTGCACAGATTTTTATTATTATTATCCAATCAGAGAACAACGTAAGCTACTCGAGAGCACTCCCATCTCGTACCGAGAGTCCAAAGTCGTCTTGGTCAGTGGGAATGCACAGTGGGGAAGCATGCGCACATCAACTGGAACCGAATGATTTCTGCGATACAATATGGACGTGACTAGAATGGAAACTCCAAAAGCAGTCATCCCATTTCTACATATTGTGCTACCCGCAAGCCAACCAGAGTGGAACCAACCGCAAGCAGACTGAAGTGCTTGGTTTCCAGTCTACCTGCTGGATTTCTGATTTTGGAGTGTCCATTCGAGTCACTACCGGTAAAAGCACAAATATCGCTTGTTATTGGTTTCTTTTTCTAAATCGTAAAAGTTTTGTTGGCAGAGTGGGCGCTGACGGAGGGGGGGGGGGGGGGGCAGTTTTCAAAAAGCTCCACCCGTGGTCCATTACTTATCCTTTTTTAGCCAAAATTAAACTAAAGGTAACAGTTGCGTATACTTTGGATAGAAAATGATAACCCTTTTACACATATACCAGAAGTTTAAATGCAGTGGGCCGGCCGCACGACCACCGGAAAGGCTATGGGACAATTCTTTGCCGGATATTACGTTGCTTGGAGATTTACCTACACCCGAGGTGTATAAGACCAATATTAAACTAGAAGTTCAAATGTGAAAATAAGGCTGGTGTGAGAGCTGGAAGGAAAAACTGACTATACAATTAAAAAAAGACAAATATAACTCAATGGTCGAATTATTTTCCTCAGCCGACCGAGATTTTAACTCAACGATCAAATTTAACGCCTAAAACGGCGAAGAATTCTGTGACTGATATTCCATTTGCGAATCGGCAAATGCTTGAAGTCTTACTCTGAAGTCTTACTCTGAAAATCTTCTCGAAAACTTACTCGCACTGTGAATAAAATCAGCTCAAAATCTTTATACTCGCTATCTAAAATCTGCCCGCAATGTTATTCGCCGCACTCTGGAAATCTGCTCGATATCTGTCACATCTCTATTACACTTGCATGTTACGTGTCGTCACCTTAAGAGTAGTTACCCCGGATGGCGTCCATATTACCTCGGATATAATCAAAGCGATTAAGCGATGACGTCATCGTTTAATGTGTTCGTGCGAGTTCTTGTCGCTTCTATTTAACAAGTGACGAATTAAATCGTTAAAGTCGAACGTGCATCACTTGTAAAGATCTATACGGATTTACGTTGTTTTTCATTTTGTTTTGCATTGGTTGTAAAAGAAGCAAGCTCCAAGCAGACAAATTCAAGTTTGCGTGTTTTCGTGCTAGCGTGTGTACACTCTTTTCCCTGTACAGCGTGTAAGATTGACGTTCAATTTCCGGAATGTGTTTTGATAGTGCCATGAGCATGATAAGTTTGATCTTGCATTCTTTGATTGCTGTGAAGATTAAGCGTCGCATAAAATTTATTTTGAAATCGGCTAGGTTGACCTTTGTCGCGTGACACTGATAATCTTCTGTCAGCTGGCGATTACACAAACTTCGCTTTCAATTTCGTTTTCACCATCACATGCAAACTTAGGAAAATTCTGTTGATTTTTCTATAGGGCAGAAACAACATACACCTGATTTAAGGTAAAATGAAAATAAAATATGTTCACAATCGATTTTGAAATTATCATCACATACCCATTAAAACAAAACCATCAGCGCCTAAAGTACAATGGTCTGTCGTCGGTCTTAATAAACCGCAACGTCAAACTGAGAGTAGCGTTTCATGTAGGTCTGCCAACCATCTGTCAACGGCCTTCTTTTTACATCTGATCGACTGAAGAATGAAGGAAGGATGGCTTCAAATCGCCACTCATTCCGTAACTCCCGTTTTGCATACGCAAAAACAGTCGTAAAAATTGCAGTCGACTGCGTATGCCTCCGATCTTACATCCGACAAATTTTGGACTTTTCTTACCATTGTACACAATAGGCTCCTGCCTCGCTAGGGCTCACCAGCAAAAAATGCACGACTATTACAACGGCACTTGGTTTCTGGCAACCAGTCAAATAGTCTTTTCCAGCTCTGGCCCAGCTCTGGCTCTGACTAGCCGCAATATAGTACATAGTTGTGGTTTTTGGCGAAATATAATAGGTGTTGGATGAAATTATTTGACCTTTCAGCCGGGGTGTAGACTGTCCGTTTTCCTAACTAGCTAGATATAAGCTGGTTTATTCCATAAAATTCCTCACTGATCCATACTTACCGCCTTCTAAAACCAACATTTTGGTGCAATTTGAAGAAAAGAAGAAATTATGTATGCGCCCATAAAAGAAAATTTGAACTAATCTAATTTTTGGTATTTTTAAAGGCAATATCAAGCATATGTGATATTACCAGGGAATTAGCCTGCACAGCTGGCGGGATTAGCCGGGACGAGTAGCGGGTTTCGATTCCTCACCAAACCCCTCGCTGCTTGGCGGCCAAGACCAAAACATGCGGCCGCTAAAAAAAAAACGCTCGCTCGCGAAATCCCGCCAGCTACGCAGGCTACCAGGGAATAAAATATAAAATTTAAAACCAGTGCGGAATAAGTTTCAAGGAAAACTTGAATCTTTCTTAATTCGAGTTGTTGCTCCCAGCCACTCTTTAACTATTCTACCGTGTTCCCCGTCTGAAGGGCCAAACAATTTCATCTGACATCGTGTTTTTCACGCAAAATTTCAGTGTCTGGACGAGAAAACGATGTTAGACCAAATATCGACCAAATTAAAAAAAATGTCGACCAAATGAAATATAATAAAATAAAAATTAAAAGAGTGTAAAATAAATAAGAGCAATGGGTGTATCGTCCCTTATTCACTCAGCTTCCAACATCGACGTACCAAAAGAGATTATTGGTAAAGTTCAAAGTCGCCTTTTTAAGTTTTTGTGGAAAAACAAAAGAGATAAGATAAAAAGAATAAGTTTGTACCAGGATTATAAAGATGGGGGACTGCGTATGATCGACATAGAAACTATGGTTAAGGCTTTAAGATTAGCACGGATTCCTAGACTTCTCAAAATTGGTAGTCTAAATTGGAAAACAGTGCCAGATTACTATTTTAAGAAATACGGCGGGCTTGGTTTTCTATTAAAATGTAACTATCGGGTCGAAGACTTCAAGGATATACCACGTTTTTACAGAGATATTTTATTATTTTTTAACGAACTTAAATCCCTCTACCACAATCGAAATGATCATGAAACAATTCTGTTTAACAATAAGGAAATACTTATAGGAGGACAACCCTTCTTATTTCAAGAATGGCTAAATAGAGAAATCAAGACTATTATGGATCTTTTAGACAGTGAGGGAAATGTTCTTTCATTTGCGGAATTTAAATCTAAATTTCAACTAAAAAAGACAACCTTTCTTCACTTTTTTCAAGTAATAAGTGCAATTCCAAGCCATTTACTTCAAAGAGCACGGGAGCTAAAAGTATCTTTAGACGATAGTAAATTTTATGACGATTCAGCGTCTTTTCAGATCAACGAAAACAGTTACTTGGATTTGATGAAAGCAAAAGCCAAGGATTTCTATTGGCTGTTAGTAAATAAAACGCATACAAACAGTCATGCAGGGCCGAAGCGCTGGGAAAAATCTATTACTTCCGAAAACATCTGCTGGAATCAAATATTTCAATCAATTCGTGAAACCTCTAAAGAAAATAAATTGCGAGAATTTCATTTCAAGGTAATTCATAGGATTTTTGTAACTAAAAAGGAGCTTTTCAGATTCAAGATCAAGGAAGACGGAGACTGCATCTACTGTGGAGAAATGGATTCTATAGATCATTCGTTAATTAATTGTCACTTCACAATATCTTTTACTGATAAGGTGTTACAATGGTTCAATTTAAATAACAATTCTTCTTTCGCTCTCACGACGAAAGAGGTTTTATTTGGCTTGATGAACACATCACATAGCGTAAAGAGGAAACTTAATTACACCCTTCTATTTATGAATTACTATATTTACAAAAGAAAACTTCAAAATGAATCACTACTGATCTCAGACTTTATAAAGAAAATGGTTTATAAATACAAAATAGAACAGATTAAATAAATAGAAACTGAATAGATATCTAATAGTTTATCCTCTTATCCAAGGTATTTTCAATTGTTGTAAAGGCGTTTAGCGAAATAGGTACTTTGTTAAAAATTCCCTTCCATTTTAGTTTGATTTTAAATTTAGTAGTGTATTATAGGAAATATCTTGTAAAGTGTTTTCTTTCTTGTAACATAACGTAATGTAATGTAATGTAATGTTATACTGTATAATGTTTCACTGTGTATTGATTGTTAAATAAAGTGCTATAGTAGTGAAAAAAAAAAACAAAACAAAACAAAATAAATAAATAAATAAGAGCAATTTGTTTGACAAACTAAGGAGGTGACATGTGCTTTGAACAACTTGAATACGGAAAAAGAACATTCAAAAATATGGAACTTCGGTGTTTATCCAGTTTTTTTTTTTCCTTTTCTTATCTTAAACCATATGAAGTTCATGGTACTTTCTTCCGCTTAAGAACATGTTGCAGCTGTTGAAGTATCGAGTTGAATTAAATTAAATAATAAGGAATATTTTTTTCGTTAGAGGACTGGTGGGGCGATAACGAGGGAGGGTTTCCAAGCGAATCTTATAGGCGCTGATGATTTTAATTAAATGGGTATGTTTTTCAAGCATGTCACACTGAACAGCGACAGCCAACAAGTGAATAAAGCTGAACAACTCGGCAGCTGTTATGTTATTTGTCAAAACTTGTCATGTGCAATGCCCCTATTAAACAGTTATCGCACGACAATCTCGTTTCGTTACATACTGAGTTAGTCTTTAGAAGAAGGACCTTTGCACAGTTAGGACATTATGAATATCGCTTGTAGAGAACTGAGCATTAGTCAACACGTGAGGGTGAAAAGAACGGAAAAAATTCTACCCTCTACTTAACTGCGAATTAGCTACGTGTTCTCATACCTTCCACCAAAAGCCGCCCTCCTAAGGCTATTTGTATTATGAGTGAACTTCTTAAATTAAATATTATAATATTTTTCGGTTTGAAATTCATGATGAAGCAGCCTTCAGCGATAACCGTTATAAGATTTTAACGTTTTATGTATCTGAGAGCGCCTCCACGCTTTGAGTGCCATTTGTCATACTAAAACTATTACTTGCTATTTTTTCTGCTCAAGGAAAAAACTATTATTTTGAGTTTTATTCAATTTGAAATTAGTTTTGTTAACGAAAACTGAGTTAAATATCACGACAGAGCTTAACAACTTATTCCTTGTCTCTTTGCAGCATTGTAAATTTAGTAGATACAAGAGACGACTCTGTGCCACTGCTCGACGACTGGACTGTGAGCGTATTAACTGCGAGACGAAGACACAAGCCCACGATCTCAGCAGTTCGAGAAATAATATATAACTAGAAGATGATGTGTAACCTCCTCTAAAAATCCTCAGGTCTTGGCAAACCGCGCAATAATAGCTTGAAGATATTGTGTAACCTCCTTAAAAAGCGTCAAATAAAGTGAGATGTAAAGGCGTGACTCCTAATCTATATTTGTATCTATATAACTCCTGGCACGAAGTCTGATATTCACGGTCGGTAATTCTTTAGAAAACGAATAAAATAAAAAATGATTTCACAACCTCTCAAAAGCACAAACCACGTTAGCAAAGGTTCCCTGGTTTAGTTCGAAGGCAAAACATCAAAACACAGTGAGGTCGATTTCTCCTTAGCATTCCACTAAGGGCCTCTTCATATCAGCCCGGTAACCGGGCTGGCTCGGTTACCGGGATGAATTTTGTCGTCTGTTCATATGGGAAATTTCAGCTCGGTTACCAGGATGAAATTCAAGAAACAAAACCAAAATGGCGCCACATAAACGAGTATCGTTCGCGACTATCATACCTTTGTTGACTCTTGTAGCTTTATTAATAACGCTAATTCAAATACTTTTGAAGTGAAAATGCATAACTGGCAAAATTATACCATTTTGGCCGCCCATTTTCAAAAGCGAAGCTAATTTGTCAAAAACATTTTCGTCCTAGTAACCTGGCTGGAGTGTTCATTTGGGAAAATTTTCATCCCGGTTGCCGAGATCTCGGTTGTAGAAACCAAGATCTCGGTAACCAGGTTGGCCCGCCTTCTCATAAACCGGAAACTGGTCCAGCCCGGTCAACCGGGCTCATGTGAAGAGGCCCTAAGTCCTACTTCGTCCATACTCATGTAATGGCAATGATTTTAGATCTGCCAAAATGTCAATAAAGAGAGGCTAACAAAATTTTAAGAGCTATATTATTATTCAAAAGCCAAGGGCCGATTGTTTAATGGGATGTTTATTTTTCCCATGAGAGTGGATGGCTCTTCTTTGAAACAACAAATGAAAATTAACAGATATCGAACATCATTTTTAACGTTTATCTGGAATAAAGTTTCTGAGACATTTAGCTACATTTAATGATCCTGTTTAGAACTGAACTAACGTAAAGACCTCTGTGATGACATAAATCGCTCTCAAACACTTCTGAAACACACCAAACTTCATACTTATAAATTTCTTTTAGTTAACGCCGGGTGCTTGTTATGCAACTAGGCGCGCGGCCCTATAATGGCGTTTACCGATATTCAAAATGATATGTCACAAGGAACCATGAAGGGGTCTATTGCGTCTAACAGCGAAGTTTGAAAACTTGAAAACTATGATATTTCTGAGCAGTTAATTTTGCATTAAATTGGCGTTTCAGCGACAGAAAGAACGGATATATCAAATAATTTTGATATTATGGCCAATATAGGGTTTGGGTGTTGGCATGTTTGAGTAGTGGCCGTTATCAGATCACTGTAGAGAGGAGACCGTAAGCTAGAAGTAACTGTAAACGAAAATTTGACTGCATTTTGTAAATTTATCGTTTTTTTTCGCTGCAAAACAGGCAATACCAGTAAAAGCAGATGGTATAAAACACCGAAGGTAAAACGCAGGATAATAGACAAGTTCATCAATTTCTATTTACTCAACTTAAGTCAAGTTAATTTAATATTTGTTCGTTAACAGACGTTTTCCGTATATTCTGTCAGTCTCTAGGTCATAATGCACTATGCAGATGAGAAAAATTGTAAATAGAACTTTTATATTTGATTGATGTATTTTTAAATTATATTTTAGTTTTTTCTTATGATATAGTTAGAAATTTTTATAACTTTGAATTTTTGCAGTTGTACATAACACAAGTAATTCAGCTTATAGCTGCGAGTTGTGATTTTTAATAAACGATTTATTTATATTTATATTTTTTCTTATCACCTTCCGCTCTTTCGAACTTCAGAGCACGCGCTACCTCAAAAATGTTTCTTCGGGATTGAATCAGCTTAAAAAATAAAGATCATTATCGCATGAGTATATTAACAGCATGAACATGTTTGTAATATAATTATATTCAGATACCTCTACCTTTTCTTCAACCATATGTCATATTGAATAATATGCATTGCTTGTCTCACAAAAGGAGACGGCAGGTCAATATTTGAAAGAAAATGTTTGCTAACTGCCAATTGCAGCTGTGACTAAAGGCCTATCCAAAACTGGAAGCAAAAACGGAAGTTGTCCGTAACAAAACAAAGGACAAATTTTGCCCCGACAGTTTTTTTAGGACAATTTGTGTTGGCACCCAAACTACTAAAAAATCTAAAATGCCGCTTTAAAAACCTATCCAATCCGGCATGCTTGTTCGCCCTTGCTTTAATTGTAGTCGGTCGTGTTAAATTTTCGGCTCAGAAAAAAATCAGAGAAAAAAAATAGAGAAAACGCGACTTGCGGGTATGAATCGGAATCGACTTGCGCTCTAGCAAGATAGTACAACAAACACGCTGTACCGAGTACCTGAAATCCGACAAACTTCGTTACTAACATGGTTCAGCCGTTGCTGGTTTCTGTCATGAAAGTGAGCGAGAAAACCACTCGCATGTCTCTACCCTCGCGCGCGTTTCTTTCCTCGCGTGCTCAGTTCCACATTACTTCAGGGCCTGCTACGCAACCGGCAAATGACACACACACCAGCTCAGAAGTAATTAACACCTAGAAAAAAGCATTCTTTTAATCCTGTATTACAATTTTAAGAAGAAATTTAATAAAAGGCACCAATTTGGGTATTAACCCCTTCTGGTCAGAAGAAAAAGTATTTCTTTCCCAATTTCAGGAATTATACCAGGGATTGATTTACAACTGTTCATTTAAAATTTGGCCTTGTGAAAGACGTCAGAGTAGTCAACTGTCACTTTTTTAGTGTCACTTACAAATGTTAATTAGGCTCGTCTTCTTCAGACACATGTTAGTAAAACAAAAAAGTGGTCTACACGTTGTAAAATTGTTTTCGCCTCAAGATGGTAAACCTGTGTCTAAGGTCTTCAGTGGCACAACAAGCAGTACCCTGGTTTTTGCCCTGGAAGCTGCAATGGAAAAGAAATCTGCAAAGCAAGCCTCTCTTCAGTGTAAGCTAATCACTGGTGCAGGGCGTGATAGAGAGTTGGTGTGTGAACTAATGTGGCAAATAATAAAGAGCACAAAAGAGGAAAAATGTTATTTTTATATTGTATTATATAATTCATTCCCTGGATTTTTCTATCTTAAAATACGATTAATATTTCAATAGACAATATTTCACTGCAGTATTCACTTGAAACAGATCCAAACCTATTTTTTTGTCTATTTTTGATTGGTATTTTTCATCTGCCAATAAAATTGTTTTAACAGACAGCTTTTTATCGTAATTTGACAGCCCTTTATCGTAATTATTTGTATTATTATTTAAGCCTCAATTTATTTAAGTTCCAAATTAAACACCCAGAGAAAGAATTCTCAAAGAGCCACAGCCTGAAAAGATTAAGCTATTCTGTTCCTTAAGGGAATAAGCCAAAAAATATTTGGTGTCAAAGATTTAAATATATTAATGTTTAATTAGAAGGTGACATGTGCAATAAATAAATACGGAAAAAAAGAACATTCAAAAATATAGACACAACTACAGTGTCTATCCAGTTTTTTTTCCTCTCCTCTCCATATGAGGTTCACGGTGCTTTCTTCTGCTTATGAACGTGTTGTAGCTGTTGAAGTATCGAGATGAATTAAGCGATCGGGGATATTTTTTTTTCCGTTAGAGGACTGGTGGGGCGATAACGAGGGAGGGCTTCCACGCGAATCTTATAGGCGCTGATGATTTTAATTAAACAGGTATGTTTTTCAAGCATGTCACACTGAACAGCGACAGCCAACAAGTGAATAAAGCTGAACAACTCGGCAGCTGTTATGTTATTTGTCAAAACTTGTCATGTGCAATGCCCCTATTAAACAGTTATCGCACGACAATCTCCAATTTAGAGCAATAAAGTTTTCGCCGGTAAAATAAAATAGTGCAACTTTGCTGTTCACTTGTTCTGGGGCAAGAAAGTTCACCAAAAACACTGCCTGGCCAATAATTTAATAGAATTTGAAAGAGTCAAGTTGAAGGGCAACGTAAGTCGCATGTACTGTCGCCGACCTCTTGTAAACATAAGTGTTCTGTTATGAATAGTCGAAAAAAAGGAAGATTTTGTCAAGAACTCAACTAACATAACTGCCTCTATGGTGACATAAATCGCTCTTAAACACTTCCAAAACACATCAAACTTCATATTGTTTAATTTTTGTTGTTTCAGGCCGGGTGCTTGTTAAGCACAATTCGGCGTGCGGCCCTATAATGGTGTTTACCGATAACCAAGATGATATGTCACTAGGAACCATGAAAGGTTCTATTGCGTCTAACAGGATAGTTTTAACTTTAGAACTATGACGGTTCTGAGCAGTTAATTAGATAATTTTGCATTAAGCCCCCCGTCTGATGGACCAAATAATTTTTTTCATCTGACATCGTGTTTTTTTTTTCCTTTTTTTTTTTTTCACATAAAATTTCAGTGTCTGAACGAGAAAACAATGTTTGACCAAAACACGATCAAATTAAAAAATGTCGGCCAATTAAAGTCTGAAAAATAAATAAGAGCAATTTGTTTGGCAAACTTAGGAGGCGACATGTGCTTTAAACAAATACGGAAAAAAGAACTTTCAAAAATATGGAACTACAGTGTCTATATATGCAGTTTTTTTCCTCTCCAAACCATATGAGGTTCATGGTACTTTCTTCTGCTTAAGAACATCTTGTGTCTGATAAAACTGATAATAGCTGCGTTAGCGTCTTGCGTTATGTGATACAAAAGTTTCGGTTCAAATATACCAACATTTCGGCATTCAGCTGCATTCATCAGGGTAAGCAAAAATACATACCCTGATGAAGGCAGCAATGCCGAAACGTCGGTATATTCGAACCGAAACTTTTAGCGTCTTAAAACAATTTTATTTTGTACCACATAACGTGTTGTAGCTGTTGAAGCATCGAGTTGAATTAAATTAAAAAAATAAGGAATATTTTATTTTTCGTTAGAAGACTGGTGGGGCGTGCAAGCGGATCTTATAGGCGCTGATGAGTTTAATAAAACGGGTATGTATTTCAAGCATGTCACACTGAACAGGGACAGCCAACAAGTGAAAAATGCTTAGCAACTCGGAAGTATTAGAAAATGTATTGTTATAGTGGTAATAATAATTATTAAAAAAGAAAAAAACTCCGCAGCTGTGTTATTTGTCAAAACTGATCATGCGGAATGTCGCTATTAAACAGTTGTCGCACGACAATCTCCGATTTGGCGCAATAAATTAGTTTACGCAGGTAAAATAAAATCGTGCAACTTTGCTGTTCACTTGTTATGAGGCATAAAAATTCATCAAAAACGTTGTCCGGCCAATAAGTTAATAGAATTTGAAAGAGTCAAGTTGAAGGGCAACGCCAGTGGCATGCCGCCGACTTCTTGTAAACAAAAGTCTTCTGTTATGACTTGAGGAGAAAGTGAAATATTTTAGCATCAATAAAACTCCGACTGATGCGTGATATTAGCCCCCAATTTCAAGATTTTTCTCAAATTCATCAGCTTTATCAAGAATTCGTTTATCAGGCAAGTTTCCGTTTTCTGGAAACATTTCAGCCTCTTATTGGCCAATATTGGTTAATAACTTACTCTAATTTATTTATCACAGTTATCAAGTATAGTGCACTCATAGAAGAAAGCCAAACAACTTGACTTACAGGCGTTGATATATTTTATTAACCAAATATAATTTTTAAGCCCGTCATATTAAAACATCGAGCCATAAAAAAATTATTAACATCACAACGAGGAAGGTATTTTGCGACGTGTTTGTTCACATCCTAATAGGGAGGTTAAGCATGACCCTATCGGCAGATGGCAAACGGCAAAGATAGCTTCTGATTTTGAGTTCTTTTCTTTTGTCCGTAAATAAAGCACACAAAAATGGAATAACGTCTCCTACTATTCATTGCAAATACAAATAATTTCACTCTACTGTACGCACAACTAAAGAGAGACGGCAAAAGTTCCATTATGGCCGTTTGCCGTTTGCCGTAAACGTCATGCTTAACCTCTATTTTAATATCGATTTATCAATTCCCTCTACCCATCTCCATCCATTTTAATAGTTATTAGTTAGAAGAATTTAATTATTTATCAATCTCTTCATTATCTGCGCATTTGACTTCGTATTTGTCGATATTTTAAGGGAACGACCTACGTCATAGACCAGTTGTAAGGGTATAAAGAGCGAGTGGCACTCCCACTAAGTACCAAACTCACTCGTCAAGCCTCCTGAATTTCCACAAGATGAACAAAGCAATGGCGTTTGGTTTTCTCCTTCTCTTTTCCATTACATTCCTCATGATACAAGAAAGCCTTGGTATTGCCGGGATGTATTGTATTTCTTCTGATAGCAGGCCTGTAAGTTTTGTCATTATATTAGGAACATGATCAATATTCTATGACGTAGGAGTTAACATTTGCAGAGTTAGAACACTATGAATGTTGCTTGTAAAGAGCGAAGCATATGTCATCACGCGCGGTTGGAGAAGAACGGAATAAAAACAAAATGGCCATTTAGTAGCCTGCAAATATCTACAGCCACTGGGGTGTTCTCATATCTAGCTACCACAAAGAGCTTCGTGCCGTTTGGTTATTTATATCGAGTGAAAGAATTTAATTTAATACTTTTACCTGTTCTAACCTCTTTAAGGTGGCCCGCGGCTATTTCTGGGAACGGAGGTGCTCTTTTCTAAATCGAGTTTACGGCATGAAAACGTTAACCGATTTCTCTGATTTTTGGCAATCGAAATAACAAATGTTCAAATTTTATAAAGCTTTGAACTTTAGGGCGAACAAAATAAACGAACACGAGATATTAGCGTTTTTAAAAAAATCAATTTATGAAAAAAACGCGAATATTTTCCAAACGCGGCGATAGATTTTTTTCTAATTAATGTCAACAAGTTCAAATTATCCAAGTTTTAATGTGAGCAAGTTTCAACGAAATCGGCTGGATAGAAATTGCTGCACAGTTGACTGTTGAATTTTTGCTTCAAAATATTATGCTTGTGTATAATTGGGAGCTGTTACAACAACGCTTAAGTAATGCTAAGATCCCATGGATTATTTGAAAGCTTAATGCCAGCTAAAACGTTGCTGAAAAGTATGGAAAGATCGGAAACTCCCAGCAAAAGTTGTAGACAAATGAAGCAGAAGAGGTTTACGGTGCGTAAATTGTGAATTTTAAAATATTCATTTTTTTAGAATTAAAAAAAATCCACCGATTTTTTTTCTTTTATTTTCAAGTATGAGAAAATACAGCATATGTGCAAACGGCTTTATGTAGTTGCGTCTGTCTAGTCTCGATGAAACTCGTCGAATGTGGCTCGCTAAGATAGCTAATTCTCGTCTTCCATTTTGGAGCGCTTTGAAAATGCTCTTGTTACAGTAAATTATGCAAACTTGCCGCATTCTCAAGATTATTTAGCACCTGGAAATAAACATGCCACGGATAAAATTGCGGCTGAGCTTTGTATTCATGCATTTTATTTAGCAATGAATGGGGTATGTGGCGTGGTATGTTCAATTCCAGGTGCTAAATAATCTTGAGAATGCCGCAAGTTTGAATAATTTACTGTTACGCGAGGGTTTCCAAAGCGCTTTAAAATGGAAGACGCGAACTAGCCATCTTGGCGAGCAAAATTCGACGCGTTTCATCGAGATTAGACACACGAAATTAGATAAATCCGTTTGCATACATGCTGTATTTTCTCATACTTAAAAATAAAAGAAAAAAAAATCGGTAGATTTTTTTTAATTCGAAACGTTTTAGCTGGCATTAAGCTTTCAAATAATCCATTGGATCTGACCATTACTTAAACTTTGTTGTAACAGCTCCCAATTATACACAAGCATAATATTTTGAAGCAAAAATTCAACAGTCAACTGTGCAGCAATTTCTACCCAGCCGATTTCTTTAAAACTTGCTCACATTGAAACTTGGATAATTTGAACTTGTTGACATTAATTAGAAAAAAATCTATCGTCGCGTTTGGAAAATATTCGCGTTTTTTTGATAAATATATTTTTTGAAAAGCGCTAATATCTCGTGATTGTTTGCCTTGTTTGCCCTATAATTTAAAGCTTTATAAAATTTGAACATTTGTTATTTCGACTACCAAAAATCAAAGAAATCGGTTGAGGTTTACATGCCCAAAACTCGATTTAGAAAAGAGCACCTCCGTTCCCAAAAAATAGCCGCGGGCCACCTTAAGTTTCCTTTTATCTGACAGTGCCTCCACAATTTCGCCATGTTCTTTGGCTATTTTTTTAGGTTGTCTTCAGTTTGAAAGCAATAATTTTAAAATATCATGACATAGCCCCTTTAACAACTCACCCCTTGTCTCATTGCAGCAGTGTAATAAACCCGGTAGATACAAGAGACGACTCTGTGCCACTGCTCGACGGCTGGACTGTGAGCGGATACTGCGAGACGAAGACACGGGCCCAGGATCTCAACAGATCGCGAAATAATAACTGATGATAACAGATGATGTGTAACCTCCTTTAAAGGTCTCGGCAAACCGTGAAAACTAACTTAAAGATATTGTGTAACCTACTTAAAAAAACTCAAATAAAGTAAGATGCAAGCGTGACTCCTATTCTGAATTTGCACCTATGTAATTCCCTGTGGGAACTCCCGAAATTAGTTTTGCCTTTGCACTGTGAGAATGTTTGCCGCTTCGCTGAGTAAAACTGGTAGTTTTGATGTTCTTCTCCCTAGCTTTATAATTATTTTTTTTAAAGCTGATGTAAAAGAAAGTCAAGAAATTTATTAACTCAACCTTCAAAGCTGGCAGATTGAAATCGCCTTTTGTTGTGTCTCCCAAATATTCAAACATTATGATTCGATTTCTTCCATGGCCTCGCCCTTTTCCTAAGTCAGTCGATATTTCTTTGGAAAATACATGACAACAATGATTTTATATATACCACAACATCGGAGAAAAAGCATGCAACTGCAACCACGGCAAAAATGCATGTTTGTGATACGCCTTTCGCTAATAAGTTTTTGGATGGAAAATCTGCAATATTCTGAGTGATTTTTGTGTTTGTACGCTCCAATCTTCAAGTTTTCCCTTCCTCCCAGCCAATGGAGAAAAATAGAAAGAAGTTGAATCAGTGATGATGTTCGAAGCGCACAAAAATTATATTTTCAGCCTCTTTAAAGCAGAGACCGCCTTAGCAGGGGTGACACGCTGCAGTTCGAGGACACAGTACATCACAATGTATCTTGAGGTCGAGTTCTCCATAGCTTTCCAATGAGCCCTAGCTACTTTGTCCATGCTCATGTAATTCAGTTTCAATAATATTAGTGTCTTTGGGATCTGCCAAAACACCAATAAAGTGTAGCTAAGCAAATTCTAAATGCTACATTCCTATTTAAAAGCCAAGTGCAGATTAAACGGGACTTTTATCTCTTGCACTCCCTTTGTAAAACTCAAGCTGTCATTATGTGTTGGAAATTAACATATAGAATACGGGATAGATAAAACAAGAGGCGTTATTCTGTAATCCAGTTCCAAGACACTTAAAAGATCTGGTTAAGGCAACGGGCGTAGCGATCGATGACATAAATCGCTCAGCGACGCTTCCAAAACACACCTAATTTCATTTTATTTAGAATGCCTGTGATGACAATTAGGCGCGCGACCCTTGCTGGTGTTTGCCAATAACAAGGACAGAATCAGAACCGAACGTGAAGGGGCCTCCTGTGTCTACAGGGAAATTCTAAATTGAAAGCATTGACATATTTGAACAGTTAATTTTGCTTTAATTCCTCGTTGAAGCGACCGAAAGATGTTAATTCATATAATTTTGCTGTTATGGTCATTATGAAGATATCATATGGGGTTTGGTTACTGGCATTTATTATTCCACTATTGTGCCATTTTACGATATATCAGGCCAAAAGAACGCGCAAAATATGTCACGTTATTACCCTGTAGAACATGGCAAAAATACGGACGGAAAGTGGAGCGACAAAATGGCCGAACTGAACTTTAATTTTTAGTGGAATAATAAATCCCTTTTTCGACGGTTTAACATATCATACGAGCGGACATTTTGCTCATTGCTTGTATTTTTCCTCGCACCTTCGGGGCTTGGAAAAATACTACGCAACTCGCAAAATATACGCGCGTATTATATGCTAAACCATCGAATAAAGTGTATGTATGTCCGAGGGGGGTGGCCTTTATCACGTCGCTTTAAAGAAGAGTCCGTTAGATAGGGGGAGGTTGCTGTTAGCGAAAATTCGACTCCATTTGTAAATTTATTGTTTGTATTCCCTTCAAGACAGACTACAGCTGAGACGGTATACAACACCGCAGGCAAAACGAAGCAAAATGGACAATTTCATCAATACCCTCGCCCTCGCCGCCAAAAGAAATACCGTGCTTACTTTTACTGCCCACATATACTGGGGAACACAAATTCAACGAAAGGGAAAAAAACTAGAAACGATTTGAAAGAACTTGAAAGGGCAACCACATGTCGCATGCAGCCGACGTTTAGTAAACAGAGGTCTAGAGGAATATTTTAGCATCAATGAAACACCGACACCGTGTTATTCAACACTGCTTCGTAGCGTACAAATAACGCGCGAAACGAGTACAAATATCACACGATATTTGTACTCGTCTCATCTCCCCGACTGCGCGAAAGATTAAAAACCTTGGCAAGTCAGAATTTTGGGGAAACGAAAACGTTGGATAATAAATCTCTTATTAGACATTTTAGTGTGTAGTATCGCTGTAAATTTTTACTCATCATTTGTATTTTGACTCGGCCTTCGGGCTCGCCAAAATACTACATAACTCGTAAAAATATACAGCGATACTACACACTAAAATGTCTAATAAGAGTTTCTAAGACAATTAAGGATCTTGTCAAGAACTGAACTAACGTAACGGCCTCTATGGTGACATAAATCGCTCTTAAACACTTCCAAAACACATCAAACTTCATATTGTTTAATTTTTGTTGTTTCAGGCCGGGTGCTTGTTAAGCACAATTCGGCGTGCGACCCTATAATAGTGTTTACCGATAACCAAGATGATATGTCACTAGGAACCATGAAAGGTTCTATTGCGTCTAACAGGATAGTTTTAACTTTAGAACTATGACGGTTCTGAGCAGTTAATTAGATAATTTTGCATTAAGCCCCCCGTCTGATGGACCAAATAATTATTTTCATCTGACATCGGTTTTTTTTTTTTTTTTTTTTTTTTTTTTCACGTAAAATTTCAGTGTCTGAACGAGAAAACAATGTTTGACCAAAACTCGATCAAATTAAAAAATGTCGGCCAATTAAAGTCTGTAAAATAAATAAGAGCAATTTGTTTGACAAACTTAGGAGGTGACATGTGCTTTAAACAAATACGGAAAAAAGAACATTCAAAAATATGGAACTACAATGTCTATCCAGTTTTTTCCTCTCCAAACAATATGAGGTTCATGATACTTTCTTCTGCTTAAGAACATGTTGTGTCTGATAAAACCGATAATAACTGTGTTAGCGTCTTGCGTTATGTGATACAAAAGTTTCGGTTCAAATATACCAACGTTTCGGCATTGCTGCTTTCATCAGGGTAAGCAAAAATACATACCCTGATGAAGGCAGCAATGCCGAAACGTCGGTATATTCGAACCGAAACTTTTAGCGTCTTAAAACAATTTTATTTTGTACCACATAACGTGTTGTAGCTGTTGAAGCATCGAGTTGAATTAAATTAAAAAAATAAGGAATGTTCTATTTTTCGTTAGACGACTGGTGGGGCGATAACTGGAGAGGGCTTGCAAGCGGATCTTATAGGCGCGAATGATTTTAATTAAACGGGGATGTTTTTCGAGCATGTCATACTGAACAGGGACAGCCAACAAGTGCCAACAACAAAGCTTAACAGCTCGGAAGCAGTTAGAAAATGTATTGTGATAGTGGTAAAAATAATTATTAAAAAAGAAAGAAAACTCGGCAGCTGTTGTGTTATTTGTCAAAACTGATCATGTGGAATGTCGCTATTAAACAGTTGTCGCACGACAATCTCCGATTTGGAGAAATAAATTAGTTTACTCAGGTAAAAAAAAATAGAGCAACTTTGCTGTTCACTTGTTATGGGGCAAGAAAATTCATCAAAAACGTTGTCCGGCCAATAAGTTAATAGAATTTGAAAGAGTCAAGTTGAAGGGCAACGTCAGTCGCATGCCGCCGACTTCTTATAAACAGAAGTCTTCTGTTATGACTTGAGAAAAAAGAGAAATATTTTAGCATCCATAAAACTCCGACTGATGCGTGATATTAGCCCCCAATTTCAAGATTTTTCTCAAATTCATCAGCTTTATCGAGAATTCGTTTATCAGGCGAGTTTCCATTTTCTAGAAACATTTCAGCCTCTTATTGGCCAATATTGGTTAATAACTTATCCTCTAATTTATTTATAACAGATATCAAGTATAGTGCACTCATGGAAGAAAGCCAAACAACTTGACTTACAGGCGT
Organism: Meandrina meandrites; assembly: GCA_963693305.1. NCBI lineage: Eukaryota > Metazoa > Cnidaria > Anthozoa > Scleractinia > Meandrinidae > Meandrina > Meandrina meandrites. The sequence continues at coordinate 31,459,169 of OY855909.1, forward strand.
TGATATATTTTATTAACCAAATATAAATTTTAAGCCTGTCTTATTACACAAAACATCGAGCCATAAAAAATTAATTAACATCACAACGAGGAAGGTGTTTTGCGACGTGTTTGTTCAGACCCTAATATCGTTTTGTCAATTCCCTCTATCCATCTCCATACATTTTACTAGTTATTAGCTAGAAGAATTTAATTATTTATCAATCTCTTCATTATCTGCGCATTTGACTTTGTATTTGTCGATATTCTAAGGGAACGACATACGTCATAGACCAGTTGCAAGAGTATAAAGAGCGAGTGGTACTTCCACTAAGCACCAAACTCACTCGTTCAGCCTCCTGAAGTTCCACAAGATGAACAAAGCAATGGCGTTTGGTTTTCTCCTTCTCTTTTCCATTACCTTCCTTATGATACAAGAAAGCCTTGGTATTGCCGGGATGTATTGTATTTCTTCTGATAGCAGGCCTGTAAGTTTTGTCATTATATTAACCTGATCAATATTCTATTACGTAGGAATTAACATTTGAGAAAAGCACTCTTGCCGAGTTAGGACACTATGAATATTGCTTGTAAAATGCGAAGCACATGTCATCAAGCGCCCTTGGAGAAGAACGGAATAAAAAAAATTGCCGTCTAGTAACCTGCAAATATATACAGCCGCTGGCGTGTTCTCATATCTAGCTACCACAAAAAGGCTTGTGCCGCTAAGTTATTTATATCGAGTGAACGAATTTAATTTAATACTTTTACCTCTTTTATTAACCGCTATTACGTCTTTAAGTTTCTTTTTATCTGAAAGTGCCTCCACGATTTGCGTTAATTCCATTCGCCATGTTCTTTGACTATTTTTTTAGGTTGTCTTCAGTTTGAAAGCAATAATTTTAAAATATCGTGGCATGGATCCTTTAACAACTCACCCCTTGTCTCTTTGCAGGGTTGTAGAGCCCGTGGATACAAGAGACGACTCTGTGACACTGCTCGGAGACTGGACTGTGAGCGGATACTGCGAGACGAAGACTCGGGCCCAGGATCTCAGCAGATCGAGAAATAATAACTTGAAGATGATGTGTAACCTCCTTAAAAGACCCTCAGGTCTCGGCAAACCGTGAAAACTAACGTAAACATATTGTGTAACCTACTTAAAAACTCAAATAAAATAAGATGTAAGCGCGATTCCTAATCTGAATTTGAATCTATTTAAGTTCAGGTTCGAACTTGAATTACCACTTGTACACAGTTTATGTGCCCGAAATACGTTTTGCCTTTGCACAGTGAGAATGTTTGCCGCCTCGCTGAGTGAAACTGGTAGTTTTTTTGTTTTGTTTTTTTTAAGCTGATGTACACGAAATTTATTAACTCAACTCCTTCAAAGCCGATAGATTGAAATCGCCTTTTCTTGTGTCTCCCAAACAATCAAGTGTTATGATCAGATTTGTTCCATGGTCTCGCCGCAGAAAATCGGAGAAAAAGCAAGCAAATTCTAAGAGCTATATTCCTATTTAAAAACGAGGAGCAGATAAATGGGACTTTTATCTCTTGCATGATAGCGACTCCCTTTTATAAAACACAAGATGCTATTACGTGTTGGAAATTAACATATAGAACAAGAGATATCTAGAACAAGAGGCGTTATTCTGGAATCCAGTTCCAAGACACTTGAACGATCAGGTTAAAGGAACCGCATCCGCGATCGATGACATAAATCGCTCTCCGACGCTTCTAAAACACGCTTAATTTCATTTTATTTAGAATGCCTTTTATGATAATTATGCGCGCGACCCTCTTCTAGTTTTTGCAAATAACAAAGTGGCCCCAGACCTGAACGTGAAAGGGTCTCCTGTGTCTACACGGAAATTCTAAATTAAAACATTGACATATTTGAACAATTAATTTTGCTTTAATTAATTCTTATAATTTTGCTGTTATGGTCATTATGAAGATATCAATATGAGGTTTGTTTATTGACATGTATGTCTGAGTGGGTGGCCTTTATCAGGTCACTTTAAAGAAGAGTCCGTTATCGTTTATATTCCCTTCAAGACAGACTACAGCTGAGACGGTAAACAACACCGCAGGCAAAACGAAGTAAAATAGACAATTTCATCAATATCCTCGCCCTCGCCGGTGAAAGAAATACCGTGCTTACTTTTACTGCCCACATATACTGGGGAACACAAATTCAGAGTTGTAATAAATCAGGTAGATACAAGAGACGACTCTGTGCCACTGCTCGACAACTGGACTGTGAGCGGATACTGCGAGACGAAGACTCGGGCCCAGGATCTCAGCAGAGCGAGAAATAATAACTTCAAGATGATGTGTTACCTCCTCTAAAAATCCTCAGGTCTCGGCAAACCGCGAAATAATAGCTTGAAAATATTGTGTAACCTCCTAAAAAGCGTCAAATAAAGTGAGATGTAAAGTGAGATGTAATGGCAATGATTTTGGATCTGCCAAAATGTCAACAAAGAGAGGCTAACAAAATTTTAAGAGCTATATTATTATTATTATTCCCAAGAGGGTGGCTCTTCTTTGAAACAGCAAATGCTATCGCGATGCTATCGTGGTGAAAATTAACAGAGATAGAACATCATTTTAACGTTTTTATGAAATAAAGTTTCCGAGACATCTTGTTTAGAACTGAACTAACGTTACGGCCTGTATGGTGACAAAAATCGCTCTTAAACACTTCTAAAACACACAAAACTTCGCATTGTTTAATTTCTTTTATTTAAGGCCGGTGCTTGTTATGACAATTAGGCGCGCGGCCCTAAAATAGTGTTTACCGATAACCAAGATGATATGGCACTAGAAACAATGATGATTCTATTGCGTCTAACAGGAAAGTTTTAGCTTGAAAACTATGACATTTCTGAGCAGTTAATTTTGCATTAAATTCGCGTTTCAGCAACAGAAAGAACGGATATATCAAATAATTTTGATATTATGGCCATTATGAAGAGGTCAATATAGGGTTTGGCTGTTGGCATGTCTGAGGAGTGGCTGTTATCAGATCACTTTAGAGATGATGCCGTTACAACTAGAAGAAGCTGTTAACGAAAATTTGACTGCATTTTGTAGGACAGGCAATACCGGTAAAAAGCAGATGGTATACAACACTGAAGGAAAAACGCAGGATAATAGACAAGTTCATTAATTTCCATTTATTTAATTTAAGTCAAGTTAATTTAATCTTTGTTCGTTAAAAGACGTTTTCCTCGTATTCCGTCAGTTTTCAGGTGTCTTCGCTGCTAATCATCTTCCGCCCTTTCGCAGTTCAGAGCACGCGCTGCCTCACAAACACTTCTTCGGGAATGAATCGGCTGAAAAGAAAAAAAAAAGAAAAAAAAAAACAGAATTATCGCAAGAGTATATTAACAGGATGAACATGTTTGTAATATATATTTAGATACCTCTACCTCCTCTTCAACGATTTGTCATATTGAATAATATGCATTGCTTGTCTCACAAAAGGAGGCGGCAGGTCAATATTTGAAAGAAAATGTTTGCTAACTGCCAATTGCAGCTGAGACTAAGGGCCTATCCGAAAATGGCAGCAAAAACAGGAATTGTCCGTAACAAAACGAAGAACAAATTTTGTCCCGACAGTTTTATAGACCAATTTGTATTCGCACGCGAACTAAATAAAAGGCTTACTAAAATGCTTTACGAGTCTATCAAATTTGGCATCACTTGCTCCCCTTCGCTTTCGATCGTTTTTTTTTTTTTTTTTTGGCTCAGAAATCAAGAGAAAAAAAATTAATGTTCCTAGTTTGTCCGTTGATTGCTAGGATTGTAGCAATTAATTAGCACATATTGCTTTCTGAGAACGCGAAGCCAAGCCACCGTCAAACGTGTTGCGAAGGCGAATATTCAGTGTCATTGATAGAAACTCTCTGGCGTCGTGTGCGCGGCTTTACGCCTCTTGGAAAAGAACCGAACGAATCAGTGGTTAGAAATTGTATTTATAGCAAGGGTTTTAAGTTCGTCGCGCAAACGAATTCAGTTTTACAATGAGAAAAACACATTTTGTGTTTATTTTGTCGAAATTATATCCAGTTTTTATCCGAGACCGATTCTGTCGGCGGTTTCTTTTTTAAGATTTGTCCGCTTCGGCAAAATTGTCAAGACTCAACAAACCAGCCGCACTTGTGAAGCGTTTATAATGAATACAAAAAATTGTCTAAACAAACATTTTTTAATTATTAGTGCGGATAGTCCCTACAATTGAGATAACCTTTACATTACTGCACGTTTTCATTTCCCGCACATTGCCTTTACGAGACTATTGATAGAAATTCTACCTCGTTATCGTGCTGTAAGATCACATGAGATAGCAAGCGCATGCGCCAACTCAGTGCAAAGCTTACGCCATCTTGGTCGAAGCACGTTTTTGATCTAAGGACAAAAACTTTGCATTATCATGCCGAATATGGGCGAGAACGATCCACCTTCAACCACAAATGAGGTCCGGGCTAAGGGAAGTTCCTCTAAGGAGGATACTAGCCCAGATGAGGTGCGAAAATCAACTGGAAAACCGACTTCACAAACGAGCGGGAAACGACCATCAACAGGTCACGCGCCAAAGGACAACGAAGGCCGCTCCAGCGTTACTCTGAACGCATCAGCGCTTGGCTCTGTTATTGCAGAAGCCCTAAAGGGGTCACTTGAAGGCCTAAGGGATTCAATGACCACGGGTTTCTCGAATTTGGGCGAGTTGATCACAGCCCACTCTGTCGGCGATGGGGAAGCGGATTCGGGCGATGAGAATGATTCGAACGAGTCTAAGGACGAGGAAGAATCAACTTTAGAAGACGAGCCGCCCGCTAAGAAAAAGAAACCGGACGAACCAGGAAAAGACAAAAATCCCCTCATAACAAAGCTGACGAAAACTCTTCAATTAACCGAGCACGTGGGTCCCGCCATTGACGGGGACCTTGCATCGCTTGTGGAAAAGATTATGAGAGAGAAAGCAAATGAAGACAAACTAACGGAGTTGAAAAAACAGTACGAAACTCCCGAGAATTGTGCCACCTTGTCAGAGACAAAGGTCAACCAAGGTGTGTGGAACAATTTAGATGAGTCAGCCAGATCAACTGACTTAAAATTCCAGAAGGTCCAGAAAAGCCTGATTAAAGGCGTAATAGTCATTGTGTCGGAAGTGAATAAATTGATGGGGAGCTCTGGACGTCAGGAAGATGATACTGTAAGTGCCTTAATGGATGGGGTGCTCTTGTTGGCAAATGCTAACCAGGAGTTAAATTACCGCCGGAGAGAGCTAATGAGACCCCAACTCAATGCAAATTATAGGCACCTGTGCAGTCCCTCAACTCCAGTCACAGCTGAATTGTTCGGCGATGACCTCCCGAAGGCTGTTAAAGATATATCAGATACAAACAGGCTTAGTTCTAGGCTTACCAAGGACAGCAGTTCTCACCGCAATTCAAAAAGTGGTCAAAGACATACTTTTTGGCATGGAAAGAACAAATATGGAGGCGCTCGCAATTCAACTCACAAGCAGTCAAAAAACTCCCAGAGCCCCCTCCACTTCAGAAGGAAGCCGGAGGGGAAGAAGAAGAGCGACTAACCTCAACCCCCTTGCAGGTCAGTCTCACAACACAAAAATTTGCTGGCAGGTTAAGGCATTTTATACCAGCATGGATGAGTCTCACAGCAGACGCGAATATATTGGACACTGTACAGCATTGCCACCTTGAGATTGGCAATCCAGATCAACCAAGGCCAAGGCCTGAAATTCAGTTTAATTCTGAAGAGAAAGCAATCATTCATGCAGAAATTACTCATCTGCTTGAATTGGGTGTTATTGAGCCTGCTGTACATTGTCCAAACGAATACATTTCTTCAATTTTTGTTAGGAAAAAGAAAAGTGGAAAATACCGCATGATTTTGAATCTAAAGGCACTTAACAAGTATGTTGAGAAACACCATTTTAAAATGGATACCCTTTGGTCTGCTGTGAGACTCATGACTCCAAATTGTTTCATGGCATCACTTGACTTAAAAGATGCTTATTACTCAGTTCCCATTGCAGAGGAACACCGTAAATATCTCAGGTTTTACTGGCAGGGCTCTCTTTACCAATACACGTGCATGCCAAATGGACTTTCATCTGCTCCTAGGGTTTTTACAAAGTTATTGAAACCAGTGTACTCCAACTTAAGACAGAAAGGTCACTTAAATGTTGGGTACATAGATGACTCTTACCTTCAGGGTAGTGACACCAAAGAATGTCTACTAAATATCTCTGATACACAATCTCTATTCTCAAGTTTAGGGTTTGTGATAAATATGGAGAAATCAGCTGTCATACCAGCGCAGCGAATTACATTCCTAGGCTTTGTTCTCGACTCTGTCTCAATGACAATCACCCTTACAATTGACAAAAAAGCTAAAGTGAAAGCCATTTGCGAAGCAATGCAACATAAACATGAAACTACCATCACTGAAGTTGCCCAATTAGTTGGCACACTCGTCTCTAGTTTAACTGGAGTACAGTTTGGTAAACTCCATTACAGGAACTTAGAGATAGAAAAGAACATAGCTCTTAGAGAAAATAAGGGAGACTATGAGGCTCTAATGTCCCTGTCCCCAAGTGCAAAAGAAGATCTTGCTTGGTGGATTGAAAACGTTGACAAGGTTTTTAATCCAATATCACATGGAAATCCTGTCAAGGAAATTAGAACTGATGCTTCAAAAAAGGGGTGGGGTGCGTACCTGGAGGGTGACACTACCCAAGGCCTCTGGTCTACCACAGAAAGCCAGTTGCACATTAATGAGTTAGAATTAATG